>JACEFZ010009197.1:0-617939 GCA_014155875.1 Cepaea nemoralis | reverse complement strand
ATCCTCTTTATTTCCCATTTTAATTGCTGCTACTTGATTCCAGTAAATATTCTGTATTATTCTGAGATCATTCCCATCAATATTAGTATCTTCCAACATTTTAATCATTTCGTCATGTTTTACTTTATCAAATCTATAATCTATGAAGCACAAATATATGTCTTTCTGTGTCTCTTTTGATCTTTCTATTAGTGTCCGTAATGTATATATTGCATTGTTTGTACCCTTTCCTTCCACAAATCCATACTGTTCTTCACCAATTTCCAGTTTTATTGTCTTTCTTCATGGTTTATGAGGTTAATTGGATGAAAAATCTTTGCATTCAATTGCTCCTGGTCTTTTTGGTATAGCTATAAATACAGATTTCAGCATATTGCTTGGTAGATATCCACTGCTGTAAGTATCATTCAACATTTTGGTTAATATTCTACTCCAAATTCTCCAATTACTTCTAATTCTTTTATTGTGATTCCATCAGGCCAAGCTGTTTTTCCTTTCTTCATATGCTTGATAGCGTTAGCAACTTCTTCTGTTAGAATAGGTGGACCTTCTAAGTTACTTTCTTCTGTTAATTCTGGCCTTTCTCCATCATATAATTCTCTTATATACTCATTCCACCTCTTTATTATAGCATCTTCCTCCAATAATATCTTTCCTGTTTTTGATTTTATACACCCTATATTTATTCTTATTTTCTTCCTGTAAGCTCACTGATTTGTCTGTGCAAATTTATTTGTATCTTTATTAGAATTTAATTCAATTTGTTTGCACTGCTCGTTTAACCAACTTTTTTTTGCCTTCACACAATTATTTCTTATTTCTTTATGTATTTCGTTATATTCTTGTTTATCATTTTTACTCTGTTTTCTTTTGGCCATCACCTTTAAGATATCTTCAGTCATCCTTTTTTTCTTAGCTTTTTGGCTTCTCCCTGATAATATTTCTTTGTTCGTTTGATGAATGGAGTCCCTTAACATTTCCCATTGTTCGTTAATATTCTGTATTTTAGCTATTTCATTGTGCCTATTTTTCAGTCACTCTGATTTCTTTCACAGTCACTCTGTATTGTTCTTGAATTTCTTTATCTACCTTTAAAACCTCTTTATTAAGTCTCATGTTCTTAACCACTTTTTTTTTCTCACTTCAGTCTTATTATTCCACATTGTGGTACATGCATTTAATACATGTCACTATGGTTTGATTGGAACTGTCATGGAAGGCTTGGTTCTTGGAAGACAAGGCAGGGTCAGCCAGCATGAAGATGTAGACAGGACATTGGAAATACCTTGGGCATGAGAATGCATGAGACAGGAGAACTGGCAAAGTATTGAGATAATTTTAGTGGCTCCTGATGAAACATCTTCTGCAAATGACCTGCCACGTGATGATAATTCTTTGTCCATTGTCCATCATCATTGTCATCACAGATGGCCATTTAGAATATTGTACTGTGGATCCTTGTATGACCTGGGCAGTGGCGATGATATACCTATAAAGCTTAACAATTCAAACCAAAGTCCCCACTGGACCTTCTGCAGCATAGCCTGGGAGTCAGATGCAGCGATAGTTTTTTGTATATGCAGGGTATTCAAGGGAGACTTTTTAATTATTTCTTTTCCCCATCACTCAGTTTCAACTCAAGCATAGTCCACGGTCTTCCTGGGAGTGCAAATCAATTAAAAGGAAACACACACTTTGATGAGAATTTAAGACATGATCAGCAGGCTGGCAAGCAAGCATGCTAGCTTCTGCACTACAGTGGCTCCCCCAAGCAGATACAGGCTGCATAGATATGACCTAAACCTGTGAGAAGTTTGTCAATGTGAGATACACCAAATACAGGTTGCATAAATACAAGCTAAACCACATTTATGGATAGGAGGTGTGTCAATCATAGGTTGCACATTAAAACAGCAAGACATGAGATATTTGGATATGAGATAATCAAATATAGATTGAATAGATGTGAGTTAAACCAGATTTGTGGATAGGAGGTGTGTCAATCATAGGTTGTATATTATAAATAAAAGCAGCAAGACATTTTCAGATATGAGATAATCAAATATAGACTGAATAGATATGAGTGAAACCAGATTTGTGGATATGAGATACATCAAATATAAGTTGCATACATATGAACTAAACCAGATTTGTGGAAATGACCACATCAGTGAAAGGTTTTGTGGACATGCTTTACATGAAAGGCAGAATATCTAAAAATTGACTTGGTTCTTCTTATTTAGTTAGTTGCATGTCCTTTACAGGACGTCACTATCAACCCCAGTATTTTATTTTGCTATTTGTGATTTACTAGATAATTTTTACTTTCAGTAGTTCGCCATTGCTTTGTCAATGACTGATGCCCATACCATCAAAATCAACGCAAGGTGACCTGCTTCCACATCATCTGCAGCTGATATCACACCCTTGACTTGGCGTGTCAGGGAATTGTGAAATGTGTTCACTTCCCTAAAGCCACAGCTCTGACCATGTAGACCCAGCCTAAGATGGGTACCGGAAAATGTTCTGGAAAGTAAAGGAAGCCAGCTTGATATAGACTGTCATCAATCAAGTGCTGATTGGTGTAAAACATACAGAAGCTAGCACCATATACCTTATAGCACAAAAATGAGTTCATTGTCCACTCTCGCCACCCTTATGCTCAACAAGTTAAAAGGACAAAAATACAATAATCGATTGATGAGATATTTATTACATGTTTCATTGTTTTCACAATAGTCCAGCATAATGTCCTTACAGCTATGTTTTATCACTAGATTCGAACAGCAGATCACCCACATGCAATGCCAGTTTGAAACAGATTGTGGTAACAAAGTTTTCAGCAGTGGACAAAGGTAACGATGAATTCCATTCTAGATGTTGCTAGGGGTGCAGGGGTATAAGGGGGTTGAGTTAACCACAAAGTCGCTCAATCTATAATATTCATTAGACCACTAAAAAGAGATATTCTTTTTTTCCTGTGTTTGGTTAGTATAAGGATGAAACATTTTCATAAACAAAACTGTGGTATTTAAGCATCTCATACAATTGTCATGTGACTGACAAACACTGGTGGGCAACGAGCAAACAGAAGACAAAGAGATAAACTCCTAGATAGCTTGGCCAAGTGGCCTAATATTTTCAACAACAGATTTGATCTGAGCCTCTGGTGATTGAGATGGCAAACTATATCATCCATATCTATCAGCTGGCACAAGATGATGAATTCTCATAACAAGTCACTAAGCTGTGTATTATACTTTATACATTCTTATATGACTTGTTTTTTAGATGATTATTCCTTGAGTTGAGTTGAGTTGAGCTAAGAACCGACATCACTAGCACTCAGGGCACTCCCATATGCGCTCCGTCCCCTTGTTCAACAGTCAGCGAAGAGTCATACTTGCTAATCATACTCACCGCCATCTGATTCTCCTGGTTCTCTCTCTCACTTTTGAGATTCTCCCAGAACCCCAGCTGATCCCCCGCAATCTCATTCTTTCACATACAGGTTCACAATCTGTTCCCCCAGTTTTCTCCACCTGATCCCACAGGTGCATGACCACCTCTTCCTTGTCCATATGTAATTACGTAATCTACCACCAAGAGGCCAGCCTATAAGCCTGTTCATTGTCATTTGTGATGTAAAATACTCCATGCCAGACATTGAACAATAATATTATTTGATGGGGAAAATGATTGTCATTATAAAGCACTGGGTATGAAAATATAAACAATGGAACATTACACATTTTAATGAATGTGAAAGATTGAAGGAAGCTGCATAGGGACATAGGGAAAAACCAACAACAATGAAACAAATTACTTATTACACCAAAACAAAAAGAAGGGGGGAAAAAGGCTATATATAAATATGCCATCACATGATTAACAGCAGTACAAATAAATACAAAAGTATAGAGATAAAATAATTGTAAATGGAATTTGTGGAATTACAGATGAACAGGAAAATAATACAAACATATTGTTTTTTTTCTGCAAAATATAATCTCAGCAGTAATTTATCTTCAACTTTAATTATAAGTTACTTATCCAGAAAGTAAGTTTTAGAGGCTAATTGTGGAGATTATGGTTGGGCCCAAAAGTGCAGCCACATCTATATAAAGTACAGTAAGAAATAAAAGAATTCCAATGAGAACTAATATTTCTGTTGATCCATTCTGTTTTGTTCTACAATGAATGAGGTGTTAGAAAATGTCACTGACCAGATGGTATTAAAGCATTTTGCAAAGGACTTGCTGCATGAAGATGCTGATTATGATGATGATGATGTAATATGATAAGCTGAAATTGGCAATGAATGCAGTGTCATGAGCTGTTGACCTATTATGTTAGGTTATTCAATTTAAAGGCTGACATTAAGTTTTTGTGTGTTGAGAAAATCACTCCACCTTCCATCTAACTTTGTAAATGTCCATAAACTTTTTCTCTGTAATGTTAAATGTGGTGGCTTCTTCTTGCCTTCCACACCAAGATAAGAGATTTACATAAAATGAATATTTGATTTTGGATAGCTCTCATAATTTTTGCCAGGGTAACAGTTAATTATGGATATGTCTTTATGATTTTCTGCTGCTGATGAATCTGTATCATGCACACATATCATGTGTTCCTTATTGTTGGCATATGTAGAAGTCCCAAATTTTCACTGCTAAAGTACAAGTAAAAGACTCTTCTATATGCCTTAAAGTGGACTGGGCATATTGTGCCAGACCCAAATTTTACATTGACCAATCAGCACACATTGAGGGATGTGGTCAGTATCATGTCAGCTGCCTTTACTTCCCAAGACATTTCCAGGTAACCATGTTAGGTTGTGTCAGCATGGGAGAGAAGATCATTGTAACAAATATCAGTACACTCAGGATATTCCAGTGTGTGCTCTGCCCCCTTCTTCAGTAGCTAGCAAGGAGTTCCCATGCTGATGGTGTCAGTGGCAGCCTGATTGAATGCCTGCATGTGTTTTCCTCTACGCAATGATTGTCATCTAGACCCTTCTGCTCACCCGCCACTGAATCAGCTTCTCTGCATATGGGACCTTCGTTTGTTTTGCGACACTTTTCACTTGATCCTAGAGAACCTTCAACACATTATGCTTGTCACAATCTAGCTTGCTGCCTAAAGGAGCGACAGCTGCCAGTCTGTCAGCCTGTTCATTTCCTCACATACCTGCATGGCCTTGGCAGAAATCCATGATTTGCTTTTGACCTTTGCCCTTTTGAGCAATGCAAGCCAGTTGCTCAGAATGTACACAGTGTTGTCTTAATCTGTCTTGAACTTACATCCAGTGACTACCCTTTCATGTTAGTTGTAAAAAGAAACTAAGAACAGTAGTGGTCAGTTACAAGGCAAGAGACACCAGTAGTGATTGCTACTTTCAAATGTATGAAAGAAGATAAAAATTAAAAAAATATTAGAATTCCTATATATTTTCCAAAAAGTAAAATACATAGCATGTCTGCCTTTTCAAACTTATTAATATATAGTCATGTAGATTTTATTTGTATATATATTTTCAGATTAAAATTCTTTATATAATGTTTTATATTAAGATGTATGCTATATTTTAGGAGTATTCTCCAATTGGTCTTGTTCTTGTGTTGTTGCTTTGAATTTTTTGGGTTTATTTATTAAATAATTTGATGTGTGATTATATATAGATTATTTATTTTTAGTTAAACAGCCAACTACATTTTAATTTCTAGACACATCTTAAATGGTTTATATCTATAGTAATGCGCCTGTCTTAACAAGGACATGCATGTATCTAAACATAATTCATCAATAGATTTATATAAACAATAGAATGTTAACAATAAATCAGTACAAAATTAAAAACATTAACAAATATGTAAAGAACTGTGAACACAATCATCCACTTCACTACACATGTTGTTTTAAATTGTGCGATTAGACCAGTGGCAAATTATGAATTGCATATCACTGATGTTTATGCACATGCACCACACACACATTAAATAGAATGGATTGCAAAGATGAAAGATAAAAAATAATTGTATCATTAATATGGGAAGAAGAAAAGGATTAAAAAATTAAGATTATAAATAAATAGTGTACATTAATAAAAACTTGTGCTTAAAAAGCATTATGCAGTTAACCTGTTTTAGCCTCATTTATGTGAGAAGGTAGAAAATTGTTTGCCTACTGAACGTAAACTTGCCAAGACATCAACAACAGCAACAACAAAAAATACATGAGTCAAGGAAAATATTGAGTCTTTGGTCGTGTTCAGGGTTCAACATATGATGTGTTACTTGATATAGAATGTATTAATACATTATGCACTTCAGTAGATATGTGCAATCACAACAAATTTTATTTTGCATTGATTTGATAAAACAATATAAAAATCATATTGAACTGAATAAATATTGACCTAAATAGTAATATTTCTAAGACAAGTTGAAGATAACATTCATAAAAAGTATAGTCTTAAACTGAGTTAAAATAACTTAATTAGAATTAAATGACATTTTAGTCCTTAAATCTGCATTCATTTTCTTAAACAAACCAAGAAATACTTAAATATGCATTCTTTTTTTTAAAATATGCCAAGAAATATATGTTATTTCAATCACTAACCCTTTGAAAGTACGAGATATGATTTGTCTATAAACTGGAAGCCCTCTTCTGCATGCTATGAGTGATTCTGTTTTACACTAATCATAAAAAACATTCAATATTGTCTGATTACAGCTTTTCTTTTAATGGAATGATGGGGTAGGTGTAAACAACAATGACTGTGCTCAGCAGCAAATATTAAGTGAACTTTGAGCTTGATTTTCTCTGTGAAGTTTGCAATGGTTAAGACAGACAAAAACGATTCCAGTTGCTAGCTGTATGAAACATAGTAGAGCTAATCTTTTGACTTTATAAGAAATGTTGTAGATGCTAACAAACATTGATGATGAAGACTTTTTCTAGGATTAATCATTAAAAGGGATCATAGATGGCTGAGATGATTAATAGCAACAAGATGATCATGCTAAATTTGAGATAGTTCCCACAAAGCTCCAAGGTATCTAAAGGTCAAAGGGTCAAATAGTTATAATCCCTCTGTGTAGTATATCAAGGCACATTTGACCTTCGGTGTTGAACCACTGCACAATAAAATGTTACTAATTTTATGGTAAGTATAATTTAATGCAATATACAATTTATAAATGGAATAACAATGTTATATATTTCTCGCATCTTTTTAAGGCAGTAAGTAACATGTGATTGAAATGGACAAACATAAATACGTCACACCACTATAGTAGCTTCAGCATTGTGGGTTTGTACTTTATTTACTGAGTCACATTAATTACTTTACTCTTGGCATTTACAATATTTTATGAAGATGTTTTGAAATATTTTTCATTGACTACTGAAATCTTGCTCACCAATTCAAACATTCATTGTCTAGCATCTATTGTAGATTTACATTCACAGCACAACACCTAAAATGTATGCATACATTCACAATACAGCACATATCATGTATGTTTACATTCACAATTACACCACATGCCATGTATGTATACATTCACAATACAGCACATGCCATGTATGTATACATTCACAATACAGCACATGCCATGTATGTATACATTCACAATACAGCACATGCCATGTATGTATACATTCACAATACAGCACATACCATGTATGTATACATTCACAGTACAGCACATGCTATGTATGTATGTATACATTCACAATACAGCATCTAACATGTATGTATACATTCACAATACAGTATCTGACTTGTATACATTCACAATACAGTACCTAAAATGATAAATTCACAATACAGACCCTGACATGCCAGTATTGACAACACAGCACAGCACCTAATATAAATTACAATGTGTTTGTGAAACAAAAAATATCATAACCAGTAAAAATTGTTCAAAGTCAGTAACTGATATAAATACAAAATAGATGAACAGTTCACTACAATACATCGATATGGAGAAACAATATAAATGAAATGGGTTAAACTGTGGTAAAGCTGTGAAAATATAAACAATTGGGAAACAAAAAGTGTAGGGCAACTTTATAAACTAGAATAAACAAAACAGGGGCCATTGCAGTGATCAGCCTTCATAACCAAATAATAAGAAAACAGCAACCTGCTATCAGTGGAAGTGATACTTTGTCGTTTTATTATCTTTATTTATAAATATAAATATGTGTGGTACATTGCATGATAACATATTGAATTTATATGTCAATATGCCATAGCATTCTAACATCTTTGTAGATAACAGTTTTTAACAGTTGCAGTATGGTGATGTACTGAAGGTATGGAAGTCATGAAGCGCAGCTGACAAGCAGGCTTGCCTGCAGAACTGGTGCTCATGGGTTCGAATTTGCAGAAGGCAGATTGTAAAAATTAACCTCGGAGGCCACGTGAACCCAGCCTAAAATGAGTATCAGGAAATATCTTGAGAAGTAAAGGCGGTCAACAAATTATTGACCCTTGACATGTTGAGTGCCATTTGGCTTATACAAATATGGGATTAGCACCACAAACCTAGTTTGCCTTGGAGAAGGTCGTTTATTACCCTAGATTTGAAATAATGCCTCCTTGTTATGTTCATGAAACACCTCAGCTGATTCCTATAGTTTGGTGAGTCCACTAGGCTCCATTTCAAAAGTGGGAGCTGAATGCACTTCTGAATTAGGGTTCACAATTTCTTGACTTTCTTTGTACAGATTCCATAGGCTGTTAATAAGGTCTGTTACAACAAGCTCAGAAGTGTTTTTAGCAACAACTTGCAGCACAAACACACCATCGTCTTTCAAATATTCAGTTGGCAAATTTTTTTGCAAACTTGGAATCTGTTTCATGTTTTAATTTGTCTTTGATTTTCAGGTACTTTTTAACATAATGGGAACGATTATGACTAATTAGAACATGAATAAGCCAAGACAGGTAACTCCAACAGGACACTACTGCAACGATCAAATACCAAAACCAAAGGAAGATGAAAATTTTCTCATTAAAGAGATTAATTGGTAACACACATTGCACTGTATAACGCTGAATGTTCTCAAGCTGTCGAATTTCAAAATCACATAGGGTGATCCGAGGAAATCGTGGTGCATCCGTGAATTCACCTTCTGTCACAAGCATCTTGATCACTTCATATCCATAAACAGTATAATCCATGGACAGAAACGTATTGAGAATAAAAAACTGGAAGACAACATTGGCAGCATACAACAACTTAATAAATAAATAGAATCCAACAAGAAATTTCCCTTCTCGTTTAGCAAACCAGAAGCAGAAGATGTTTCCAAACTTTTGTCGCAGCCGCACAATAAGGTTGAAATGATAATAGTGATGTGTTTTGAGCCATATGTCCAGATACTTGGCAACTTGAAGGATTGTTTTGTCTCTGTCTTCAGGCTTACTGAGTTGAGTGCTTTCTGCCAATTCAACCAAACGATCTATGCTCACACCGCCTGTATTGTTCAGCATTCTCCATATTAAATTTGGCAGCTGCAAGACAGAAAAAGCTGTTTATTATTCTGAAAAGACTATTTGTTGCTTGATGTTTGAAAAAATTTTTATTTCAGAGCAGTTTTCTGCTATGGGTCTGTGATCTGAATACTGCCATCACATTTTGTAGGCCTGAAATAAAGGAGGAATGGATGACAAATCTTTCCCTCACTTTCGCGGGCGGCAAGCCCAGGCGTTGAACCTTCGTCCAGCCAAGGTCATGACATTATCAGCACAGTTCACTATCAACTTCGCTAATGTGCCCCCTGAGTAGTTTGAAACCATTAGTTATTTGTTTCTTGTCAGTTTTAACCATTATTATTTGTCTATTGTCATGTGTACCATTACTTTTTTTTTTGTAGTTTGTAACCATTACAAATTTGTTTCTTAGTGAAATGTAACCATTACTTATTATTATCTTATAATTGATGTCAACATAGCTGAAAGGATAAGAATGTGTGTTCTTAAACATCTGGTGTGCTGATGCCAAAGTAAGGGACTCAACCCCTACACCGGACAGTTGGACTAAACTGTTGACCTCTTGTCTTTGACTTGGGGACGTAAAATACAAGTACCACTGAAGTTACAGTGGTTCGCCTGATGGCAAGGGACATTGTTAATAGGGAAAGCTAATCCACACACAAAATTCAGTCAAACTCAACTAGAAGTAGTGTGTATGGACCACACTTGAGTTTAAAGTTAGCGAAAGCACACACAAAAAATTAATAAATTTAAAAAATATAAAACATAAATAAATAACAATATCTTTTTAACCTTTGAGAACAAAGTCTTAAGACGCATTTTTGGGCCGATTAGGGATACACAAAGTGGAGAATGGAAAAGAAGAAGCAACAAAGACATTTATGATCTGTTTAAGTCCCCGCTAATCACTGGTGTCATGAAGGCTAATAAACTACAATGGCTGAGGCATATTGAAAGAATGGAAGATAATAGGGAAACAAAACTCGCTTACACTCAAGAAATAAATGACGACCCCGAGGTAGACCAAGAAAACGGTGGAGAGATAATATACATACAGACCTACAAGCACTTGGAATCAACGATTGGCAAGAGAAGGTCAACCAGAGAGACGAATGGAGACGGATTGTATCTGCAGCAAAGAACCTCAATGGCTCGGAATGCTGAGGAGGAAGAAGAAGAAGAAGTGTAACCATTGCCTATTTGTTTCTTGTGACTTGTAACCATTATAATTTGTTTTTTGTAGTTTATACCCATTACTTCTCTGTTTCTTGTAATGTGCAATCATTTGTTATTTCTTGAATTCACGGTCTACTTAGAGGTGTTTCAGTGAAGTGGAGTCATCTACCCCATTCTTCAATCCTCTTTTGAGGGAAGTATGTCACACCTAGTGATGCACTTCTCTAGCTCGGAGTGTTCTACTTGGGCAGGCATTTGTTTCAGATTTACTTCTGATAGACAGAATCCAACCATGGCAGTGGGTCCAGTCTAGAGCCAGGTAGTGGGTAGGGTTTCTGTCTTCAATATTTACTAAAGCTCAGTGACCACTCCATTACATACATATAGAATGATGTTGGCCTATCCAAACACAAGCAAACATGTACAGTTTTCTTTCCAGTTTCTTTTTTTTATTAGGGCAGTGGCCTTATGACCTACTGTTTCCAATTTCTTACTGGGATATTTGCACAACTGACATGCTTGTTTTCTTTATTTCAAAAATATTAGATATTGATACAACATGTCTGTAACCATATTAACAATTTTGAAGTAATTATTGTGACACACTCCTATTTCCATTTTTCTGCAATCCATTTTTGCCTTTTGTGTGGCACTTTGAGTTATAACAATTCAAATGAAAGTGTTTTGTTCATCTATCAAGTACCTAATCAACTTATTGCTTTTGTAAGCATGTAATGAGCTAAATTTTAAAATAAAAAGCTATCGCCTAGTCCCCATCAGTCTTCTTATTGTTTTCTTCTTCTTCTCCTTTTTCCCCTTCTTTTTTTCAGACTCCTATTAAGGTTGGTGCATCATTATTTTTCATCTTCATCATCACATGCCATACTGTAAGGCATTGGCGGTCATGGTTTGCCATCTCACATAGTCACCTGAAAGAAGCCCAGGTATCGAACCCTTGCCTAGCCATTATAGTGCAGTTCCCTTTCACCTTCGCTAACATGTCTGCTTCTAAGCCTAAAGGGTACACCATAACCTCTCAGCCAAACTTCTGCCCCACACAATATTTAAACCACGGCAGTGCTTCTTACCTTGAACATGAAGGCTTGAAACAAGAATATGATTGGAACCCATTGGTAGTAGCTGATTTCTTTGCTCTGTCGTTCACTGATGCTCTTTGGAATGGTATCCTCCTCTGGGATGTGGTATGTGTTGCTGATCCAACACACATTCTTTGTATAGCTGACATAAGATCCTGTGGGTAGCGATGGAATGTTTGTATTAACCCATTAACACCACACATTTATACTCACTGTCAGTCTTCGCTGTGTGCGGTAGGGTATCTCATGGTAGGGTATCCACTATCAAAGGGGAAGCTGCAGAAGAGGACAGAGCAGTATGGGAATGTCCCAAATGCTGTTCTTGACTAAACTATACTCAACTCAGGAGAAGCAAGGTGTCTCCTACCCTCCGCTAGCCTAAGGGAACTCTTGGGGAAGGTGGAGTACCCAATTATCTCCCCGATCAGGGTCGTGTGAAACCATGCAAGCAGTTGGATAATGGAAGTGGGGAGCAGCCAACAGACAGTTGTTCGTTATGGTCTCAAGTTTCACGACAGTAGGCAGAGAACAAATGCATCCATACTTCAAGAGCTGAATATTGAAGAGGGTTGGCTATTAAAGACGATACAACAAAGAAAATTGATATATTTTGGTCACTTGAAATATCATGAAAGTTTGGAGAGAACAATAATGGAGGGGTATATGCCTAGGACAAAAAGATATCAATTGAAACGAGAAAAAGAGTATTGAAATGCTACATAGAACCTATACTTTTGTATGGATGTGAAGCATGGACAATAAGCAGTCAAGCTGAAAAACAGCTAATGGCTGTGGAAATGTGGTTTCTGAGGAAAATGCAAAGAATACCATGGACAGACAGGAAAACCAATGAACAAGTCCTTCAAGAAACAAATGAAGATCGTAAACTGATTAGAGACATTAGACGTAGACAGTCAAAATTTTTTGGGCATGTTATGAGAAGAAATGAATTGGAGAACTTGGTGACAACTGGCAAGATCGAAGGGAAGAGACCAAGGGGAAGACCTAGAAGCAAATATCTGGATGGCTTGGCCACATGGCATGGTCGAGACAGGAACACAGAGCTGATCCACGACTCTGGTGATTGAGTGAGATGGAAGAACATGACCGCCCACGCTTAGGCATGGCACATGATGGATGGCTATGCCTGGGAATGAGGAAGAGGAAGGCCAAAGAGAAGATGGGTGCAAAACGTGGCGGATGATCTCCAGATGGATGTATTGGACATGGAACATCTTGCTTGTGATCAAGAAGTTTTCCGAAAGGTTGTTATGGGAGCGAGGTTCTGCAAAGGATATGCTACTGAATGAATGAATGAATGAATTAGGCAGAGGATCTGTTTATAGAGACAGTGGCTACAGGCAATAACCAGTATGGTCACTGCCAAGAAAGACAGTGATGGCAAACTACCGCCTTCTCAGATGCCCCACACATCATGTCTTTTCAGTCTCAAACAAATCAATGTATTGAAGTATGTATGTACTTTAATAACAGCAAACGGAAGATATAGTGACAAAGTTATATGCTGAATGGCCCAAGCAAAGGCAGAATTTGACGAGGTGAAGAATATTCTTTGTAATTTATCTTTGGCAATCAAAGTGAGGAAACGAGTTGTTGAGATCTACATTGAGCCAATCCTGATGTACGGAAATAAATTATGGACAATTAGCAGAGGAGTTAAGAACTGTGTGGCAGCTGCAGAGATATGGTTTTATAGAAGAATTATGAAAACGCCATTGACGGATAGAAAGAGCAATGAAGCATATATGAATACATGTCACCAGGTCAGTATGCCAGCTACTGTGACTTCTCCCCACAAACTATATTATATTTCATGTATGAATATGTTAAGCTGAATTTTACAAAATACACAGAAAAACATGAAAAATACAAGAGAGATTTAAAATATCATCATAACCATGTGTCATGTCGAGCAGCGCAAGTGTTCTTTATTCTGATTAATAAATGTTATACTGAATTTTTAAGAAACCAGTAACTAGCACCAGAGCTGTGACAGATCATCTTGATGATCTGGACTTCGCTGATGACATCACCCTCCGATCCGACACACGAAATCAGATTTAAGATAAATTAAACTCACTTTATGGAAGGTCACAGCAATTATTTCTAAAATGCACAGTACATGAACAATGTTAATGAGAATATTTTTAAAAAAGGATAACCCGATCTCCCTTGTTGAAACTGCATTTCATAGTTAGTTAGTTAGTTAGTCGCAGTTCCAACTTCACAGCAACGGGTCGTCCCCATTATGCTCCGTTCCTGTGCCAGTGAATATCATACAAAATGCTCCCCACTGCCCAATGTGAAAAGTGGAAAAGACAGGAGTCTCGACAAACAACAGCCCGCACAGATACTCTGTGCATAATGCCGCCGCCAGAATGCCAACACAATAGTCCCCCACAAAACACCCAGTTCATTTCTGATGGAATCTGCAGCCATTTTCCCATCTGGATGTTTCCTAGATGTTCACCCACACAGTCCACGAAATACAGTTCATCGTCGATGGCAGTGGCAGTCAACCAGAAGCTCAGCAGCCACGCATTTCTGCATAAGGCAAAAACCGGTCAACTCTGGGACATAGCCATCTGCCATCACTCCAAACATGCAGTCACATTCCAAAAAACCTCTGGCAGATTCAAAAGCACTTCACACGAAACTCACAGCTCACAGTGTCGCGCCACGCACTTACTCAGTAGCAGGGCGACGGAATCATCAAGCCTCCTTAGTCGCCTCTTACGACATGCGTGGTAGGCTGCCTACCACTGCATTTCATGATATGGAATAATACACTTATTAAGGTAGCTGTATAAACAAAGACAGAGGAACAGTCAGAAATATTAAAATTAAAATACAAACGCCAAGAGGGGCTTGCATGGTACTAGGAAATTTGTGGAAATAAAAAGATGTGAAATATAGTACCCAACAGAATATTTAACTATAACGCCAACTCAGCATTCAGTATTGCTATCTATATCAGACCAGAAACGAGAAAAACGACTAAAGCAATTATTAACACATGTATTAACAGGTGCCTACTCAGAACAGAAGGACTAAAATGATATGGCAGAATCACTTATGTATAACTTATGGGGATTGTTAATACATTCCAACTAAGCACGAGGTGGGGTAAAGCGATGGCGCTGGACAGGAAGAAAATAGCCCCCCCCCCCCCAAAAAAAAAACAAAAACGTTTCTGGATCTCACAGAGCGAAATAGAGGCAGACACATAAAGACAAACAGTGAAAAGAATTAGAGACATCGATGATGGATAATATGGGAAGGACATGGAGGTAGTTGCTGGAGATGGCATAAGATGGGAGGGTTTGGTTTGCGCATGTAGGCGACCTATGCTTCTTTGGGAGATAAAAGGCACCGGCAAAAGAATGATAATATTTGATTGTATGAAATGAATAACTGGTGACTCATTTTGATACATTGATTTCCTTCAGGGATTGCTTGGTTGAAACATTGTATAACTTTAAGCAGTGCCATGTCCTGGTCCTGCTTTCTCAGTGGCTTGGCTAGATTCCATCATTAGGGGGAGCAAGCATGTAAAACGGCGCCATGACACATACATACAACGACGCCCAGGATGACTTTCATCGCACACATTAACTCGGCACAGCTTTTCAAAAATAGGGCATGTGGAAAGCTATTTCTTCCCCTGCAGGCCCCATGCCTCACCTTTTTTTTTTTTAACGACTGTCTCTTTCTTGTGTTTGTGATAACATGTCTTTGTGTCTTAGCCTCTCATTTTGGCTGTCCAGAGACATTTTGCCGACCTCCCTGGTCTAGAGGTTCCACGGCTTTCTCTGTAATCTCGTATACTCTCGTAAGTAACGTGGCGTTGCGCGGGAATTGGTAGCGGTTCTTTCCGCGTCGGTAACTTACGGGGTATGTGAGCCGGTCGCTCGGAAAGCAATGGCAAACTACTGAGCGTAATCTTGCCAAGAAATAAACAATCAGCTGAAAGATGCTGATGTTGACAGCGATGTCCTGTAAAAGGATATGCGAAAAAAGAGACATTTTAGTATTCTTCTGTTAGTCCGCATCTGTAGGACCTCGGTGGGATTTTACTTGATTGGTAATTTGAATAACGAAGATACAAACAATAGATTACACAATTTATTGCCTGACATATTTCGCTGCATCTCGTCAGGTAAATACTGCTAGACAATTGACATAACTGTGCTAATCTGTGTATATTTCAGCTTGAAGGATTTATCTTTTACTTTATGTTGTGTGAATTCTGCAGTATGTACCTGACGAGGTACAGCGAAATATGACAGGCAATAATCGTGCAATATATAAATATTGTTTGGTAATTGTCCAGAGTTAACAGCCATATGTTACGACAAGCTCTGTGTAATATGTCGGACTTCATTTTCTACCCTCCAATAGCAGGAATTAATTGATGTCTTTATTGTATCAAGTGCATTCTCTGATTGTCTTATTCTGTCCTTTATCTTGTGCATCTTCCATCTGATGTTAACGATGTATCTAGATACTTGAATTGCTATATTTGCCCCAAATTAATACAATTAATTTTAATTTTACATTTAGGTGCAATTTAATACGGTTATCGTTAACGTTACGTTACTTGTGTCGTCCTAACGTTCAGGCCATAAACAAAACTATTGTATTGTATCTCGAAAGCTGTGTGTGAGTTATGTTACATATGTACAGAGGATGCTAATCTATGAAGTGACTGTGAAAACATTAAATATGGCGGCGTTTCAAATATTTTCCTGTTTTCGTTTAAAATATGTAAAGGTAATACTCTTGGCTTCCTCCAACATTGTGAGGGATTAGTGATAGTTCTAATATCCTAGACACGTCGACGACATAACTACTTTCCATCTAACTGTGACATTAACAATGGTGGTGAAAAACAGTTCCGAAGGAACAAGCATCTTCTTGGGGGTTGGAGGGAGGGATGATGCTGTATTGACTGTGGGTGCATGGAGTTACATATTCACCGCGGAAAGAACATGGGGAATGACGTCTGAAAGAGGCGCATATGTATCTGTGAGGAATATATATATGTGAATTCCAGCTGAACCTCTCAGGAATATGGACCTTCTCAACAGTCAAACAAAAACAACCAAGCCAAATGTCTAGCAGTGATAGAGAAAAATAGCCCTATTATTATTATGCTTTTTAACTACGAAGATTTATAAAGAATTGCGCAAAGTCAAATCAGGTACTGGGATAACTAGCGTCACTTCTGTCGCATAGAAATAGGCCTATAAGTACTAAAGCAAATTCCAAGAGAACTATTTTTTTGGGCCGACTTTATGCTACCCGTGCCAACTATGGACGCTTGCTTCAACTATAGAGCGCAAAATCATAACAAAGAGATAGATGCCCTAGAAGGGCTGCGGGAGTAACCGTGAGACAGAAAAGACGACTAGGTCTGAAACCAGTTATGCACTTCATTAAAGAAGAACAGATTAAATGGTTTGGCCTCCTCTCAAGAATGCCCTGATACCATCTCCATCTGCCACAAAGAGCCACACTGAAGAAATATGATGGATGGAGAGCAAGGGGGAGATCACATAAAAGTGGAGTACTGGTATCAAGAACAATCTTAGACAAATGAATCCCAAATTGCAAAAAGCATTAGAAAGAGAACATAACAGATTGTTGCATAGCCCACAAACTGAGGTAAACGCAGGAAGAGAAGGAGAAAAGACGAAGAGGAGGAAGAAGAAGAACTATGAAGATGTATGCAGTTTCAAGCCAATATCCAATGCCTTCAGTGTTCTTTCAGTATTGCTTCTTGCAATCTAAGTTTTACCTCGTTTATTTATATTTTCGTACAGGTATTGGTGTTCTTCTTCTTCTTCTTTCGTTCGCCTGAAATATGCTTATAACTGCAATGTTGTCTCTTGTATGAATCCAACAGTCTTTTTAGTTCATTCAGCGGTCCATAGAGTTTATCTTCCACTGTTGTCTCTCTAGGCCAGAAGGTTCGCCTGGATATGTTGTAGTTTGGGCAATCCTGGAGTATGTGCTCTGCTGTCTGCGACGCCAAACCACATGTGCACATGGCTGAGTCACCAATCTTGAATTTTGTATACATGTGGTTGCGTAATCTATTGTGTCCTGTTCTGAGGCGCAGAAGAATGACCTGTTCTGGTCTGTCCATAACGTGGTAGTCGTCTTGAGTAAGGTTTGGTGGCCTTCTGACTGATTTGATCATTCTTTTCTTTTGGTGGTATGTAATAGGCACATCAGGTTGTTCTTATTTTGCTCCTTCCTTAGCCAATCGATCAGCTCTGTCGTTTCCGGGGACTCCTCAGTGGGATGGTATCCACTGTATGGTGATCTTACGCTGACTGCTAAGTTCAGAAAGTAGTGTCCTCAGAACTGGCAATTTCCCAGACAGGAGCGCCTCTATTACGGATTTTGCATCTGTCAATATCACCACAGGTTGTGTACCATGGCTGGTATTTTGTAATGTCTCTGTGGCTATCTTGATTGCCTCAATTTCAGCATCATAGTTATGGCAGTACTTTCCTGTTGGAATTCTGGTCGTGTCCCTAGTGTTATTTGGGTATTCTATGTACACTCCCGCTCCTCCATTTCGAACAGCATTTTGTGCTGACCCATCTGTGTATACTCGGATCCAGAGGTCCTGTGGGTATTCGTCATCAAGGAAGCTTAGAGTGGCTGTTCTGCGCTGTACACTGTTCTGTTCTTCCTTGTCAAATATTCCTCTCACTTTTGTCTAGATTTGTAGCGATATTCTATGTTCATCTTTCCACGGGGTTCGCTCTGGAATGGTTGTCAGGGGGATACCAACTGTGGGAAGAACGATGGTTTCTCTGCAGAGTTGTTTGGCCTGATGGATGAAACTACTTCTTTTCAACCGCCCCATAGCTAAGTATTGGTGTTTATTTCGTACCGGCAGAAGATTTTAGATCTTCGTCTTTTTCCTTCTCGTTCGCTTGCAAACTCCCGCTTTAATGATTCCAATAAAAGCTGTATTACGTTTCAGGTTCGTGACATTCCCGTTCAATTTTCGGTGTTTGTTGATACGACGCTTGTTTACGTAAGATGGGCAGGATGTAGTAGGCAACTAGGTGGCATGCCACTAATGCACCCCCACCCTTTTCCACACACACACACACGCGCGCAAGCACACACACACACACACACACACACACACACGAAACACACATATACACTCAGACGAACCCATTTCAAACTTAGATCTAGACATTCTTCTTCTTCGTTCATCCGGAGTTTTTTTCCGGATGTGATTGCGTTGTGCCTGTTTACAGCAGAGCTGCGTTCTTGCGCCGTTAGGCCGACACATCCGACTTCTGCGGGCATTTGTTGACCGGGTTAACCTTCCCGGGAGATCTAGACATTCCAATCTGGTGTCCTGTTCGCGATCTAAAACTGGTGACCTGATATTCCCTTGGAAGTTGAAAATATACATTAATTGGCATCATTTTTCCTGTGGTAAAATTTGTCTTGAAATAAGCTTTACTTGAAATGTTTTCCGTTTCACTAGTTGTGCTTAAACCGTGGGAGTCTGCTGCTGCTGCTGATGCCGTCGCCGCAACCGCCGCTGTTGCTCATCACCATGCAGCGTGGCCTTTGCAGAACGTCGCTCTCACCACAGCGCGTCGAAATGGCTCTCGATCTCTTGTCATTTCACCTGCCTCATACACTTTCATGCCAAAGGTGACTGTGGTGCCCTGTGTCCATCTACATGCTGCTGGTGCGGGTGCTACTATTAATGCTGCTGAGAAATCTACGTTATTGTTACGTCTGATCACTTTGATCTGTTCTGGTGTCGTTAGCCGCCACACGCTGCGGGATTTACTCGGGAGGGAATCCGAGCACTGATTGACTGAATGTTTCGATGTGCAATGAGGATGATCTGTCAATTAACTAACAAACTAACTAGTTTAATTTGCGTTTCCCCTTGTTTTCCAATTGTTATTCTTTTAGTTTTCTTCTGTTGTTTTGCCATCATTATCTCGCAATCGCCGTATTGAGACTTCCTTGGATATAAACAGAGTTTGTAGTTGTTGAGAGGACAGAAGTAGAGCATTAGATAGCGCATTCACCTGCTTGCTCAATGGTGCTCAGTTTAAATAATTGTCGAAGGGAGGACATGGTAACGTACCATCTAAGAACAATGGAAGTTAAAGACGGCCAGCGTTATACTAACGACGTCAGCCATTGAATGCAGATTGATGTACAAGTCATGGCCTAGGACCAACACAACACTGCCGAGAATAAGATCTTTAACAGATTAATTGCCATGGGATGATTAATCGTCTTAAGCAACTTCCGGTATCTGCCAATGGCTTATATACAGTACTTTTCCCTACGCAACCCTTCTATGGTTGGTGTCTCTGGGGTGTCAGGACTGGCAAAGATGAGTTTCATTTTCGTGCCAGGGCATGCGGGTGTACAAGGAAATGAGCAGGCTGATAGGCTTGCGGGTAAGGCTACTGTGGAGGGCGGGCGAGCCATGGGCCAGGCTGATGTATTGAATGGTCTACGAGAAGTAAGACTTTTGCGTGAACCAAGTGATGACTGTGTATCTACAACCATGGTTAGGCTGCGAGAAGTGCAAGTTAAAAGAGGTGTGGCCAGACAATAACACTATGCAGGAAGCCAAAGAAGATTAATAAACCAACACAGATTTGGTGTCGAGTTTCTGCGGGATTTGCCTAGGAGCGAGGTTTTGGACTGAATGGTTCAATGTGCAATAAGGATTATCTGTTATTTGATATATAATACAGCTCGTCTGCTACCACATTAACAACTTGTAAGTCATAACTGTGACAAACTCCTACTTCTTATATTTCGCCATCCTTTTTTTTTTTTTTTTGGAGGGGGGAAAAGGTGGCGGGGGGAGGAGGTTAATTTTTGTTTGGCACTGAATCTGTTATCGTGTCCTCACACAATAGTTTAAAGATGTATGATCGACTTCATTGTACCGAAAAATATGAACTTCTAAATCCTCGATCTGGATGTCGGGAACTGTTAAACTGCTATCACTAAACCCAAAGTCACAGATGTTGACAACAAAAAGACTAAGCCGTCACAAATGTAAACAAAATACAAGAACATCAACAGGCAGGCAGATCTGACATCATCCATCAAGACACTGCAGAGATTATGAATCTACACAAGTGGGACATTTACACATAGAAGATGAAAAACCCCATTAATAACAATGCTTCCCTTTCTCTTTCTGGCTTTCAATCACTCTCTTTTCATTGTGTCTGCCTGCCTGTCTGTCTATCTCCCCCCCCCCCCCCCCCCCCCCGTCTGTCGATCAGTTCACCTCTCTGTCTGTCTGTCTGTCTGTCTGTCTGTCTGTCTGTCTGTAGGAGCCACAACCATACAGACAATCTGGTAAGACGAAAGAATCCCTCACCTGTGAAATGAGCCGGGCACCAACATTGTATAGGGTCTCCAACATACTGAGCAGAGCTGACCAGCATGGAGAAGAGAACCAAGAAACATACTGTCCACAGATGACTGACCCTGTCGGTCCAGTAGTCGTCGTTGCTACCCTGTAGCTTCGACCAGTTGGCAAAAGCAAAAATTGCTGACATTTATCTGTGAAAAAATGTTATGTCAGTATTAATTGACAATCAAAATTGTGCGGTCGCACGTGTTACCGCGGCCCCATATGGCAAGCAAAGAATAACAAAATGAGGTCTGCATGCATGTCGTAATAGACGACTAAGGAGGGTTGGCTTGAGACTGGCTAACTCATTTTATAGAAATACTCAGCTGCAAATTCCAACCAATCATGAGCAAGTGTACAAAGGGCTTGGTGTGAGTTGGTTGAGGGCCCATGCTCCACTGGAATATGAAAAGAAGAAGAAGAAGAAGAAGAAGAAGAATAAGAAGAAGAAGAAGAAGAAGATAGGAAGGTGTAGGTGGTGGTGGTGGAGGAGGAGGAGGAGGAGGAGGAGGACGACGACGACGACGACGACGACGAAAAGACATTCAGTAGTAGTGACACAGTGAGCAACTAGGGTAAAAATTAAATTGTAAGAAAGCAGATGTTATTATCATCCCCGAGAAGACAGACATACCACAATGCAGCTAACTTTATCTTTTAGGTGTTCGCTCTTTCCCTCCCCCCCCCTCTCTCTCTCTCTCTGTATCTTTCTCTCTCGCTCTCTCTCTCCCTCTTTCACTCACTTTTTCACTCACTCACTCGCTCCCTCCCTCCCTCTCTCGCTCCCTCCCTCACTCACTCACTCACACTCTTTCTCTCTGTCTCTGTCTCTCTCTCTCTCACTCTCTCTCTCTCTCTCGCTCTCATGCGCGCGCGCGAAAGCTGAAATGCCACACACACCTGTTTTCAATTTACTTTGTAAAAATGACGCTAGTTGCAATGTTTATTATATGATCCACTTGGGTAATACCGTTAAACTTGTTTAAATCCGACCATTTCTAATTTTCATTATGTTAAATTTTAAGAAAAATGTTTTGATCATAACACCCAAGCAAATGGGACAACCCAGAGACACGTTTGTGTTTCATAAATGTTCCTTCACTTTGAACTCAAGCGTAGACCATACACATCCCCAAGTCAAGGACGAGAAGTGAACATGTTAGTCCAGCTGACCGGAGTAGGGGGTTGAACCCGCTATCTCGGCATCCGCACACCTGATGTTTAATCTTATCCATTCGGCCATGCTGTCAGAAACCAGTGAATCGAGCCATTACAAATGTATCTAATTTGGAGATTACTTCAAAAAGGAAAAGTTTACAAGTATAATATGGCTTGGCTTTTTCTTCTTGATAAAGATCCCTTTAATTGCACACGGATATCTCCACTAGATGTCCCGGTCTCCTTCCATAGACAACACAAGGAGGTCTTCCTTCACTGTGCACGAACTTCGAAGTCCCTGCTACGACCCACATGTGTGTAATCCAGAATTATACACGAATATTCTTTCCGTGGGTAGCGTTATAATGTTGAAATATAGCCGGGTCGGAAGCTTACCTGGCATGCTATGTTCCACTTGGTACTGCCAATGCGATATCAATGTTCCCACGGGCTCTACGAGTTTCTCGCCATTGTCAGGGAAGGCTAAGCGAATGATACACTATCACAGGATCAGGGTGGGAGAAAGTATACCACGTTTCTTTTTTGTAAAACTCCACATCGTCTACACCGAGAATTGAACCAGGCTTGCGATGGCAAGAGCCGGATGTTATAACTTTTTAACCACTCCTGGACAGAAGGGTTACAATTAAAAGCTCCCTTACCCAGCACACACCAGCGCGCGCGCACACACACACACGCGCGCGCGCGCGTACGCATAGACACACTTTCACACAACCAACTTTCAATAATAAAATAAGGGAGTGGCATATTAAAACACACACACACACACACACACACACACACACACACACACACACACACAGAGCAGTCTACGAACGAATAATATGAAATGTTTGTCAATTGATTTAGAATCAACGAATGTCAACTCTCACGTGTCATTGAAAGATTAAACACCATAATTAGATCTATTGTGACCAGAGAAAGATATACATGTCAACTTGTGACAACAACTGACACGAAAAACCTCCAAGGAAATCAAAGAATTTAGAATACATCACTCAAACAAATGGACCAAAAATTGCAATCTGAAAACGTGAATCAACGATAATTTGTTTTTAAAAGCAGGCCATCAGACGTCCAGTTATGAATGTATGAACACAAACCGCTTACCTTTGTTGGCACCGACCAGGGGCGTCAGATATAATATAACTTAGATGGGTACGTCCTATCGTTACAGAAAACTCATCTGAAAACATGCACGTGGAGTTATTAAAATCCAGAAAACGACACGAAGGGATAGAGAATGGATAGTTTGTGACAATTATGAAAGTGAGGAGCGTTTGGTTAAGTCCCGCAAGCGGGTTGGGTACTTTCATTTAAATGACAGGCAGTGAACAAAGGACCGAGAATGGACAGATAGAGAGAGGGGAAGAAAGACGGAGATGGGGCGGCGGGAGGAAGTGTAACCAGTAGTAGGCGCCATCTGCGACCGACGTTTGACAGGGAAATCTGCTGCGGCAAGGAAGAAAGAATATTGTTGGTACTGCACTGAAGCGGGTGAAGGAGGGTTTTCAGGTGTCGTTGGTCTCAACAAGAAACAATTGAGCGAGCCATTGTTTTCTGTTATTGCTTTGTAGATTACATTTAGGTTGAATAACATGCATTTTCTTAAGGGAACGACTACATTGAAGATGATATATCATTCAACTGTGGTTTCACAGTGGCTATACAATTAATCCGTAGTTAAGGAAATATTTTTCTATTTCTTTCGTCAGGATTGATGAAAGAAATAAAAATAAGGCAAGTGAAATATTTCTGCCATGTTAAAAGACATAACACTCTTATAAAAACCAAACTGGGTAGGGGGGGGGGGGGGGCTAAGGTACTACTAAAAATCATAATGGGCAGACGCCGTAAAAAATATAAGAAGAAATTAACGTGGTTCAAGCTGGATTTGGACAAGGAAGAGGAACAAGAGATCACATACTTAACATGCGTTTAATAATAGAAAAGTGCAGAGAATTTAATGTAAACCTATTCTCATGTTTCGTCGATTATTCAAAGGCATTTGACTGTGTACAACATCAGAAACTTTTGGAAATCATGAAGAATATGGGCTTTCCATCACATGTAATACAACTCATGAAAATGCTCTATCTAGACCAACAAGCAGCAGTTAGAATAGACAGCGAGACATCAGATTGGTTTGACATTAAGCAAGGAGGCCGTCAGGGCTGTCATGCTGACCCCCTGTTTGTTTAACCTGTACGCCGAAAATATAATGAGAAATGTCAGAGATGATATAAACAGGGAGCTATATGATGCCCTAAATATCGATGGTCATGACATACCAGAGATTCGATATACTGATGATGCAGTATTGCTATCCACAACACAGAATGGTATAGAAAACCCAATAACTTCAACCCAATTGAATAGTGAAAATCACAACTTATATCTTAACACAGCAAAAACAAAGATAATGCATACAGATAAAACTACTATTGATAAAGAAATATATGTTAATGAGGAAAAATTGGAGGTGGTAGAAAATTTCGAATACCTTGGGTCAGAGATTACCAACAATGGTGGCATAATGAAAGAAATTAAAAGACGAATGTCTATTGCTCTTCAAAGACTGAAACAGCTGAATAAATTGTGGATTGGAACAGATAGAACTACAAACATCCGATTTTTAAGAGCATGCATCTTTCCCATTGCAACTTAACGCCTGTGAGACCTGGACATTTACTAAACAAGCTGAAAAGTGCATAAATGCCCTTGAATATAACTGTTATAGACGAGTTCTAAGAATATCTTGGATAAAGGGGGGAAAATGCATCCATACTTCAAGAGCTGAATATTGAAGAATGTTGGCTATTAAAGACGATAAAACAAAGAAAACTAAAATATCTTGGTCACTTTGAAACGTCACGAAAGTTAGGAGAGAACAATAATGGAGGGGTATAAGCCTAGGAAGAGAGGAAGAGGAAGGCCAAAGAGACGATGGGTGCAGGATGTGACAGATGATCTCCAGATGGTGGTATCGGACGTGGGACATCTTGCTTATGATTGATTGATTGATTTATTGATTTAGGAATCGACATCACAGCATTCGGAGCATTCCCATAAGCGCTCCGTCCCCATCCTCAGCAGCCAGCGAAGAGTTCTAACACCAATAGTACCAGTAGCAATCTGATTATATGTCCGTCTCGCCTTTCCTCTGAGCGTTGAGCGTCGGCCAGATCCTCTCGTCACTCTTCGCTGTCTCATTCTTGCCAGACCATGGTAATTCATTTGCTCCTCCGAGGTGTACACGTGCTCCCACAAGGCCGCAACCACGTCTGCCTTGTCATGTATCAATACTCCACCAAGTTCTGCAGAGCCAGCCAATCTGTCCGCCTGTTCATTTCCCAGCACACCGGCATGCCCCGGAGAAAAGATCCAGGCGATGCTTGTCAACCGTGACCTCCGAAGCGAAGCAAGCCACTCCGCATGAAGCCTGCCCGTCCTCACCCTCGTCAGCATGCTTTATGAGTCAGTTACAATCACGATGTGTGTGTGTCGTATTCTCCATCCAACGATCGAGAGGTTTTCCGGAAGGTTGTTATGGGAGCGAGGTTCTACAAAGGACATGCTACTCAATGAATGAATGGAGGGTAAAGGTGAAGGCAAGCGAGCAAGAGGTAGTCAACGATAAAAGTGGGACAATGACACCAAGATATGGATGAACAGCAGACTGACAGAATGCAAAATCATGGCGAGAGACAGACAGTGTTGGAGAAGCATTGCAGCCAACCTTCATTGTGGAGACGGTACCTGCTTGTTTGATTGATTAAAATGAAATACAATCCTATGGTAGCTGTAGACGTTTTAATAATGTTGCATATCGCTTGCGGCACGTTGCAATAACCCCGTACATCAGACTGATTTATTAGGCAATTTTACGTTCAGCGGTTTGAATAAGGAAGACACAAACCATATATACGCGAGTAAGTTAATAAGTAAGTCACAAATGGTTGTAGAAAAATAACTAAATATGATAACAACTTGAAACAAGTTTATTTATATACATACATTGTCCCTTTATTTCTCAACATAATTTCCACCAACATTGATGCACTTATCCCATAGTTTTATCAGTTCTCCCAAACCAACTGCATAAATCTGCGTGCCCTGTTCTCATTTGCCTGCCATCCCACAGAACTGTGTGACTTACTTATTGACTCGCCCTCGTAACTTTTTCTACACAACTATGCACCGCTTTACTGGACATCGCTAGGGGCTAAGTCCACTGAAAACCCACCTTGGCGGGAGACATTTCGCGAATGACGCCGAAGTTGAATGTGAAGTGAAAACGTGGTTTAGAAAACAGAGCACGCAGTTCTATGCAGCCGGTTTGGGAGAACTGATAAAACTATGGGATAAGTGCAACAATGTTGGTGGAAATTATACTGAGAAATAAAGGGACACTATATGTATAAAAAAAAAACTGGTTTCAAGTTGTTATCATATTTTCTTATTTTTCTACAGCCATTTGTGACTTACTTATTAACTTACCTTAGTAGTACGATTTATTGCCTGGCATATTTCGTTGCATCTCGCCAGGTACTTACTGCAAATGTCACACAACGTAGAGTAAAATAATTAGATTCATCGTTCAAGCTAAAATATACACATGATATTACTGTGCGAACATGTGTATATTTCAGCTTGAACGATGAATCTAATTATTTTACGCTACGTTGTGTGACATCTGCAGTAAGTACCTGTACCTGACGAGATGCAGCGAAATGTGCCAGGCAATAAATCGTACTATATATGGTTTGTGTCTTCGTTATTCAAATTCACTAGGGGAAAACATTGTTTTGATGTTCAGCAGTTTGTTTCTGAACAAGACGTCAACGTTGAAGTCCAACTGACCGCTGTAGGGGTTGATCCAGCTACTCCGCTGTCAGCAACGTTGACCTCTATCTATAGCTATCTCATCCCATCTCATCAGGTTCCTCTGGTACCTTGCGGTGTCGTTCCTCTGGTACCTTGCGGTGTCGTTCCTCTGGTACCTTGCGGTGTCGTTCCTCTGGTACCTTGCGGTGTTGAGGTGAAGCATAACCAGCGGGAGAGTGCCCGTGTATGGGCTTCATATATCGAGGTTCCTATGGTCTCTGTAATTCCCTCTATCCAACGTTTACGGGGCCAGCCTCTTCCTCTGCTTCCATTTGGTCTGTGCATCATTGTGTTGTGGTTTACTGTTAGTTGGTAATCTAGTTATATGGCCAAACCATTTAACCTGCTGATTTCTGATAAAATCTAGCGCTGATATAACCCCAACATTCCGGTGGCTAGAGGAAACTACTGCAACACACATTGTGTTCATTACGGATTCAAAGAATATGCTTAGCAAGGTGGAGAAAGGAATGTTTCATGTGGAATGGCTCTCGTCGCTTCAGAGGTCACAGATTGTGAGAACTGTATGGATATTTTGCCCTGGCCATTCGGGTGTACGGAGGAATGAACAGGCTGATAGGCTAGCAGAGAATGCACCTATTGGTGGTATCTTGCCTATGGACAAGGGGGAGGTGGTCGTGCGCTTTTGAGACCAGGTGCAGAAAGCGGAGGAACAGATTGAGAACCCATATGTGGAAAGAATGAGATTGCGGAGGATCGGCAGGGGTTCTGGAAGAATCTCAAAACTGATAGGGAAGACCAGGAGAACTTTTAATCAGATAGCGGTGGGAACGATTAGTAGTATGAATCTTCGCTGGCTGTTGAACGAGGGGACTGAGCACGTATGGGAATGTCCTGAGTGCAGTGATGTCGGTTCTTAACTCAACTCAACTCAACTCAACTCAACTCCTGATTTCTTCATTTCTGATTTTCTCTCTTCTTGATAAAAGGTGTACTCTTCTCAGGGTTCTCATTTCTGTAGTTGCGATTTTTCTTTTCTCTTTTTCGGTCATTGTCCATGTTTGGCATTGGTAACATAGAGTTGGTAGGAATATTGTTTTGTATAGTGCTTTCTTAGAATGGAAGATAATAGGGAAACAAAACTCGCTTACACTCAGGAAATAAATGACCGTAGACCCCGAGGTAGACCAAGAAGGCGGTGGAGAGATAATATACATACAGACCTACAAGCACTTGGAATCAACTACTGGCAAGAGAAGGTCCACCAGAGAGACGAATGGAGACAGATTGTATTTGCAGCAAAGAACCTCAATGGCTCGGAATGCTGAAGAAGAAGAAGAAGATAGTGCTTTCTTAGTGGCTATTGATACATGTTTGTTCTTTAGTATTGGTGCCATTTATTCAGTGAGTTGGTTTGCCTTATTTCATCTTGCTTCTTTGCTTGTGTTCTCTGGCTGTGAACTCCAGCACGAAGTCCTGTATGTTGGATGAAGACATCCTGTTGTCCAACATCAATGTGATGTCATACAGGACCTGAGGTTTGCGTGAGTATCCGTTGTCCCATGTCTGGCTTATTGGTGTGCAGACTGGTGGTTCCTCTCCGTGCAGGCAGATATTCTCATCTATTTGCGATCTCATCTACTGATTTGCCATTTGATTATATTATACTTTCTAGGTACTTGAAGCTCTTTACTTGATTCAGGGGGTGTACTTCTAGATAAATGTTTATTGTGCTTTCTTTTTTGGTTATAATCATAAAAACTCCGACGCGGAGCAAACACGTCAGAAGAGTACCCCCTTCCCCAAGTATTTCGGACTCTTTAAAACTCTTCATACTCTCTGGGGGCGGTCCCATCCGGGTCATGACTCCGGGCGTCTTACCCCTGCCGTGGAGACGTTCGTTCGGTCACATTAGTTATCCCTGATGTTATGCTTGTCCCTTCGCTGTTACCTTGTCCACTCGCAAGCCCTCCCACTCTCGGTGGGGAGAGCCTTCTGTTTTTACCTCTGTTTTACTTGTGCTCATTTTAATGTTATGTTCCATACACACTTCAAACTATTTAGCTGTAGGAGTTTGATATACAGTAATAATCTTCAGACTCCACGCAGGACACAACCGGCTGAAATACTGCATGTTTCATAAACTAAAGATATTATATACTGATGTGCACATAATGATGATGATATCTAATGCAAATGAGACTATTGTACACGACCTTGTATAAACTATTTTAAACATTGACTTGCCAAAACCTAAAATAAAGCTGCAGGTTTCTGCCGGTCTATGTTTTATACGAATCTCGGGTCATAGGGTTTAATGTTTACGAGTCACAACACGCTGAATTTTCCTATTCGATCGAATTTCAAAAGCTGCTTGTTAGAGTTTAAGCCAGGCAGATTATTTCAATGGAAAGCGGGCGTCGTTAGCGAAGTTGCTGTCATGAGCACTGTCGGGTGCGGTTCGATGCCTTGGCTCGTCGCCTTCGAAAGTGAGGGAAAGACTGAGCACTTATTCCTCTGTGGATTAAGGCCTTCTAAACGTGACGGCGCTGTCACATCAAAACCCCATAGCAGGAAAATGCTTCGGGACAAATTACTTATATTTTTTAAAAATTCCATTCCATATATATGGACGTAATTATAAAGAACTCGAAGAGGTGGAGATGTGGTTGCTGAGATGAATGTTGCGAATACCCTGGACGGGTAACTAACAACGGTTGTCTGGAAGAGGCTAATGAAAGTAAAACATATCTGCATATCACAACTATACGAAAGACACAAACAGCTCTTTGATCACGTAACGAGAAAAAAGACACCGGAGAACACCTCGACGACCTAAGGATCACATGTTGAAGAGGCCGAGGCAGTTGTGTCAAATGGTCTAAGACTTTGGAGGGATGTCAACATAAGAATTAACCAGAACACCAGGGTCCGGTATCTATGGAGGGTGTTTAACGCTGACGCCATTTTGGAAGGCACGTAATGACAATGGTGGTGTATGGGTGACGCTGGCCTATCCTGTGACAATGAAACAAGTAAATGGACACATGTTTCCAGATGTGTGCTTCTCTCTTTCTTTTTTTTAAAGCTCTAACCATTGAAAACTAGAGGGGGAAAAAACACACATCAAAACCATGCTATGTTTACTTGTTTCTCTGTGGGTGCAAAGTCCAGCGTGGTCAACAGATCATCCCCATTGCCCATCGAACTATTTATTAGTTCAAAACTGCTCAGATCCCTCCCTCAGTATCTCCCGCTGCATCTCGCCATATGAAGTGAATACATGAACTGACTGAAATACTAAAAACACAAAGTCACTGTATTGTTCGAACGGGTGACAAATGCTCCTCATCTGAACAATATCAGTGATTGTGTTTTAAGTATTTCAACAAAAGTATAATTCATATATTCTCATCATATGATATATAACTCTACAGTATGTACCCGAATAGATGCGGTGAAACATGCCAGGCAATAAATCGTGCAACCTTTTGTTTGCGGCATCTGTATTTAAATTCACCAAGGGAATACATTGCCGGCTCCATGGCTGAGGGTTAGCAGCTTTCTCCGCTAACCCCGAATACTCTCGTCACGTGACGCGACGAGAATTAGCAGTGGTTCGAATTGCAGGGGTGACATATGAGAGTATGGAGCGGTCGCTCAGAGGGTCGTGGCGTGCTGATGAGCGTAATCTAGCCTAGGAATCAACATACAGCTGAAAGATGCTGGTGTTGACCGCAATATCCTGAAACAGGATGGAAACGCGGAAAGAAAAGAAAAGGGAATACATTGTTTTGAAGAAAGGGACAGTATTCCCCGCCCTCTGTCAGTCAAGGTGGGAAAACTCGAGTGTCCCGTGTGCACGTTGCATAAAACAAAAACTTTTATAGGCAGTTGGACATCGAAAAAAAAAAAAAAAACACGCTGAACAGGTCCCTGTCCGCGTTTAATATTAACATTAGAAAAGCTACCCATAAAAATAATATTTATAGCATGTGTTTATGGTTTACACATATCTGAATCATTGTTGTCGGCGCGTAGTCCGAGCAATGTTCTGAACATATCCTGGTGTGATCTATGGGTGGAGACAAGAGCACACGTGGCGATATCTCCGTGAAGTGAAAGTGATTCTTTACCAAACCAGTTTTTTTGTTGCTTGCGGTGCGCTACATTTAAAAAGAAAGGGTCGTGCCAGTGCAGTGGTTAGCACGCCTACCTGCCCGCCCAGTGCTAGTCTGCTCGAATCCCCATTGGAGTGGACATTTGTAAATTAGCCTAGGCTCCTAGATTTATCAAACACAATTGCTAACAAACAACAAACATTCATTAATAGAATGACTGAAATGGTATGACTCACCAATGTGGAGCTCATGGAGAGAACTAAACAAATATCAGTACATTCAGATATGAGGAAAAAATACGGGAACAAGATAGGATATGCACTGAGACAACCTGAGAATAGTGTAACTAGAATGTCATTTGTCTGGAATCCACATGCACACGGAAAAGAGTAAGAACTAAAAATACAAGAGAAGATAATCAGAGACAGAATTGAATAAAATGGGGAGGGGCTCCATGGGATAGCAAAGAATTAGGCGCCTTGGGATGAGTTGGTTGAATGCCCCATTCGGCAATACTAGCCCAAAGAAGAAGAAGGCTTACACGTCAACTGAGCCTAAAATGGGTGCCTGGGGTGTAGGAGGCAATAACAAACACACATTAACTCATAACCCACTCGTGGGCTATTGTGGTGGAAGCAAGATACTCAGTGTAAGCCAGCCATCATAATATTTTAATGAGCAGGACATCTACATGGCGGCACCTATCTCTTAATCAAAAGGTAACTGACTATCATGACTGGTTGATTGCTTGGTGAATCCTCAGAAAACTGCGAGCTTTACCTCTTCAGTCCGCTACGCGGGCGTTCAAATCGTCTAGTTGATTGGTTGATTATTTGGTGAATTTTCTAGAAAACTGCGAGTTTTACCTCTTCAGTCCGCTACACGGGCGTTCAAATCGTTTAGTTGATTGGTTTGATTACAAGGTAAAGACTCTAGAAAACTACGAGTTTAACCTCTTCAGTCCGTTACACTGGCGTTCAAATTGACTAGTTGACTGGCTGATTACTTGGTGAATGCTCTTGCTTGCTTGCTTGATTCAAAAACAAAAATTCCAAATTCGGCCTTGTTCAACCTGCTTCTTCAGCCTTGGTTAGATTTGAGGTCCGTGGTTTTTGTGGGTTTTATCCTATTTCTGTCTGTGTGGGCTGTTAGTCCTACTTCGGACTGGTTATATTGGTTCCGCTCTGGTTGTTGGGAAAGGTTGGTCTTATGCTGGCTGGTAATTTCATTATTGTCTTATGTTGGTCATGATAAAGACCGGGCCTCAGTCGGACCTACCAGTTTCACGCCGGTGCATGCATCAACAAGACGACCCGACCCACCTGCCAGCATTGTCCAGGAGCCCTCCAAGAAGAGACAAGCCACCATCATGTCATTCACCCGGCCGCACCCAAATGTCCCTCTCAGGACAACCAGGACATCCATCACAAGAGTTGATTGGTTGATTACAATGTGAAGCCTCTAGAAAACTGCGAAGTTTACCTCTTCAGTCCATTACATTGGCGTTCAAATCATCTAGGACCCGAAAAAGAATTGAGTATATCGGCGTGAGGCGAGTATAGAGACAGCCATCTCAACACAGTACCAAAATACCATCTCCGCGGGGAATGTGTTGCGGAACTCTCCCCAACCTCTCCAAGTTCAAATACCACAAGGATGTGCGAGACTAGTACTGAAGCTTCATAGCTGAAGCACATAAGAATGTGACCAGGTCTTGATTCAGACAACACGTACGGGCAGGCTGGGATTAGCCCTGGGTTGGTAATGTTTCTTACACGGGGTTTAAGTGTCATAACAATATACGCTAACACAAAATCCCAGAGAGACATGCTAGTTATAAGATGATAATTTCTATGTCCACAAAGAAAAACGGAATGAGAAAACTGATAATACTTACAGAGAATGTTTGAACAAATGTTCAGAAGTTGATAACATAAAGTCTATCCCACAGAAAACTATACATATTTGTAGAACACACTGCACTCCTTAACAACACATCAAACGCATTATTGTTCTATGTTAACGCTTTGTTGCCCGTATAAGATTTGTACCCTTATTTGCCAGTGAAAATTATCCTAATAAAAAGCTATACACATTCGCAGAACGCACTACGCTCCTTTACAGCACATCGAACGCTCTATGTTGACGCTGTTTTGCCCTTATAAGATTCGTACCCTTATTTGCTAGTGAGAATTATCCTTTCAACTTTTCACGCATGAAGTGCGCCACCGAGCAGGTTGTGACATGAGTGAAAACATAGACATCTCTTAGTGAATCTGTCTCCATTTATACTGTCGTTCACGTCAGCCAACAGTTTCAGTAAAACCCACACGACTTACCTTTCAGAAACCAGCGCTGAAGTCTATAAGCCACCCCAGTCTGAATTTAAAGTATCTCCCCATATTTTCCTCTCCACTGCCTCCCCTCCCTCCCCCCACACACACACTCACACCATCTTATCGCTTTCTAAAGTCACTGAAGCAAAACTAATCGTTGGCAAGGACACTTATCAATATATAATACAATAGCTTTCTAAATATAAGATTTGAATAGCGTGGAAAGGCGTGTTAAAATGATTTAACATCCACTGCCTAAAACATTTTAATTGCGCATGGTGTTCTGCGGTCTAAAGCATATAAGAGAAAGTCAATTATTGGAAATAAAGTAGTATGTATAATCGAAATTAAAAGATTAGTATCATACATTAATGAATAAAGAAACATAATTGATGGCCATTACGACCATACAGTACGCATGAATTCTTTGTATAGATTGCAGCTAATTTTCTGTACAGGTGTATGGGTAGCATACCCAGAAACGATGGGTAGAAGGACGAAGACAGATGTTACCATCGTCAGAATATCTAGATAAAAATGTCAGGTATTTATCCGAACAGTCAAGAGAGGGGTATAAGCATGTGGGTTGTTGTTGGTGTTGTCGGACCTCGTCGTAACGAGTTGTTTTCTTCTTCTTTCGTTCGCTTGAAATATGTCTATATCTGCAATGTCGTCTCTTGCATGAATTGAACTGTTTTTTTCAGTTCACACAGAGTGGTCCATAGAGTTTATCTTCCACTGTCGTCTCTCTAGGCCAGAAGGTTTGCCTAGATATGTTATATTTTGGGCAGTCTTGGAGTATGTGCTCTGCTGTCTGCGACGCCAATCCACATGTGCACATGGCTGTTTCACCAATCTTGAATTTTGTATACATGTGGTTGCGTAATCTATTGTGTCCTGTTCTGAGGCGCAGAATAATGACTTGTTCTGGTCTGTCCATAACGTGGTAGTCATCTTGAGCAGGTTTTGGTGGCTTTCTGACTGATTTGATCATTCTTTTCTTTTGGTGGTATGTAACGGGCACATCAGGCTGTTCTTCTTTGGCTCCTTCCTTAGCCAATTGATCAGCTCTGTCGTTTCCGGGTACTCCACAGTGGGATGGCATCCACTGTATGGTGACTTTATGCTGACTGCTAAGTTCAGAAAGTAGTGTCCTTAGTACTGGCAATTTCCCAGAGAGGAGCGCCTCGAGTACTGATTTTGCATCTGTTAGTAGCACCACAGGTTGTGTACCATTGCTGTTATTTAGTAATTTCTCTGTTGCTATCTTGATTGCCTCAATTTCGGCATCATAGTTATGGCAGTACTTTCCTGTCGGTACTCTGGCTGTGTCCATAGTATTATTTGGGTATTCTATGTACACTCCCGCTCCTCCATTTCGAACAGCATTTTGTGCTGACCCATCTGTGTAGACTCGGATCCAGAGATCCGTGGGTATTCTTCATCAAGGAAGCTGAGAGTGGCTGTTCTGCGCTGCACACTGTTCTGTTCTTCCTTGTCAAATATTCCTCTCACTTTTGTCTGGATTTGTAACGATAGTCTATGCTCATCTTTCCATGGAGTTCGCTCTGGAATAGTTGTTAGGGGGATACCAACTGTGGGTAGATCAATGGTTTCTCTGCAGAGTCGTTTGGCCTGGTGGATAAAACTACTTCTTTTCAACCGCCCCATAGCTAGGTTTTCAAATCTGTTCTTCATAGGGTGGCCTGGCAAGCTGAGGAACTTTTCTGCTTGTATTAGCGTTTTCGTATCTCTGCGCTCACTCAGTGCCTGTGTCCTCCCCATCTTCTCCATTTCCACTATAAGGGTTGATCTCATCCCTCCTGTGGTGACTCTAAGTGCTTGATTTTGCACCTTGTCCAGCTCTTGTAGTGTGGTTTTTGATGCTGAACACCACGCAGTTGACCCATATTCCAGGTGTGGTCGTATGCTCTGTTGGTAAACTTTGCTAAGTATTTCGTACTGGCTCCCCATGTGGTTCCACTTAGCTTTCTCAGGATGGCTATTTTCCTTCTGGCTTTTGCTACTGCTTTGTTGATGTGCTTTCTCCATGTCAGCTTGCCATCAAATGTTACTCCAAGGTATGTTGGTTCTTTATCTTCTCTTAGGGGAGTTCCATTTATCTGGATGATCCCTGCCTTTTGTTTTGGAGAGAGGGTAAATAGGGTGGTGCTGCACTTGTCAGTGTTTATGCTGACACACCATCTATTTGCCCATGCAGCAAATGTATCTACAGCTCTTTGTAGCAATCTGGTGGCCACTGATGCATATTCATTTGTGCTCCATAGAACCAGGTCATCGGCGTACATTGCCGCTTTAATTCCATGCGGTAGGTGAGCAACAAGATCATTGATGAAGATTAGAAAAAGTGTGGGGGACAAGACTCCGCCCTGGGGGACACCGTGACGCAGTAGTACTTTCTTGCTCTTGAGTCCGTCTATCTGTACTCGGGCTCTTCTGTTGTGCAAGTATGCTTTCACCCATTTGTACATTCTTCCATTGACTTTGCAGTTTCTCAGTTTCTTCATCAGACCTTCTTTCCAGACTTTGTCAAAGGCTTTCTTCAGATCTATCCATGCCGCAAGCACCAGCTTCTTCTCTAGGAATGCATCCTCAATTTCTTGAGAGAGGTAGGTTGTCTGATCTTCCGTAGAGTAGCACTGCCTAAAGCCAGCCTGCTGTGGCACAAGGATGTTTTTACTTTCAATGTACCACTGCAGTCTGTGATTGATGATGCGCTCCAGTGTTTTGCAGAGACAGCTGGTGAGGCTAATTGGTCTGTAGCTAGAGGCAATGGAACCATATTTCCCTGATTTTAGGAGGGGTATCATGATTGCTTCTCTCCAGGCTTGTGGAACACTGCCTAAGGTCCAACTGTTATTGAAGATCTGCAACAGCTTTGTTTTGGCCTCTGTTCCTAGGTTCCTGATCATTTCATTGGAGATACCATCAGCTCCTAGTGACTTTCTCATTTTCAGTTTTGATATGGCTAGCTCCAGTTCGCTGATTGTGATGGGTGCCTCCAGAACCTCATGTACTATTTCCTTCTGTCCTGTATGTTGTCGTTTCTCTCGAATCTCTTGTTGTTTCTCTGGACTAACTTTGATATTGCTATCTTGTGCGAATGAATCCGCAAAATGGTCAGCTGCTTGCTTTCTTGTTAAGATTTTTCCATCTTTATGTAGCGCAATTTTTGAGTTTCTCCCTGTGCCCTCGTCATTAAGCTGTTTTATTAGCTTCCACAATTTCCTTGTGTCTCTTTCAAAGTTCAGAGACTCCGTTTTCTCCTGCCAGCTTTTCCGTCTAGCCTGCAGCTTGGCCCTTTGAAATTTGGCTTTTGCATGCTGGAATTTATTGTGGTGCTCTTGGCTGGGTGTGGCCTCTGCTTGCTTTCTACACACTTCAACATCATTATGCAACTGTTCCAGTTCACTACTCCAGTAGGGTTTATATTGTTTACGGGCTCCTCTTGGTACTGTTTCTCGCGCTGCCTGTAGTATGCATTTCCCAAACTCTTCAACTACTTTATTTATGTCTTTCTCAGTGTTCAGGTTTCTAACCAATATGCTGGTGCGATGCTTGTAGATTGCCCAGTCTGCTTTCTTGTAGTTCCACCTCGAGAGGGTGCTGCTTTCACTTACAAGCTCATTTTCTACGGTTAGAAAGACTGGCCGATGGTCACTGCCACCAAGTTGTTTCCCAACAATTCGTGTAATGTTCCACTCCAGGTCTGGTGAATGAAAAGCCAGGTCAGGTGTAGTTGTAGAGTGCCATGATCTCGAGTAGAAAGTATGTGGGTCGGACGGCTTGTTAATCAACATGAATCTATTCTCATCCTGCCAGTCTTCCAGTCTCTCTCCTCTCTGGTCCATGTGATCATAGCCCCAGCTCTGCGAGTGGCTGTTGAAATCGCCACACACAATCATCTTTTCTTTTAGTGGTAGTGTGTCCAGTGCCTGTGGGCGGTCACTTGGACAGTAGTAATTGATCAGATGTAGATCTGTATTACCTGTCTTAAGTTTAAGTGTCTGATACTCAGCCCCTTCCATGTAGACTTTGATTTGGGAAGCCATGATGTTATTTCTTACAAGGGTCAGTATCCCACCTTTTCGCCTGTCCTTTCGGTCAGATCGGTAACACTGGTAGCCTCTGATTTTGAAGGCTATATTTTCATTGAGGTGAGTTTCTTGCAAGCAACATATGCTTACTTTTTCTTGGTCCAAGATGTTTTCTAATTCTATTTTTTTGTTGCTGACTCCCTCCGCATTCCAGTGCATTATTTTAAGTCTTCGTTTGGTAAGGCCAGTCATCCTATTCTCATGTCCCCTGGCTCCACAGGACATCTGAGAAGGACCTCCAGTAGTTGGGGTTGGACCCTGTCATGGTCTTATATGACATGTGTAAGGAAGAATGTAAGTGCCGGTATGTAAGCGAGAGTCAGTGTAAGCATGACTGAGGTAAAGGGCAGTAAGAGACGCCACGGCTTGGCTAGCGGACGGTCAGGCAAGAATCCCGTGAACAGAGCCACGTGATGTGGGAAGGTCAACCAGGAGAGAGGCAGTGTGTGTGAGGCAGCGAATAGAGACGGACGTGTGGAGATCTAGAGAACGCTAGAACGATAGAACGATAGTGGTTGTGACGGATAGATGGAGATGAACGTTGTGTAGTGATATTCGAGGAATGTACTAACTGTGATATGTGCGGGATGATGTGAAGTTGTGATTGTGAATGATCATGCGGGCGACAGTGTAAAGATCGCCATTGTGAGCTAGCGCGTGGCTGTTAGTGGTGAACGATTGTTTGAGCGTGAAGTGCGACTATGTTGTCAGCCTGTAATATATATTGTAATAAATGATTGTTCAGGAGATAGCTCCTGCCAGTTTCCGATTGCATTCATGTGTTCTTAGTAGATGTGTTGTAGATGTTGTAATTTGCCTGTCAAAGTCCAGCGAGCTAGACAGAGCTACTAAGTAGGACTCTGACAGGTATAATGGTGTCAGAAGTACACATGAACCACATGCTCATGTAGAACGCACAAAAGAACGCTACTTTTGTAAAGAAGAAGAAGACCTATTCCATAATATATTAGAAATTGTAAAGTAAAGATGTGTTAATAGAGTCAGAACGAAAATAACATCATTTCTTTCCACAGCAGGTTTCAATTCTACAAAGCGACCGACGTAACCAGACCAGGTCAGCGGTAACCAACACGAGAATCACGTTCCTGTACATCAAGCGTTCGAGTAGTCAGCAGAGAAAGATAAGTTGATTAATTTTGATTGCTAATTACCCAAATCTGCATTCTTTGATTTTCTTGTGTAAACATCATCATTGGTAGAGTTAAATATCAAGTAACAGAAAATGTTCAGTAGTGAAGACAGTTCAGATGATGAACCAATTCGAGATCAATCAGATGTATGGGGCACAAAGCATCACAGAAATTTGCATGACCTTTTTCGAGGGTACACAGTGCACAAGACAAAGCAAATTGTAATAGACAACCTGAGTTAATACGTGATTGGCTACAGAAATTTGAAAAGAAAATGCAAGACTACAAAATTCCCAAAAGAGTGTTGGTATGCATGGTACAAAACATACGTACCAATGAAAAATAAAAAACTACAAGAGTTCATACCAGATATGTCAAGTAAAAACTATGAATATCATAAAACAAACATATTAAAACACTATCCAACCTCTTGTGAGACTCTAAACGTAGAAATACAAAATGTGAAACCAGCCACAGACAAGTCATTCACCCAGTATATAAGTGAATTAGAAGAATCTTTCAGAAAACTAATAATGGTAATTAAACATTCAGACAACAATCAAGGAGTCATAAATTTCTTGCTAATAGAAAAACTAAAAGCAACACTACCAGCCGAATGCGGAAAATATTTAGAAGAACACAAAACAGAACCTATCAAAAACTTACTAGAAAAATGCCGCGAATACTACAACCAAAGTATAAACCTGGTTAAGAACACTCAACAGAAAAGTACTGTGAAATCAACGGCATCTGCAGCCACAGATTGTCAAAACAAACCACAGAAAACAAAACCAGTACTGTGCAAACATTGTAGCACTCCACATACAGAAAATGGAATATGCGATAAGAATCCCACTTATCAAGAATACCTAAATACTATAATAGCACAAAAACTGGGGAAGGTAAATCAAAGGAAATATAGAACAAAATGTCATTTTTGCCTTGCTTATGGCCACAGACGTTTTGAATGTGAAGGTGTAAAAAGAATACAGATAGCAAAAGCAAATGCAGCCATAAACATTACAACAGACAGTTCAGCAAAGAACTTAGCAAAAGTAAACATCACAGAGACGAAAACAAGACCAAACACTGCAAAGTCAGAACAAACTGAGTTTTACCCATCAGACTTTGTACCATATTTCAATAATGTTGTTAACATCACTCAACCTCATTCCTTATGTAAAGAGGTCAATACTCAACAAGAAGGTGAGGAAATGAACAAAACCTCAAGACTGTCGTTAGGAAAACTAACATTCCATGAAGGTTACATCAATGACACAGTATGCACATGTGTACGCGACACAGGGTCCTGTCTTATCGGTCTTCGGAAGACCCTAGCTGATCCTAAAGACTACCTAGATGAGTACATCTATTGCAGAACTGTTTCAGGGACATTAGAGAAATATCCTATGGCATGGGCCAATATAAAATCACCTTTCCTATCAGGCAGAGTAACTTGTGCTTTATTAGACAATCCATGTTGTGATTTATTAATTGGAAATGTATTAAATGTGACAGACTACACAGAGTCCAAAACTCACACAGGGAAAAAAGTTAACACCACAACAAGTACTGCCTTAACTACACCACTCATCATACAACAACATGATGAAAAGAACAAAGTACCACACCATACCATCTACAAACAAGAAGAAACAGAAACTGGTGTGTATCATCACAATAAGAAAGGTGCAGAAAACAAACAGTTCACAACAGTGAGGGAAGATCACAAATCATTATGTGACATACTATACTCCATGTACTCCCTAGTTAACTACACACATAACCAAGTGCACACAGTGGATGGTTATACTTGCACTACTCATTGTAAATACAAAACAAATGTCTTCACAGACAGTTTTATTTCCACATTATCATGACGCAACACAGATGATATTACTCATGACAAACCAGCAAACTTTGTTACTTATATCATTACTGTTGAACCAAAGTTTGGTGTTACCACTGCTAAACACTATGTCAAATCAACTCAGACACATACTTATGCTGAACAATGTAAATCATCAGTCGGTGGAATTACTGACAAAAATCAGCAATAAATTACCCTACATATATGTTGGAAAATAGACACAAATTGCAGAAAAGCATACAAACATGCACGATTACTTTTCAAAACTATACATGGTGTATTATTATTGTTTGAACTATTGAATGTATATACACATGTACGAGTGCAGGTTTGGAGATAGCACTCAAAATGATCTCAACATGAAAATTGAAAATCCCCACCCTTCGGAAAATTCTAACCGTAACCCACTTTATATCCTTAGATCCAGTAACTCCAGAGTTGCCTTGTCTGCTGTACGACTCCAGCGCTATGATACTAGCACACGTCATTGTATAGACCAACATGAAAGGTCCTTCAACGGGAAAGTGTCACCGGCAAAACAGTAAGACTCAACATGTGATTTCATGTATCAAACAGTAAGATATACCCATATTGACTTTGTTTTCAAACGAGTATCTACAGAATCTACCTTTTGAAATCGACGAACAACGACGACAGCTTCACAAGTACAGACATTCATTTCTAATGAGCAGTTTAATGAACCAGATGCCAACCTACAAACTATGGCAAAGACATACACTTGGCCACACTCAAAATTAATTCGTGTTTTATACGTGTGAATTCCAGCAATTTTACAAAATGAACTTACAAATTGGCTAAACTTGGTGAACAGTCTTAAGCACTATACAGAAGGAAAGACAATATCATGGTATACAGAAGACGTCAATAATCGTATGCGAGAGAAGACATGCCAAACATTTCAGCACGGAAACGAACATTGAACACGAGTGATTTAATTACGTGTGCATAACTTCCACAGGACAAGAACGGTATCCTATGTGTGCATAAAGGCATCAATGATGTATATTTCATTGTATATGTATTAACTGTATGACATTCAATGTCTAATTTTATTATTATAATACTTTGTATTGTTATAATGTGATATGTACATATGAGCGTAGGTATAGTGGCGAATAGAATAAGTTGTAATGCTAAGAATCAACGCCTGGCAATCCCAATCAGGGTGACCAGATCGCCGCGATCAAAAGAAGCCAAGTCACGAAATAAAAAAGCCAAAATAAAGCCAAACATTGCCTAGTAAAAAGATATATTAAAAATATACTTATATCACATGAAGACCTCTTCTTCAAATAAGTATTCCTCTTCATTGTTGAAATTCAGTACAGGATTCATTAGAATATACTATTCCAGCTTTGAAATCATTCAACATTTTGGATGAAGGTACAAATTCATTACAGCACTTGTTTGAAGATAATGGTTCTGCTCTAATTCTAATAATTGCTTCTAAGAGAGACAGCTGAAGTCTATTCCTTGCTTTGGTTTTTATGCATGTTAAAAGAGAGAACATCCTCTCCACTGCGGTATTGCTAATAAGTGTTATTAAGCAAGTAAGAACAAAAAAAGCAAGCTCTTTAAATTGGGGATGTTTCATGACTCCTTGCCAGAACTGCTCTGCATTTTTAGGCAGTCCATTTTCTTTAAATTGTTCTTCTTCCTTCCAATCTATAAAATTTTCTGTATTGTTCTTCAATAATAGTGTGGTTTTCTTCAGCCAAATTCAAAAAGGGCAATTTCGAAAATAGTGGTCTAGAAGCCTGGTTTAAGGTTATTCCAGGGTTAAAATTGGTTAGATCTTTAAATATATTTCTTGCTGAAGGAAGCCGCTTTCTAACTTGATAAAGTGCTTCTTCTCGCACTGATAAGCATCTTTCTTTGAGATCTAAGACCTCTTGTTGGCAATTAATTTTTGTATCAGAACTTTTCTGAATGTAGTTATCACACTCTGACAGGAATTTGATGCCAAAATCAACATTAGAAACATCTTTTTTCTTATTATTGGTATCATAAGTCCTACTATTACGACGCTTATAATGCAAAAATAGTTCTTCATGTAATTCGTGAGGATCTGCCTTACTTTTCTGAAAAAAGGCTATTTAACCTTTCGAATTCCTGCATAATAGGGGTTGCGAAATGAAAATAAAGGTAGTTTCTTTGATCTAGAAGCATTTCCTTTATAAGTCGTGACTTAAATTTAGTGTAATAATTTGCTAATTCAGCAGAAATAAAATAAGCCTTGAGTTCTTCCCAATTTATTAGAATGTTGAACATTACTTTTCCCGGACAAGCCAGCGAATAGAAGAAATTATCTCAAAGGAAGTGATGCAGTTCTAGCTTGCTGAAATTCTGTCGATGAGTTCATAATTTTGAATAAATCTTTAAATGCTTCTCGTCTTAGATTGCTATGTCTAAACCAATTTGGTATTTCTGTCAGCAAAAGTCCAATGTTTTAAGGTAGTTTTGACACTGTATATTTGATGCACAATGCTAATGAATGGCAAACACACTTATACTGAACACATGAAGGAGATACATCTGTCATTCTGGACCAAACTGAATTGTTGCATCCAACCATACTGGAAGCACCATCGGATGCAAAACCAATGCAATTTTTTAATGATTGATTACATTTTTCAATTTCATCCTAATTTTCAGCTAATTTAACTTTGTCATCAAATTTCTTGCTTATTGTCACCACTGAAAGTGTTTTTTGTGAAGAAGATGGCGCGCTCCGCTTGTGTTTTTCTGTTGTTGCATGATTTGCGAGATTTGAAAATCTTGGAACAATATTACAATGGCACAGTTTGCAATATGCCTGTTCAGAACCGTCAGTGGATTTCTTGAGCCACACAAATGTCTTTTCCCATTGATCATTATATTTCCGATTAGTATCATAAGATGGTTTCCACTTTGGCATGATAATAGGTTCAGTCAATAACATTAATAAGAAATACTTGCGAGTTGCGACTCGCGATTGCTATGAAGTTATAATTAATGTGAAAACTTAACTACTAAACAGTAAGCTGCGCAGTGCTTCAGTGCGCATAGAACATGGCCAGATAAGCTTATCATTTTGCATTTGTTTTTGCTTAAAAATAGTAACACAAGACAACAATTAACTGTAAAAATTCAAAAAAGAGGCATATACCATTACAAATTGCTAAAAAGCCAAAAGAAAGCCAAAAAGCCAAACTGATTTTCTGACGCCAAACCTGTTGTAAAAAAGCCAAATTTGTCAAATTTGGCTTTAAAAAGCCAATCTGGTCACCCTGATCCCAATGCGCGATTGTTACCAAACTTGCCTTCGCGTATGCTGGATAGCCCGACGAATGACGCTTAGCAATAGTGATATAGAATTAACATCAGAATATGGTAACCAGAAGGAATATACCAACAGGGTGATCCCAACCAAAGAGATTAATAACTACTCTCCATAACAGTAAACAAGGTGTGCTCACAAAGGGAAACAACTCACGGTCCGACATAAGATGAGGTAAGGGGGACTATGACATACATGAATTATATTCGAACCATGACCACAACATTGACATAGCGTGCTCATAAAGAATCGAGTAGTGTGCATTAAATAGAGACGAGGGGAACCACGTCTGAATAGAGAGAAAATTTAAGAATGCTGTAAGAGGAAGTTGTAGCCTTATTTGAGGCATAAACCAATGGAGAATCCTTAAACCAGCATAGCTACAATAACTATGAGATGAGAATGCACAGACAATCGATTGAGAAATATGAACAGAATGTAATGTCACGGAGTAGGGGTTGAACTATAGACCCATCTCCTTATTAAACACAGACTACAAAATTCTAGCAAAATCACTTGCAAACAAAATTAAAAACTTCATGCCATCACTCATCCACCCAGACCAACAGTGCAGTATTCAACACAGAAATATACACCAACATACACACTTCATTAGGGATTTCATTACATACACCCACCAGAAAGACTGTCAATCCTCTCTCTTATCTTTAGACCAGGAGAAGGCCTTTGACAGAATCTCACACTCATACTTACACAAAACACTAGCACACTGCAACATAGGACAGTACTATAGACAGTGGATAGAAATATTGTATAAAAATCCTGAAAGTAAGGTACTGGTGAATCATTCACTCACTGGCAGTTTCAAAATCAATAGATCTACTCACACTAGAACCACTCTTAGAAGCAATTAGACAGGACACTAACATTAAAGGTACATTTATACAAGGGTCTGGAGAGCGGAAATTAATTGCTTATGCAGATGACACCGTTTTCTTCCCTACAACCAACACTTCCATAACGAACATACTTCACACCTTCAGACAGTTTGGTGAAGGAAGTGGGGCCAAAATAAACATACAGAAGTCTAAAATAATGGGTCTGGGGAAGTGGAAGAATAAAGCAGATTTCCCCCCGGATCTAACAGTCACAGATAACATGAAGATTTATGGGATCACTTTTCCATCCAATCCCAGAAAAACACACACAGGAACATGGCAATCACTGACAAAACAAATTATAGACACACTACATAGGTTCAAATACAAGACATCAACAATTTTTATACGAAGCACTATTGTTAACACCTTCATCTTTCCTAAAATACTATATTTAGCCACAGTGTTAGACCCACCAAAACAAACAATCACAGACATAAACAAACACATCAGGAAATTCATCTTTAAAAACACAATCCACAGTATTAAGCACAGGACTTTAATACAAGAGAAGACTAGAGGGGGAATCTCATTACAGGACCTTAACACAAAAATACAAGCATTAAGAATCAACCACATAGGACGCATCATCAATCATCCAGATCAACACTCGCTAGCATTATACTATATTGCAATTAGATTACACAGAATTAAGAAAATAGACAAAACAACACCGCACTATTACGGCACACTACCGCACTTCTACAGAACATGTATGCAAGCAATTCAAGGTAATGAACACTTAATACAACAGACAACCAAGCAGATATACACATATTTAGTACAACAACAAGCCCCACCACTACACCTGAGAATCAAAAGAGGATACAAATATCACATGAAAGACTACAGTTGCACCTTCACTAACTTACACAACAAACATATCACATCAAAATCCAAAGAAATAACATACAGGCTAATTTATAATATGACCCCGACAACTGAGAGGGCCGCACAAACATTCAAGCAAATAGCCCCATGCAAATTATGTAGACAAAATATTCAGGAAACAGAGGATCATCTCTTCTATGAATGCCCAGCAATCACAGCCACTAAGATTGCACTGCAACAATTAATAGAAACACACACAAACAAGAAAACTGACGCTTATAAGGCCATTTTTTTAAATACAATACCCACATCTACAAAAGGCAAACACACTAAACTTCTTGTTGCACTGGCGGAGTATAGAAACGTAATATGGTCGAGTAGAAACTCGGCCACACACAATCACCAAACAATACAACCACACACACTAGCAAAGATTTTTCAACAAAAAATCGCCCAGCTATTCGCAGATTAATAAACAAGAGCCACTCCCATCAAATTTCACACTACATAACATACATGTTCAAACACACTCTCACAGTATATTTCTATACTCCGCATGTGTACCACTAAGCCCAATCATTGAGGAACAAAGCGCCAAATAACTGAATAAATGTCTTTTCTTTGTTACTGAGTCCTGTAGCCCAATCTAGACAGAACAATGGGACGGTGGCCTTTGTGAGTCAGTGGTCTTGTCGACCGAAGTTTGACCTCGGTCTGAACAGCTCTCTCTCTCTCTCTCTCTCTCTCTCTCTCTCTCTCTCTCTCTCTCTCTCTCTCTCTCCCTCTCCCTCTATATCGCTCTCTCTCTTTCTCCCCCCCCCCCCACCCCAAACATGAATGACTATACGCTGTATTCGCAATGTAAAAGCCTGTTTTTGTACATAATGAATGGGATATTTATGTATACGCTGAATTCGCAATGGACAACTTAACAAATTCCAATCTGTTTACGCGCGCTCTCTCTTTATCCCTCCCCCTCCTCTCCCCCTCCCCAACTCCCTCTCTCTCCCTCCCTCCGTGTTGACCGCGTTCCTGGTATCAACCCACCCCACCACAAGCAAATCCTGGGCACTTGCGATTAAGTCGAGGGCTGTCATTCAGCAATAATATTGAATCCACTTACAGGAAGTAAGCTTGCATGAGACTGCCTGCAGTGTAAAACGTGGGGCGGCTTTTGCCGTTTCGACCTTGACACCAACATTTCCTTTAATGTATATATCTTCGATGTGGAAGAGAACGCGTGCTGTGTGTGGAAGGTTTTATAAGCGTGTGAGAAAGATGGGTTTAGAATGAACGAGCGGAAGGAATCATCACCACACCATAGTCGTTGTTGTCTCCGTCATTATCATCACCATTATCACCACCATTACCATCACCACTATCATCATCATTATCATCACCATTATCATCACTATTACCATCAATCACGTTAGAATGGGATGACTGAAAGCGTACGTCATTATCATAACTGTATATGTATGTTTTTGTTTCATTAACGCATATGACATAACACTAACAAACGGCAACGCTCTGTAATATACACAAACAAAGAAACACGCATTGCACCTTGTAAATATACATTGCTTTGTATAAAATAAACGTATTTAAAAAAAAAAAAAAAAAAAAAAAAAAAAAATGAATAATATAACGAGGTATGACAAGTAGACCCAACCAGAACATTTGTCAGACCACGACAAAACCTTGAGAGAAACCTCAATACTGAAAAAGAGAGAACAATGTTTGAAGTTAATCTCGGAAAAGATCAGAGCAAAAAGGGACGCAAGCGCGTACTTATTACCATATAATCCCCTGACAAGGTTAGAAAGAGGAACCAAGAGTAACAACAACAGAATGTGTCACATTTCCAAGAGTAAGTGCCACATTGGTTGTGCGGGGGGAGAATGTCATGGTCTTATATGACATGTGTAAGGAAGAATGTAAGTGCCGGTATGTAAGCGAGAGTCAGTGTAAGCATAGCTGAGGTAAAGGGCAGTAAGAGACACCACGGCTTGGCTAGCGGACGGTCAGGCAAGAATCCCGTGAACAGAGCCACGTGATGTGGGAAGGTCAACCGAGGAGAGAGGCAGTGGGTGTGAGGCAGCGAATAGAGACGGACGTGTGGAGATCTAGAGAACGCTAGAACGATAGAACGATAGTGGTTGTGACGGATAGATGGAGATGAAAGTTGTGTAGTGATATTCGAGGAATGTACTAACTGTGATATGTGCGGGATGATGTGAAGTTGTGATTGTGAATGATCATGCGGGCGACAGTGTAAAGATCGCCATTGTGAGCTAGCGCGTGGCTGTTGGTGGTGAACGATTGTTTGAGCGTGAAGTGCGACTATGTTGTCAGCCTGTAATATATATTGTAATAAATGATTGTTCAGGAGATAGCTCCTGCCAGTTTCCGATTGCATTCATGTGTTCTTAGTAGATGTGTTGTAGATGTTGTAATTTGCCTGTCAAAGTCCAGCGAGCTAGACAGAGCTACTAAATAGGACTCTGACAGACCCTTTCGAGACATAGGGCCCGGCACTGCACCTGCCTGGGGGTCCAAAGCAGGGCGAGCACCATAACGATTAGCAGTAGTCGACATATTTCATTTTGCGTGATTGCGTGGCATCCTGATTTCTGTGGTGCGCCTCTTGGCTGGTTGCCTCCGACTTCAGCACCTTTCTTTGCTAGAGCAGACTGTGGTCTCACTCGAGTGTAGATGTGTACACGCGCACACACCTGTCTGCGCATGCATGTACGTGCATACACATCTAGAGCATACTGGTTATTTTCCGGCGCCAGAGATTCGCCGTCGCCCCTTCTCCTGTTAGTTTAAACAGGTCCGCCGCGTGAAGGCCAGGAGTTGGACTTTTGCTGCATAGGTTATGTATTCACGAGCCATTGAGGTATTTAAGCAATGTTGGGCGCTCACCCCAACACCGCGCCTCGGCTACATACAGCAACATTTGGAACCCACGAGTTGTTTGTTCTTAAGCATAATTATGGATACGTAAACTTGTCCACGGGAAGGTTAACCCGGTCAACAAATGCCCGCAGCAGTCGGGTGTGTCGGCCTAACGGCGCAAGAACTCAGCTCTGCTATAAACAGGCACAACGCAATCACGTCCGAAAAAAAAAACAACTCCGGATGAACGCAGAAGAAGGAGAAGAAGTAAACTTGTCATATAGTGGCTGAAATATTAGTTTATTGATTCGGCATCTGCCATATAGTAAATAAATCCATGTAGATTATAGATTCGCCAGTTTATCAAGACGTGGTTGAATCTCTGCAGATTTTGATTCGTGAACTGGTCATGTCGTGGTTGATTCTCTGTAGACTGTAGATTTTTGAACTGTTCATGAGATGGTTGATTTTCTGTAGACTATAGAATAGATTTGTGAACTGGCCATGTCGTGGTTGATTCTCTGTAGACTATAGATTTGTGAACTTTTCATGAAATGGTTGATTCTCTATAGACTATAGATCTGTGAACTGGTCATGAAGTGGTTGATTCTCTGTAGACTATAGATGCGTGATGTGATCATGTCGTGGTTGATTCTCTGTAGACTATAGATTTGTGAACTGATCATGTCGTGGTTGATTCTCTGTAGACTATATTTATGAACTTGTCATGAAGTGGTTGATTCACTGAAGACTATAGATTTGTGAACTAGTCATGTCGTGGTTGATTCTCTGTAGACTATAGATTTGTGAAATGGTCACGAAGTGGTTGATTCTCTGAAGACGATTAGTGAACTGGTCACGAAGTTGTTGATTCTCTAAAGACTGTAGATTCATCAACGTGCCATGTCATTATTGGATCTCTGTAGTGTATGGATTCGACATCTTGTCACCACGTATTTCAGTATCCGAAGACAATCGACATTTATTCCTAATATGTAATAGCCCCAAGACAGCCAGTCACCTTCTAAAGTCCTGTTCAACAATACAAGCTATTTATTCCATACAAAATGAAAAAAGAAGCCATACAAAATATGGCTTCTGTCATTTATTTTACTGCCTATAGTACTTTGCGGTGAAGGACAGTGGGAATTTGAGCCTGTGGAATTAAGGCCGTCTGGTTAGTGCAGTCGCCGCGAACTGTGCAGGTTAGTTTTCTTTTTGCCCCGGACATTAAATAAAAACTCCACGAATGTGAAACTACTTCTTTTATTAGAGACATTCGGGTAGATTGCGAACGAGAAGAGGTTCCCAATATTCTCGTGAGCTCTCTCTACGTGGTGTGGGAGGCACGGGTGTTACGAGTCCTTACAATCTCGTCGCGTGCATGTAGACATCAGCTGACTGCATCATCAAGATGAGTTCATGATCGAACCTATTTACCTATTTTCGTTGGTCGGTGTCCCAAAATGACATGCTGGCAGATCAAGAAAGGTTTTTTGGTTTGTCTGGCACCTGAAACTGACGCACCAGAGTCTCTGAATCTCACATTGAAATGACGTGTTGTGGGTATTGTTAGTTTTATTTCTTGTCTACAAACAGACGACGTTAACTGTGTCATATCGAATCTGAACTGTGCCAAATAGTAAATAATTACAGCTCAATCAATCAATCAGGTGCCGTCTCCGCAATGAAGGTTGGCTGCAATAGATCACCAACACTGTCTGTCTCTCGCCTTGACTGTACATTCTGTTAGGCTGATGTTCGTCCATCTCTTGATGTTATCCTCCCACTTGTATCATTGTCTACCTCTTGCTCGCTTGCCCTCAACCTTGCCTTCCAGTATGGTTTTTTTTATAAGAGAATCATGTCTTTTAACGTGGCCAAATTATTTCACTTGTATCCTCTTTATTTCTCCCATCAACTCTCTCTTCATTCCCATTTTTTCTAGGACCTCTGCATTTGATTGTTTTTGTTTCCATGAAATATGACCTATTAGTCTGTATATCCACATCTCCAGGGCTTCTATGCGACTTTCTAGTTGCCTGTTCAATGCCCAGGCTTCCGCGCCATACAGAACTGTCGAATATACGTAGCATTTGACAATTCTCATTTTTAATGCGTTATTAATCTCTCTAGATGTTAATACTGATTTCATTCTGTTGAAAGCAATTTTGGCCATTCTTATTCACTTTTTGATTTCCATTTCACTTCTGCCATCATCTGTTATTATATGTCCGAAACTTGTTACTTGTTCTAGTATCTACCTGTTTACTGTGATATTCATTGATGACCTCTCCTTTTCACTGCTAATTATCATAGTTTTTGTTTTTTTAATGTTAATATCTAAGCCACATTCTGCACTGTGCCTGTTTACTTCTTCCACTAGGTCTTGCAACTCCTGCTCACTTTCTGCTAGTAACACGGTATCGTCAGCATATCTAAGAATGTTTATGATTCTTCCATTGATGTTGAGTCCGGGCATTTCAACTTGTTTAAAAATTCTTTCTGTAATTACAGCTACGCTACCACAAAGGACTCTTTTCTCCGTCTTGGGGCGTCTTATTCTTCTGCTGCTCTTTATTCCCTATGTGAGCATAAGCCCATACGCCCTCAACCAGCTCACACCAGATCATCCTATATTTTGCTACTCCGACAGCTTCCTCTATGTCATCCCTACATTATTAATTATGTCTCTAATTTTCTTCGGTCTTGTTCTCTCCATTAAATTCAAGTAAGCCATATCACGTTAATCCTATTCTGCGCAGGCACAAATTAATACACGTAGTTTATTAGTAATTGTTTCAGTATGTTTTCACGTTTCTGATCCATATTCTACTTTTACTCTTTACCCCGTCTCATCTCATATTTTCCTTTCTCCTGCAGTTCCGTCTATCTTCTCCCCATACTATTTATGCATCTCTAATTCTTTTCTCCACATATTTTAATATCTCCCTCTATTTCGCTTGCCATGTGGGTTCCTTTTTAGTTATACTATTCGTCGAACATAATAGTAAAACTCAGTGGTCTAGAGAATTATTCACCAGTTTGCCAACTAACCGCCCATCTGCACATAGGTTATCTAGATCTGCCACGTGGTGTAGAACCAGATTTGGGGGGGGGGGGGAAAGAGCCGTGGCTCAGTATGTATCAGGTTCGATCCCAACATAGGGCTGTCCATTTTTCCAAGAACCATTGGTATCTAATGATATCATAGGACCCCCTGATACATAGTCCTCTCAGATATTAACGAAAAACAGGAGCTCCTGTGAGCAAACGGTTCACCTTAAATCCCATGGCAGTTGGACATGGCAAAGAGTAGACCGCAAGTCCGCTGCCTTGACAAAATCGTTAGGAAAAATAAACCTACCCATGGGTAGATAGAGCCCATTTCTCCAAAGTAATGAAGTCTGTCTACAGCAGTGGTTCTCAACCTTTTTTACGCCCCCCCCCCTTTTCACCATATTTTCATTACGTCATTCCCCCCTTTGTACTTCCTCCCTAAAAAATCCCCCCCCCCCTTTTTTTACACAGTTTACGTAATAATGGAAGCTAAATTTAATAGCACATACTAAAACAAGTCTAGACATCTACACAAAACGTGATTTGCGGGTCTACTTACGTTATAAAATGAATTTCAGAAGGGTGAGACATACAGAACTGTATAGTATGAAGAGAGAAACAATATCAAGTAATTGGTTCTTGTATTAACGCGATCTTGAAATAATCTTAATCTCCCCCCCCCCCCCCGAAACTTTAAAACTCCCCCCTGGAGGGGGAATTCCCCACCGGTTGACAACCACTGGTCTAGAGGAAACACACCATACACAAATGTATGCCGAAGTCGGACCCACTGACCTGTGAGTTGCTTAACCAGGTGTGAAGCACCCCCTTTGAAAGAGGAACAAAGAAGGGGAAGAGAAGAACTAGGTGTTTAACTGTTGTAGGCAAACTAGGGGCAGTTGGTCAGCCTTCATTTGCCACATTGTATATTCTGTATAAAATATTGATTATTGCTCCTGTGATTCCCATAACGTCAGCAAAGCAACTTGTGTTTTCTTTTAATAGTTTTCGGTTGCACACGTTTATGTGTGGGTTTATTTGTAAATGTTGTACGCGTGTGAATGTTTGAATGAGCGTATGTGCATGTGTGTGTATGTTTGTATGCATGCATGTATTTATGTGTGTGCACATATGCGAATGTGTATGTATATGGATGCATGCATGTATGCATGTTTAATATTTAATAACATCTTTAGTATTTACTGTGTGTTTGGGAGTCATGGTAGTGCAGGGGTATTTATGTGTGTGCACATATGCGAATGTGTATGTATATGGATGCATGCATGTTTAATATTTAATAACATCTTTAGTATTTACTGTGTGTTTGGGAGTCATGGTAGTGCAGGGGTTAACATGCTTGCCTGCCTGCCCGCCAGCCCTCTCGCCCACCTGACCACCTGTCTGACTTCTCGCCCGCCCGTCTGCCTGCCTGACAGCCTTCTCCCCCACCCGTCCGACCACCCGCCATCTGCCTGCCCACCCGCCTGCCCGCTCAGTGGTCATCTATTCGAAACCCCATTGATGCAGGGTGCTAAACCCATATTGTTAGATCAATCAGCATTCTATGGGTGATGTGGTCAATATCACAATGGCTGAGTTGACCTTCCAAGAACATCTCCTGGGTGATGAGGTCAATATCACAATGGCTGAGTTTACCCTCCAAGAACATTTCCTGGGTGATGAGGTCAATATCACAATGGTTGAGTTTACCCTCCAAGAACATCTCCTGGGTGATGAGGTCAATATCACAATGGCTGAGTTTACTCTCCAAGAACATTTCCTGGGTGATGAGGTCAATATCACAATGGCTGAGTTTACTCTCCAAGAACATTTCCTGGGTGATGAGGTCAATATCACAATGGTTGAGTTTATCCGCCAAGAACATTTCCTAGGTGATGAATGAGGTCAATATCACAATGGCTGAGTTTACCCTCCAAGAACATTTCCTGGGTGATGTGGTCAATATCACAATGGTTGAGTTTACCCGCCAAGAACATTTCCTGGGCGATGAGGTCAATATAACAATGGCTGAGTTTACCGGCCAAGAACATTTCCTGGGTGATGAGGTCAATATCACAATGGCTGAGTTTACCCTCCAAGAACATTTCCTTGGTGATGAGGTCAATATCACAATGGCTGAGTTTACCCTCCAAGAACATTTCCTGGGTGATGAGGTCAATATCACAATGGCTGAGTTTACCCTCCAAGAACATTTCCTGGGTGATGAGGTCAATATCACAATGGTTGAGTTTATCCGCCAAGAACATTTCCTAGGTGATGAATGAGGTCAATATCACAATGGCTGAGTTTACCCTCCAAGAACATTTCCTGGGTGATGTGGTCAATATCACAATGGTTGAGTTTACCCGCCAAGAACATTTCCTGGGTGATGAGGTCAATATCACAATGGTTGAGTTTACCCGCCAAGAACATTTCCTGGGCGATGAGGTCAATATAACAATGGCTGAGTTTACCCGCCAAGAACATTTCCTGGGTGATGAGGTCAATATCACAATGGCTGAGTTTACCCTCCAAGAACATTTCCTTGGTGATGAGGTCAATATCACAATGGCTGAGTTTACCCTCCAAGAACATTTCCTGGGTGATGAGGTCAATATCACAATGGCTGAGTTTACCCTCCAAGAACATTTCCTGGGTGATGAGGTCAATATCACAATGGCTGAGTTTACCCTCCAAGAACATTTCCTGGGTGATGAGGTCAATATCAATATTGCTGAGTTTACCCTCCAAGAACATTTCCTGGGTGATGAGGTCAATATCACAATGGCTGAGTTTACCCTCCAAGAATATTTCCTTGGTTATGAGGTCAATATCACAATGGCTGAGTTTACCCACCAAGAACATTTCCTGGGTGATGAGGTCAATATCACAATGGCTGAGTTTACCCTCCAAGAACATTTCCTGGGTGATGAGGTCAATATCAATATTGCTGAGTTTACCCTCCAAGAACATTTCCTGGGTGATGAGGTCAATATCACAATGGCTGAGTTTACCCTCCAAGAATATTTCCTTGGTGATGAGGTCAATATCACAATGGCTGAGTTTACCCACCAAGAACATTTCCTGGGTGATGAGGTCAATATCACAATGGCTGAGTTTACCCGCCAAGAACATTTCCTGGGTGATGAGGTCAATATCACAATGGCTGAGTTTACCCTCCAAGAACATTTCCTGGGTGATGAGGTCAATATCACAATGGCTGAGTTTACCCTCCAAGAACATTTCCTGGGTGATGAGGTCAATATCACAATGGCCGAGTTTACCCTCCAAGAACATTTCCTGGGTGATGAGGTCAATATCACAATGGCCGAGTTTACCCTCCAAGAACATTTCCTGGGTGATGAGGTCAATATCACAATGGCTGAGTTTACCCTCCAAGAACATTTCCTGGCACCTATTTTTAGGCTGGGTTGACCTGGAAGCTCAATCATTTTAAAAAATTTCCTTTTACGAAGGGGATTTGAACACATGCTCAGTGGGCAGGTATGTAAGCATGCTAGCCACTGTGTTACCAGAGCTCCCTAATATTCATAATACTAAATATATCATTGGTGATTGTAACATGCCTGGGTTCATTAACATTACCGGCCCTAAGAAATAATAGATGGAGGTAAAATGGGGCTGGGTAGTAGGTCCCCAGAGGGGGCAAATGAGAGGATAGACAGGGAAGGTTGGAGACAGTGAATTAAGGGGGAGTTGAGGAGAAGTCACTCTGCTAGTGTAATGGTGGGGCAGACAGTTTTAGCTGTGGGGTAGTGTTGTGTGGAGCCTGGGGAGGGCTGCAAAGAAAGGAAAAAAGACAGTGGAAAACATTGACTGGGGACAGTTGAGTTTTGGGACCGGGCAGTGAGGTTGGAGATCTGGGAAATGGAATGATAGCGGAGTTGGGGAGAGAGCTCCGAGCTGTGTTTTTTCAGGGATGGTTAGTTGAAGTTTAGACCCAGAGTGGGGTGGATCGAGTGAGTTCGGGCTGGGAGAGAGGCTGATTAACTGTCGTGTTGGATGAGATGAAGTAGGCCTTGAGAAGGCAGTGTTATTCGAGTGTGAGGGTGTGAAGAGGATATATTTTGGAAGTTCTGTTACTGGAGTTATTTGTGTTGTGTGGTTTCCATGTTCATTCATTATTAAATGGATATTATGTGCGCAAACGGAATCTTGTTCAGTGACTGATACATGTGTACTACAGTAATGACTTGTGTTGTGGGACATGTGGCTAACCCAGCTTACCCTCTGAGTGCTACAGAAGGAGCATTAGAATCTAGACAACGACCAATCTCATTCTGTCGCAAAAGAGCTTGTGTCAGTGATATATAAGTGGTAAGAATGGTCAAATTTAAAATGGGCCTGTAGACTAAATTTGTAGCGTTTGTTTGTTTGGTCTCTCTCTCTCTCTCTCTCAGACGGGCCTGCGTGCCCAATTCTTAACACTTTGAAAATAAAGTTTGTTCGTTCTCTCTCTCTCTCTCTCTCTCTCTCTCTCTCTCTCTCATATAAGAGAATTTGAGGATTAGGGTATAGTGAAATTATTTTATGATTCTCCGAAACATCGAGTTAGGGTTCGAAATCAGGCACAAGTGATATGGTAGCAGACCACTTTGCATTGATTTCGTTGGTATGAGATGTTGATTGTTCAGAAATCAATGGCAAATGTCAGTGATATATAAGTGGTAAGAATGGTCAAATTTAAAATGGGCCTGTAGACTAAATTTGTAGCGTTTGTTTGTTTGGTCTCTCTCTCTCTCTCTCTCAGACGGGCCTGCGTGCCCAATTCTTAACACTTTGAAAATAAAGTTTGTTCGTTCTCTCTCTCTCTCTCTCTCTCTCTCTCTCATATAAGAGAATTTGAGGATTAGGGTATAGTGAAATTATTTTATGATTCTCCGAAACATCGAAACATTCTCCGACTAACATTGCCTAGCATTGTCCTGTAAAGGTCCTGCAATTAACTAATGTAGACACATGCACACTCTCTGCATATGGCAACAAACACAGCATTTTAAAAATTAACATAATACCCATGATTGCAAAATATTATAATTGCTGAGTGGTAGCACCATGACAATTTCACATTGGCTTGAAACTAATACTGTATTTTGCTGATTTTATACAGAAACTATCTCTTCAACATCTATTTCTAATTTTTGTCAGCTTGTGATTACAGTTTTATTTAGCATTTAATTTGTACTGTAGGTTATGCTGCGTGGTCTTCAATAGATGTAAACCAAACAATTAATCAGAATAGAAAAACACTACAGCAAAAAAACAAAAACCACCACCTGGCATGCAAATATTAGCCAGATTTAAGAAAATCTCTCAGGTAAATAGACTGCTGAGTGAAAATAATGGTAAAATATTAGAAAAGTTTGGTTTAGTAATACTGTTCACAGATATATTTCAGACATTTAGCTTCTGAAGAACTGCAGACTAGAATTCTTGCCAATAGTACAGCCTACTATGCTCTGCACAGATATATTTCAGACATTTAGCTTCTGAAGAACTGCAGACTAGAATTCTTGCCAGTAGTACAGCCTACTATGCTCTGCAAGATGATTTTAACATGATGATTACATAGCATGCAACAAAGTTAAAAAAGTAAAGCTCAAAATTGCTTAAGGACCTGAGACTTGTAGTACATGCAGGCCGTTACCTTGCGTTATCTAAATAATAATAACAGTAATATTAAAAGCATTGTTACCTCATTTTCTTATTATAGATTGATGTATTCTTATTGGAACAAGAATTATCATTATTATCACCAGCATGTGAGATGCCGAGCTCAACCTAAAATGGGCAATTTTCTGGGTATACTGGCAGCTAGCATGATACTGACCACATCACCATCCAGTGATGCTTGATCAAAAGTATGGGGTTAGCATCATGGACTCAGTAAGCCTCATTGGCCTGACAAAGGATCCTTTAGTTTAATTAGAGGTGGTATCATTTGTAAATATCCAATACAGTTGAAACTTGCCAAATTTGACAAGAAAAATGCCTAACGTTCACAGATCTACGAAGTCTATATTTCAATAATGATTTTAAAAATGTGTCTACAGGCAGTTTTCTACTATGGGTCTGTGATGTTAAAGTGCCATCACATTTTATAGGCCTGAGAGCAAAGAGGAATAGGTGTCCAATCTTCCCCTAGCATTGGCAAGTGACGAGCCGAGGCGTTGAACCCACATCCAACCATATGCATGGTCTTACCAGCACAGTTCACTATCAACTTCGCTAGCATGCCAGCCATATTTTATTAACTCTATATGAATTTATCTTTGAACTGATTTAAGTAATATAACACAGATGCTAGAATATTTGCATGTGATTTGTACACAATAAAGCTTGGTCATTTAAAAATAATTCTTTGATAAGCAGCGTAAGCTATATTTTCTCCTAATTGCAAATCTCACAGTGCAATTGTCAAACTTCCTAATCCTTCGTTTTTTAAAATCTGGACATAGCTTTTTTTAAAAATACACACATTTTAAATTCACGATTAATTTGTTTCAAAAGCTGGCAAGTAATGTTTACATTTTTGGTCTTAGATACCAATATCTGTATTTACTGAATTTATCAAACTGAGCATCTTAGAATTTCCTGTAAATGAGCAAAATAAAGACTGCTATGGCCAAATTATAAAACAATAATGCTAAGCATGTTTAAGACCACACAACAAGTGAGCATAACTGGCTGAATGTTTTGAGTCGTGTTTAAATTAAGGAATATATGCAAGCTACAAACTGACATATCAGTAAATATCATACACAACTCAGACAACACAATCAGTGAGTATGTATGTAATAAATCAACAAAATAACATTTTAAGCATATATATCAATCAATTAAAATGTATAGAGAAGATAAACGTCTTTATTTTCAAGGACAAATAACAAGATACAATGTAAAAAGATAGATGATAGTCTAGGAAACAAAATATTTCATATTTGAATCAACTGTGACCAAGGTATTTCTAACAATGAAATCTTCTTGTTGAAGCTTTTGAAGCAAAGCCTACACTTTCTATATCATAAAATATTATTGGAAATACTCACATCACATGGACTACATGGATCACAAATGGCACCAATACTAAAGAACAAACATGTATCAATAACTACTAAGAAAGCACTTTACAACACAATCTTCCTACCAACTCTGTGCTACCAATGCCAAACCTGGACAATGACAGAAAAAGAGAAAAGAAAAATCACAACAGAAATGAGGTTTCTGAGAAGAATACTCAACGTATCAAGAAGAGATAAGATCAGAAATGAAGAAATCAGGACTAAAGTAGGGGTTAAAGCTGCTCTAGATTTTATTAGAAAGCAGCAAGTCAAATGGTTTGGCCATGCAAGTAGGCTACCAGTCAACAGCATGCCACAACAAGCAATGATGTACAGACCAGATGGAAACAGAGGAAGAGGCCGACCACGTAAACGTTGGACGGAGGGAATAACAGAACCCATGGGAATGTCGATATACGAAGCCCATAACCGGGCACTCTCACGAAGTTTATACTTCACCTCGACACCGCAAGGTACAAGAGGAACATGATGAGATGAGATGAGACATGGACTACATTAAACAGAGAAGTTTTACTCACATCACATGGACTACATTAAACAGAGAAGTTTTACTCACATCACATGGACTACATTAAACAGAGAAGTTTTACTCACATCACATGGACTACATTAAACAGAGAAGTTTTACTCACATCACATGGACTACATTAAACAGAGAAGTTTAAAGTGAAGTGTCATTGTTACAGGTATAGCCTTTCTGCACTGCTGGTTTCCTTATTAACTGAAGTGACCTGATTGAACACACGGCATGCTCATTAGTATTCCAGCTTTCTCAGCTGACGTACAAGTGTATGAACTACTCCCATCACTTGCTAGTTGGACACGCACAACACATCCTTATAATTAACATGTAGCACCAATATTCTTTTGTATTTTATATTACTTTAGTTTGTTTATTTAGGATTGCACAGACCAAAATCTTCAGACTCAGGCAAGGACATTGCGGACTCAGAGCTCACCTCTACCGACTGGCTCTCACTGACTCTGCATTTTGCAAACGTGAAGCACTCAAGCAAACCCGAAAATATATCCTACTAGACTGCCCTGAAGAAATCTGGCCGACTGGAGCGATCCAATGAGAAAAACTCTGGGGGATTAGTGAAGACATCAAGCAAACCATCCTGTTTGTGACCCATACCAGAATAGATGCATAGAAAACATTGATCACAAGAAGAAAAAGCAGTTTATTTAATCATCTTGCCACAGGTTGTATTATTACACATAGTTCTTCTGCAGATTTATCTATGTTATCCAATAAAGTTATACTTAAGCACTCTGATCTGCAGATTTCTGTACTAAGTATTTCAAATGAACTGAACTTTGTAGTATGTTCTGCAGCCTTTACTCAGTTTCAGAAGACAAGGTTTCTAGAAAAGCTAGAAGAATAGAGGATAACTGTATTCTGAAAGAAGTATTAAATGGCCAGCTTTCAGAGGTAGGAACACCAAGAAGCAGTCTAAGATTAAGATTCAAAGAAGTATGGAAACAATCACTAAGGCACTTCTCTATCAGCTCTATTAACTGATGCACATTGGGAAGATTGTACTGTATGGAGATTGTGTCTTTGCCAGGGCACTACAAAATATGAATGTGGGAAGAAAGATGGACAATAGAATAATCAAACACAAATAGGATCTGCCTCTATGTCTGAAATAACTGACAGACACACATTCTACAGCAAACACCAATACTCAAAACACTTCGGCTTCTGACCGTCTGACAGGATGTAAAGAACCAACAATCAAGGATAATATGTCCAAGAAATTATTCTTTCTTCTACAACATTTCACTGACTGAACACATGTATATGAAGATATTATCACAATAATACATGACATCAATCTCTTGTTCATATTTGAGCTTGTTTTTGAAAAATAAAATGAAATTTATTTACAAGAATATACATGACTTTCAGTAACCAGCATGTGAGGGCAAATGTTCATAAGGCACACTTCATGACAAGCAAACTGGCAGAGAATATTCCATAGCAAAGAGGAAAATAAAACCAAGGTTTAATAAATGGATTATGGCAAGATGAATATCATTATTAATGTTTGTGTACAAAGAAATGTGGATGCTTTAATAATTTCACTTAAACGTGCCATCAAATTTCCTAGCATATGAGATTTAAGCTGAATGTAACACAGTATATAAACTAATGATGCAGTTGAAATGATACAATGCAATTGCACATGATAGTTTTACTGATACAACTTAGCATTTTAAAAGCAATGCAAATTCAGGAAAATTGTGATTTGAAAGATTTCAATCAGATTATTACATTAACCTATCAATATTTTTAGACATATTAAAAATAAAACAAAACTAGTGACAATAATACTTTTGCTACTTTAGTAAACACTCTATTATAGAAATAATTTATAATAATCCCAAACATATTTCAATTGTACGGTTTGTTTCTTCAAATTGTCCTTATCTGAGTATTAATAATTTGGATAAGAAACATTTGTTTCTATTAACTTTAGTAGTTATTTACATAGTTTATTAATTAAATGACCAAAAAAAAAATATATAAACATACACAACTTGAAACTTGTGAAAGATATTCCTACATCTCTACTGTATGGATCTCACTGATTCGACCTCTTGCAAATGTGGAGTACTCAAGCAAACCCCAAATGTGGAGTACTCAAGCAAACGCCAAAGCATATCCTACTGTATGGGTCTCACTTATTTTACCTCTTGCAAACGTGGAGTACTCAAGCAAACCCCAAATGTGGAGTACTCAAGCAAACCCCAAAGCATATCCTACAAGACCATCCTGACTTCCCAAACTGAGGAAGGAAATCAGGCCAACTGGAGTGACCCTCCAAGAAAAACTTGGGGACCGGTGAAGACCTCAAGTGAACCATCTTGCTAGTGAGCCACACAAAAATATATACGTAGCAAATTTTCATGACACAAGAAAATGAAGAATGATATTCCTCAAAGGTTGCCTCGTTTTCAGAAATGAATGTCTACAATAATACTACATGCTAATATGGCAGAACATGCTTAATGTTAACATATAATTTCCAGCAGAGTTCAATAAGTCAGAAAGAAGTAAAACCATAAATAGGATTTTTAAAAAACAAACACTTGATGTGAAACAAAGTGTGAAATGAAAGAAGATAATTATCAGTCAAGATATTGTTTGCTTTAATGTTTACTGTATCAGTCACAACAGCACTCATATTTGTGTCCACATCTGCAGGACGTGTTGTATCATTCAGTCATCCATGCTAGTTGTGTCGTGCAGAGTTCTCCACACAGAGAACAATGAAAGCGTTGTTACAAGTGTATTCCTCCTGATCAAGCAGTTTGTGCTTCAGTAGAGAACTGGCTCTTCCCATGCTGTTTGGTGCACTTGAGTGCCATTTGTTGCAGAACTGGTTTTCCATAAAGTCACCGTTCCCATTAGACCCATGCCATATAATCTTTTGTGGCCTGTGATGACAAAGGAAGAAAATATCATTATTGATTTGTTTAGAGACATTTAATTAATTAGTTTATTCAATATAAATGCACATATATAATCTTTCATAGTAAAAGTTAGTTACATATCCTTTACAGGATGTCACAGTCAACTCCAGCATTTTTTGGCTATTTGTGATTTCTTGGCAAGTTTACGTTCAATAGTTTACCATTGCTGTCTGAACGACTGGCACATAAACTATTTTATGAAAACCAATGCAAGGTGGTCTGCTGCCAAATCATCCACAGATGTATTTCCAATGCAGTGTGCAGGATTACGAATTGCATCAGTAACCCCTTTGTCACAATGCCAGCTGTGAAGTAAAGTTCATACTAAAGTGAGCCAACAATTATTGAAATGTTTTCATCATGCTCTCACCATAAACTAATCTTATATGTGTGTGAGTATTTTTTTATATTTTTCAGTGTGGAAAATTAAGTTGATTCCAATCTGCTCATCGTTCGTTGGGTATTCCACTTGTCAGACATTTCTTACAAGGTGGATATAATAATATATGTTGGTTGCCTCTTTGAAAATAATACACTAATGGTATTTTTATTGTGGCTATTATTCCCTGTGGGGAAACTTTTACAAAATCCTCTGGGATTGAAAGAAATAATAAATCATCACCTAAAGTCTTCAAGTTTATATTCTATACTAGCTGACCTGGCCCGGCTTCGCCCAGGCCCTTGAGGGGATCTATCTATCTATCAGTCTGTCTGTCTGCTTGTTTGTCTGTCTGGCTGGCTGACCCGGCCCGGCTTCACCCAGTCCCTGGTGGGGAGCATCTCATTTAATTCATATAAGTAGTCATATAAGCTCTCCCGTTCCCGACTATCTGTCTGTCTGTCTATCTGACCGGGCGCGGCTTCACCCAGTCCCTGGTGGGGAGCATCTAATTTAATTCATATACGTAGTCATATAAGCTCTCCCGTTCCTGACTATCTGTTTGTCTGGCTGTCCCGGCGCGGCTTCACCCAGTCCCTGGTGGGGAGCATCTAATTTAATTCATATACGTAGTCATATAAGCTCTCCCGTTCCCGACTGTCTGTCTGTCTATCTGTCTGACCGGGCCCGGCTTCACCCAGTCCCTGGTGGGGAGCATCTAATTTAATTCATATACGTAGTCATATAAGCTCTCCCGTTCCCGACTATCTGTTTGTCTGTCTGTCCCGGCCCGGCTTCACCCAGTCCCTGGTGGGGAGCATCTAATTTAATTCATATACGTAGTCATATAAGCTCTCCCGTTCCCGACTGTCTGTCTGTCTATCTGTCTGTCTGACCAGGCCCGGCTTCACCCAGTCCCTGGTGGGGAGCATGTCATCTAATTCATATAAGTAGTCAAATAAGCTTCCGTTCCCGACTATCTGTCTATCTATCTGACCCGGCGTGGTTTCGCCCAGCTCCTGGCGCACAGTAACTTAAAAGAATGTCCTTCCACACACCATTCAATGAAAACTGTAGAAAAAGATGGGTTACAATGTTATGCATTATGCATTATTTTTATGAAAACTTTGAAAATTCCTTAAAGATTATATCATTATTTATTATAACTCATATGCCAGAAAATAACTATAGACAAAGAGTTTAACAATAGTGCAAGTAAGTCCAACAATATGACTATAAAGTATATAGAAATGTTATTAAAAGTTATGCCCCTTGAAATAACTTTTCTAGAGTGAAGTCCCCCTGCTATATAGACATTATATAATGAAAATGGAAAAGTAAGTGTTATTAAATAAGTAGAAGATTTTACATTAAGAAATTATTATAGTCGGTTGCACAGGAATGAAAGGAAGACATGTAGAAAATTTCATCTCAATCGGATGTACCATTATCGAATGCATCCAATACCCACAAACCCACAAACAAACATACACTCTGTTTTATAGATATAGATTGCCAACCTCTATTCTACACTGTCAACGTTTATTAAATATTATTAACTTAATTAATGTGCTAAGAAAAAGAATTCTTAATAGCTATACTGAGCCAATCTTGATGTACAGAAGCAAATCATGGACAATGAGCAAACATGTGATATATTATGAGGAAGCTGCGGGGATGTGGATTTATAGAACACAGTGGACAGATAGAAAGAGTAATGAAGATATTTTGCAAGCAGTTAACTCACAAGAGAACTAGTTACTCACATCAGAAGAAGACAGTCCACATTTTTTGGGCATATGTTTTGACAACAGGAAAGTTGAAAGGGAGGAGAGGCAGGGGGAGACCAAGAGAGAAGACGCTGGACAGTTTTTTATTTTGGTTTTTGTGCTTGCTTGCTTTGAACTCAAGAGTAGTCCCCACACACTATGTCTAGTACTGCTGGACTGAATTTTGCATGTGGATTAGCTTTCCCTATTAGTAGTATCCCTCACTATCAGGCAAACCCACTCTGACTTCAGAGGTACTTGTAATCTACGTCCCCAAGTCAAGGACAATAGGTCAACATTTTAGTCTAACTGTCTGGTTTAGGGGTTGAACCCCTTACCTCGGCATCAGCACACCGGATGACAGGACAGTTTTCATCATGGCATGGAGGAACATCAGTATCAGAGATAATTTGGCAATACATGAGACAGAAGACTGGACAGACATGATCACCAATGCCACAAGACATTCATTAAAAGAAGAAGATTGTCCTCTTAGAAATGGAAAACAAATTCCATTTGAAAGCTACGCTTACAATGAAAATTGAAATGCTGAAAACGTTCAGTAGAGTCTGCTAACTAATCTATATACTGAGCATAGCCTATGATGGCTAACGTTGTGATATTCTGTTATGATAATTTGGCGTGTCCAGCGTGTGCCGCGTGGTTACACACCCACTTCACACGCCAGTGATCTGGGGCTTGGTTCCGGATCCGGTCAGGGATATGCACTACTGAAGAGCTCAAACGAGAGCAAAGCTCGAGTATAGTACTTCCATATTGATGTGGATAGGCCTTAGGTTCATACCAGAATACGATCAGCGTTGCCAGTAGTGGGTTGTGCTCAATATTTAAATTTCAAATCCCGAAACAACCAAATAATTAATCTGTATATGATGTATTTGACAACTTCTTGACTGCAAGTGCTACATACCATTGTCCATCTGACATGACGTCCCTGCCATCAAATGAGTATATTGTAGCATCGCCATTCATGTGAGCACCATTACCATTGATGATATCATTCCAAGATGAAAACAGAACTTGATTCTGCAATAAGAGGGGAGTAACTCTCTGAGCAACATGTCACTATCTTAAGGCCAAAAGCATTAAGTAAAAGTTAATAATAAAAGAAACAACAAATTAATATAATTGTAAGTAAAATAAGTAAAGGACCCCTTTTCCTTTATACACACCATAAAGCATACTGGATATATGGTGCTAGGTCCATATGTTTTATAGAACAATCAGCATTTCAGTGATAATGTGATCAATATCACACAGATTGATGTTACTTCCCAAGTCATTTCCTGGTTCCAATTTTAGGCTGGGTCAGCCTGGGTCTAGGTCAATTAAAAAATCTACCTCGATGTGAGTTTGAACCCCTGACCCTGGGCCGCCAGGCAGGCCTGTAGCCACTCCGTTACTGCATCTTTCTAATATAACTGACTTTGTTATAATTATACATGATATCAAAAGTTACTGAACATATACATTTTCAAATGTGATGTGTGATGCAGAGATGCTGATGCTGCAGACATTAAACTGACTTAAATCTCTCTTCACCTTAGGCACGGGCATCCTAGGAAACAGACCTAGTCTGGCTTACAAGGGAGGATTGACCCTGGCTTGCACTGTGATGAAGCCTGCCAAATACTAGGCATGCTGTGAGAGTGCAAGAGAGTCACAGTAAATCTCCACAATGGTGATGGTAGACTATCAGCACTACTGCACTATCAGCAAGACTATCATCAGTCTTGCATTCACCACTTTAAAGAATACATAGTTATGCTAGTAATTAGTGCATTGCTTGCCTATCAAGATGAAACAGTATGGAACTGGAACAATGTCAACATCGGTTTTCAATTCTTCAAGTCGTACAAGGCTGAACAACCCGAACAGACAAAGGTTCAGACAACAACATTATGTTTAGCCATGATTCCTCATGATTTATATTCTGTTCTTAATCATGAAAACATTATCATGATCAGGTCGTTTGCAGAACATTGCTCTCATCACAGCCCATCACCATGTTTTCCAGTGCCTGGCCAGTTCTCCTGCCTCATGTACCCTCATGCCAATGTAAATTCAATGCCATGTGTCAATCATCGTGCTGGTTGACCACTGCCTAATCTTCCAGGAACCATGCCTTCCATATAGCTGTTCATAACAAACCACTGAGACATATAATATGGCCAACGTATTTCAGTTTCTGAAACATGATTCTGTTTGTGAGCTAGTTTTCTTCCATGTTCTGATCTTGTAAAATAACAGTATTTTCCTTCTTCTTGGAGCACCATGTTCTAAGAATTTGTCTCTAGCATGTTCCAAATTTATGTGACAATTTATGTAGAGTGTTCTACAAGCAACTCCTATTTATGTTTACATATTTATTTTGACAAACTGTATTTGTTAAAAATGTGTTTACAGACAGGATAATCACTCTGAAGATTGGTATACAGATTTTATTCAGCCATAATTGTAGCTTTTTAAATGCCTATAAATTTGTTCTTAAAAAAATAATGTGATGGTTCCCCCTTACCTACCATATCCATATAAAAGTAACCATGTTTATGGCATATTTAAAATATTGTGTGTGGCCTACAATTTTAGTGAATAAACAGCACATGAAGGATAATATGATCAGTATTATGTCGGCCATCTTATCATTCTCACACAGATCTCTGGTACCTATGCTATGAGGCTAGGTTAACCCCAGAGCCATGCTTGGCAGAAAATGAAAACTCACCAAAACAGGGGCCTAAACTCTGGATAACTATGATAATAGGTCAATGCACTAACCACTGATCTGCCATGACACCCAATCTACCATGGTGTATTTTGAACCCAATTACATTCATAACCTCTTTGCTCAGAATCCATTTTTGGTTTATTTGATGACTATGCTATACGAAAATACCTTTGAGTTGACGATTGGAATCTGTCGATCTCTGGAGTAGTAAATGATGGAACTGAGGCTCTGAGTGTCTGAGGACAAGAAAGCCCTGTAGGTTCCATCCAAGCCACTTCTTCTGGCCTGTCTGTGACACTCATAGTCTGCACCACGGATGCCTCTCATTGACCCAGCCATTGGTTTGTCCAGTGCCATCATGTGAAGCTGTGAAACATATCAACAAATTTTAGAGATTTACGCTTCACTACACAAAAACAACTACTGCTTTGAAATAAAAACATAATACATACAGAAAAAAAATATTATAGTTTTATAAAAAAAAATGTGACGTAGTGACAGATATAACTTCTCAGACAATAACATGCTTCTTCTGCTTCTTCATTATTTTGGGTGTGTCGCAACAAATTATGCACTTCAAAGTTTGTGTGTCTGATTTACAAATGCATTTGTTATGGTTTGATTCCTCTAGATAGATTACATTCAAAGTAACAGGCTCTATCTACCCATGAGTAGGCTTTCTTTCCTAAAAGTGTAGCCTGAGCAGTGGCCTTATAGCCTACTCTTTGTGACTGCCACGTGCTGATTGATTATTAAAATGCACAGCTTGCGCACAAGACCTCCTTTTTTGTTTTGTTGTCGTTATCCAAGAAGGCTAGGTATGCCTGGCATGGCAAAGAATGATGATTATACACTGATGTAGAAACAAAGTGCTTTTATTCTGACATAAACAATGCCAAAACAATGTAATCATTGGCAATTGATGTTGCATCTAATGGGAAGCATCACGGCCATCCTGTGTACCCTTCAGGCTGTTAGAATCAGTAACTATAGCTATTTATTTTTATTTGTATAATGGACACTACATCAATTGATAATTGATCAATTCTTCACATACTGACCACACGGATTATTTGCATTCTGCTATTACAATTATCATGACACAAGCTTAGATTTCCTACTGTTAAACCTGTATTATACAATTCCTATATGTTAAATCTTCTTTCAGCATGGTATAACACTGATTCTTTGAGTAGAGTCAAAAACCGATATCACTGTAATCGAGATACTCCATTATCATCTTCAATAGTCAGTGAAGAGTCCCATTACTAATGGTACCAGTTAGATTGATTATGTGTCCATCTCACCTTTTCTTGTTCTCGGAGTACTGATTGTCAGCCAGATTATCCTCTAGAGCAGGGGTGGCCAACACGAGGCCCGCGGGCCGCATGCAGCCCACAGAAGTCATATTGCGGCCCACGGAGTTGAAAGCGATTATGTGGTCGAGGCTGTAGCACGCTTGCTTGTTTACGTTAATTAACAACAAAAAATTAGGTGCATGGCCCGGCAGAAAATATTATTTATGAAATTTGGCCTGCCAGCTGAAAAGGTTGGCCACCCCTGCTCTAGAGCCATTCATAAAGCTGTAATACTGTGATATAAAGCAATATTGCTTGCTCCTGTCAACATGGAGTTACAAACCCTGTGCAGAACATCACTCTCATCACAGCCTACCTAAAAGTTTCTCGATATCTTGCCATTTCTTCCACCTCATGCACCCCCTGGTCTAAGGTATATGCATGTCTGTCAAGGTGTTGGACCGACTAGTGACAGAAGAGGGGCAAGAACTAATAGGACATAGAGACAGGACCTCTATAAAGATATAGACAGAATACAGACAGCACCCAAGCTAGGACGTAAGAACAGTAATTAGACTAGACTCGGGTGGGGACACTAATGTGTTATAGTTAGAACAACAGAGGGACCGACCCCAGAACAGGGCTGGGTACAACAGGTCACGGAGAATACCGTGATGACGTAAACTAGAGCAGATCTTTAGAGAGTGACGAGTGCTAAGTAGACAGTGTTGCGTGCGAAGAGAATGGCACGCAGAGTTGCAAACCCCACGAGGAAGTTTGACCACGTGGGCAAGCGACAACCTTAGCGGCTTCAGACAGGGACAAAGACGGCCTTCCGACTGGACGTAGTGTTGTTCTGAAGCCATTATCTATTATTGTGAATGCATGCGATGTTTAACGAGAGAGTGACCATGTGCGATAATGTGTATTTAGTTATTGTGTAACAAGTGATGATTATTCTGATGATGTGTCAGGCAGATAACGCCTTATTTTGATTGGCAGGCTTGCCTGAAATAAACTCCGTCTAAAAACATCTGTACGAGCGAAGTTGTCGAACGTCTTGTCTGTCACTCCTCCTGACGATGACATAGTCAATGAGGTGCCAGTGTTTCGAGCGAGGGTGCATCCACGATGTCCTATTTCTCATGGGGAGACGGAAAATTGTGTGACAGACAAGACGTTCGACAACTTCGCTCGTACAGATGTTTTTAGACGGAGTTTATTTCAGGCAAGCCTGCCAATCAAAATAAGGCGTTATCTGCCTGACACATCATCAGAATAATCATCACTTGTTACACAATAACTAAATACACATTATCGCACATGGTCACTCTCTCGTTAAACATCGCATGCATTCACAACAATAGATAATGGCTTCAGAACAACACTACGTCCAGTCGGAAGGCCGTCTTTGTCCCTGTCTGAAGCCGCTAAGGTTGTCGCTTGCCCACGTGGTCAAACTTCCTCGTGGGGTTTGCAACTCTGCGTGCCATTCTCTTCGCACGCAACACTGTCTACTTAGCACTCGTCATTCTCTAAAGATCTGCTCTAGTTTACGTCATCACGGTATTTTCCGTGACCTGTTGTACCCAGCCCTGTTCTGGGGTCGGTCCCTCTGTTGTTCTAACTATAACACATTAGTGTCCCCACCCGAGTCTAGTCTAATTACTGTTCTTACGTCCTAGCTTGGGTGCTGTCTGTATTCTGTCTATACCTTTATAGAGGTCCTGTCTCTATGTCCTATTAGTTCTTGCCCCTCTTCTGTCACTAGTCGGTCCAACACCTTGACAGACATGCATATACCTTAGACCAGGGGGTGCATGAGGTGACGACGAGAGAATGTCAAGGTGTTGGACCGACTAGTGACAGAAGAGGGGCAAGGACTAATAGGACATAGAGTCAGGACCTCTATAAAGGTATAGACAGAATACAGACAGCACCCAAGCTAGGACGTAAGAACAGTAATTAGACTAGACTCGGGTGGGGACACTAATGTGTTATAGTTAGAACAACAGAGGGACCGACCCCAGAACAGGGCTGGGTACAACAGGTCATGGAGAATACCGTGATGACGTAAACTAGAGTAGATCTTTAGAGAGTGACGAGTGCTAAGTAGACAGTGCTGTGTGCGAAGAGAACGGCAGGCAGAGTTGCGAACCCCACGAGGAAGTTTGACCACGTGGGCAAGCGACAACCTTAGCGGCTTCAGACAGGGACAAAGACGGCCTTCCGACTGGACGTAGTGTTGTTCTGAAGCCATTATCTATTGTTGTGAATGCATGCAATGTTTAACAAGAGAGTGACCATGTGCGATAATGTGTATTTAGTTATTGTGTAACAAGTGATGATTATTCTGATGATGTGTCAGGCAGATAACGCCTTATTTTGATTGTCAGGCTTGCCTGAAATAAACTCAGCCTAAAAACATCTGTACGAGCGAAGTTGTACTTAAGGTACGGATGATGTGGCCTGAATGCGAGTGAACGCAAGACTGTGACAATGTCCTAAGTCCATCTTCATGTTGGTTAACCTTTGCTTCTTTTTCCAGAAATCATGTCTTCCATAACTGCTCTTTCCAGGCTACTGTAACTTTTGATAAGAATAGAGCACTGAAGTATGATGCTGTTTATGAGTCAGTTTTCTTTGATGTTCAGATTTGGTAGAATTTCAGTATTTTTCTTCTTCTTATTCCACATTCTAAGAACTTTTCTGTAGCATTTAATCTGAAAAGCACCAATTTACTTCTTTATTGATTGTAAAATAGTTTATCACTAACATCCACATGTTGCCACAAGAAATGTTACTTTAACTTGCTTGCTGGTATAGTGCCATACCTTCTTAACTGATTCAGTGCCAAAGGATAATATATTGCCATACTAGTGTCATTGTGTTATATATTTCTATTTTGTAGTCTCTCTCACAATTTTAATGCTCAGTGAATATCATTGGCACCTTGCGTCTTGACAGATGATAGTTTGTAAGGGATGGAGTTATTGCCTCTCCATAGCACAAAGCCTGGGCTAAAATATAGAGATCATGTGTTGCCCATGCAGCATGATCCCTCTCTCGCCCTGCCTAGTTCACTCCAGAGGAAAGGTAACACCTTTACATCTGGAACAAGACAAGCTGCAGAAGCTGTGGGATCAACAAAGCAATGCTCTAATTGTCCGCCTGTCGGAGCTTCGATCCTAGACCAGCCGCCAACCAAGGCTTAGGGCCTGGTCTGCCCTGCCATGACACTTTGTCTTTAGGTTGCATTTCCTCGCACCAGGGTAAGGCTTGTACCCACTCAATTGCGCTCTTCCGCCCGAAGCCGTTGGCACAATGTGGGGTGTCGGGTTTGCAGTGAATAGAAATTTACATTATAATACTTGTTCATTTGAATGTGCACCATATTTGGTGCAAACCTACTTTATGTGTTGGCACTGAATCAGTTAATACTGATTAACCTCTGCAGTGCGTGGAAAGCCTGCATCTGAATTATTTTTGAACAGAGTCCACTGTTGTTGATTATGTGGTCATGATATTCAAAGTCAATTTCTTACTTCTTGAATGTGAGCACTTGCTCCTATATGTACAACAATTTAAACAATATTTCAGTTAAAGTTCTATATATTAAAAGTGAACAAATGTTCATTCCTGCAGCACTGTTGTAGGTAAGATGACCTACTATCATGGTCTGCTTGAAATTGTTCCAGATGTGACACTCTAATGTTTCGTCTACCTGACAAACTCTTCCATAGTTTCCCCATCTAGGCCCTGAAAAGGATTTACATCTTTTGGAATGAATTTGAGTAGAGACTTTGCTCCTGGCCTGTTGCTAAAATACCATCTCAAGAGGGGCCTGTTTTGCAGAGCTCTTCTTCCCACCTAACACTACTTTTGTGGCGTCGAAGCCTGGACAAAGAACAAGCAATTAGAAAGTCAAATAGAGGCTCTGGAGTTGTGGATATACAGAAGTAGTCTTATTTCATGGGGGGAAAAAATCAAATAAAGAGGTTTGTCATGTGGCTGAAATGAGTTAATTAGTTTGCACACACATAAACTAATAATAGAAATAGAAAAATAGAAGTTAAGCACCAAAAGTAACTATAAAACGCACCACAATAGAAATACGTCATAGATGTTTATGTGTGTACAAACTAATTAACTAATTTCTGCCACATGACAAGGTTCCAGAAAAACTGGGACTGAAAAGAGAGTTGATGAAAGAAATAAAAAAAAGAGGCAAGTGAAATAATTGGCCACGTTAAGAGACATAAGACTCTTATAAAAATCATGCTGGAGGGTAATGTTGAAGGCAAACAAGCAAAAGATAGACAACAATACAAGTGGGAAGATAACATCAAGAAGTAGATGAAAAGCATTCTGATACAACAGAATGTACAATCAAGGCGACAGACAGTAATGGAGATCCATTGCGGCCAACCTTCATTGTGGCGAAGGCACCTGGTTGATTGATTGATCTTCCTATGTGAAGTCCTGAAACCAGTGAGATGTGCAAGACTGTTTCTGGAGCTTCACGTCTGATGAGACGCACATTAGTATGCAACCAGGTCATGATTCAGCACAACATTGATGGACTGATCATGATCAGGTCTATGTCGGTAATGTTTCCTTCATGGGTATTAGACATTTCATTGTCAAAGATTCCACCCCAATTTGCCCTGGGTTGGCCCTATAAGATGGTAGGCTCACCTAAGGATTCTGTTATGTCACATATTAGCCCCACCTGCACTTGTCTCTGTCTAAAAAACTGTGTTACCAGCTGGAGAAAGAAGAGCAGCAAGGATCATGAAAACTGTGTTGCCAGCTGGAGAAAGAAGAGCAGCAAGAAACATGAAAACAAGGGGGGGGGGGGGGGGTCCATGCTTACCACAGGGCCTTTGACCACACTTGGCTGAATGATGGCAACATTCGGAGACTCTGTCACCTACAGAGCAAGCGAACAAAACATATGAAGGATATGTTGTATTATATGTCTCGCATCTCACTTTTACACAGGCAATAATTGTGCACCTGTGTAATAATAGCTTTTATCTTACCGTTGATGTTAATAATGAAGCTGGTCAGTTTGTACAATACTATTGCTAATGCAATTTTTTGTAAATTGCACTTTTGTACCAAGATAGTGATCTGGATTCAATCCCCAGCAGAGCAGCAAGATCCCCCCCCCCCCCCATACAGTTCTAGTGCCTACCCAGTCTCATAAAATGGGTACTGAATTACTTCCAGAATTTTCTGGGAACTGTCTAGGAAAGAAAGTGATGAGGAAGGGAAATGACCACCGCACCTCAATATGCCATTTTCTAGAGCACGTGAAAGGCCTAATCCTTCACACCCCAATGGCAGTATCTGTCTCTCTCTCTTTTTCTCCATTTATCCCTTGAGACATAGGCTCTCCACCAACTCATTCCACTGCATCCTGTCCCAAGCTATGCATTGCAGCCAACGTCCATGTCATCCCCATATTTTTCATTTCTGTCTCTACTTCTCTTCTCCGTATTTTTTAGGTCTTCTTTATTTATTTTACCCGGTGGGTTCCAGACAAAGGCCTTTCTAGTTAGACAATTCTCAGGTATTCTCAATGTATGTTCTATCCAGCATTGGCATCTTTTCTTCACCTCTTGATTCACTGCTGTTTGTTTAGTTCTCTCCATGAGCTCCTCATTTGTGATTTCATCATATCATTTTAGCCTTTCTCTTTTGTGCAGGCACCAATTAATGAATGAATGTGGTTTATTAGTAAGTATCTGCTACTGCCTGGTAAATGACTTATTTGCTTCACGCTGCCATGTTTGCATACTTCTGATGCTGGAGATCTATATATCTGTTACTTTAGTAAATAAAGGAACATGTGAATAAGATAGCAAGATGTCTTCTCTTTCATTAGAAAAGCAACTGACAAAACTAAAAACATCAAGTACTCATTTTTATAGCCATTAAATATTTAGAAATGCAATAAGCACATCATCATCATCATGTAGAAGAATGTTGCTCTCCTCATGGCCCGCCAACAAGTTTCTCCATCTCTGGCCATGTCTCCTGCATCCTCAATATCCTGTGTCCATCACCATGTTGCTCTCCTCATGGCCCGCCAACAAGTTTCTCCATCTCTGGCCATGTCTCCTGCCTCCTCAATATCCTGTGTCCATCACCATGTTGCTCTCCTCATGGCCCGCCAACAAGTTTCTCCATCTCTGGCCATGTCTCCTGCATCCTCAATATCCTGTGTCCATCACCATGCTAGTCTACCTCTGCCTCTACTTCCAGTATCCATGCCTTCCATCTGTTTTCCCAAACTACTGTGATGTTTCATATAGCCAATGTGAGCTCAGCAGGGTCAAATGGATACAAGCGTTTACTCTTAAACTTTCAGTTTACTGATGCTGAGGTAGTGGGTTCAACCCCTACATGGTCATTTGGACAAAACTGTTGACTTCTCATCCTTGACTTGGGGATGTAAATTACAAGAAGTCGGAGTGGGTTCGCCTGATGGTTGAGACGCTGGTAATAGGGAAAGCTAATCCAGACACAAAATCAATCAAATGTACAAGAAGTAGTTGCACATGTATGAATTATGCTTGAAATCAAAAGCAAACAACAAATATGGCTAATGTATATCAGCTTCCGTGACATGATTCTGTTTATAGACAGTTTTCTTCGATGTTCAAATTGTATTTGATGTCAGTGTTTTCTTCTTAGTCCATGATATTCTAAGAACTTCCAAGCTAATAATTTTCTTCTTTAGTGATTGTGAAGTCAGCAGATAGTCTACATATAAGATCACATATTTTGATATAACACTTCAATATGGAGTTCTGCTGAGCCAGAGTGGAAACCTCTCTACACGTGCAAACAACTAGTGGAGAAGAGTTATTGATGTTACCACAAGAAACAGAATGTGAAATAGTGAAAGCTGAACAATCGTTGCTGTGTGCAGATTTCAAATACAGAAAATATGTGTTTAAAGCACTATAATAACATTTCTGCTAAATTTCTGAGAATATGTGCAAAGAAAGACTAAGAGGCAGACAGGTCACTTATTTAGCAGAAATAGTACAAAAAGCAAGGCTCATAAAAACTAAGACAATAAACTTGCTAGGATGAAACACAAAATGTCTTTTATAACATCTCATAGCAAAAGAGAGAGAAAAAAAAAGAAAGATATCTGAGGTTCATTTGGTGGTGACAAAAGGCTTGAAACAGAATACATGCAGTTTTCCAGTACATGCCTGATGTGTGTGATAATAGCCAGATAAAACAAGGAATGAAGGGACACTTTTAAGACATAATAGACTAGACTCAAACTAACTTGTAAATATTTAACAGAACAGTGACCGAGCTTTCATTGTCAAGTAAACTAAAGAGGAACAAACAACTTTAGCGCTAAAAGAAGAGAAACTTTGAAGAAGAATGTTAAAGTAGAACAGATTAATATGAGAAAACCATCACTGAAAATGGCAAAGAATGCATAACAATAAAAAAAAGGTCAGAAAGAAGAAATAACAGAGGCAGTCAGGAGAATGGCGGCTACTGTTGTTGACCGCAAGCATTCAGGTGGCATGCAAAATGACCAAAGTGGGGGAGCAGTCTGCCACTTTAAAACATATTCAACTGCAAGTCCTTTTGTGACAGTGGCAGCAAACTCCAATGAATAAGTACTTAATGACATAATATTTGTAAGGTCATGTCGTGTTGTAAAATGTTAAAGAGGTGTCAATAAATATACAATGAAATAACAATGATACAACTGTAAAAACTAAGCTCAGAAAGTGAAAACAACTGGGAACAACTAAACTGTTTAAAATAGAATTTTCAAGAAATGAATGTTGCAGCTGTTGTAAAAGCAAATTTTTTTTAGCAATTCTACATATTTAAACATTAACAAGGAAATAATGTAAATTAGTAATCCAATAAATAAAGATATTTTCAAGATCTAGCTATCAAAATTAAATATGAGGAAATATAACAACCTATTTGGTTCTAATAAATATAAATATTTACAACAACAATTTTACAATATAAACTATAATGAATTTGACTAACATTGAGGAAGATAGATTGTTCAGTTTTCTCATCATAAGACCAACTTTTTATAGTGGCTACAAACTCAATGAAATAATAAAAGCTCTTACTTATGTGTAATTTAGATTTCGGAAACTTCTTCTTACAGTCTATGCCATGTGAAGTTGGTGATAATGTCTATCCACAGCCTTCTGTCTTGCATGTTGCCAATCATTTCTGATACTGATCTTCCTCCATGCCATCATTTCCAACTATCCAGCATCTTCTCTCTTGGTCTTCCCCTGTCTCTCTTCCCCTCCAACTTTCCCATTGTGTTGACATTCTCCAACATTCCCCTTCTCATAACATACCAAAAGAACGTGGACTGTCTTCTTCTGATACGAGTAACTAGTTCTCTTTGTGATATAACTTCCTTCAAGATATCTTCATTGGTCTTTTATCTATCCACAGTGCTCTCATAATTCTCCTATGATACCACATCTTCACTGCCTCTACATAATTCCACACTTGTCTGCTGATTGTCCATGATTTGCTTCAATACATCAGAATTGACTCAATGTAGTGCTTAAAAACTATTTTCATCACCTTGATTGACAAAGATAAATTGCAGAGAATATTCTGCTGCCTTTGCATTTAACATCCTTAATAGATCTTCAAACTGCTGTAATTAAAGTACCCACATAATTAAACACATTGACATGTTTCAGATTGGTTCCATGAACTTGAATGTTGCACTTGGCAGGCAGCTTAATCACTTAGCCACAGAGATCCCCCAATTATTATCAGTTTTATGTAAGGGAAGGGATGGCATCAACATTAACCCCTGTGCTACTGCGGCTCCCATGCTTATCTGTCTTACCAGTTGTCACATGTTTGAAACCCCTTTGAAGTGTGGATTTCAAACATATGGTCTGGGTTTCCAAATTTACCTGGTCTAAAATAGTTATGAGGAAATTTTCTGTGAAATGCCAGTTGGTTTAAAAATATTGGGCTAGTACCATATACCCAATACTCCTCTTAGTGTGAAAAAGGTTCATTTATTTTACTTATCATCATCATGTAGCGTATTCTGTGTAGAATGCCACTTGCTATTTCATCTGTTTCGATGCCTCATGTACTTTCATGTCCAGGGCATCGTTAATGTACTGTGTCCACCTTTGTGTGTTAGTCGACCATTGTCTCTTCTTCAGGAACCTTGCCTTCCATTATTGTTCTTTCTAAACTACTGTGATGTGTAATATGGCAGAAGTATCTCAGTTTCTTTAACATTATACTATTTATGAGCCAGCTTTCTTCAGCGGGTACCAAAACTCAGAACTTGCCAGATAATGAAAGTTTAAAAACTTCAAATTAAAAACATATCTTTATAGATGATTCTGAGTTCATAGAAAAGCAGATGAGCAAATAAAATCAGCAGTAGTAAACAATATGAGCAATTATGCGGCATTACTCAGAAAAAAGGGCTAAGAATGTAAACATAAATATTAGAAATAAGAGAAAAATAATTTGTGAACCAAACAAGGCTACCATTTGAGAAGCAGAAAATTAGAGCATGCAACAGATGATGAACCTAATGTTTGATACCCTTTTCGCACGCTGAAAGACTGGGATTGACTGAAAAGAATATATTGTTTGTGAAGATGTTCGTTCATCAGGGTTATGATATACACACAAATTAGGTTTACTTTGTAAAAACAGTTAACATGTAACAAATTCATGATACTTTATTTCTATAATTGTGTTATAGTTTTTTAATCAGTAAAAGGTAAAGGTAGTCACGTGACAGATACTGCCCTTGCGGGTGTGAAGTGCTGGGCCTTGACATATTCTAAACCATAGATTAATGACGAAGTGGAGTGACCAATTCCCTTCCTCACCACCTTTTGTACCCATGATAATTCTGAAAATAGTCTGGCATGCATTTATTAGACTGGGTCGACCTCACAGTCATAGGAAAAATGAATCCTGCCACAACCGGGGATGGAGTCTGGACCCCTGTCTTGGCAGGCAGGTAATTTAACCATTCATCATCATGACCTTCATCATCATCATCATCATCATCCAGTGGCCTGTCCTTTGCTGAACTTGTAACTCATAGAATTATGCAGGACCCAATGTAACCCAGACAACAAACGCCCGCAGATGTTGGATGTGTTGGCCAAAAGGTGCAAATATTGCAGCCCTACTGTAAACCCACATAACACTATTACATCCAAAACACAAAAAAATATCAGATGAACAAAGAAGAAGAAGAAGAAGAAGAAGAAGAAGAAGAAGAATTAAGCAGGACTCATAACAATCTTTCAAAATTTCTCTCTATCATAAGCCAGTTTTTTCTTCCTCTGTTGTTGTCATGTCTAAATTATCTGTCACATCTTGAACCCAACAATGTTGTGGAATGCCTCTTCTCTGGTACACCTTTTTCCATAGTTATCTTTCCCAGACTTCCATAGGTGTCTATGAATTTGCCTTGGCAAGTGGTTTTCAGCCTTTAGGAGCCCTTGGCTTCCTTGATCAACTACATTCTGTCTGTGAGTCTCCTGTGAGACTCTCAGCAGAGGTAACTCTAAAACTAAAAACACAACAAGACAAAACAGTAATGTTTATAAACATGCATACATTTAATCAACACAATCAACAATAGATTACTACTTGTCAACAATAAATGATATTAAAACAATTTGGTGACATTATTTCACTAAACTTTTATGAAATAAAGATCATGGACATCAGAAAACACTAAATACTCACATTGACTTTAATCAGCTGGTCAGGTATGATGCTACCAAGCTGTGGAATATATCAACAGTGTAAGAGTTTGTTTATTTATCAAAAATGTTAAAGTGGCTATATATGTTCAGTTAATTCAATATATATAATGCAAAATAAGATATATAATCTGTCCTGTTTGTGCAGAGAAACTGTTAACGGACTTGAAAAATTTAAATTAAATGCCATACTTGCTTAACAATGTCTCCAGCTGTAGCAAACTTTAAAAAAAAAATATGGAAATCACATACTGAGACAAAACAGAACCAAATTGGCACAGCTTAGTTAATTCCACCAAGAACTATAACCAAGGCATGTAACAAATTAGTCAGACTAACAAACAAAAAATAATTTTACAAAATATGTTGCATTACTTTTCTTCTGGGATTAAACAAAAAAAAAATTGCATTTACATAATAATTTCTGCTTACTTACTGATTATCAAAGAAAGAATTCTAAATGATCATATGTAAAACTTAATTATGATCCACACCATTCAAAATACCATATGTTTGTTAACTTCCCCACTACCAAAGTATTTTTAGTTTTATTCCGAAAAAAAATGTTATATATGCATTAGCCAAGAAACAGTTTATGAGTTGCTTGATGTAGAATGAGTGAATGAATTAATTAATCAATCAAATGCCTTTGCCACAATGAGTGAAAAAAATGGCTGAATAAAGTGGATAGAAATTAATAAGCTTTAAACTGTGCTTGCTTTATTTCAGTACTTACTGAAGCATGAATGTGCAGATAAATAAATGTATTCATTTACAACATTGCATATGTCAAGCTCATGAGGTAAAGAATAAACCAAACATCACGACAGTCTTCTTCACTCATCTTTCAAAGGAAGTATGTCACATTTGGTTATGCATCTCTCTAACTCATAGGTCAGTGTGTCTGACTTTAGCATATATTTGTGTATGGTTTACTACCTACAGACATATTTCATTCAAGGTAATGGGTTGTATCTATCTGTGATTAGTTTCCCTCTCTAACAATTTTTGCAGGTTGCAACTTCTTGTTTTTGCCATTATCTGATAATGCTAGGTTTCTGATCTCACCATGCAAAAAACCATGAGAAAATATGATGTCATTAGGATTCAATGGTTCTTACAAAAATATCCAGTCCATGGTGGAAGCAAATCTGTTAATTTCTGAGTCAGAGATGGACACCTGAAGCCAATCAGTCATCATACCATACCCACACCATACCAACAAAAACTGTACACAGTCAAACAATAAAAGCATACACAGGGATAAAGCCCAGTGCAATAAGTTCATCCTCTTTCCTTTTAAATACAGAATTTTGATTTCCTTTTCTTAAAATTAATGTTTTTATTTGAAAATGCAAATTTGTCAGCATGTCTGCAAATGCATTATTTGGTGGAAATGATCTTATTTGCTTACTAATTACATGAATTGATTACCTTCACCAAGTTACCAAGTCTATAATTTCCAGACTTAATTTTTTCATCATGTTTCTGTGATCTTTAAAATATAGTGTAATGAACAATGTTCTCTAAAAGAAAAACATATTACAAACCTGGATAGTTCTCCATCCATTTCTAACACGTAAGTACATCAAATCCTGGTCCGTAATGTAAGCCAAAACTCCAACTGGCAAATTATGTGATACTTTCAACAATGCATCCAAATTCTGGTAGATCACAGCTCTCTGCATAAGAAAATAAACATGTAAATAATTTTAACAAAGAAAATAGGTTAATGTTGTAGAAAGAACCAGTCTCATAAAATAAGTAACATCATTTTAAGAATGTCCTGGAAATTGTCTGTGAGGTAAACTATGATTACACCACCTCACACCAACTCTCCTTAGTCTCGGTAAATAATGTTAGCAAAGAAAATAAGTTAAAGATGTGAAAAGAACCAATCTCATCAAATAAGTAACATCATTATAAGAATGTGTGGAAAACTAAAGCACACTCTTCTGTCTTTCATCCTACAATGGAACACCGACCATCAACCAACAAGCACCAAGTCCTTTGTAGACTTGTTCATTATTGGAAGGATTTTGTAGTGAAAGTTGTATACAAGATTACAAGATGAAGTTGTCAGTCTCATGTTACCCCAACTTAGTCATCTCTTATAACATCCATGATAGTCTACAGCATTACTATTCTTTGCTTATATGATGCGCCTCATACCACACTTCAGTCTATGCCATTTCAAAATTGAGTTGATATTGAATTCAACAGTGGTGCATCCTCAATACTCTTTGCCTAAAATTATATTATCTTAATCAAGATATCACTGCTGCGGAAGCATCTATATTTAAAAATCAGGGTTTAACTTGATCTGCACTAAGTAGATCATCAGATGTTTATTAGCACATACATAAGCCTAACTGAAGTTTGCTTCAAGAAAGCATGTAGTGTACGCAGAAAACACTGCACATATAATAGTTCCTTGGTATAGAATGAGACAAGAACACCACAAAGTGTTTGGTGCCAGTTACTGAGCTGCACTCATTGTATAGCGTTGTATAGAATTCTTCATATGCTTTTATAGAATTCTTCATATGTTTTGTATAGAATTCTTCATATTCTTGCATAGAATTCTTCATGTTTTGTATAGAATTCTTCATATGTTTTGTATAGAATTCTTCATATTATTGCATAGAATTATTCATGTTTTGTATAGAATTCTTCATATTCTTTATATAGAATTCTTCATATTCTTGCATAGAATTCTTCATATGTTTTGTATAGAATTCTTCATATTCTTGCATAGAATTCTTCATATGCTTGTATTGACCCCATGACTTTCAATCTTGAGATTGTTTAACATGTTCTCCAATCTCTGCTTCTTTCTTTTACTTTCATGAGTGCTCATCAATGTCTGTGAGTTTAGTTTTCATGCTAATTCAATTACTTAATGTGCTAGCCAGCTGGTAATGAGACCCGAATCCCCTCTGGTTTCTGATATTTGAATGAAGTTGATTATTATGTGTTGCCCTTATCATGGTGTGAGGAAATGTCATGATAGGGGTGACCAGGCATTAATCCTTGGTTGGCAACTGGTCTAGGATCAAACCTCTGACAGGCAGATGGTTAGAGCATTGTTTTGCTGATCCAGCAGCTTCTTCAACTTGTCTAGTTCCAGACGTACTGGTGTTACATTTCCTCTGGAGTAAACTAGGCCTGCTGAGATGGGGATCATGCTGTATGGACAACACATGGTCTGTACAGTTCAGCCCAGGCTTTGTGCTATGGAGAGGAATAACTTCATCCCTGGTCCCTGCTAAGGATTGCAGTTATTATGTCCTTTTTGAAGCACAATGTAACAAACTAGCATCTAGAAAGACAGCAAGTTGCCAGCACAGCAGCATTTGTTGTCCATCTGTTTTAATTTCCCCACACATCTCTCTCTATTGTCCCATGCTTCCACTGCCTAGTATTTTTCATTCACAAGGCTAATCACTCTCTTCCACTTCTTTTGTTGATATAGCAAATATATTTTATTTGCTTTTCCTCGTGGTTTTTATGTGTGATCAGTAACACCAGCAGATTTCAACACATTGACGCTCTTTTCTTCTCTACCCACAATATTCTCCAATAAATGCACACCTCCATTACCTCCAGCTTCTTCAACACTGTGTTACACACTGTACAACATTCACACCCACACAAAAGAACAGACCACATGTAATCCATTTTTGTGTGTTTATATTTCACATTCATGTTTCCGCTTACGACACATTGCTCATTCTTGTGAACAAGTCCTAGACATGTCAATTATTCTGACATATCATATGTTTTTTAACGTTAAAAATACTCACCAAATTGGTTGACCCAATTCTTGTGTCTACGCCAACCCCACTGGGTCCTGGTGGACCAGGGGACCCTGGTGGTCCAGGGAGACCTCGAAGACCTCGCTGCTCAAATCCTCCACCAATGGGATAATCACTTGTAGAACCAGGAGGACCTGGCGGACCTGGTGGGCCGACAATTCCTAAGCCAGGCAAACCTGGTGGACCAGCAGGTCCTGGCAAACCAGGTTTGCCTTGTGGTCCCTCAGCACCAAAACCTGGAGGCCCAGCTGGTCCCTAAAAATAAACACACTGTTGTTAATTATGACAACATTTTAAACCAAGCAGAGACAGCTTTTTTAATAATTGCATTTAAAACAACACAACTTTCTAAAACAGCTCAAATTTGTTAATTTATTTACACCTCATCATCATGTTCTCTGTCAACTGGCATGTATGTTCATGTCTCTCTACAGGTCTCAGTCCCTGGTGTACTAGATGAATCGTACTGATATGCTTCCATGCCATTGTCATAGGCCAGCAAGCATCTCTCTCTCTCTCTCTCTCTCTCTCTCTCTCTCTCTCTCTCTCTCTCTCTCTCTCTCTCTCTCTCTCTCTCTCTCTCTCTTGTCTGCCTCTTCTAATGCTGATCTTCCCCACCATCACTTGTTATTCAATGCCTCTTTTCTCATTATATGCCATCAAAGCTCTGTCTCTTTCTTATAGCTGTGTATACTGTTCCACTTTCATTTGCCTCTTCCAGACAATCATTGTTAGTTACTGTGGCCCATCAATGGTATTAGCAACATTTGTTTCTGAAACCACATCTCCCCTGCCTCCAAGTTTTTAATAATTTCATTCACATTCCAATATTCACTGCCACAGGACAGAACCTACAAGTATGTCAACTTAAGGGTTATTTTTTTAAAAATAATTAAAAGCAGTGTAAAACACCTGAATCATATCTAAGCATAACCATATTACTCAGTAATGAAAACATATGAGCTTGATTAAAACAGAAAAACAAAACAAGTATATAAAAGTATAGTATATGCTAATATGAATGAATCACAAAAACATGAAAAAACAAAAATACTCATACATTTACAAACTTTGAATAATAAACAGTATTAAATATGAAGATGGCAGATTGGACAGAGAAATCAAAATCACATATGTCAAAAAGCTAGTGCACTTACATATCAACTATCACCCTTACTGAAACATCCAAATATACCCATGTCTGCAAAATGACAGATAATAAACAGCATATTCACACCAACCCTATGCTACCAATCTCAAACTTGGACTTTATCCAAATCACACTTTCGCAAAATCAACACCTGCGAGATGAGATGCCTGAGGAGGGCTGCGAACTTAACAATCCAAGACCGAGTAAGAAATGCTGTTATCAGACAGACAGTGGGATCAACACCTTGTGCCACATTTATTGAAAGACAGAATATCAAGTGGTTTGGCCATGTCATTAGACTGCAACACCAACAACTACCATCACTGGCCTTACATCAAAGATCATCTGCGACAAGATCAAGAGGACGTCCAAGAAGAAAATGGGTGACAACATCAAAAACATTGTACAATCACACGGAATGACACTATCCAGTGCCGCCCATCGAGTGCAAATTATTCCTCCCCACGACGCTTGACGGCAGAAGTGGATGATGATGATGATGAAAAAGCTTGGGGGAAAAGTCTGGCCATCCATATTTATAGAAATGGCAACAATTACTATACATGCATTATACATTGTTTTAAAATAAAGAAAAAGAAAAACATTGCTCTCAAGAAACAACTACATCATACAGGCATACAAGTAACAACCACACCAGATTGACAGACAAGAAATAGCTACATCACATAGACACAGAAACAGCTAGATGACACAGACAGACAAGAAATAAATACATCAAATAGGCAGACAAGAAATAACTACAGCACAGGACCATTTACATCCAGACAGTACGTGCTCCACTGTCTGGACTATTTGGGCTTTCGTACAGAGGGGACAGAATGGGTCGGTGGGTTTCCCCCACTTGACCAGATTGGCAGCAGATGGCAGGACACCGTAGAGGGATTGGAAAACGAAACTTAGATGCAGTGGTGCCATGCGCCAGATCTCATTCCAGGTAAGAGATTTCTGCACTACCGCCTCCCATGACATCCACTGTGCTGCTGCGCCTGCTGGGCAGCTGTTTTGACTCTGTCGTCATCTTCCCCCTTGCGGATCTCCTTAACCACCAGGTCCCTGCATTCCTTGGTTGCTGAGTGGGACCACATCGGATTGTTGCTTTGGAAGTTGAACCCTTTCTTGTCAAATTGGGTGTGGCCCAGGATCTCCTTCAGCTGGAGTGTCACCTGGGCTTCTTCAATAGCGCTGGCTACTTTCAACTTCCTTCCCGTTTTCAAGGTGGGGACTGAGGCATTAACCGTTATGTCCAGAGACTCGCGCAGCATCATCACAAGACTGGTTTATTCGGCTTTGAACTCTTCCATGAGGGATGGGAATGGGAGGAAGAGGCTTACTCTGCTTGCAATACAATGTGACAGTCGTGAGGCATGTTGATACTCCAAGCCACTATATTATATACCTGCTTATCTTTGATTCCATAGTGCTCACTGTGGTTGTGCCAATATCATATATCAGCAGTGGCCACAGGAGTTTCGGAATGAGCATGAATTGGAGGCACCAAATATTGAACTTGCCTATCAGCCTGGTTTTGCAAATGGTACCCAGGTCGTTCGTCAGCATTGCTTGTATCTCTACCACCACATTCCTGTCCATCAGGGTTGACTCGTACACATGACAGAGACTCTTCACAGGTTCCGCTATCACCGTGAGAATCGCTTGTCCAGCTACCACGAACACCTTTTCCACCGCCTTACCCTTTATTGATCGACAGGATTCTCGATTTATTAGGCTTGAAGTTCATCCTGCACCAGCGAATCAGATTGTCCAGTCTGAGGAGAATCCTGCAAGCACCACTCTCCTTCGGGGTCACGATTGTCGTATCATCCATGAAGGCATTCAGCGGTGGCGTTTTCTTCCCTTCGCTGAGTTTCGGACCATCTGCCTAGCCGGATGCCACATCCAGGATGACTTGTATGACCATGACAAATAGTATCAGTGAAATCATACATCCCATGGCAATACCCACTTGCAGGTCGATCCATCTCGCCGTGAACGTTTTGGCTAAGAACTGAAGAGAGAAGCCCAAGAAATACTGCACAAGCATTTCCATGATGTTCTCGGGCACGTGATAAGCCTTGAGTGCATGCCACAACAACTGGTGGGACACTGACCCATACACATTGGCCAGATCCAACCATATCACGTGGAGTTCCTCCTTCTTCATCTTCGCTCTCTGGATAGCATCCCAGATCATGGTACTGTGTTCGAGACAGCCGGGGACTCCAGGCAACCCCCCCTTTTTGAACTGCTGTCTTGATGTACTTGTTCCCCATCAAGTACTTCGTGATTTGACTAGCCATGATCGAGAAGAATATTTTTCCATCAACGTTCAGAAGAGAGATCAGCCTGAACTGGGCAATACCAGTTGAGTTTTGCTCTTTTGGAATGTAGATTCCGTTGGCAGTCTTCCACTCTGTGCTGACATGCTTCTGTTTCCACGCGGATCTCAGTATCTTGTGTAGTTTCATAAGGACTTTCGGGCATCTTTTTTAGACTGTAAGGCACACCGTTGGGCCCCAGTGCCGACTTACCTTTCGCTTTCTTCACTCCTGCAACCACCTCGCTCCACATCGGAGGCCTGGAAATGAACTCCACCATTGGTTCTGCCGGGCATTTGAGCCCTTCAATCTCTCTGAGTGGAACGTTCCATTGAGCATCGGAGTACGTCATCATGAGGTGGTTCTCCAACTCCTCTTTGCTGACTCTGAGGATGCCGGATTGCAGCTGCTTCAACAAGTCCCGTGCAAACTTGTATGGTTCCCGGAAGAACCTCTCATGTTCCTTCCGGGTTTTCCACCTGTTCCTGCAGAATCTTTCCACTCGGGATAGGGCATTGTACCTGGCTTTCAGATGTTGCAACACCTGGCACAAGCCCTCTTTCTCATGGTCCACTGCTGTTTTCCACTGTTTCCGAGAGTCATTCTTCTGCTTCCTAACTTTCTCAAGCAGTCTTTACTGCCTGGTCTTCTGCTGCAAAGCTGCTTCCCTCCTTCCTCTCGCTGCAACCAAACTGAATCAGCGAGTGGAGGTAAACAACCTCTCCGTACTTACTTAATTTCTCTGCAAGGGATTTGTGTTTTAGCTCTTCTTCTAAAACACCGGATAACGTATCGTCTAATAGTGCCCACTCTTCCTTCCTGGTGGCATTAGGGAACTTGATCTTCACCCTGGGACTTTCGGAAGGTTACTCGGGTATGTCACAGGTGACCTCAACTTGAGTATTCTCAGCTACAGAACTTTGGGATTCTCTGTGGGGTTCTCCCTGACTGAGGTCCTCTTGCGTCTTATCATCCCTTTCAGGACAGCGTTGTCATGTCTCCTGTGACATACTCTTGCACTTCTTACGTTAGGCATGAATTCTCATTCCCCGGAAGGATGAGAAGCTTCTACCACACATGCATGGATAGCCCGGTCGTTGGGCTAAAATCATGGTCAATGGGACGGTCCGTGTTGTCGCCATGTGGTCGCCAATGGATCCTTCATGCTCCCCCCGCTTTCTCAGGATCCTGGGGGCATCTTTTCTTACTTGATGACGAGATAGGCTTATTATACCGCATTAGGGGTTATCAGCCCGGTCCGCTGTCGGCCCCACCGTTTCACCGGTGGGGCCAGTTTTACTACTGCGCTACAACAGCTGCAGCAGCATTCCACCTATCCAGAAATGTCTGGGGACTAGCCACACGACCACACAGACAGACAAGAAATTACATCACACATACATACAAGAAATAACTACATCACACAGACATAGAATAAGCAGCTAGGCCACATGGGCATACTAAAGAAATAATTAGATCACATAGGCAGACAAGACACAACTAGCCCACAGTGACATGCAAGAAAATTGAAGTTCAGATTTTTACTGAGTTAAAGAGAACTTTAACTTCTGAGGACATGGGGTAGGGACATGACTTTAGTACCAGTCTTTGATCTTACTATGATGACAATGATAAAGATGATGCTGGTGATGATAACTAGGACATTAAATACACATATATTTTTCTAAACAAAACTTACTACTGCAGTAATAGTTAGTTAGTTAGTCGCAGTTCCAACTTCACAGCAACGGGGAACAGTAATGGAATGCTAAACTTGTATGAAGTTACAATATGAGTAACAAGGCACAAAGTAATTATTCTTCATTTGTAGCGTAATGCTTAATTTACTTACAACTAGGCCTGTAGTCAAGGAACAGTAAATACACATAAATTCTTCTCAAGGAAGTTCTACAGATAATTATAGCAATAATTAAGTGTCAAATAGTATTATGAAGATAAAGCATGCTTAATGATACAATAGTAATTACTCTTCATACTGTAGTTTAGTTCTTAATTTACTTACAACTGGGCCTGGAGGACCAGGAGGTCCCTGAGGGCCTCTTAAGGCTGCTAGATCAACACCACTAAAATTACTTGGTCCTGGAGGTCCCCTAACACCAGGTAAACCTGGCAGGCCCTAAAAAACAATTGAAATCAACTATATTGCTTTCTCATAAATTAGAACAAGAGCGAGAGAGAGAGAGAGAGAGAGAGAGAGAGAGAGAGAGAGAGAGAGAGAGAGAGAGAGAGAGAGAGAGAGAGAGGTGGGGGAGGGAGAGAGAGAGAGAGAGAGAGAGAGGTGGGGGAGGGAGAGAGAGAGAGAGAGAGAGAGAGAGAGAGAGAGAGAGAGAGAGAGAGAGAGTGTGTGAGTGTGTGCATGCGCGCGGGCGTGTGTGTGTGTGTGTTTTCCAGTGCAGACCTGATAAGGAGAACTCACACGGACCCAAGAAATGGTTCTTATCAGAAATTCCTCTTATCCAGATAAGAGTTCTTCTTCTTCTGCGTTCATCCAGATTATACCAGTTTTTGCACTAATATAACCACTAGTGGAACAATACAAAATTTAGCTTCTGTCAGATGAAAGCACATAGTGATAAGTATGTATCTTCTTCTTCTTCTTCTTCAGCATTCCGAGCCATTGAGGTTCTTTGCTGCAGATACAATCCATCTCCATTCATCTCTCTGGTTGACCTTCTCTTGCCAGTCGTTGATTCCAAGTGCTTGTTGGTCTGTATATATTATCTTTCCACCGTCTTCTTGGTCTACCTCGGGGTCTACGGTCATTTATTTCCTGAGCATAAGCAAGTTTTGTTTCCCTATTATCTTCCATTCTTTCTGTATGCCCCAGCCATTGTAGTCTATTAGCCTTCATGATACCAATGATTAGCGGGGATTTAAACAGATCATAAATGTCTTTGTTACTTCTTCTTTTCCACTCTCCACTTTGTGTATCCCTAATGGGTCCAAAGATGCGTCTCAAAACTTTGTTCTCAAAGGTTTGTAGCAAGGCTTCGTCTCCTTTCATTGTACTCCAGGTTTCAGAGCCATACAGCACAACTGGTCTGATCAGTGTTTTGTATATTGTGATCTTGGTGTTACGAGATAGCGCCTTTGATTTTAGTAGATGTTGTAGTGCATAGTATATCTTATTTCCAGAATTGATTCTAGTTTGTATTTCTTCCCTTATGATGTTGGAGCAGTTGAAGATTGTACCCAGGTATTTGTATGTTTCCGTTCTTTTAATGGTCATATTATCTATTTGTATGTGGCCAGAGTTTACCATATATTCTGTCTTATCTTGGTTGATAATCAGCACCATCTGTTGGGCTTTTTCCTTTAAGTGAGTCAATATTTCCAATGTCTTTTGTTCATTTTCCCCTATAATATCTATATCATCTGCATAACCAAGCAGCTTGGATGTTCCTCCAATATCACATTCCTCTTTTACCTTCCTTACTACTTTCTCTAGAGCCAGATTGAAGAGTAGCGGCGATAGTGCATCACCCTGTTTCAAGCCAGATATTATTTGGAAAGGGTCTGATTTCCTACCTTTATATGTTACTATATTATAAGTATCTTCCATGCATAGTCTGGTCATGTTGATTAACTTCCTTGGTATTCCAAATTCCCGCATAGCATCCCATAGACTATTCCTATGGACACTATCATAAGCCTTTTTAAAATCCACAAAAATGTTATGGAGATCTCTTTTATATTCCCAATTTTTCTCGGCTATTTGTCGTAAGATAAATATCTGATCTATTGTTGATCTGTTTTGTCTAAAACCCGCCTGGTATTCACCTAATATGTATTCTGAATAAGTATGTATATACACAAAAAATATTTGACTAACTTACCTGAAGGCCAGGCCTACCATCAAATCCAGGAAGTCCAAGTAATCCGGATAATCCAGGTTCTCCCCTGTCTCCCTTATCTCCTTTAACAGCTGAAATAGAAAAAACAGTGTCATGTTATTTCAGCAGTATCAGGACAATCAGTTCAACTTCAATTGAATGTTATCTGTGACATGATGGGAAATACCTTAACAGAATCTAGACACATTCTAGAATGATGGCAGGAATACTGCAGTGGAATGTATGATATGAATGAAAGTGAGGGTATGAATGAGACAGAACCTGAACCCTCATTAGATGAAATTGCATGGGCAATAAAGAACCTGAAGAATGGTAAATCATCTGGATGTGATGAGATACCAGCTGAACTAATTAAAGCAGGAGGAGAAGAAAGCATACAAATCTATCACACATTATGTAAAAAGATATGGAAATATGGTATATTGCCAAAAGATTGGAAGAGAATTATCTTCTTTCCAATACCAAAAAGGGCAACCTGAAATTATGCACCAACTATGGAACTGTTGCCTTGATCAGTCATGCAAGTAAAATTCTACTAAAAATCATAATGGGAAGACTTCGTAAGAAAATGGAATAAGAAATTAATATGGTTCAAGCTGGATTTATACAAAGAAGAGGAACAAGAGATCACATTCTCAACATGCGTTTAATAATAGAGAAGTGCAGAGAATTTAATGTAAACCTATTTTCATGTTTCGTTTATTATTCAAAGGCATTTGACTGTGTACAACATGAGAAACTGCGAGAACTCATGAGGAATATGGGCTTTCCATCATATGTAATACAACTCATAAAAATGCTCTATCTAGAACAACAAGCAGCAGTTAGAATAATTTAGTTTAGTCGTTGGATCAACATCACAGCACACGGTTTAACCCATAAGTGCTCCGTTTTCCTCCTAACTCAAACCTGAGTCTGGAGAAACTCAGCTCAATTCACAAACTCTGTTGCATCGGCGAGGATCCTGAAATACTTTGGGTAGATTTTTAACTCGAAATTTTGCCTGGGCAGCGCCGTTAGGCTACTCTTTTTTGATTTCCAACTGCCAAGGGATTTTTTACGTGCGCAACAATACACACGGGCGTCCGATCTCACTACCCAGAGACCAGGGGAAATTTTATCACTGAGCGTCCAGGTGGATATTTTAAATAACCGAAATAACCGGCCTTTTTTTGAACCCGGGATCTCCAGCACTCAAGGCGGACACCATACCTCGAGACCACTCAGCCCCCTAGCAGTTAGAATAGATGGCGAGACATCAGATTGGTTTGACATCAAGCAAGGAGTCCGTCAAGGATGTGTGCTGTCTCCCTATTTGTTTAACCTGTACGCTGAAAATATAATGAGAAATGTAAGAGATGATATAAAAAGGGAGCTATATGATGCCCTAAATATTGGTGGTCATGACATACCAGAGATTCGGTATGCTGGTGATACAGTATTGCTATCCACAACACAGAATGGTATAGAAAACCTAATAGCCTCAACCCAACCAAATAGTAAAAATCACAACTTATATCTTAACATAGCAAAAAAAAAAAAAGATAATGCATACAGATAAACCCACTATGGAGAAAGAAAGATATGTTAATGAGGAAAATTTGGAGGTGGTGGAAAATTTTGATTATCTTGGGTTATTGATTACTAACAATGGTGACACAATGAAAGAAATTAAACGACGACTATCAACTGCTCTTCAAAGACTAAAGCAACTGAACACATTATGGAGAGGGACAAATAAAACTAAAAAAATTAGATTGTTAAGAGCATGCATCTTTCCCATTGCAACATACGCCTCTGAGATCTGGACACTATCTAAACAAGCTGAACAGCGCATGCCTTTGAATATAAATGTTATAGATGAGTTCTAAGAATATCTTGGGTAAAGAAAAGAACAAATGCATCAATACTTCAAGAGCTAGGTTGGCTATTAAAGACGATAAAACAAAGAAAATTAAAATATTTTCGTCACTTGAAACGTCACAAAAGTTTGGAGAGAACAATAATGGAGGGGTATATACCTTGGAAGAGAGGAAGAGGAAGGCAAAAGAAAAGATGGGTGCAGGATGTGACGAATGATCTCCAGATGGGTGTATTAGACGTGGGACATCTTGCTTATGATCCAGAGGTTTTTCGGAAGGTTATTATGGGAGCGAGGTTCTGCAAAGGACATGCTGCTGAATGAATGGATGAACGAGTCAGGACAATATAATCAGTTAACAGTCATTAAACTGTTAATTGTGATTTCTGCAGTTTGTACCTGATGAGATGCAGCGAAATATGCCAGGCAATAAATCATGCAATCTATTGTTTGAGTCTTTGTTATTCAAATTCACTATGGGAAAACATTGTTTTGAGCTTGTTAACAGACATTCACATAAGCTTACATGCTCTTTTTCATAGTGTTTCTAATGTAAAAATGTATGCTTGTATGTTATCATACATACAAACAGAGACCGCAAGAACATCGCATGACGAGAATACAGAAGAAGAACCATCTGCAAATCTAAGCATTAGAGAACTCCTGTTTGCGGATGACCAAGCACTAATAGCAAAATCAGAAGCTGAATTACAAGACCACATGAATAGTCTAAACGAAATGTGTAGGGAACATAACATGAAAATCAGCACAAGTAAAACAGAGGTCCAGGAAGGTTAACCCGGTCAACAAATGCCCGCAGAAGTCGGATGTGTCGGCCTAACGGCGCAACAACACAGCTCTGCTGTAAACAGGCACAACGCAGTCACATCTGGAAAAAAAAAATCCAGATGAACGCAGAAGATGAAGAAGAAGTAAAACAGAGGTATTGACTATAACTAAAAAAGAAAAAGCAACAATGATTCACCTAAATGAACATCCCTTGAAACAAGTAAAGAGCTTCAAGTACCTAGGAAGTATAATATCATCAAATGGCAAATCAGAAGATGAGATCGAAAATAGATGCAATAAGGCAAACCAACTCATTGGACAAATGGCACCAATACTAAAGAACAAACATGTATCAATAACTACTAAGAAAGCACTTTACAACACAATCTTCCTACCAACTCTATGTTACCAACCAATACCAAACCTGGACAGTGACAGAAAAAGAGAAAAGAAATATCCCAACAACAGAAATGAGATTCCTGAGAAGAATACTCAATGTATCAAGAAGAGATAAGATCAGAAATGAAGAAATCAGGACTAAAGTGGGGGTTATAGCTGCACTAGATTTTATTAGAAGGCAGCAAGTCAAATGTTTGGCCATGCAAGTAGGTTACCAACTAACAGTATAACACAACAAGCAATTATGTATAGACCAGAGGGAAACAGAGGAAGAGGCCAACAGCGTAAACGATGGACGGAAGGAATATGGGAATATTGATATATGAAGCCCATAAGCGGGCACTCTCCCGCTGTTTATACTTCACCTCGACACCGCAAGGTACAAGAAGAGGAACATGATGAGATGAGATGAGATGAGATTGTTTTTGATTAGATTTTAATAATCTCAATTTCCATTCTTTAAAATGTTTAACTTTGTCTTGTCAAGTGATCAGAGAATGTAGGTTTGCTTCTTTCAGAACTACCAAAAAATGCAGACAACACACAAATTATTATAAGAATAATAATGTAACCAGTTTTCAGAACAGTTAACAATCTTTAACTGATTCAGTGCCAAATAAAAAGTGGGTGTGAACCAAATAAAAATGGATGGTGGGAAATAGGAAGTAGCGGTGTGTCACAATCATGACTTAAAAGTTGTTTATATGGTAGCAGACATGTTGTGTTATATATCAAATTAAACGGGGGGTTTGTATAAGGAAAACTATTGTATATCAGCCCATGGCAGATACTGAAAGTTGCTTAAGGCAATTAATCATCCCATGGCACTTAATCAGTTAAAAACGATCCAAAGGGATGATCACATCTACTCATATGTTTCTTTTTGTAGTGTTTCCAATGTAAAAAATTTACAAACCATCAACATCTAAACAAGGGCATTAATTACATTTTATTCACGAAAAATAATTCTTAGAAACAACAATATTAGATTGACTGAGTCTGTCTTGGCTTGGTCAGAATCTGAGATGTGGCTCAACTAATGAAAACATCTTCATCATCATCATCATCAAGTGCCCTGCAAGCTGGCATAGGTGTTCATGGCTCTCCACAGATCTCGGTATTTGGTGTTCTGGATCAACTCTGTTGATGATATTCCTCCACGCCACCATCCCAATCCACCCAACATCATTCCTCTTGGTCTGCCTCTGCCTCTCTTCCCCTTGATCTTTCCAATTATCACAATGTTCTCTAATGCCTCTCTCCTCATCACATGGCCAAAGAAAGCTGTTTGCCTCTTTCTCATTGTTGTATATAATGATCTAGTTTTATTATCCTTTTTCAGGCAATCATATTGGTTACTCTGGCAGTCCAAGGAATTCTCAACATTCGTCTCAGAAACCACATCTCTGTTGCTTCCAAGTTCTTCCTAATTTGTTCATTTATATTCCAAGATTGACTGCCATACAGCAAAACAGGTTCTATATAGCATTTCACCACTCTCTTTCTTACATTCAATGATAGTGACTTATTGCATAAGATACTCTTCATTTTCTTAAATGCAGCCTTTGCTTGTCCTATTCTGTTCTTAATCTCTGTTGTGCATCTTCCATCTGATGTTATAAATGCCCCCTAGGGGGGTGCGTGGTCTCGAGGTATGGTGTCTGCCTCGAGTGCTGGAGGTCCCGGGTTCGTGCCCCGGTGATGCCGGGATTTTTTCTCGTGGACTTCTAGTAATAAAATTTCCCCAGGTCTCTGGGTAGTGAGATCAGATGCCCGTGTGTATTGTTGCGCACGTAAAAAATCCCTTGGCAGTTGGAAATCAAAAAAGAGTAGCCTAACGGTGCTGCCCGGGCAAAATTTGGAGTTAAAAATCTACCCAAAGTATTTCAGGATGCTCGCCGGTGCTATGGAGTTCGTGCACTGAGCTGAGTTTCTCCAGACTCAGATTTGAGTTAGGAGGAGAACGGAGCACTTATGGGTTGCACCCGTGTGCCATGATGTTGATCCATCGACTAAACTAAACTAAACTGTTATAAATACCCCTAGGTATTTAAACTATTGAAAACAGGAAGACAAAATCCAGGGAGAAAGAAATAGAGGACACCCAAGAAACAATTCCAAACCACATTTCTAACTGCCAAAGGATTTGTACCATATGTAAAGTTACAACAGATCTCCATTTTCTTGTCCTGATCTGAGAAGGCTAGGTATTTGATATACTACACCACGATTAGGGTGAACTTTAACTTCTTCAGGTTTAAAAAAGAAAAAACCTCTTCCTACATGGGAAAATGAACCCAGATTGCTGTGATGGCAAGCTAGCACACTTCCCACTGTACTACCATAACTCATTACTTTCAAAACGTGGTTCATCAAATAATCCAAATGATGAAGTAGTGCTTCTTTTGAGTCACGTCATTCTAAAATGTGTGGCCAATTGGTGTGTATGATCATGCTCTTTCATAGATTCCAAACTCATGTACAATGTATCAAATCATGTGCTGTATCTTTCCATGGCAGGATGAAAGGCTGTCAAGGCCACAATGAAAGGCTGGTTGCCATGTAGCGTCGGAGGCATGAGTCAATGATTTCGAATAGGATATAAAAATTGTGGTAGACGAATAAAGAGAGTCACCGAGAGGCGCATGAATACAAATGTTACTATATGACATCACAGGGACTACAGTTACCATGTGGAGTGAAGTTGGACAACATCAATGGAGAAGGACGCACAAATTGACAACACCAAGTTATTTACATCGATAGTCGAATGAAAGCAGTTATGGACAGGACATTTGATACTATTGCAAAAGGAAGAAACAAGGGCACAATTGGCAGTAACGAGGATGATTGACAGAAGGACATTTCAAGCAGAGAACAGGAGAAAATGGATGGCGTCAGAGTTGCCGGTTGAATGTCAACTGGGAGTCATGGAACCCGCCACATGCCAAGTCAAGTAAGTTCAGTGGTCAGAGATAGGAAAGGAACATAAGCATAGCGCGATGAACAGAGAAATATTGATGCGTCATTTATTTATTTAAATACTAGAATGGTAGCCAGCTCGGTAGCTAAGTCGGAATATTTGCAAATAAAACTTTATTATATTATATATTTTGACTGTCCCTCCCATTAACATGGGAACAGTCATGGATTAGCTTGTGCGACTGAGTACTATCAATAAAGTTTATTAACGTGGAGTATCATCGTTGCTACGATCATTTCCGTTCAAGTTGATTGGTTTCCCGTTGATCTGCTATAGTGCTTATTTGGACAGCAAGCTTACTGATAACAGGAATTGAAGATGCAAACATTATAGCAGCTGTCAAGGCCATGATGAATGATGGAAACAAACAAACTTTATTTTCAAAGGGTTAAGAATTGGGCACGCAGGCCCACCTAAAATTCTGCCCTTCTATCAAGGCCACGATGAACGATTGTGTGCCAAACGAAAAGTAGGTTTAGACTAAACAAAAATGAATAGTCGAAAATTGGAAATAGGGGTGTGTCACAGTTATGAGGAAATAGGGGTGTGTCACAGTTATGAGGAAATAGGGATGTGTCACAGTTATGAGGAAATAGGGGTGTCTCACAGTTATGAGGAAATAGAGGTGTCTCACAGTTATGAGGAAATAGAGGTGTCTCACAGTTATGAGGAAATAGAGGTGTCTCACAGTTATGAGGAAATAGAGGTGTCTCACAGTTATGAGGAAATAGGGGTTTGTCACAGTTATGAGGAAATAGGGGTGTCTCACAGTTATGAGGAAGTAGAGGTGTCTCACAGTTATGAGGAAATAGGGGTGTGTCACAGTTATGAGGAAGTAGAGGTGTCTCACAGTTATGAGGAAATAGGGGTGTGTCACAGTTATGAGGAAATAGGGGTGTGTCACAGATATGAGGAAATAGGGGTGTCTCACAGATATGAGGAAAGAGGGGTGTGTCACAGTTATGAGGAAATAGGGGTGTGTCACATTTATGAGGAAATAGGGATGTCTCACAGTTATGAGGAAATAGGGATGTGTCACAGTTATGAGGAAATAGGGGTTGTCACAGTTATGAGGAAATAGAGGTGTGTCACAGTTATGAGGAAATAGGGGTGTGTCACAGTTATGAGAAAATAGGGATGTGTCACAGTTATGAGGAAATAGGGGTGTGTCACAGTTATGAGGAAATAGGGGTGTCTCACAGTTATGAGGAAATAGGGGTGTCTCACAGTTATGAGGAAATATGGGTGTCTCACAGTTATGAGGAAATAGGGGTGTCTCACAGTTATGAGGAAATAGGGGTGTCTCACAGTTATGAGGAAATAGAGGTGTCTCACAGTTATGAGGAAATAGAGGTGTCTCACAGTTATGAGGAAATAGGGGTGTGTCACAGTTATGAGGAAATAGGGGTGTGTCACAGTTATGAGGAAATAGGGGTGTCTCACAGTTATGAGGAAATAGAGGTGTGTCACAGTTATGAGGAAATAGGGGTGTGTCACAGTTATGAGGAAATAGGGGTGTCTCACAGTTATGAGGAAATAGGGGTGTCTCACAGTTATGAGGAAATAGGGATGTGTCACAGTTATGAGGAAATAGGGATGTGTCACAGTTATGAGGAAATAGGGGTGTGTCACAGTTATGAGGAAATAGGGGTGTCTCACAGTTATGAGGAAATAGAGGTGTGTCACAGTTATGAGGAAACAGGGATGTGTCACAGTTATGAGGAAATAGGGATGTGTCACAGTTAAGAGGAAATAGGGGTGTCTCACAGTTATGAGGAAATAGGGGTGTGTCACAGTTATGAGGAAATAGGGGTTGTCACAGTTATGAGGAAATAGGGATGTCTCACAGTTATGAGGAAATAGGGCTGTGTCACAGTTATGAGGAAATAGAGGTGTGTCACAGTTATGAGGAAATAGGGGTGTCTCACAGTTATGAGGAAATAGGGATGTCTCACAGTTATGAGGAAATAGGGCTGTGTCACAGTTATGAGGAAATAGAGGTGTGTCACAGTTATGAGGAAATAGGGGTGTCTCACAGTTATGAGGAAATAAGGATGTGTCACAGTTATGAGGAAATAGGGGTGTGTCACAGTTATGAGGAAATAGGGGTGTCTCACAGTTATGAGGAAATAGAGGTGTGTCACAGTTATGAGGAAACAGGGATGTGTCACAGTTATGAGGAAATAGGGATGTGTCACAGTTAAGAGGAAATAGGGGTGTCTCACAGTTATGAGGAAATAGGGGTGTGTCACAGTTATGAGGAAATAGGGTTTGTCACAGTTATGAGGAAATAGGGATGTCTCACAGTTATGAGGAAATAGGGCTGTGTCACAGTTATGAGGAAATAGAGGTGTGTCACAGTTATGAGGAAATAGGGGTGTCTCACAGTTATGAGGAAATAGGGATGTCTCACAGTTATGAGGAAATAGGGCTGTGTCACAGTTATGAGGAAATAGAGGTGTGTCACAGTTATGAGGAAATAGGGGTGTCTCACAGTTATGAGGAAATAGGGCTGTGTCACAGTTATGACTTAACAAGTTGTTAATATGGTCACAGACATGCAGTTTTATACTGCAGTGACAACATTTTGGCTCTACATAAGCCTTTGGTATAGACGGGAAATCGCTTAAGACCATTAATCATTCCATCATTTAATACTTTTTCACCTCTGCATTACAATTGTTGTTTACATACAACAATATTTTTAAAAAAAGATAAAAACATGACCAAAGTAAAAGCAAACGTTATCAAAAGTTATCATGAGTGCAACAACAAATACAAACTCCACACACTAATACTTACACAGAAAATATTTGCATATCCCAGGCTGTCATCATACAAACAATTTTCAAGAATACTTACAAAAATGGCTAGGATAGACACAAAAGTTATCATTAGTGCAACAAAAAATACCAGCTTCCCATCCTATATTGCCAGATCCTGCTGCAGCCATTGACTTTCCAACTTACCATGTATATCATCATCATCATCATCATCATCATCATCATCATCATGTGCCATGCTGATAGACCTGAGAGGTAATAGTTCACCATTTGATGCCATCACTAGAGTTTAGTATCAGGTCTGTGTTCTTGTCCTGATTATGCCATATGACCAAGGACCTCCATCCAGGTAATATCTTGTCCTGGCTTTTTCCCCATCAAATGTAACTAAGCATGTATATACTGTATGTACAAACTTCTTACCCACAAGGCCAGAGCTGCTTCCATCAGGCTTGCCTGGTGGGCCAGGGGGACCGATATCACCTTTAGGTCCAGCAGGGCCCTGAGAAGCGGGTAAGAAAATACAAGTGAAAAAAGAATTATGGATGTTTTCTCTTCCTCTTTCTTCTTCTCCTTCTTGTTCTTCCTGTGCTTGATGTTGGGCAGACAATGGCAGTCCCAACTTCCCACGCCTTTCTGTCATCTCATAATTTTATTAATTTAATTTACTTATTATTATTGGTATGTATTATATGTTGCTCAGCTGATGAAGCTGTCTTCATACACCTGTGTCTTTCTCTGCCTCTCTAGTCTTGTAGTTTCCCCCACATGAAGCTCATTTCTCTGCGTCTCTTGTCTGATAGTACCCTCACATGAAGCTCATTCCTCTGCCTCTCTTGTCTGGTAGTTTCTCCCACATAAAGCTCATTTCTCTGCCTCTCTTGTCTGTTGTTTCTCCCACATAAAGCGCATTTCTCTGCATTCCTTGTCTGGTAGTTTCCCCACATAAAACTAATTTCTCTGCCTTTCTTGTCTGGTAGTTTCCCCACTTAAAGCTCATTTCTCTGCCTCTTTTGTCTGGTAGTTTCCCCACTTAAAGCTCATTTCTCTGTCTCTTTTGTCTGGTAGTTTCCCCACTTAAAACTCATTTCTCTGCCTCTTTTGTCTGGTAGTTTCCCCACTTAAAGCTCATTTCTCTGTCTCTTTTGTCTGGTAGTTTCCCCACTTAAAGCTCATTTCTCTGCCTCTTTTGTCTGGTAGTTTCCCCACATAAAGCTCATTTCTCTGCCTCTTTTGTCTGGTAGTTTCCCCACTTAAAGCTCATTTCTCTGCCTATTTTGTCTGGTAGTTTCCCCACTTAAAGCTCATTTCTCTGCCTCTTTTGTCTGGTAGTTTCCCCACTTAAAGCTCATTTCTCTGCCTCTTTTGTCTGGTAGTTTCCCCACTTAAAGCACATTTCTCTGCCTCTTTTGTCTGGTAGTTTCCCCACTTAAAGCTCATTTCTCTGCCTCTTTTGTCTGGTAGTTTCCCCACATAAAGCTCATTTCTGTGCCTCTTTTGTCTGGTAGTTTCTCCACATTAAGCTCATTTATCTGTGAACCTCTTATACTGATGTGCCCTATACATTTATAATAAATAGATGAGGTCAATATGGCTGAATGGAAAAGAACGCTCACTTTTAAACTTCCGGTGATCTGATGCAGAGATAGCGGTTCAAGTACTGCATCAGTCTGCTGGACTGAAATGATAGCTTCTCATCCTTCATTTGGGGATGTAAATTACAAATACCTCAGAAGTCAGAGTAGATTTGCCTGATGGCAAAGAACACTGGTAATAGGGAAAGGTAATCTACACACAGAAAATGTTTCTAGTGCACTCTCCAGCAGTGGCAACTACTAGAGATAGTAGCACTTGTGTGGACTACACTTGAGTTCAAAAAGCGAGTGCAAAAACAATAAAAATAAATAGATGTCTACAAATGAAATGTATCAACAAAGTATTAAATTAGTTCACAGAGCTTAAAATACTAGCCCTTTGGGATAGAAGGGTTAAAGGGACAATTGGGATAGAGTGAGTTCAGTTAATAACTGGATGGCACAATGTTAAGAAAGACATATTATGTATGGAGCATCCAATACATAAATGGTTGGTGCAGAATGAGCTACGCCACCAATATTTGTTTTATAGCAGAAACAGGACACATATTACGTGACATAAAAACACTTTAGTCGTTAGTCACAGTTTAAACTTCACAGCAAAGGGTCACCTCATAATACTCCATTCCTGTGCCAGTGAATATCACACAAAATACTCCTCACTGCCCTGTGTGAAAAGTGGAACAGACAGCAATCCCAACAAACCACACAGCACACACAGGCATACATTCATAAGGCCGCTGCCAGAATGCCAACAAACACAACAGTCCACCACTAAAACTACAGTACAATGTCGATGGAAGCAGCAGTCACTAGAAAACCAGCTGCTGCATACATAAGACAAAACCAGCTAGTTTAGCACCTGGCCTGCACAATTTTTCTGAACATGCAGTTCACAATGCAAACAACCGTGGACAGATGTAAAAGCATTCCACATGAAATACACAGCTCACAGTGTCACGCCACTCAATAGCTGGGCATCAGAACTGTGTAATACCAGCCCAAAATGAGGAAAATGAGTAAGAAAACCGTGGCCAGAAGCAAGAAACCTCCAGAGGTCTTAACAGCTCAACAGCCTATCTGCCATATTGGACTACAAGCCCAGTGTGTGCCATTATGATGTCACAACTCATCAATGGAAAATTCCAGCTTTGCCTCCATATGATAGAGGATTGGAAACTCTTCATAGTCTGGTAAATACAGATGTAGTGACTGAGCGGCAACTGACTGAGTAAGTGCTCACTTCTAGGGTGCTCTTTGCTATTAGCAGCAGTACCACAGAGCAGGATACTCGCTTACCCCAGCAATTTAAAAGGTTGCTAAAGACTGAGGACACTGTCCACAGCCATGTGGGTGTGGAAAGCAGGGAGAAACTACCACACTGTTCTTCCTAAGAAATTCAGCTGGCAGCTGAAAAAGAACTGGATACAGGACATTGCAGACACCTTGAATTAGAACGTGAAATTGACAAAGAATCAAGAATCTTTTTTGGCAGGCCATGATGGAAGCAAAGTTCTTCAATGGACCTGCTTTATGATGATGATGACTTCATACAATGTTGAGCATGTATGCCATTACTTCCTACTTTTTCCACATGGTGACTGTAAGAGACAGTTTGCACAATGTAATTCCTCTTCAAAGGAACAAATACCATCATTGAACATAAACACAAGTACATTTTTAATGGTTACTTTAATTTTAATTTCTTTCATCATTCTAAGCCGGCTCATTGGTGAAGGAGTTACAGATGCAGTTCGTAATCCTGCGTATTGCCTTAAAAACACAGATGTGGGCAATTTGGCAGCAGATTACCCTACCTTGATTTTTTATGAAATGGTATGGGTGGCGGTAATTCAGAAAGTAATGGCAAACTACTGAACGTAAACTTGCCAAGAAATCACAAGCAACATAAAAATGCTGGTGTTGACTGCAACGTCCTGTAAAAGGATATGCAACTAACTTTTTTTTAACACCATTCTAAAATCCATGTCCATCTTCTAGTTGCTCAAGGATATGTTTGCTTAGCTGCAGACACCATTAAACCTGCATTTACTAAAGGTTCTACTGTAACCTCTTGTATGTTAGGAGACAATAATGCAGTTCTCCCCACCTCACATCACACACTAGCAGGTCAACATGGTCAAATGGATAAGAATGCGTGTTCTTAAACATCCGGTTTGCTGATGCTGAGGTTAGGGGTTCAACCCCTACACCGGATAGCTGGACTAAAATGTTGGCCTGTCGTCCTTGACTTGGGGACGTAAATTACTTGGGGACGTAAATTACAAGTACCTCTGAAGTCGGAGTGGATTCGCCTGATGATGAGGGACACTGTTAATAGGGAAAGCTAATCCACACGCAAAATTCAGTCCATCACTGCTATAGATAATCTGTAGAGCGAGCGCAAAAAAAACAAACAAACAAACAAACAAACTTCACACACACACACACAAACTGACCATATCTCCTTTTGGTCCAGGAATGAGAGCTCCACCATCAAATAAGACTGGTGGGCCAGGAGGACCAGCTAGGCCACGTTCGCCTTTGATTCCTGGAAAACCCTCTCCTTTGTCCCCTTTCCTGCCTCTCACACCTGGGCTGCCCTGTTAAATATGTATGATAAAAGTTAAACATTTATGACAAAAGTTTAAAATGTATGATAACAGTTTTAAAAAGTACGATAAAAGTTAATTTCCGTAATTGTATTTTGTAAAGCTGCCCTACACTTTATGTTTTTATATTGTTTATGATTTATGAGAAGAGTTTACATGCTTAGATTATTGCTATATTATTAGAGGATTATATTACCTACATGAGAACTCTTGTGCAACATATTTTAAATATATTATAGGATACATTTTAAAGCTTACGTTACTAAATAAAAAAACCTAAACTGCTGGTGTCTACTGGGAGATTGTTCTGGGCCGAGAGGAATAAAGACCACTTGTCCAATCAGCCACAAATGCCATGGTCAGAATTTGCATCTTACCCTAATACCCTGATCTTTATCAACACATGTCCCATAATATATGAGGCTGACATCCTTAACTCCCTTGCCATGCACTCTTCTAGGTCACTTAATAGAAATCACATGCTCTTCTGTGTCACATAATAAAAGACAAATAATTAAATACATTTAAAAAAAAATATATAGTTGATTTGTTAACTAGATTTGCTCTTTGAAACACCATAAGTTATCTGTCTCTCTTAGTAAGTGTCAGGAATTTATGCATATGTTGTTGATAGGGCTGCGACCGATTAATTTAAATTTAATAGTTAACTTTTGAAAAATTAACAATTAATTAATAGTTAATTTCGATTAAAGCAAAACATTTATAGTCACATAACTCACATTATAGTCGTATTTGTCAAAAATCGAAATAACGCTGGATTGTCTTGTTCATATGTCATCTAATAACCAGCTATGCAAACAGATGAGTATGTTGACAGTATTTGATTTAAGTGATGAGCGCGCCTTATTAACAATATAACCAGCAGAGCTGAACAATCGTTCACGTGGAACTGAGGTAGCCGGTATGCACAGAATGGTCTTTGCAAGGAATGCCAATTTTGGATATCGAAGTTCATTAGATTTCCACCATTGTAAAGGGTCAACCGGTTCAGCAACTTTCTTCTTTTTTTTATAACGCAGCAATTCATCAGAAGAGCTGTCGACATGATCTTCCGTGTCTGAGTCAGACTCTATTAGCTTAATACACTTTTCATTTGGTTCACATATAGTTTCATTGTCAATGTCAGTATCATTCGTTGCAGCAGTCTCCATCTGCTCATCATGAACATCAGCTGCTATTGTTGTTCAATATGTGACCAAGTTTGTTCTTTTGCATCTTTTGACAAACACTTCAGGTATTTGTAGCGTGGATCAAGTGCTGTTGCAATCTGTAATATTTCAATACTTGTAATGCACGTTCACTGAAGTCATTAATACATGCTGCCTTAAATTTAGCTATGTAACCCAGATCATCATCGTGTACAGTCATATGCTTTGTCAACGATGATAGCAGTGGCAATACACAGCTACATGAAACAAAATCATGACCTCCAAGCAGGACTGTGGTCTGACAGAATAAGTCCCAAACTTTAACATATTTTGAAATCTTCTCCCAATCTGAATCTGACAGTTTTGGACCTTTGTGTTGCATCTTTTCTTCTGACATGTAGATAGTTAATGCTTCTCTGGCCTGTAGAAGACTGTAGCATAATAAAAAATACTGTTCCATCTTGTTGGTACATCTTGCTGCAATGGTGACTCAGCATAATTTTGCAACTCGGTTGTGTTTGCAGCACTCTGTTTAAAATGTCCAATAATTTTTTTTCGATTAATTGTAAAAAAACAAAATTAATCATTCAAATGTGAAGTGCATTCTGAACTTCCATCTTCAAATCTGGTGTCCCAACTTTGTTGTTGGGATTATCAAACTGTTCCTCACTTGAATAAATGTAAAGGTCTTTCACATTCTCTGACCATGCATCTAGACTTGATCTTTAGCCTTTTACCTGGTATAAGCGATGGCAAAGGACAAATATCATAGAAGAATTGATTCATCAACCTCTCCATGCATCTGTAGTGATAGTTATATGTGATGCATATTGTACATCTTTTGACCATACATAGAGTGTATTTTTAATGACTGAGGTTTTTGAAAATATTGCCGTTCCAAGTTTTGTATTCACCCTCTGTGAACTCATGCAACATACAAGGTAAATACAAAACTTGGAACGGCAATATTTTCAAAAACCCCACATTCATTAACACTACACCCTGTACAATTATTAAGAACTAGCAAGTATTTGTCCATATCAGTGTTTATAAATATAATTGGTTGTAACAACTGGTTTATTGCAATAATTTTAATGGATTATTGTAAATACTTGGAGGAGTACACTGAGGGAGAATTCTTGGTGGTCTTGTGTCATGGCACAGAAGGGTGTCAGCACATGAATTGAAGTTGTTGGAGACTGCATCAATGTCTATGCCAGTTAGGAAGGCACATCCTGATGATGATTATTGTAAAAACATGTTAAGCTGATTGTGACCACATACTAGGATTATTGAGACTACAAACCACAAATCCTGGCAAGCCCAAATCACCCTTTGGTCCAGGCAACCCTCTAGGTCCCAAATCGCCTTTGTCTCCCTTTTCTCCCTGTAACCAGGAAGAAGACAAGCAACAATCAAATTTAAACAAACTTTTATATACTTGGTCAATGCTAACTAAACTCAATCATGGTATTAAACAGAGAAGAGGCAGAGGTCTTAAAAACTGCCACAGAAATGTTGTTGACAGAGAAAAATATAGAGCTCTCCTTAGGATGGTGAAGTCAGCTGTGTCAATACTGAAGAGCAGAAACAGTACAGAAATAGCAGACCTAAGAGCAGAACTACATGAACTAAGCCAGAAATTAAAATAGGCAGTAATATAATGGATTTATTCACATTGCAGTATGCCTGCAAATGAACAAGCTGGCCGATAAGCAAAGAAGGGGAGAAGACTACCTCAGCCTCATATAGACATAACCTATGATGAAGTGAAGAGATTCACAAGAAGCAATTATAGAACCATGTGGAAATCAGAGTATCCAGGTCACCAGAAAAATGATGCATGTTACCAACTCAACTGAAAAGAACAAGTTACAATCTTTAGACTATGGACAGACCGCATCAGGCTGAAATACTACACGTTTAATAAAGTAAAGATAGAATATATCGATTAATGTAACTGTGCAGCTGATAAAATGACAACTAAACATTTGTTACAGGAGTGTCCAACATATGCAGAACAAAGAAATGGTATTTTGGCCTACAACAACTCCATTTGTGCAACAACTGTACAAGTTGTTGACTACTTTGTATTTATTTATATTGACATCTGAAGGTGAACAAAGAAGAAGAAGAAGAAGAAGAAGAAGAAGAAGAAGAAGAAGAGGAGGGGGGAAAAGGAAGGGGCGAGGAGGAGGAGGAGGAGGAGGAGGAGGAGGAGAAAAAGAAGGAGAAGAAACTAGTGCATTATATGTAGCAAATTCTGTGAGTCCAGTTTCTAGATTCCTTCATGCAACTATTTTCAATGGTGCAAACATGTTATCTTTAATTAATGACAAATGGGTCCATACAATGTTGCTCATATTTAAATGAATCCAATAGTTGGATACATTTTAAAATAAATGTTTGTGATTACTATAATAGTAGTATCAGGATAGTTTTAGAATGGCTGAAAATTAAAGACCTTTTACCATGAAGCAAATGTCTTGTAGAGTACAGTCAAAGAAGATTATTTCATCTCCGTTATATACAATTGCTGTGCCTTATTGATTGATTGACTGTTTTAGGAACCAACATCACAGCATTCGGGGCATTCCCATAAGCGCTCCGTCCCCATCCTCAGAAGCCAGCGAAGAGTTCCAACCCCAATAGTACCAGTAGCAATCTGATTATATGTGCGTCTCACCTTTCCTCTAAGTGTCGAGCAGTGGCCAGATCCCCTCGTCACTCCTCGCTGTCGCATTCTTGCCAGACCATGGTGATCCATTTGCTCCTCCGAGGTGTACACGTGCTCCCACAAGGCCACAACTATGTCTGCCTTATCATGCATCAATACTCCATCACGTTTTGCAGAGCCAGCCAATCTGTCTGCCTGTTCATTCCCCAGCACACCAGCATGCCCCGGAGAAAAGATCCAGATGATGCTTGCCACCCGTGACTTCCAAAGCGAAGTAAGCCACACTGCACGAAGCTTGCCTGTCCTCACCCTACTCAGCATGATTTCTGAGTCAGTTACAATCACGATGTGTGTGTGTATCATATTCTCCATCCAGCAGAAAGCTGCACTGACTGCCTGCACCTCCATTTTTAAGCTAGATGTTGTGGTATCATACACCAGGCTCTCCTGCACCAAAAATCAACCATTAGCCTTTGCCAAGAACCCCCAGGCACTTCTACTACCTCTCAACACCGAACCATTTGTGTAGATAAATCACATCACCCGGGCAAGCATTATCCTGAATTAGTTGCTGGATTTCCACTTCTGTGGCCCCTGCTGGCCACTCCCTGCACTCCTGGCTCAATGTGATTATAACTCTGCACAAGTCTAACTGCTCCGCTGGCACTCTGACCCACTCCTCTCCTCACCTAATGTTCTCCAAGATGCACACGTGTCTGATCGTATCCTCCGCCTGAGCCATCTATGATGTCCCTTTTATCAGTCGCTGACCCTTAACTGCATCCAGCGCCTCATGCAACAGGTGATCTGTGTCTGCAGCTACTCTTGAGGTATGCTTTGGCCTGCATCACCTTGAGTGCCTTAAAGAGGCTTAGAACCTGGTCTCCTGGCTGAGTGACCAGTATTCTAACTGCCTGGCCACCGCTTCTTCACTGGTTTAATGTTATGCTAACTCATACGAAAGTAAGCAATTCTGCATTCTTATATTGTGTTCACAGTGTACTGTAATGTTTATTAAAAGGTAAAAAGGTAGTCTCATAATAGATAATGTTGTTAAAGTGTAACGTGGTATGCCTTCACTTATCCTAGGTCATGACAAATGAGTTGGGGTGAGCACTTTCCTTCCTCATCACCTTTCCATCCCAGACAATTAACAGAACATTCTGAAACTGTTTAGTACCCATTTTTATGAGGCTGGGTTGACCCCAGAGCTGTACAGTTGGAACAAAATAACCTTGGGATAGAACCTGGATGACTGTGCCGGCAGGCTATTGCACTGACCACTTGGGGGCTGAGTTGTCTCAAAGTATGGTGTCTGCCTCGAGTGCAGGAGGTCCTGGGTTCAAGCCCTGGTGAGGGCCAGGATTTTTCCCGTGGACTTCTAGTAACAGAATTTCCCCTGGTCTCTGGATAGTGAGATCGTGTATTGTTGCACATGTAAATAATCCCTTTGCAGTTGGAAATCGAAAAAGAGTAGCCTAAAGGTGCTGCCCGGGCAAAATTTCGAGTTAAAAATCTACCCAAAGTATTTCAGGATCCTTGCTGGTGCTACGGAGTTCATGCACTGAGTTGAAATTCTCCAGACTCAGGCTTGAGTTAGGATTAGAACAGAGCACTTATGGGTTATACCCATGTGCCGTGATGTTGATCCATCGACTAAACTAACCTAACCTAGTTAGAGCATAGAGTTAGAGCATAGCCTACGATGGGTGATGTTCTGTTGTGATAATTTGGTGTGTCCAGTGTGTGCCGCGTGGTTACACACCCGCTTCACACGCGTGATCCGGGACTGTTTCCGGATCCGGTCAGGGATATGCACTACTGACGAGCTCAAATGAGGGCGAAACTCGTATAGTGCTACCATATTGACGTGGATAGGCCTTAGGTTCATACCAGAATGTGATCGGCGTTGCCAGTAGTGGTTTGTGCTCAATATTAAAATAACCTAACCTAACCTAAACTAACCACTATGGTTCTATGCTTATTACTTTGTCCCAAAGCAGTTTCCTGCCATGGGTCTGTGATATTATAGAGCCATCACATTTTGTAGCCGAGAGCAAGGAGGAATAGGTGGCCAATCTTTCCGTTATTGGGAAAAGCGGTGAGCTCAGGCGTTAAATTCATGCTCATTACACTAGTTAAAAATTCGTGCTGGATAAATGCTAACTGCAGTTTTGTACGTTACCATGAGGACAATAGCTTAAAGCACACTGACATTTTGAAATTGTGCTTATCTAAATGAAATACATCATTGAAATGTCCAAGTAAATGGGAAGACTCTTATACAGGTGAATTCTTTCAACTACTTTAATAAAATAGTTGTAACATTGGATGGAAGATGCCTTTGTAGAAATTAGAACAAAAATCATTAATAGAATAGAGATAAGTAGACTAATTAACAGCCAAGATCAAATAAATGCCTACTATTCACTAAATATCTATGATCACTATGTATAACATAGAGATACCACAATGAATGAGATAATACAGAGGTAAGTATTACACTTAAAACAAACTACTATTAACAAAAAGAAATTAGTACCATTCAAAAAGATTAGATAACTATAAGTCATAAAATACCACAAAGATCAGATAACTATCAGTCATAAAATACCACAAAGATCAGATAACTATAAACCAAAATCAGATGTGTCTCAATTACATAATAGAGTTCTTTATCATATTAAAAATGTGTGTAGAGAATCATAAAAGTAACCTTTTGACTCTCTCCAAAAAGACCACTACCAGGAGGACCTGGGGGACCAACAGGACCCACAAGCCCACGTTCACCACGATCTCCTATTGGGCCCTGCAAGAAAAAGCCATGTTGACACATAAGTAAATTTTGTAAAATGAAAGTAACATTACTGTCACATGAAAAAAACAAATCTGGCTGATATACCTGTAGTAAAAGATTACAATTCAATTTAATAAATATTGTAATGAATTTGAAGAAAAGCAAATGTTTATTATTATAAGTGAAACAAAAATATTGTGTGAAAAACACAGCAATAATAAAACTTTACAACACTTGTTGAGAGAAAATTGGCACTGTAGACACGCTCATTGTTAGGGAAGATAACACAAAATAGTTTCAAAATGTTCCTGTAATAGTTAACACCTGTGTGAATGATTGATTCTCATCTTCTCTCTTCTTATTATGATGCCTTTAAGGATCTTAGTGGAGTCTAGGTCCACAACCACTATTGCCAGGTACTTTGTAGGGCAGATGTCAGTTATCAGTTATCAGTTGGGGTATCGTCATTGCACTTTGGACAGGTCCGTAGGTGCACAGATCCTCCCCCCAGCATATGCATCAGCGTCCGGTGGCTAATAGTGCCAGTTCTGTGTTGGTTGACGAGGCTCCTCATTTTCCTGATGTACCTCTCGTGTCTGGCCATGCCAGTTCTTACTCCAAAGTCTCTCATCCTGGAAAATGATGTGGATTCACTGACGTCAAAGTCCTCTGTTCTTGACATCTCTTTAAGGATGTTAATAACATCGGCGCGATGCATGGGCTGGCCATCTGCAGGGGATGCAGAGCCAGCCAGTTTATCAGCTCGTTCATTTCCCTTGGCTCCCGCATGTCCTGGGACAAAAGTGAAGGTGACTTACGGACAACGGACTTCCGCAGCGAATCAGTCCACTGTTTACGCACAGATCCTGCATCGACCTTCGAATCATGCTCATTGAATCACTTAGTACACACATGTTGGTATAATGCTGTGATTCTAACCATATGAAAGCCTGTGTTACTGCCATCACTTCCATCGTCATGCTGCTCGTAGTTATGGAGTGGGCACCACTGGATTCTTGAAAAGTTCGGCCCACTGAACGGGCTGTAAATGCCCATGCACGTCTCTACTGCTTTACAACAGATCCATCTGTATAGATGAGCACTTCGGGGTTGTCTGAGTGTTCATTGATGAGCTCGTTGACCTCTGCATTGACAGCAGCAGGGTTCTGTTCTCTGCACTGTCTGTCAAGTGTGATAATGCAGGAGAAGGTGCATTTAAAAGCTGGAGGAACAGGCACCCATTCCTTGCCGGGGTTGACACAGGTAGGACTGCAGACCTGTCTGATGACATCTTCTGCCCGACCCATCCATGATTTGCCCCTCTTTAGCCTGTCGCCATCTTCTCTGAATATATCTTCATGCAGAGGGTGCTGCTCATCTGCACTAATTTTTAAGTATGCACGAGCTCTCCAGATCTTGATCCTGTGGTTCATAATTGGGAAGTCAATGAGGTATCTCATTGCTACACAGCTGGTGTCTCTCGTGCAGCCCAAAATGATGAGCATGGCTTCGTTTTGTACCTTTTCAAGTCTTCCAATCTGTGTAGGGCTGACAGTGAGGATGGCCAGGGCATACTAGATTGATGAAAGTACCAGTCCCTGGAATAGAAGTATTAACAGTCTTTGCTCAATATTGGCAGTTGTCATGACACTCATTGCTGACAAACTTTTTCGAGCTTTCGTTATGACATAATCAACATGATCTCTGAATGACAGGCTACGATCAAACCTCACGCCAAGATATGTCATCGACTGGGTTCTACTCAAAATACTCCCATCTATCCTCACTGCCGGCAGGTCTGTTTTCACAATATGGTTGTCTTGGGAAGACTATGTAACTGATGCCTTTGCAAGGTTGACAAGGGTACCGGCAACAGCACACCATGAGGAAATTCGATCTAGTTTGCGCTGCATACCATTGGCAACCGCTTGTCTATCTTGATCCTGTCGATACACAAGAATGTTGTCAGCAAATGACAGAGTACTACCCCTCCCGTCCAACTGTTGGTCAGTGATTGGCACCTTATACACCTTGAATAGTACAGGTGATAGTGGTGAACCCTGCGGCAATCCTGGACATATCGTTCTTGGCTCAGAAGACCAACTCTCACATCTTAGCACCACCTTCTTTTGGAACAGGACTGCAGCTATCCATCGTATAAGGTGAGGGTACACTTTCAGTCTGAGAAGGGTTTGCATCAAGTGCTTGAAGGATACTTTATTGTACGCATCCTCTAAGTCTATGGCAGCCGCACATGTTTCTTCTCTGCTCTGAAACCCTTCATAAATGTCCTGAGCAAAGTTTATTCAGCCATGACTCTGTATCCTCCAAGTGTGGGCGGGAAGCAGCCGAGTTGTTCCAAATCACGAGCAAGTCTGTGTGCTACAATTTTCTCTAGTAGCTTGCCAGCAGTGTTCTGCATTGTTATGATTCTGTAGCCGCATAACTTGAAAAGGTCTTTGTTAGGTTTTGGCAGTGGTAACAACTAGCTGTGTAGCCATTCCTCTTTGACCAGGCCCCTTTGGATACTGGTGTTAAATTCTCTGGCCAGTTTTTCCATGTCATCATCTGACATCGTCTGTTGGTCCCCATATTGGACGCCATCTGAGCCTGGTGCAATGTTGGGTGATTTATTGAGCATTGCGCGTAATGCCGCAGCAGGGATTACATATTCTTCACCCGTCCCGGCCTCCTCGCACAACTGAGAGAGTGCCATTGTGGTCCTCTGTCTGGTGGGCACGTCTTTCTGATCAGTCTGCTCTATGTAGCGTGCAAGAAGGGCCTTCCCTTTATCCACGTCCGACTTTTTCCATGTGAGGTCTGTGCCTTGAAAGTCTGGAATACCCCTACGTTGTGCAGCACCGTTCATGCTCTTATGGAGGCACCAGAATGTCGTGAGAGACCGCTTGGAGTGACACCTTCATGCAGAACTCATCCCATTTCTCGGCCTTGGCCTGTTTGGTGCAGGATTTGAATACGGTCATCGTCCTATGGACCTCAATCTTCAGGTTCGCCAACTCACCCTGTTTTCACTTTCACTGCACACTTTGTAGGCCAGTTCATGATTAATTTGTTGTTAGCTGATGTTTTTTTCTGGTGCTAGGCAGCCAGTCTCAGATCAACCCTCTTTAGTTGTCTTTTCTTACCTGCACAGGAGAACTGCAGTGTTATATTCTTTATTTCTTTTTGGGGCCCCAGTAACAAATTATAATTTATATGATGGTAGTAACCATGATGTAACAAAACTGCTAATGTAACTATTTATTCTTGAACTGTAGTCTCTGAGGAAAATGCAAAGAATATCATGGACAGACATAAAAACCAATCAGCATGCCCTACTAGAAGCAAATGAAAACCGTAAACTGATTAGGGAAATTAGACATAGACAGTCAAACAGGTTTGGGCGCATTATGAGAAGACAAACTAGAGAACTTGGTGACAACTGGCAACATTGAGGGGAAAAGAACAAGGGGGAAGCAGAGTAGTAAATATCTGAATGGCTTGAAAACATGGTATGGTCGAGACAAGATCACAGGGTTAATCCACAACTCATTGTGATCGTCTAAGATGGTGAAACATGACACACACGCTTATCAGCATGGCACATGATGATGATGATGATGATTCTTGAACAGAAATGTGTATGTTGTTTACAATGTATCGCTGAAATTGAAAATGTCCTTGACTGAACACCATACAAATCTCTCTCTCTCTCTCTCTCTCTCATGATGATGGTATGGTACAATAGCCTCTCTGCCATGCATCTTATGATATTATCCTCCCATTTAAACCAATGTCTTCCTTTTGCATATTTTAATTCCACTTTTCTCACTAAAATTGTTTTTTAACAGGGTATAGAGCTTCTATATTTGTTTTGTTTTCCATTTCCATGAAATATGACTTCTCCATCTGCATATCTACATTTTTAGAGCATCAATTTAATGCTCACATTGCTTATTTATTGTCCATATATTTGTCTATTTTCTATATATTCACATTTCAACAGCATTAATTCTTTCTTCAGTTTGTATTTTTGAACTTCTTTGTCTGCTGCCTTTCACCTCCCAATGGAGCATAGCCCCTCAACTAATTCAGGCCCTTCAAAGACTTGTTCATCCAAGACAGGGAATGAATCCTCTGAGGTGGTCAAACCTGATAAATATCAGATTTATTTTTGTGCCAGGCCACGCAGGTGTATGAGGACATGAGCAAACTATGGGCTTGCTAGTCAGGCTACTATGGAAAGGGGACTAGCAATGCAGGTGACTGATATAATGCATGCCATCAAGGCTGACAGGCAGGAACATTAAATGAATCAAGAGATGACTGCCATCATACAACCTTTACCAGACTATAAAAACATCAAGTGAACAGTGGTCAAGCCAGGTAGAACTGCTATGCACGGGGACAAAGAAAAATAGTCACTCAAAACAGAACTGGTGTCATCAACTTCTACATGATTAGAGAGATACTGAGGAAGGCATTCAAGCACTTATGGACTGAATGGTTCAATGTGCAGTGAGGATGATCTGATGAGGAACAAGACTTGTTCATGACTGACTGGACTGTGCAGCTGTTCTATAAGATGAGATAGCCAGTTTGACATCAACCCTTGGTTCAATGTGTAGTGAGGATGATCTGATGAGGAACTAAGACTTGTTCATGACTGACTGGACTGTGCAGCTGTTCTATAAGATGAGATAACCAGTTTGACATCAACCCTTGGTTCAATGTGTAGTGAGGATGATCTGATGAGGAACTAAGACTTGTTCATGACTGACTGGACTGTGCAGCTGTTCTATAAGATGAGATAGCCAGTTTGACATCAACCCTTCTTTTACTCACCTCATACAACAGACATTGTTTAATGTAAATGAATGATATTTCACAAGCTAAACAAGGCTGCTTGATGTTCAATGTAATGCTACTACAACAATTATCTAAAGAGTAACATATTTACCGTAAGTCCAGGCAATCCATCTAGACCAGATTGTCCTGGATAACCTCGTATCCCATCTCTGCCGGGCAAACCAGGAGCTCCAGGCAGTCCAATATCCCCTTTTTTTCCCTAAAATGAAAATGCACATTTGTTTGGTTTAAAGATCACTTTCACTGCACACAAGGATACATCTCTTTCAGTGCTTCTGGCTTTTTCAATAGATCACACAATGATGTTTTAAATATTGTGTACAAGCTACACAGCGCCAGCAAGAACCTTAATGGGTTCATACCAGAAAAACACATGCTATAAATATTTCTTATGAGACTATATTTTCTAAATTTAAAATCTAGCTTGAGCAGCTGCCTATTCTCTTCAATTTTCAACTTCCAAGGCCTTTGTAAAATTATCATACTGCACGCAGAACTTTATTTGCTTGCCCTTATCTGTAAATCTAGGCATTTTATACACAACCCTGAGATCTGTGAGGGGTAAAACAGCCTGAGCTTTCTTATTTTTGTAAACAGCCACAACTTGTTTCATACCTTGTCTTCTTTAGCCTTCTTAACTTTCTAAGCTTTTTAAGTCTTTAGTCAGAAGCAGATGACAATGTGTCTATAAGTTACTTCACCCCCCCCCCCCCCCCCCCACCCCCAGAGTGCAAGTTATTGTATTACATTTACCAAACACATCAAATAAACAATTCATAACATTCTAGATGATTTGACTATACTTTACAATAATGAGGTAGAAGGGTAATTATTATATATAGTAGGTGCTTAAATAATTATCTTCACTGTTAAGCAACAGTTCCTTTGCAGAATGTCACTTTCATCGTGGCACAAAGGAAAGATTCAATCTTTTGCCAACTCCCTTGCATCATACATTTTCATGCCCAGGATATCTGTAAAGTCCTATGTTAACCTTCACGTTGGTCAATCCCTGTCTCTGTAAAATGTCAGTTTTGTTTCCTTCTTCCTGGTCCACAGTATTCTAAGAATGTTTCGGTTTTTTTGGTTTTTTTTGGTGCTCGCTAACTTTGAACTCAAGCGTAGTCCATACATGCTACTTCTAGTAGCAATGAACTCAATTTTTTGTGTGGATTAGCTTCCCCTATTACCAGTGTTCCTCACCTCTAGGTAAGCCTACTCTGACTTCAGAGGTACTTGTAATTTATGTCCATATGTCAAGGACGAGAAGTCAACATTTTAATACAACTGTCTGGTGTAGGGGTTGAACCCCTTACCCTGGCATCAACACACCGGATGTTTAAGAATGCGCATTCTTATCCATTTGGCCATGATGAACCCTGTTGAAAGAGAGTGCTAAAATGCTATATAGAACCAGTTTTTCTGTATGGCAGCGAATCTTGGAATGTAAATGAACAAATTAGGAAGAACTTAGAAGCAACAGAGATGTGGTTTTAAAGACGAATGTTGCGAATTCCTTGGACTGCCAGAGTAACTAACAACGATTGCCTGAAAGAGGCTAATGAAACTAGAACATTATATACAACAATAAGAAAGAGACAAACAGTTTTCTTTGGTCATGTGATGAGAATAGAGGCATTGGAGAACATCGTGACAACTGGAAATATCGAGGGGAAGAGAGGCAGAGGCAGACCAAGAGAAATGATGCTGGACGGATTGAGACGGTGGCATGGAGGAATATCATCAGCAGAGCTGATCCAGAACACCAAAGACCGAGATCTGTGGAGAGCCATGATAATGATGATGATGTGGTTTTGTAGACAAACAATTAGAACATCATGTACAAATAACAAGTTTAATGAAGATATCTTGAACAGAGTTAAATTTCATAAAGAGATCTGGTTAATAGAATTATATGAAGACAGTCCATATTCTTTGGGCACATTATACAAGAGGAAAGCAGAAATACACTGGACAGCAGATAATTTGGAGTTGAAGAGAGTCAGGGGGAGAACAAGAGAAAAGACGCTGGACATTTTGGCATCGTGGCATAGGTTATCAGAAATGCCTGGCAGTCCATGAGACAGAAGGCTGTGGACAATCATGATGGCAAACACCGTATGGCTTGGACTATAATACAGGACAGAAAGCCAGTGTTTGTGGCCGACATTTCAATCATTACCAGACTAACTTATAGAAATACTGGAATAGAATATAAGCCATATATTTTACTTTCTCTGGACTTGTATAGTCTTAACTACTGAAGCCACTCAGTTTGATAAATTTTGGATAAATTTTAAAGCCATTGTAAATGAAACAGGTATGCTAATAGTCAAAATTTTGGAAATGCAGTTACAATCACACACATCATTATGTAAATCAACATTAGTTTTCCAGTGTAATTATCCCTGTGTATAACATTGGATAGAGAGTCGTTGTAGCGGAGTAGCTAGCACACTTGCCTGTTGGCCTGGCAGTCACAGATTTGAAATCACACTGAGGCAGATTTTTGTAAACTGACCTGGGCTCCCAGGCTGACCAGGCCAAATATGAGTTCCAATAATTGAAATAATAAAGGCAGCTGGTGTGATAATGACCACATGACTTCTCACGTGCCGATTGATCTATACAAATATGGGGCTACCACCAAATTTCCAATATGTCCCAAGGCACGTAAAAAGGGTCCTTCACTTTTCATTACAAATTACAAGAAAATGACTGGATAGATTAAAGGAAAGTAATCCTCCACTTAAATAATGTGTGAGTTTTAATTAGAAAGAACGTCCCTGAAAACTTAACTGGTTCAGTGCCGAAGGATAATAATATATTACCAAATGAGACCTCCATTTAGACAGAAGGACAATATATCACCATACTAGGGTCATTATGTTATTTGTTCTGTTTTGTGGTATCTTCAGCAATTTTAAGGCTCAGTGAATGGAAATTAGCATAACAATACGTGTTCATTTGATTGAGTACCATGTTTGGTCTAAACCTACATTTTGTTTGGCATTGAATCAGTTAAATAACTTACTGGCAATCCTGAGAGTCCAGAATCTGATCCTCTAATGACTGTTGTCTCGCCAGGAGGTCCTGCTGGTCCAACATCACCTTTGTCTCCTTTAGGGCCAGGTGGGGCGGGTTCTGCCGGTGGGCTTGGCGGTGCTGGAAGGCCAGGATCTCCTCTATCGCCCTTAAGATCAACACAATAATATTACAGTTTATTTTGAAGTATTTTCTCATATCAATCAATCTATCATGAAACATGGGTTGTAAAAAGAACAGTGTTTCTCAACCTTTTCTGAATCATAACTAATTTTTATAACAGCCGTATAACGATCTGTGTAATAAACTCCTTTTTTTGTTTTGATGATAATTCGCCATGGCGAAGGCAGCCTTTAGCAAAATGAAAAATATTCTGACCAATAAAATGATGTCAATTGAAACGAGAAAGAGAGTGTTGAGGGGATACATAGAGCCTGTTCTTTTGTATGAGATGTGAAACTTGGACAATGTGCAGTCAAGCTGAAAAACATCTGGTGGCTGCAGAAATGTGGTTTCTGAGGAAAATGCAAAGAATACCATGGACAGATAGAAAAACCAATGACCAAGTACTACAGGAGACAAATGAAAATTGTAGACTGTTTAGAGAAATTAGACATAGACAGTCAAAATTTTTTGGACATGTTATAAGAAGAAATGGACTGGAGAACTTAGTGACAACTGGCAAGATCGAGGGGAACAGACCAAGAGGAAGACCGAGAGGAAAATCCTGGATGGCTTGGCCACATGGCATGGACGAGACGGGAACACTGAGCTGATCCACGACTCTGGTGATCAAGTGAAATGGCGAGTCATGACCGCCCACGCTTTCTGGCATGGCACATGATTGATTGATTGATAATTTGTCCAGTTGCATACTGACAATGTAAACAAACATAGAAACAAACAAACTTTATTTTCAAACATGCTAGCATAATAGCTAAAGAACAAAATATGAAAATGAATATAGAGAAAATAGAGGTCATGACCACTGCAAGGAAAGAAATAGAAACTAAGACTGATATAACAAAATGGCAACCACAGGAAATGAAATATTTCAAATACTTGGAGGAGTTAAAATCATGTGATAAAAGAACGACAGCAGAAGCTGATGAACAAAACAAATAATTGTATTAGCCAGATATTACTAAAATTGTAGAGCAAACACATGATAAAAAAAGAGCATTGTTCAACATTCTCACTACCAGCTTGGACACTGCCTGTATATGAAAAATGGAAATGGAAACAAAAAGTGGAAAGACATTAAATGTCTGCAGTGAATTTTAAATGTTACGAGAGGAGACAAAATATTACCCCCCCCCCCCCCCCCCCCCCCCCCCCCCCCCCCCCCCCCCCCCCCCCCCCCCCCAAAAAAAAAAACAACAACAGATATGAGGGAGCAAGTAAGGACAGAACTAGTGTTCATAATCATTACCTTGTATGGCCTGTCATGGTTCGCTATCTTGCAGGGACACTGCTGTCTTGTATCAGGACTGTGTTCTTCTTGCAATTACATCTTGTGGCTAAGCCACTCTGGTATTTATCTCTTTTTATATCCCTTGCTTTTTTTTCTCCATCACTTTTGCCAGTTTTCAAGTTTATTTCTTTTCATAAGATGCCCAAAAAATTCTTGACTGTCTGTCTAATTTCTCTAATCAATTTACAGTTTTCATTTATATCTTGAAGTGCTGTCTCATTCATTAATGCTTGGTATTCTTTGCATTTCCTTCAGAAACCACATTTCCACAGCCACTAAGTTTTAACATTTCCCCTTATTGTATATTTTTCACATACTTATAACAGTATAGATTCTATATAACACTTTAACACTCTTATTCTTACTGCAATTGACAGCTTTTTTTTTTTCATTGATGAGTATGTTTCCCACCCTGCAAAAGACTATATTTTGTGATGGAGATTCTGGCTCTAATCTCTAAATACATCTTTCATCATATGATATGACTGCTGCAAGACAGTATTGTCCCATTTACTTGGATGTTACATTGTGATATTTATTTCTTTTTGTTGAGATGATCATAATATCTGTTTTCTTAAAATTTAATTCTAACCCTAATTGCTCAATGTGTACAATTAATCTACCAAATGCTACAGATCCTATTTATTGTCTGCAATTGATACTGCATCAACTGCTAATCTTATATTGTTGGTATTATTTCTTCTGATGGAGATTCCCCAAAAATTGACTTCGTCATTTTCATCAGGCATGGTTGGATAATACTATCCAATACCACAAATTATTCCTCTCCACGACACTTGATGGCAGAAGTGGAAGATGATGATGATGATGATGATGGTTGGATAAGCTTCTATCTAGTTGTGTAAGGTTTTTATTTCCACTTGACAAATGTTGAAAGCAACTTCTGAAAATGGCCAGAAGACTACAGGACAGAAGGCATTCAAGTAAAAATGTGGGTACATAGGGTTAATGTTACAACTGTTTGGGATAGAAAGAGTTAAGACACATATAACATGTATGATGTCAACAATAAATATATGGTGAGTTGGCTAGTAAAGAATGAGTTAACAGAACAGTTCACCTTTATTTGATGGTCTGTATTTGACGGTCTGTATTTTGTAGTCTGTTATGCAAATAGTGAAATACGAATTCACATTTGAATGTTAATATTTAATTTTATTGACACTATATCATGGAATAATGTTAGAACAATTTAAACTAATTATGTGAAAATCAACTGATGAATATAGCACTCAAGGTGGGAGTAACAAATCCAGTCTCAATCTACAGGAGTGTCAAAGATTACAAAGTCTATTCAATGCTTAGAAGATAATGGATGAAGCAATTACAAACATCACATAAGGATTAGAGTCAATGGTGAGCGACTATATACCATTAAGTTTGCAGATGACTAACCATCAGAATTAAAGAAGGAAAAAAGAAATCACTAAAACATTGTTCACCAAAATCAATGACATGGTCACAGCATTTGGCCCAAAGATAAATGCTAATAAAACAGTAGCGATGTTAAAGGAAAATGATGAGCAATTATGTGCTATCAAGTTTGCAGATGATAAAGTCATCACAGAAGAAACAAAGATAAATGTTAGTAAAACAATAGTGATGTAATTTCCTACGATGAGCAACTATGTGCCATCAAGTTTGTAGATGATAATGCCATCATAGAAGAAGCAAAGATACATGTTAGTAAAGCAATAGTGAAGTTAAAACCAACGATGAGCGACTATGTGCCATCAAGTTAGCAGATGATAAAGTTATCACAGAAGAAGCAGAAATAAATGTTAGTAAAACAATAGTGAAGTTAAAACCAACGATGAGCGACTATGTGCCATCAAGTTAGCAGATGATAAAGTTATCACAGAAGAAGCAGAAATAAATGTTAGTAAAACAAGTGTGATGTAATTGCCAAACAAACAAAAAGCGTACATATCAGCACTGAGGGAAAGGCCATTGAACAAGTATATAATATTTCTTATTTGGCGAAATCAATGCACAGGATGCTAATTGTGTAACTGAGATCAGATGTAATATTGACGCAGCCAAGCACATTTTCTGGGAGAAACCAAAATATTTCTGATGTGAAATAATATCAATGCTGAGCCATGGAAAAGAATTATCACTTCCCATATATAGTTCACTAAAAGAAAGAGACAAACAATGTTCTTTAGTCACATAGGAAGAAAACATTGGAAAATATTGTGACGACTGGAAAGATCTGCAATAGAAGAGATAGTGGCAGACAGAGAAATGAACCTGGATGGCCTGAGACACTGGCATGTAGGAATATCAACAATATAAATGATCCAGAACACCAAGGACTGAGATATGTGGAGATAAATTAGCGTCTATGCCATTTAGCAGGACACATGGAAGCAAAAAGAGAGCATTGCTAACATGCTTGCCTGTTTAACATTTGTACCGATATGAAAACTCTAATGATACAGTTATGCATTGAGATCAACTAAGATGTCAAAATCTATACTAATTGAAACAGTTCTAGGAACAATACAAAAAGACAAGTATCACAATTGTGCTAGGCAGATAATATTAAAAAAATTGGACAGGAAAACCCTGCTAGAAAGAGAAATTCTGAAAGAGACACATACATGTGAAAGCAAGCCACACAGAGTCCAACAGGGGGCAGCATTCTAAGAGCTATAAGGTATGAGAGAAGATGATGTTAAATATGCACTGCTGATATTTCACAGCTTGCAATCAGAAACCTCACCTTTTCTCCTTTTGTTCCGTTCAGTCCAGGGGCTCCAGCTTCTCCTCGAAGCCCTACTGGGCCAGGTTGTCCTGGAAACCCTGGCTCACCAGGAAGTCCTGAAAAACCTGGTAACCCATCATATCCCTGTCAGAGACACATAAATATGAGTATCAGACAAGGGCATACATCAGACACATACATATGAGTATCAGACAAAGTCATACATCAGACAACATGTGATTATCAGACAAGAATATACATCAGACACATACATATAAGTATCAGACAAGGACATACATCAGACACAACATATGAGATCAGACAAGGACATACATCAGACACATACATATGAATATCAGACAAGGACATACATCAGACACACAACATATGAGTATCAGACAAGGACATACATCAGACACAACATATGAGTATCAGACAAGGACATACATCAGACACAACATATGAGTATTTGACAAGGACATACATCAGACACAACATATGAGTATTTGACAAGGACATACATCAGACACAACATGAGTATCAGACAAGGACATACATCAGACACACAACATATGAGTATCAGACAAGGACATACATCAGACACACAACATATGAGTATCAGACAAGGACATACATCAGACACACAACATATGAGTATCAGACAAGGACATACATCAGACACAACATATGAGTATCAGACAAGGACATACATCAGACACACAACATATGAGTATCAGACAAGGACATACATCAGACACAACATATGAGTATCAGACAAGGACATACATCAGACACAACATATGAGTATCAGACAAGGACATACATCAGACACAACATATAAGTATCAGACAAGGACATACATCAGACACACAACATATGAGTATCAGACAAGGACATACATCAGACACAACATATGAGTATCAGACAAGGACATACATCAGACACACAACATATGAGTATCAGACAAGGACATACATCAGACACAACATGAGTATCAGACAAGGACATACATCAGACACAACATGAGTATCAGACAAGGACATACATCAGACACAACATATGAGTATCAGACATGGACATACATCAGACACACAACATATGAGTATCAGACAAGGACATACATCAGACACAACATATGAGTATCTGACAAGGACATACATCAGACACACAACATATGAGTATCAGACAAGGACATACATCAGACACAACATATGAGTATCTGACAAGGACATAAATCAGACACACACATATGAGTATTTGACAAGGATATACATCAGACACAACATATGAGTATCAGACAAGGACATACATCAGACACACAACATATGAGTATTTGACAAGGACATACATCAGACACAACATATGAGTATCAGACAAGGACATACATCAGACACAACATATGAGTATCAGACAAGGACATACATCAGACACAACATATGAGTATCAGACAAGGACATACATCAGACACACACATATGAGTATTTGACAAGGACATACATCAGACACAACATATGAGTATCAGACAAGGACATACATCAGACACACAACATATGAGTATCAGACAAGGACATAAATCAGACACACAACATATGAGTATCAGACAAGGACATAAATCAGACACAACATATGAGTATCAGACAAGGACATACATCAGACACAACATATGAGTATCAGACAAGGACATACATCAGACACAACATATGAGTATCAGACAAGGACATACATCAGACACAACATATAAGTATCAGACAAGGACATACATCAGACACACAACATATGAGTATCAGACAAGGACATACATCAGACACAACATATGAGTATCAGACAAGGACATACATCAGACACACAACATATGAGTATCAGACAATGACATACATCAGACACAACATGAGTATCAGACAAGGACATACATCAGACACAACATGAGTATCAGACAAGGACATACATCAGACACAACATATGAGTATCAGACATGGACATACATCAGACACAACATATGAGTATCTGACAAGGACATACATCAGACACACAACATATGAGTATCAGACAAGGACATACATCAGACACAACATATGAGTATCTGACAAGGACATAAATCAGACACACACATATGAGTATTTGACAAGGATATACATCAGACACAACATATGAGTATCAGACAAGGACATACATCAGACACACAACATATGAGTATTTGACAAGGACATACATCAGACACAACATATGAGTATCAGACAAGGACATACATCAGACACAACATATGAGTATCAGACAAGGACATACATCAGACACAACATATGAGTATCAGACAAGGACATACATCAGACACACACATATGAGTATTTGACAAGGACATACATCAGACACAACATATGAGTATCAGACAAGGACATACATCAGACACACAACATATGAGTATCAGACAAGGACATACATCAGACACACAACATATGAGTATCAGACAAGGACATAAATCAGACACACAACATATGAGTATCAGACAAGGACATACATCAGACACAACATATGAGTATCAGACAAGGACATACATCAGACACAACATATGAGTATCAGACAAGGACATACATCAGACACAACATATGAGTATCAGACAAGGACATAAATCAGACACACAACATATGAGTATCAGACAAGGACATAAATCAGACACACAACATATGAGTATCAGACAAGGACATATATCAGACACACAACATATGAGTATCAGACAAGGACATAAATCAGACACAACATATGAGTATCAGACAAGGACATACATCAGACAAAACATATGAGTATCAGACAAGGACATACATCAGACACAACATATGAGATCAGACAAGGACATACATCAGACACAACATATGAGTATCAGACAAGGATATACATCAGACACACAACATATGAGTATCAGACAAGGACATACATCAGACACATACATATGAGTATCAGACAAGGACATACATCAGACACACAACATATGAGTATCAGGCAAGGACATACATCAGACACACAACATATGAGTATCAGACAAGGACATACATCTGACACACAACATATGAGTATCAGGCAAGGACATACATCAGACACATACATATGAGTATCAGACAAGGACATACATCAGACACACAACATATGAGTATCAGACAAGGACATACATCAGACACAACATATGAGTATTAGACAAGGACATACATCAGACACAACATATGAGTATTTGACAAGGACATACATCAGACACAACATATGAGTATCAGACAAGGACATACATCAGACACAACATGAGTATCAGACAAGGACATACATCAGACACACAACATATGAGTATCAGACAAGGACATACATCAGACACACAACATATGAGTATCAGACAAGGACATACATCAGACACACAACATATGAGTATCAGACAAGGACATACATCAGACACAACATATGAGTATCAGACAAGGACATACATCAGACACACAACATATGAGTATCAGACAAGGACATACATCAGACACAACATATGAGTATCTGACAAGGACATAAATCAGACACACACATATGAGTATTTGACAAGGATATACATCAGACACAACATATGAGTATCAGACAAGGACATACATCAGACACACAACATATGAGTATTTGACAAGGACATACATCAGACACAACATATGAGTATCAGACAAGGACATACATCAGACACAACATATGAGTATCAGACAAGGACATACATCAGACACACACATATGAGTATTTGACAAGGACATACATCAGACACAACATATGAGTATCAGACAAGGACATACATCAGACCCACAACATATGAGTATCAGACAAGGACATAAATCAGACACACAACATATGAGTATCAGACAAGGACATACATCAGACACAACATATGAGTATCAGACAAGGACATACATCAGACACAACATATGAGTATCAGACAAGGACATACATCAGACACAACATATGAGTATCAGACAAGGACATAAATCAGACACACAACATATGAGTATCAGACAAGGACATAAATCAGACACACAACATATGAGTATCAGACAAGGACATAAATCAGACACACAACATATGAGTATCAGACAAGGACATACATCAGACACAACATATGAGTATCAGACAAGGACATACATCAGACACAACATATGAGTATCAGACAAGGACATACATCAGACACAACATATGAGATAAGACAAGGACATACATCAGACACAACATATGAGTATCAGACAAGGATATACATCAGACACACAACATATGAGTATCAGACAAGGACATACATCAGACACATACATATGAGTATCAGACAAGGACATACATCAGACACACAACATATGAGTATCAGGCAAGGACATACATCAGACACACAACATATGAGTATCAGACAAGGATATACATCAGACACACAACATATGAGTATCAGGCAAGGACATACATCAGACACATACATATGAGTATCAGACAAGGACATACATCAGACACACAACATATGAGTATCAGGCAAGGACATACATCAGACACACAACATATGAGTATCAAACAGGGACATACATCAGACACAACATATGAGTATCAGACAAGGACATACATCAGACACACAACATATGAGTATCAGACAAGGACATACATCAGACACAACATATGAGATCAGACAAGGACATACATCAGACACAACATATGAGTATCAGACAAGGACATACATCAGACACAACATATGAGTATCAGACAAGGACATACATCAGACACAACATATGAGTATCAGACAAGGACATACATCAGACACAACATATGAGTATCAGACAAGGACATACATCAGACACACAACATATGAGTATCAGACAAGGACATACATCAGACACAACATATGAGTATCAGACAAGGACATACATCAGACACAACATATGAGTATCAGACAAGGATATACATCAGACACACACATATGAGTATCAGACAAGGATATACATCAGACACAACATATGTAGGTTCACACTTCAGATTTCTCTTTCTCTCGCATACATACATGCATGTACATGCACCCATACCCACAAAATCAGCACACATGATAGAAATTACGCAAATAACAGATCCTTTGCAGAAAGTAGTTCTCATCACTGCAGCCAACAACAACAACAATAAAGATCTGTTGCCAGTTCTCCTACCGTTTCATGCCCAGGGTGGCGTTAGTGTTCAGTGTCCACCTTCATGTTAGTTGGCATATGTTTTAGTTTAGTTGAGTCGATGGATCAACATCATGGCACACAGGTATAACCCATAAGTGCTCCGTTCTACTCCTAACTCAAGCCTGAGTCCAGAGAATCTCAGCTCAATGCATGAACTCCGTAGCACTGGCGAGGATCCTGAAATATTTTGGGTAGATTTTTAACTCAAAATTTTGCCCAGGCAGCGCTGTTAGGCTACTCTTTTTCGATGTCCAACTGCCAATGGATTTTTACATGCGCAACAATACACATGGGCATTTGATCTCATTATCCAGAGACCAGGGGAAATTTTGTTAGTAGAAGTCCACATGAAAAAATCCTGGCCCTCACCGGGGCTTGAACCCGGGACCTCCAGCACTCTTTGAGGACACCACCACTCAGCCCCCTAGTTGACATGTACCTTCCATTACTGTTCTTCCTAGGCCACTGTGACGTTAACATGGCCAAAGCATTTGAGTGTTTGAAATATGGTGCTGATCATTAGCCAGTTTTCTTCTATACTCAAATATTATAGAATGTTATTCTTGACCTTATTCTTGATCCATAGTATTCTAAGAATCTTTCCATAACATTTAAGTTAAAAAACCTTGATTTTCTATTTTAGTGATTGTAATACAGTCCATGACTGACACAGAAAAGATGCATGGTCTCAAAATATTTTATTTTGTATACAAAATTAGGTGAGAACACTTGGATAAAGTCCATGAGAATAGACAGACAGTCTAATATGAAGAAGGATATGCAATGAGGACACACATTTAGAAAATAAATACAGCAAAGGAAATCTAAAAACAAAAAACCTGTGAACAAAAATACGAAATAATAACTACTGGTCAAAACCACATAGGCAGGACATACATAAAAACTGATGAAAATCTTACCTGATCTCCTTTTTGTCCTTGTATACCAGGTAATCCTGGCTGTCCTGCAAAGCCAGGTTCACCAGGTGGACCTCTCAGTCCTTGAATGCCTTGTGGTCCTACTGGCCCTTGAGGTCCTAGCAAGCCTGGTGGTCCTTGCACCCCTCGAACATTCTGTAATAAAAAAGAAAATGATGCTTGTTTCTAAACTAGCTACAGCAGATGATTAAGAAATGTACATTTTTGTAAACTATTTAGCACTTATTTTACAAAAGGAAATCAATAAGTAAATTACAAATAGATATATTTTAAATGCATCCACTGTGGACAAACATTTACAGCATGAATTGACTTTTTCAGTCACATTCGCTACCTCCATGGGTTGTAGTTATTGTGCCTTTTTGAAGCACAATGTAACAAACTATCATCTGTCAAGACAGCAAGGTGCCAATGATATTTCAAATAAATAAATCGAGAAGTGCACTTGAACATGATTTATTGCATCACTTAAATTTCCCAGTATTTCTCAACACAATATGCATCAACATTGATTTTTTAAAAGTTAGTTGCATATCCTTTACAGATGTCACAGTTAAACCCAGAATTTTTCTGGCTATTTGTGATTTCTTGGCAAACTTATGTTCAGTAGTTTGCCATTGCTTTCTGAATGACCAGCACTCATACCATTGAATGAAAACCAGCACAAGGCAGCCTGCTGCCAAATCGCCAGCAGCTGTGTTTCGAACCTGGTATGCGGGGTTACGAATTGTGCCTGTAATCCCTTCCCCACAGAGCTGGCTATCAGCATTGATATATTTATTTAATCACTGTACTGTACTACCACTTCACAACTTGCAGCACTGAAGCACATGCTCTGTCAGCAAAGTACTTGATAATGATATGCTGAAAGATGTCTTGAATTTTTGATGTCATGTTTTGTAAGACATTCCATGCTTCTGAGCCAGTCATCCATCCATCCATCATGTGCCATGCCGATAAGCATGGGCGGCCATGTTTTGCCATCTCACTTGATCACCAGAGTCGTGGATCAGCTCTGTGTTCCTGTCTTGACCATGCCACATGGCCAAGCCATCCAGGTATTTACTTCTCAGTCTTCCCCTTGGTCTGTTCCCTTCGATCTTGCCTGTTGTCACCAAGTTCTCCAATTCAATTCTTCTCATAATAAAAAATGTTGACTGTCTACGTCTAAAGTCTCTAATCAGTTTAGGATCTTCATTTGTTTCTTGAAGGACTTGTTCATTGGTTTTTCTGTCTGTCCATGGTATTTTTTTAATGTTTCTCAGAAACCACATTTCCACTGCCATCAGATGTCAGTCATCAGTACAGTTTAAAGTAAAGATTCCAAAGCAAATACTGTTGTTGAGGTGTGAAGTGTTTGGCCTTCACATATTCTATGCTACAACATATGAGGTGTGAAGTGTTTGGCCTTCACATATTCTACGTCACAACATATGAAGTGTGAAGTGTTTGGCCTTCACATATTCTATGTCACAACATATGAGGTGGGGTGTGAAGTGTCTGGCCTTCACATATTCTACATCACAACATATGAGGTGTGAAGTGTTTGGCCTTCACATATTCTACATCACAACATATGAGGTGAGGTGTGAAGTGTTTGGCCTTCACATATTCTACATCACAACATATGAGGTGGGGTGTGAAGTGTTTGGCCTTCACATATTCTACATCACAACATATGAGGTGGGGTGTGAAGTATCTGGCCTTCACATATTCTACATCACAACATATGAGGTGTGAAGTGTCTGGCCTTCACATATTCTACATCACAACATATGAGGTGTGAAGTGTTTGGCCTTCACATATTCTACATCACAACATATGAGGTGGGGTGTGAAGTGTCTGGCCTTCACATATTCTATGCTACAACATATGAGGTGGGGTGTGAAATGTTTGGCCTTCACATATTCTACGTCACAACATATGAGGTGTGAAGTGTTTGGCCTTCACATATTCTACATCACAACATATGAGGTGGGGTGTGAAGTGTCTGGCCTTCACATATTCTACATCACAACATATTAGGTGGGGTGTGAAGTGTTTGGCCTCCACATATTCTACATCACAACATATGAGGTGGGGTGTGAAGTGTCTGGCCTTCACATATTCTACACCACAATATATGAGGTGGGGTGTGAAGTGTCTAGCCTTCACATATTCTACATCACAACATATGAGGTGGGGTGTGAAGTGTTTGGCCTTCACATATTCTACATCACAACATATGAGGTGTGAAGTGTTTGGCCTTCACATATTCTACATCACAACATATGAGGTGGGGTGTGAAGTGTTTGGCCTTCACATATTCTACATCACAACATATGAGGTGGGGTGTGAAGTGTTTGGCCTTCACATATTCTACATCACAACATATTAGGTGGGGTGTGAAGTGTTTGGCCTTCACATATTCTACATCACAACATATGAGGTGTGAAGTGTTTGGCCTTCACATATTCTACATCACAACATATGAGGTGGGGTGTGAAGTGTCTGGCCTTCACATATTCTACATCACAACATATGAGGTGGGGTGTGAAGTGTTTGGCCTTCACATATTCTACATCACAACATATGAGGTGGGGTGTGAAGTGTTTGGCCTTCACATATTCTACATCACAACATATTAGGTGGGGTGTGAAGTGTTTGGCCTTCACATATTCTACATCACAACATATGAGGTGTGAAGTGTTTGGCCTTCACATATTCTACATCACAACATATGAGGTGGGGTGTGAAGTGTCTGGCCTTCACATATTCTACATCACAACATATTAGGTGGGGTTTGAAGTGTTTGGCCTTCACATATTCTACATCACAACATATGAGGTGAGGTGTGAAGTGTCTGGCCTTCACATATTCTACATCACAACATATGAGGTGTGAAGTGTTTGGCCTTCACATATTCTACATCACAACATATGAGGTGTGAAGTGTTTGACCTTCACATATTCTACATCACAACATATGAGGTGAGGTGTGAAGTGTCTGGCCTTCACATATTCTACATCACAACATATGAGGTGTGAAGTGTTTGGCCTTCACATATTCTACATCACAACATATGAGGTGGGGTGTGAAGTGTCTGGCCTTCACATATTCTACATCACAACATATTAGGTGGGGTGTGAAGTGTTTGGCCTTCACATATTCTACATCACAACATATGAGGTGGGGTGTGAAGTGTTTGGCCTTCACATATTCTACATCACAACATATGAGGTGGGGTGTGAAGTGTCTGGCCTTCACATATTCTACATCACAACATATTAGGTGGGGTGTGAAGTGTTTGGCCTTCACATATTCTACATCACAACATATGAGGTGTGAAGTGTTTGGCCTTCACATATTCTACATCACAACATATGAGTTGGGGTGTGAAGTGTCTGGCCTTCACATATTCTACATCACAACATATTAGGTGGGGTTTGAAGTGTTTGGCCTTCACATATTCTACATCACAACATTTGAGGTGAGGTGTGAAGTGTCTGGCCTTCACATATTCTACATCACAACATATGAGGTGTGAAGTGTTTGGCCTTCACATATTCTACATCACAACATATGAGTTGTGAAATGTCTGGCCTTCACATATTCTACATCACAGCATATGAGGTGAGGTGTGAAGTGTTTGGACTTCACATATTCTACATCACAACATATGAGGTGTGAAGTGTCTGGCCTTCACATATTCTACATCACAACATATGAGGTGTGAAGTGTTTGGCCTTCACATATTCTACATCACAACATATGAGGTGTGAAGTGTCTGGCCTTCACATATTCTACATCACAACATATGAGGTGTGAAGTGTTTGGCGTTCACATATTCTACATCACAACATATGAGGTGAGGTGTGAAGTGTTTGTCCTTCACATATTCTATGCCACAACATATGAGGTGTGAAGTGTCTGGCCTTCACATATTCTACATCACAACATATGAGGTGGGGTGTGAAGTATCTGGCCTTCACATATTCTACATCACAACATATGAGGTGGGGTGTGAAGTGTCTGGCCTTCACATATTCTACATCACAATATACAAGGTGGGATGTGAAGTATCTGGCCTTCACATATTCTACATCACAATATACAAGGTGGGGTGTGAAGTATCTGGCCTTCACATATTCTACATCACAACATATGAGGTGGGGTGTGAAGTATCTGGCTTTCACATATTCTACATCACAACATATGAGGTGGGGTGGCCAGTCCCCTCCCTTGTGGCCTTCCCTTTCCCATTCAATCCCTAGAAATTTGTGAAAATTGTCTGATACCATTTTGATGAGGCTGGGGTGACCCCACAGAAAATTGTCTGATAGCATTTTGATGAGGCTGGGGTGACCCCACAGAAAATTGTCTGATACCATTTTGATGAGTTTGGGGTGACCCCAACAGAAAAGAAAAATGATAAGAAATAAAATAACCCTGCCTCTTGTGGGAGCTTGAACCCGGACCATTCTCCTGATAGGCAAGTGCACTAGTTACTATGCCACACCAGTATAGAGTTTGCACTAGTATTAATTATTATGCAGTATACGTATAAATGCCGTCTCCCTGGCCTAGTGGTTAACATCTTTCTCCGTAATCCCATATATCCACGTGAGGAAAGTAACCTGCGTGAGAATCGGTAGTGGTTCTCGCCATGTTGTAACTTATGGGGTATGTAAGCCGGTCACTCAGAAAGCAATGGCAAACTACTGAGTGTAATCTTGCCAAGAAATCAACAATCAAATGAAAGATGGTGTTGTTGACAGCGATGTTCTGTAAAGGAGAGAAAAAAACCATGCATAAATAAAACTGCTATTACTGACAACGTTACCTCAGGAAAACTACCAATGCCATCTTCGTTATCAAATATAGAAGAAAAGGAACTGGTTCCCGGGCCTGGTGGGCCTGGAGGTCCAGGAGGTCCAGCTGGCCCAAGACCACCAGGAAGTCCAGCAATGCCATCATTGCCCGGCAGACCTCTATCACCTTTGTGGCCAGGTAAGCCAGGAAAACCTGGTACACCCTGAAAAGTTCAGAGTAATTTGTTTTTAAGTTATCATTATCATCATCATTATCAGGTTAGTCAGTCAGGTAAGGCTGGCATTGCAATTGCCAGATAATTCATGTCACTTTACTGTTGTCAGGGACTCTCTTCAGTGCAGAGTATCTCTGAAGCCTAATGTCCTTGCATTCTTGTGTGATGTAGTTGTTTTTTTTGGAAGTTCTTTTTCCCTCTGCCCATGAGTTTGCCCTCCAATATTTTTAACATGTTTCATTTTGTGACTAAGCCAAGACAGCCTACTTTTTGTTTATACAGAAGTTGAATAAATGCAAAATATAATTGAGAATCTCAACAAAAAGAAACACACAGACACAGATACAGCGAAAATTTTTAAAGATAGTCTTGATTAACGAACAACAAAAAGAATACTGAGCTGGACATCTGAAGTATCACAATCACAGAAACAGAACTATCACAGTTACAGAAACTGATGTATCACAAAAACAGAAACTGAAGTATCACAAAAACAGAAATTAAAGTATCACAGTTACAGAAACTGAAGTATCACAATCACAGAAACTGAATTATCACAATAACAGAATTTGGTGGAAATGCGACACAGCATTATCATTAAATAAATTAGTAGCTCTCATACCCACTGCCTTATTAGGGTGATGGTTCTCATTGTACGATGCAACACTTTCCCATGCTTTCAGCATTTCTCATATTGTGCCCCATGACTTCCCTTAAATACTTCTTCTTCGGCCGTTGATGATCCTGGAGTCTTCTTAACAAGGTCAGTGGAAAACACTTCTGCCTTCTCACAAATGATGTTCTCATTAATAGTGTCACTGGCATACAGTGAGTGCAAACGAAATGACGTCATGTAAATTAGAGAGAAATCCTTGACGCCAAAATACGATAAAAACTAAGGGACGCGTTGGAAACAACTAAAACATCACATAGCGATTAGAATAACAACGGACAGACTTGCGGGGACATGGAACCAAGAAGGCAGTGCAAATTCCAGTGTTGAAACATTGGCATGGATATGGATTAGAGTTGGCATAAAACCAGTGGCTGGAATTACAATAGCAGGGGAATAATAGGTTACAGACATGCTACAAGATATTGCCACAAAAGTAACGAACCTGCAGGCAGAGAAACTAGACATATTTCACATAGAGCAGCGAGACTAACACTGACTGGATGGACAGAAGGTCGTCTGCGGACGAATAGAACAAATGGCTGATAATTAGAAGACCAGGTTTGTCTTCTATTAATACATATTCATATCAAATGTTCTTAAGCCCCGCCTGGTGCCACAGGCTCTTAAGCGATGATGAATTGTAATGTTTGTCGAAGCAAACGGTGTACGTTGTAACAATTAAACAGCGATGATTATAATTTAAAGCCAGGAGTCTGCTTCGTCCGTCACTTTCAAGTTAAGGCTCCAGTTTTACTCTTGTTTGTACAGTTCATTGAGCCGACTAATGATGCATACCGTTGGATTGTTAAAGTTGTTATTATTATGATTATCATAACCAGCAGTATGGCCGTCACCTTGCAGTTGCTTTTCGTTTATCCATATGAGAAGCAACCTCTCAACATCATCGAGAATACGTAACCGTTGCGTAGATATTCTTGTCACTCCCTTTGAAGTATCAACCTCCTTAATCTTGTCCTTGTTCTTGAGGATAGTGCAAGTCGTTGATGTAGACCGATTTTATGTGCTTGCTAGATCAGCCACGCTCACACCTCGTTCCCCCTTTTCAATGATTTTACGTTTCATTTCCACGGTTATTTTTATTCTCTTATGGCTGTCTTCTTGCGGCTTTTTCTTCGGGGACATTTTTGCAAGGGTTATTAAACTTTGCAGGCACAAAATCCGTGACTTCCCTTCCCCGCGTCACTCGTTATGCAAAACATTGCTCGTTCAGCGAGTCATTTGTTTACAATTTATTTTGCTCGTTATGTGAATTACTCATTCTGCGAGGTGCTCGTTAAGCGAGGTTCCACTGTACTTATGTTGACATTGTAACATTAAATAAATCTATATAATAGTCTATGCTTTTTTTATTGAGGCATTACACAAAATTTCATAGATCCTCATGGTAATATTTTACTGCATAATTTCCACAGTAGACTTATGGGTTCCTTGCTTTTGTATATCCAACTTCATATGATTCAGCAAATTTATCCTGTTAAGTTTCATCCAGTAATCATTAATCTGTATTCTCTGGCATTTTACTTTCATAATTACTCATTTTGAATAATTCAGCTCTGCATGATCAAATATTAATATTTTTTATTTTGCTCTTTGTGTTAAAGATATTCCAACTGCTTGATTTACTGCTTGATCAATTTTTGTAGGATAAATCACATGATCTCTAACGATTCTTATTTTTACAATCACTTTCTTAGCTCTCAAAGGATGTCATATTTTATTGTTACCTTATTTTATTCACAGTTTTTCTTGTTGAATTATAAGGATAGCTTATTTTAAGTTTTTTTTTAATCTTCAAAATTACTATATATAATTTAAAAGTTAGGTGAAAATAACCAGTGCTGGAAATTGTCACCCAGATACAAAGAATTGGAAATATCAACCCTCAAATACTAGCCACTCATCCTGAAAAGTTCATATTAATGCAATTTTTTTTTATTCCTAATGTTAATTATGCTATGGTTTTTGCATTTTAATGTTAATTAGGCTATGGTTTTTGCATCCTAATGTTAATTATGCTATGGTTTTTGCATCCTAATGTTAATTAGGTATGGTTTTTGCATCCTAATGTTAATTAGGCTATGGTTTTTGCATCCTAATGTTAATTAGGCTATGGTTTGTACATCCTAATGTTAACTAGGCTATGGTTTTTGCACTAAACTAGTAATTTATTTTCTAGGATAAATTATATTCTCTTTGCCATTGCTGGAACCTATAAAGAGCCTGCAATACCTGGGATGTAAAAAAAAAAAAAAAGTGTGTGTGTGTGTGTGTGTCTGCGCGCGCGCGTGCATGTTTAAAAAAAAAAAAGTGGATGCCCTGGCTGTCCTGAGAGGGACAGTTGAGTGTGACAGGGGGAGTGGCAGGATTGTGGGTTGGCCCTTCCAGAAGGGCTCCTGAACAGGGCTGACAGGGAGATCACGTTGTCTTGTGGCACCAACCCATACACCGATGACGAAAACAAGAAAGCAAACCTAGAGGAATACGGGCAGCTGACCGGGGGGACAACTTGAGACTGCACTTGAACTCTCTGCCTTTGCCTACATCGAGTCCTTATAAGGACTGAACATGACAGGAACCAGCCCCGGTAAGGACAACACAAGAAACAACAAGCACGCAGTAGTGCTAATAGAGAAAGAAACCAACAAACAAAAGACTGCGGAACCTAGTAGGTCCGACCAAGGACCGGTCTTTATCAGGACCAGCATAAGACAGAAAGAAAATAACCAGACAGCACAAAATAACTTTATCCGAAGAACAGAACGGAACCAATAAAACCAATATGAATTACGACTAACAGTCCACACAACCACGGATCTCAACAATAACCACCGCTGAGGAAGCAGGTTAGACGAGATCAAATTTGGAATGTTCTTTTGAAAATTGGAATTGGAAATTGGAATTAGGATGTCAATCTCTCTTATTCCTGTTAGCCTAGATTACCCTCTTGGACCCAGTTCCACTTTTTGCCTGACATTGAGTGTTCTGTGAAGTCCTGCACCGCAAGGCACGTGTGAGGACCCTGTATATAGCAGACTACAGCTATTTCCTATTTCACTGAAGCTGCTCAAGACAAAAGTAAAGAATTTAAGTTTGCCCATCAAGTAAGTTGTTTTTGGTGGACAACATATAACTGCACAAGGAAGGTAGCATTTAAAACATTAGGGATGTATTCTCAATCGTAAGATGGAAGTAAATGAAAACTTACAGACTCTCCTTTAGCTCCAGGATATCCATCAGGTCCATCACGTCCATCCAACCCAGGCTGACCCTAGAAAATAAAGATAATATGTAAAAACATGGATGAAAGTCTACTTTTTTTTTAAAAAACCATCAGAAGAATTAATTAAGAAGAATAAATTAAATACAATTACTCATAAAGCTGTTAATCTAAGTAAACTGATTAAAAATAATATAAAATAATCATTAGTGGCATACAGCTCAGTGTAGAAATGCTAATCTGCCCATGCTTTAAGATAAAATCTCAACAAAATTAATTAACCTGTCATGGTATTAAACATTAGAAGATGGGAAAATGGCAGGTTCACCATGAATATCCTGGAACAGAACTATGCAGAATAATACAGAAAATATGACAGTTGAGTAGAGGCAGTTTTATGCTGCCTTACAAAGTTTGATTATCACCGCTTGTTTGCCTTTCTGAGATTAATAACATACAAATATTTTGTATCTGTCATTGTTTTCATAAAGTGCTGTAGCAAGGAAACATATATAACTGTCTCTTCACTCTACAATTTAAAAGCACAAATTAAGTTAATATAATAAGAAGAAATGCAAATTGCATTATAACAATTAGTTTAATGAGTCAAGACACCAAAATATTCCTTCGCATTATAATGGAAAGGATGGAATGGGAAACTGGAGATGTTGTTTTTGAGAATTAAGAATATTGTGGGCAGAAAAGACAACACACGCTATAGGACCAGCAGCTGCAGGTGTCACTACATCGCTTATCATAACCACACGGGAAAGACAAATGGAATTTATTGGGCACATCTGCAGAAGAGATGGAATAGATAAATTGGCATTATGTACGAACAAACTAGGAAAAAAAGGCAGAGGAAGATAAAACAATGTATGTTATATGTGGAAAGTTTAAACAGTTGGGTGACAAATAATAAGCAACACCACTAATATAAGCAACACTAACTTCATTAAAACATCAAATCGCAGACAGGATTGGGGAGTCATGATCGCAATGTCCATTTCAGATCAGGCACCTCAAAAACTAAATGAAGAAGTTATTAAGAGGAGGAACTGCAGGGATTTTTCAACACATTTGACAAAGATATCAAGTTGAGATTAGTCCATTTCGTTATAAGTAAGTATATCCTGAATATAAATTTACAAATGTTAACTACAAATGTTTCTTGCAAAATGATTTTTTTAAACAGATACAAAAGGTAATTTATGATTAAAATTTGATATTTAAAAATTCTATCTTAGATAACTTTGTAAATTATGAAGCAATTCCCACAAAATTTGGTATTTATACTATTCATGAGCTACTACCTTTTCAAAATTTAAATGTAACATTTAAAATGGTGATAATTTTTATAAATGGGGTTATCTTTTGAATGTGCACATTTCAATGATTTCAATGATTGTAATTTTTAATCTATAAAAGCTATCAAAGTAATACTGTGACAATAGTGTAAAATTGAATTGAAATACTACTACTGGCACCTCGCCATCTTGACAGATGATAGTTTGTAACATTATGCTTTAAAAAATGCATACTAACTGCAACCCATGGCGTTAACAGGCATGGAGTTATACCTCTCCATAGCACAAAGCCTGGGCTGAATGATAGAGACCATGTGCTGCCCATGCAGCATGATCCCTCTCTCAACCTGCCTAGTTTCCTCCAGGGGAAAGGTAACACCAATACATCTGGAACAAAACAAGCAGCAGGTGCTGCCAGATCAACAAAGCAATGCTCTAATTGTCTGCCTGTCGGAGCTTTGATCCTTGACCAACTCATTGACAAGAATATTATATTAAGTCTTGTTGATTACAAGATATGAAAGTGAACAAATGACTAGCAAATAAATAAAGGAAACTTGCAACAACATGTATACTTCAAATATATACTGTAGTTATAAAAATGAAGGGCCATTATTCTCATGCATGGCAGATTAATGCAGTACCATCTCCACAACGAAGATTTGATGCAATGGATCTCCACCATTCTTTGTCTCCTGCTTTGGCACTACGCAAGGGCAATCTGTTGTCATTCATCTCTTGAAATTACCTTCCCTCTAGTATCATCTACCTCTTGCTTGCCGACCTGAGTGGCACCTTGCAGTCTTGACAGACCAAAGTATGTGAGTTGGAATTTGGCCAAAATTCTATCACAATGCCTGGGCAGAGCTTCAGAGAACACGTGGTGCCCAAACGACATGTTCCCTCTCTCGGCCTTGCCTCATTTGACCCAGAGGAATGGATAACCAATACGTCTGGAACAAGATAGGCTGCAGACGCTGGTGGCTGAGCGCCAAACCTCCGAGACCTCGCCTCCACGAGCAGGTGGCAAGTGGTGGCCAGACCCTGAAATCCATGGAACCTGACTTAGAGGCGTTCAGCCGAGTCCCACAGGTGAGGGCCTCGTACGCTTCCGGACCATAGGACGCCTACATCTGTCAAACACAACAACTATTACTTTCAGTATAGCTGTTATAGGAATGGCATGTCTTTTGGTGTGATCAAAAATTTGACTTTGATTCCTTTTATTACTTTCATAAGCTCTTTCCCCTCCCCCATTTCTTGCAAATCTAAGACTTTTATATTACTTTGCTTTTTGGTTTCCATGAATTTCAACCTATTCCTCAGTGCATGCAATTTCCAGAGCCTCAGTATAGTTGTTTATGCCATTTTTAATATCTCTGAATGATTTACTTTTATGTGATTCGTAAATGCAAAAACGTAAGGCCTATTATAACTAGAAAATAACATACACAGCTGTAGCAGGAAATAAAATTAACTATATTTAACCGAAATTAAATAAGTCAAATAGGCAGGCAAACAACTGCTATATATAGATTCCCCCCCCCCCCCCCCCCCACACACACCCTCACCCTTTATGTTAACTAATAGCTAGCTTTATTTTGTTTTCAAAAACAAATAGCCAAAATCAAGCACAGAATGAGTGTAACCCCATAAAATAAATATTTTTATTTTGTTAATGTGACCCACATAAAAAATGAAGGAGTTGAAGCAAAAAAACAAACCAAAAACAAACAGCTATTTGCTTACAGAAAATGGCCATGTACATTAATACAGACAAAAGAAAATCATAGATGTAGATATGAGAACGTAGTTAAGGTTGTCCAATTAATATCTAGGCAACCTTATACAATAATTAACACCCAAGCTTAATACAAAAGGAAGCAAAATGTCACTGATAAATCAATTACTCACTCATTTCCTGAAGCAAGATTTTTAAAAGATTTGTAAAAGGAGCTCTTATCAGTTAGAAAAAAATGCAATAACGCAGGAAAATTAAGCACACATTTTAAATTGTTAATTAAATATAAATCATTACATTCTGGATAAATCCAAATATGCCATGTTTTCCTTGTGGGAACAGTGAGTAGAGAGATACTTTGAAATGGCTGCTGTCTTACAACCAACTCCTCGTGGGAACAGTGAGTAAAGAGATACTTTGAAATGGCTACTGTCTTACAACCAACGCCTCGTGGGTGTCGTATTTTATTTTATAACATATGTCGTCCCTGGGGTGAGGGGAATCAACATCGACATCCTTTTAACCCCATATCACTGTATTGAGGATCTTCTTGATTTCTGTCCACAAAACCCCGTCTGTCCATGAATCCCTCCCTCTCTCTCTCTCTCTGTCAATACTGTATCAAGCTCCCTCTCATTCTTTTCCCAAAACACACTAAACAACACTGGCTCTAACAAAACAACAATTTAGTTTAATAGAGAAAAGTGTCGTGTATGAGCAAAGTGTATGAGTAGAATGTCTGTCCTATAATCTAGTGTGTATGCAGAATCAGACTGAACAACCAAGGAGCACAGTCTGCTTCATCATCATACTGGCCACACCACACCATATCAGGGACAGAAAACCTCACCCAAGTGATGTGTCTCTCAGGCCAAGTGTCGACTTCTTCAGATAGCTCGTGCACACTCCGGATGCTTGGTCTTCAATAGTGGAAACAGTCCAATATTGATCATCTATCTAACAAACACACCGTGTAACTACTGTGTTCATTAAATGTTCTGTGATCAGAGAATCCTACAAATATTGATACTGTCACTTTGGAAAACCTAAAATGTTCGTATGTCACTTTTTGTAAGATTTTCCCAATGTTAACACACAATGTTACTGTTCCAGGTAGTTATATCTATTAGTGTTCCTGGTACAGGTGTTATTTTCAGTGTCCTGAATTTACGGTGATGTAAACTATCACTTAAGAAAACACATATATAATCATCATGTCCTGCTCAGCAGAGGCCAGGTTCCTGCAGACCATCTGGGTTATGGGGCCAGTGCAAAAGCCTCTCAGTAAACTCTGCCTTCAATACTTGAGCCATCACTTTCTATGCCTTTGTTGCTAGCTTCTTGGTAGAATAATGTGGAACAATCGAGTGGAACCATATAGTTATTCCTGTTGTAGATGGAGACTATGAAATCACAGACTGGATCGATGTCCGCCGATATACATCAACATTAGACACTATAGTCTCTCTCTATAGAAACAACAAGGAATATTGCACACATCCGTAGCGCTTCACTACTTTTGGTCGACTAACCCAAAGTTGTTTACCTCAACCGTATTTATACTGGGTATAACTGACGTCACAAAACTGTCTAGACGCTAGACCGTCTAGAATCTATTTTTCTCCCTCTTTTTTAGACTGGGTGGAAACATCCCGCCGTCTATTTTGCTTTCATCTGGGGACCTGTCCTGGCACTTCAGAAAGTCCCGCTAGTCTGTAATCTGAGGAATCATTCCCCCACAACAAAAGATCTAGCCGACTTCTGCCCAGACATTCCGTCTACAACTTCAAAGGTTGGCTGCCGCCTTGCAGACGGATGGCGCTATAGTCCCTCCTCGAGCAACACATATTAAAGAGATGCCGACTGTGTGTAGACGTTTTGGCGCTACTTTATGTCATCGATCGAAACCTTCAAGTTTTTAATGTGACAGTGGGAACGGTGAGTAGTGAGATACGTTGAAATGGCTACTGTATCGGAGGACTGAGCATGCATTGAAATACCCAATGTGCTGGGACTCCTGATCATGACAACATAACATATCAAGCTCTGTCTGCCATAAAAAAATGCCTCAAGATGTAATTGCTGATTATTCCAGTAACAATCTGATTGTAAGCACTTCAGATTCATAAATCCAAACTCAGTCTCTTCAAATAGTTATCTGGAGGTCAGCATGACTGAATAGATAAGAACTTGTGTTCTCAAACATCCGGTGTGCTAATGCCGAGGTAAGGGATTCAATCCCTACACCAGCCAGTTTGACTAAGATATCGAATCTCGTTCTTGACTTGAGGGATGTAAATTACAAGTACCTCTGAAGTCTGAGTGGGTTCACCTAATGGAGAGGGACACTGGTAATAGGGAAAGCTAACCCACAAGCAAAGAATCAGTCCAGTGCTATTAGAAGTAGTGTGGATGGACTACGCTTGAGTTTATAGAGTGAGTGAGTGCACAAAAACATTAGTTGTTTCATCTGTAATTTTGTTTTAAAATAGCAATTGTTCTCAGCCTTCAGAATACATTTACGAGTGTATCGGTTACTGACACTCTTGAAGGTAATAAATCAACTTCAGAAGAAGAAGAAGAAAAGGAAAAAAAGGAGGAGGAAACAAAGGAGGCGGATAAAAGGAGGAGAAAGTGGAGGAAGAGGAGGAGGACAGAAGTAGCAGCAGCATAAGCGGAAGAGATGACAATGATTACTGTAAGTTATTTCAAGTGGTATCTGTTTTCTTACGAACTCATAGATAAGGTCATTCCCATTAATGTTGGTAAATAACATGGTAATGTTGTACCTGGGGATACGGTTTGATCGAAGCCTTGCTTATAATGTGCACATAGACCAGGTGATAACAAAGGCCAAGCGGGGTTTGGCAGCGATGCGGGTGATGGCGGCAGCAAACTGTGAGCAGCGCCATCTATGTCTTCTGTACGACGGGTTGGTCATGTATGTTTTGGAGTATGCAATGGCAATCCTGACTCTTAGCCATAAGCAGATAAAAAGGATGGAAAGGATACAGAATGAAGCTATGCGCATTATTCTTGGATGTACAAGAGATACAGCATGCAGGGCGATGCGCTACCTTCTTGGGTTTCCAACCATTGAAGAGAGAATACAAGGTTGCAGGGCACGAGCCTACCTCAGAATTAACGCAAACACACAACATCCGCTGCATAGTGAAATTAGGAAGGTGAAGGGCAGCAGGTTAAAAAGAGGACGGTCGTGGATGGGTCAAGCCGAAGACATTCTTCAACAGGTGTGTTCACTTGAGGACTTAGAACCTGGCGAGGAGTGGGTGCAAGTGCCAACAGACATCTGCACATCCTTTTCAGTTTGCATCCAACTTGATAGAAAATGCAGACAAGAAAATCCGGCTGCTGTTGAGGCTGAAGTACAAGCGTTGATTTTCGAGAATTCGCTAGACGGTGACGCGGTCATCTACACAGATGGGTCGGTCGTCCGACATGTGAGAAGCTCATGGGCCTTTACAGCTCGGGCCGGAGGGAGAATTGTGAAGGAGGACTCTGGTGCTTTCACTGAAACCACAAGTAGCCTGACCATGGAAGTCATGGCAGTAAGTAAAGCAATAACATGGCTCGAGACACAGACATTCACTAGGGCTTGTTTCCTTAGCGACTCAATGAACATGATCAAGAGGATAGAGGAGGGGTCGATCCGAAGAGAATGGTTGCTGCCTCTGGAGTGGTCTCGACTGGCAAAGATTAGTTTCATCTTCGTGCCAGGGCATGCGGGAGTACAAGGAAATGAGCGGGCTGACAAGCTCGCAGGTGAGGCTACTGTGGAGGGCGGACGCGCCATGGACCAGGCCGACATTCTGAATGCTCTACGAGAAGTAAGACTTTTGCGAGAACCAAGTGATGACTGTGAATCTACAACAATGGCCAGACTGCGAGAGCAGCAAATTAAAAGAGGGGTGGCCAAACAAGAACACTACGCAGGAAGCCAAAGAAGATTTATAAACCAACACAGAACTGGCGTCGTTAGCCGCTACACGTTGCGGGATTTGCTGAGGAGGGGATCCGAGCACTTATAGACTGAATGGTTCGATGTGCAATGAGGATGATCTGTCGACTAACTAACTAACTCTTATTAATTACCAGATTGCTTAAAAAATAAACTATAAATTAAACTACTACAAGCAATCCTGTAACAATTTGGTTTCTAATGTATACTGTGATTTTAGTTTTTAAAGTGTGTATGGGTGTCTTCCTGCCAAAGTTGTAAAGGTTAGAGTTTGATTCTGGAAAGTGTCATTCGTTTCAAAAGTGCATATTTGTCGTATACTCCTGGGGTTCATCGCTGAAGCTATGAAGTTCACACTTTGAGCAATGGCCTTTGGTAGGCCACCCTGTGGAACGAACGAACGAACAAACAAACTTTATTTTCAAAGGGTTAAGAATTGGGCACGCAGGCCCGTCTAACATTCTGCCCTTCTATCACTTTCTTTCATACATTATTTCATTCACACATCATTCAAGGCTAACAGAGAACAGCAACAATATAAAAAATATAAAGAGATTTAGCTACATAGGATAAAACCCGGTGCATAGAAGTGAATCCTCTCACCTTTACATCATTGTCTAATATATATTGTGAGTGCAAGCACTCTGTATATAATAGCTGAACAACTTATCACAACTCACCATTATTCCTTCCATACCCTGCGGCCCAGGCTGTCCATCCTTGCCAGGTGGTCCTCTTAGTGCTGCCAAACTCTCAGAATCCACTTCAAAACGCCCTGGGGGACCTTGGTTGCCTCGTATGCCAGGTACACCTGGCAACCCATCCAAACCACGGTCACCTTGAAGAATTTAATTTGTTAAAAAAAGAATTAATATAATTTAAATTATGAATACACCAAAAAATATATTGCACAAATTATTGCCTGGCATGTTTCATTGTACCCCACTAGGTGCATACAACAGAAAAAAGTTAAACATATAATGAATCCTTTCAAATGAATCAAACAATACACATTGTCATATGTTTCAGTGCCACCATGCTAGATTTAAAGAGACTATCATCATTTTTCGAAAACAGTATGCAGGATTGTGAATGGCATTCATTACCCCTTTCCCCAGCGCCAGAATTTGTGATTTACTAGGCAATATTTTAATTTAGGAGTTTGCCAGTGTTTTCTGAACAGCTGATGCCTTATACCATTGAAATTAATGCAAAGTGATCTGCTTCTAAATCACCCACTGCTGGTTTCAAAGCCTCCACTTGGTATATCAGGGAGTTGTGAAAAGCTGTTTCACGATCCCTTAAGCCACAGATGCATAATTATAGATACATTGTTCAGATCAGACCAAGATGGAGGTCAGCATGGCTGAATGGATAAGAGCGCCCACATTAAAACTTCCTGTGTACTGATGCCGAAGTAGCAGTTCAACCTCTAGTCAGCTGGACTAAAATGTTGATGGCGAGGGACACTGAAAATAGAGAAAGCTAATCGACATGCAGATAAAAACATATGACTGAAGGTGTGTGCTTATTCCCCTGGAGCTGGTCAAAAATGCATCAGCTGTCATGGATGACCGGTTAAAATACACAAGTAACTAGGAGCGATTCAGTTAGGGAATGTCCATCACTAATACATGAAGACTGAGATAGTTAACAAGAAAGAAGAATTATTAATGATAAATAGCTTGTGAAGCGGAAAAGAAAAGTGTCTCACACATAAGGTTGATTGATTGATTGATTTAGGAACCGACATCACAGCATTCGGGGCATTCCCATAAGCGCTCCGTCCCCATCCTCAGCAGCCAGCGAAGAGTTCCAACACTAATAGTACCAGTAGCATTCTGATTATATGTCCATCTCGTCTTTCCTCTGAGCGTTGATCGTCGGCCAGATCCCCTCGTCACTCCTCGTTGTCGCATTTTTGCCAGACCATGGTGATGCATTTGCTCCTCCGAGGTATACACGTGCTCCCACAAGGCCGTAACCACGTCTGCCTTATCATGCATCAATACTCCATCAAGTTTTGCAGAGCCAGCCAATCTGTCCACCTGTTCATTCCCCAGCATCACACATAAGGAATGTTCAGGTTAGTTAGTTAGTTAGTTAGTCGCAGTTCCAACTTCACAGCAACGGGTCGTCCCCATTATGCTCGATTCCTGTGCCAGTGAATATCACACAAAACGCTCCCTACTGCCCAATGTGAAAAGTGGAAAAGACAGGAGTCTCGACAAACAACAGCCCGCACAGATACACTGTGCATAATGCCGCCACCAGGGTATGAAAGGTAACACAGTTAACCTCCTCAAAAGAGATTGGTACTTCACCAAGTATCTCAAAGATAGCAATAGAAGCAACAAAACATAAGAGAAATAGGAATATATATAATTTTCGTACCCTAAGATAAAAGCCTGTTGTGCATAGAAAGTGGGAAAAGACAATGACTATTAAATGACTCAGAGAATACAAATAAGCCTGCCAAATTCTTTTGAAATGGTGCATTATGACACTATGTAACTTAAAATAGAGAGTATTGTTTAAAAATTGATATACATCGAATGTACGTACACCATACTAAGCAGTGAAATTCAACTATGATAGAAAGATAAACCAACAACATTATGAATGACAAAACTGCAGCCATATCTACATTTCATAGGGGGAGGTGGGAGGGGAGAAATAAATTTACAAGTCCTAATGAGGTTAGAAATGAAAAGAGAGCTGTTGGAAGAAATCAAAATGAGACAAATAAAGTATGTAAGCCACATTAGAAGACATGACATTCATACTAATCATCCTGTAGGGAAAGGTTCAAGGAGGTTGAGCAAGAAGCATGTAAGGAAGACTTTATCAAGAATAGTCTGCCAAAATGTGCCATTATAGCAAGAAACAGAAAATGTTGCAGATCCATTGCAATCAACCAGCATTGTGCTGACTGCACTTAACTGAGTTCAGACACAATTATAGAAATACCCGTAAGACTTAGAAAAGCAACTAAAATAAATAACCGACACAGTCTGAGTAATGCAAATCTCAGTGAGGTAATGTAACAATTAGCTGAGATGGGCGTCAACAGATGTTAATCCTAGTTATTATTTAACTGATTCATGCTGAAGGATAATATATGGCCAAATGTGACCTCCTATTTGAACAGAAAGAGGATATATATCGTCATACTAGTGTCATCATGTGATTTGATTTGTTTTGTGGTATCTTCCGCAATTTCAATGCCCAATGAATGGAAATTTACATTACATTTACACATTGGCACCTTTCCGTTTTGATAGACAATAGTTTGGTGCATTGTGCTTCAAAAAGGCTTAATAACTATGACCCATGGCGGTGGCGAGTGAGGCTGATAAGGCTAATTCGTGCTGTAAATGTTTGTCTACAGTGGATGCATGTGAAAACATGGTAATTTCCACCATCATGCACCATCTTACGTCTCTCATGCTCTGTGTGTGCTTTATCTGCAATAATTTTCTCCTTTGTCTTTATTCCATTTCTGATAGTTGCCCTCCATGCAACACGTTCAGCGGCGACTTGCTCCCAATGTGCATTATCAATGCCTGTATCAATCATGTCCCGCTTACACACATCTTTGTATCGTAGTAGAGGCCGACCCTGAGATCTCCTACCCATCTGTAATTCACCAAAAAAGATGTCCTTTGGTATTCTACCATCATCCATCCTCCTAACATGTCCTATCCATCTAAGTCTACGAAGACTGAGCATGGAATACACCGTCACACAACCTGATCTTTCCAATACTTCAGTATTTGTGATTTTGTCTTGCCACTTAATACCAAGTATTTTTCGCAGACACCGCTTATGAAAGCTGTTTAAACATTTCTCTTGGTGTGAGTAAGTTGTCCAGGTTTCACTGCCATAAAGAAGAGTACTAAGGACACAGGCTTGGTAGACAAGGACTTTTGTTTTGGCAGTAAGCTTCCTGTTCTCCCAGACTCTTTTTGCTAACATGTTCATTGTTGTTGCTGCCTTACCAATCCTGATGTTGATTTCCTGATCTAGGGATAATTTGCTATTTACCTCTGATCCTAGATATGTAAAATGGTCTACTATCTCCAGTTCGGCGTCGTCAATAAAGATTGATGGTACCCCATGTGCACCTTGTGACATAATCTGTGTCTTCTTTTTGTTAATTGTTAAACCAAATTCAGAACAAGCATTGGAGAATGCAGATAGTAGATGTAATTCTTCCTCAGAGTGGGTCATAATTGCAGCATCATCTGCAAAAAGCAACTTTCCGATTAGTACCTTCCTAAGTTTGGTCTTGGCCTTCAATCTCTGAGCATTATAGAGGCCGCCATCTGAGCGTGAGTGAATGTATATACCGGCATCCTGATCACGAAAGGCATATTTCAGTAGAAGTGAAAAGTATATTCCAAAGAGGGTGGGGGATAGTACACAACCTTGCTTAACTCCACTCTTGATTTCAAACTCTTCTGAAGTTGCACCATCAAACTTGATTATACCCTTCATGCCTGTGTGGAACGATTCCACAATGGACAGAAGAGTTGGTGGGCAGCCAATCTTCTTTAGTGCCTTGAACAGACCCTCACGACTGACCAAATCAAATGCCTTTGTGAGGTCGATGAAGGCAATAAACAGTGGTTGATTTTGTTCCCGGCATTTTTCTTGCATTTGTCGCAATGAGAATATCATATCAATGGTAGACCGGTTCTGTCGGAAGCCGCACTGTGATTCGGGGTAGACTTGATCTCCCAGGACTTGAAGTCTGCGCAGAACAATTCTGGCAAATACTTTCCCAACAATACACAGAAGTGAGATACCCCTATAGTTGTTACAGTCGCTTCGATCGCCCTTGTTCTTGTACAGTGTTATGATGCTTGAATCTTTGAAATCCTGTGGGACTTGTCCTTCTCGCCAGCATAGCTCTATTAGCTGGTGGATCTGTAGAGTGAGTGTGTCTTGCCCACTCCTGATAACCTCTATTGGAATCCCATCCTTACCTGGAGCCTTGCCAGATGCAAGTTCATTTATAGCACACTTAACTTCTGTTATGGTGGGAAGTGTGTCCAGGTGGTCAAGAGTTGGCAGGGCCTCTATGGCGTTGAGGGCATCATCCGCTAGCTTGGTCTCACTTGAGTAAAGCTCCAAATAGTGCTCTACCCATCTATCCATCTGCTGTTTCTTATCAGTGATGATTTCTCCAGTCAAGATTTTCAATGGTGCACTTCTTTTATCATTGGACCACAGGCTTTCTTTATCTCTTCATACATGCTTCTGATGTTTCCCTCATCACTTGCGATTTGAATGGACTCACATAACTTGATCCAATAGTCATTTGCACACTGCCTGGCAGCCTTTTGCACATCCTTCCTAGCTTGCTTCAGCTCACTCAGAGTGTTACGCGTTGTTCTTTCCTTGTTTCTTAAGAGAGCTATCTTCTTTTTATCAATCAAGGGCTGCAGTAGCTGGCTGTTTGCTGAAAACCAGTCCTGCCTCTTATGATCCACAGTGGCATAAACCCTTACTGCTGTTTTATAAATAGTTTCCTTAAGTTTACTCCACTTTTCACTTCCTGTACAATTTTCTGATGTATCAGTGAAAGCGTCTTCAAGTTGCTGTTGAAACTCAAAGCACTTTTCAGGATCGTGAGTGTTAATAATATTAATCCTGGGGCTAGATTTGTGTTTAGCTGTGTAGATTCTCTTTGGTCTCAGTCTAACCCTTGCAACAACCAAAGAATGATCCGTATCACAGTCAGCACTGTGGTAACTTCGAGTTAATGATGTATGGTTCAGATGTTGTCTCCGTGTGATGAATGAAGTCCAGCTGATGCCAATGGCCGGATCTTGGATGTTTCCATGTGACCTTATGCAGCTCTTTTGTTTTAAAAAAGGAGTTTGTAATACATAGGTCATTTCTGGTGCAATGCTCCAGCAGCCTTTGCCCATTTTCATTCATGCGACCGATGTTGTATTTTCCAAGGCACACTGGCCATGAACTCGAGTCCTTGCCCACACGAGCATTGAAATCACCGAGCATATAAATGTAGTCGGATTTTGGAACTGCCTTGATCACAGAGTCTAGCTCCTCATAGAACGTATCCTTCACATCATCAGAGGAAGCGAGTGTCGGTGCATATGCAGTGATAATGGTGGCAAAACCACAAGAGGTTGCCAAGCGCAGGGATAATAGTCTTTCATTACCTCCAGCTGGGATATCAATCATTCCCAGTAGCGAATTCTTCACTGCAAAGCCCACACCATGTTGCCTTTTTTCTGCCTGCCCTCTACCCTTCCAAAAAAGGTGTAATTGTTTTCCCTGAGTGACCCTTCCTCAGCGAGGCGAGTCTCCTGCAGGCCAGCAATATCAATGTTAAGACGATTGAGTTCGGCATCAATCACAGCCGTTTTTCTCACATCGTCAATATTTGTCAAGTCAGTGGAAAATCCTGGACACATGGTTCTTACGTTCCAGGTTGCAAGCCGTAGCTTGAGGTTTCTATTTTTCTTTTTATTAGTACCTGGTGCATTGGTTTTACAGCCTGCAATTCAAATTTTGTCCTAACACCAAGCACCCATTGAAGTAGGCAGGCTGTGGCGGATCAGCACCCAATTGGCCGGGGGCTGCCCAGCTTGAGGCAGGGCGGTAGCTGATCAGTGACACCTGTAGGTGTCTCCCACCATCAGAGGCAACGCGTGGCGCCCCATGTCTACGCCAATTGACAAGGACTTATAACCCGTAACAGTTACTTCTCACTTTGATTCTGAGACCAGTTAAGACCAGGGATGGAGTTATTACCTCTCCATAGCACAAAGCCTAGGCTAAAATATAGAGACCATGTGTTGCCCATGCAACATAATCCCTCTCTCGGCCTGCCTAGTTCACTCCAGAGGAAAGGTAACACCTATATATCTGGAACAAGACTAGCTGCAGAAGATGCCGGATAAGCAAAGCAATGCTCTAGCTGTCCGCCTGTTGGAGCTTCAATCCTAGACCAGCTGCCAACCAAGGCTTAGGGCCTGGTCTGCCCTGCCACGACATTTTGTTATTAGGTTGCATTTCCTCGCACCAGGATAAGGCTTGTACCCTCCCAATTGCACTCTTCTGCCCGAAGCAGTTGGCACAATGTGGGGTGTCAGGTTTGGTAAGCACTGTCCAACATTCGGAGCTGACAGAAAGTAGGTAGTACCGTCTACTGTCATACGGTAGCTCAGTCATATCTGACTAAGACCTGACTTGAAGAAAAAAATTTACATTAAATGAAATTTACATTATAACACTTATTAATTTGATTGTGTACTGTGTTTGGTTCAAACATGCTACTTTTTGATTGGCACTGAATCAGCTAACTCTCTCTCCCCTTCACTGTTGTTGCTGAACTCTTTCTGTCCCTGACAGATATTAATTTATCTTAAGACCAGTATTTACTACTTTAAAGTAACAACTTTTAACTCTTAACCAGTCTTCATTACTTTAAAGTAACACTCAAACCTGTGGACACGCTAGTAAAGTTGGTAGATTGAGAACATTGGACGCAAATTCAATTCCTGAGCTCATCGCCTGCAAAAGAGATTGGCCGCCTATTTCTCCCGGCATTCAGGCCTACAAAATGTGATGTTGCTATCACATCACAGACCCATATCATTAAGCTGTTTCAGGTCAAACTTTTATGTTTTTGTAAAAGCAGATTCAGTGGCAAACAAAAAGTAGGTTTAAACCAAACAAAAATGGATGCCAGACAATGGGAAGTAGGGATGTGTCACAGTTATGTCTTAAAAGTTCTTAATATGGTAGCAGATATGCCGTATTATATATCAAATTAAAAGGGGTTCTAATTGGAAAACTACTGTATTGATAATTAGACTATAGTTTGATTTATAACCCTATGGCAGTTATGGGAAGTTTGAATAAGACAATTTATCATCACTTGGCACTTAACCAGTTAACACCCTGGGGTTCCCCTGGGGTTCATGCTTTGTGCAATATTCTCTGCTGGTGGCTTGCAATTTTGTGGCAAGAAGCTGAGCCTAATGGGCTCTAACCTGGTGCAGTAAAAGTCGATTCTCTTACCTTGAACATTATTTTTTAAATTGTAACTTTAAAGTTACTACCACTTGGGACAGAAAGTGTTGAAAACTATGACATTTTATCACCACAGCTTTGTATCACAGGATGCAGCTGTTAAATATAAAACTGACCTCTGTCTCCCTTAGGCCCAGGAGGTCCTTGAGGTCCTTCCTTGCCTTGACCAGCCCGCCAGGTACCTAATCCTGACGATTCAATGTTGATTTCATTAATGTTCCCAGGAGGACCTGGAGGGCCAGGGGGTCCCGGCAAACCTGCAGAACCACGTTCACCATCTCTGCCATCTTGTCCAGGTATACCTGGGAGTCCAATTACTGTAATACCCTGAAACCAAAACAAATCTGATTTAATAATTTAACGGTGAGTTGGTTGAGGGTCTTTGGTCAACTCAGTCACTCACTCACTCGCTCGCACACTCACTCATTCACTCTCCAACCATACACAATACATGGAGAACCATGTAGTCAACCTTTGTTATGAAGAAAGCAAATGATCTGATCCAATGCATTAATAATTCCTATAGTATTCATTATGAGTGAAAAGGTCAACTAACTTTCCCAAAATTTATTCAGGTTTTGAAACAAGAGGATCAGTCGTATAAGCTAGGTCATGGTTTCTTTAGATATGGTGATCAGTTCCATTCATTCCTGCCATTTTCAGCTCCAACTCAAAGCAACATCAGGTACCTAGTTTACAACAAGGTGCAGCCTGGATCACTTGGTCACAAAAAGTCACACATCACAGGAATACTTCAATAATCACAATAGATTGGTCACAAAAAGTCACACATTGTAGGAATACTCCAATAATCACAATAGGTTGGTCACAAAAAGTCACACGTCATAGGAATACTCCAATAATCACAATAGGTTGGTCACAAAAAGTCACACGTCATAGGAATACTCCAATAATCACAATAAGTTGGTCACAAAAAGTCACACGTCATAGGAATACTCCAATAATCACAATAGGTTGGTCACAAAAATGTCACACGTCATAGGAATACTCCAATAATCACAATAGGTTGGTCACAAAAAGTCACACTCATAGGAATACTCCAATAATCACAATAGGTTTCTACCTCTATGTAGTGTTCATCCAGAAAAAGCAGAACAAATCAAGCAACATATTTTTATCAATGGTGGTCAGAAAGACAGTTCTTAACATGTAATTATGTAAAGTCAATCCCTACACTGCTCGGCTGGACTAAAATGTTCACCTATCGTCCTTGACTTCGTGATGTAAATTACAAGTATCTCTGAAGTCGGAGTGGGTTCGCCAGATGGAGAGAGACACTGGTAGGAAAAACTGTCCCGCACGCAAAAATGAGTTTAGTGCACTAGAAGTAGTAGCACGTGTATGGACTACCCTTGAGTTCAAAGCTAATGCCAAAAAGAAAAAAAACATTAAACAACACTTATGAACACATCACGTGCAGCATAAATCATGAGATGTTTGATTACCTTAGGTCCTTGTTCGCCCTGTAATCCTGGAAGGCCTCTGTCACCAGGAGGTCCGGGGATGCCAGGTAAGCCAGGTTCTCCTATGCCTGGTAAGCCAGGCTCACCTGGTTCACCCTTTTGACCAGCATCTGATTCAGGTATAACATCCAGTGTTCCGGGCAGTCCTGGGGCACCAGGAGGGCCGGGGGGACCTACAACTGTCAGCCCTGGAAGGCCCTGATAAACAAATTGTCAGAATGTTAGAATGTTAATGATGCACTTTGGAAACAACTGCTGCATTTTCTAACACAGCTGATATATATATATATATATATATATATATATATATATATATATATATATATATATATATATATATATATATATATATATATATATAAGGGCTGCGACCAATTCATTTAAATTTAATAGTTAACTTTTGAAAAATTAACAATTAATTAATAGGTAATTTCGATTAAAGCAAAACATTTATAGACACATAACTCACATTATAGTCGTATTTGTCAAAAATCAAAATGATACTGGATTTCTTGTTCATATGTAATCTAATAACCTACTATGCAAACAGACGAGTATGTTGACAGTATTTGGTTATTAACAATATGACCAGCAGAGCTGAACAATCGTTCACATAGAAATGAGGTAGCCGGTATGCACAGAATGGTCTTGGCAAGTTCGTTCTTTTGCATCTTTTTGACAAACACTTCAGGTATTTGTAGCATGGATCAAGTGCTGTTGCAATCTGTAGTATTTCAATACTTGTCATATTAGCTACACGTTCACTGAAGTCATTAATAGATGCTGCCTTAAATTTAGCTAGGTAAACTGGATCATCATCGTGTACAGTCATATGCTTTGTTAACGATGATAGCACCAACAATACAGTTACATGAAACAAAATCTTGACCGCCAAGCAGGACCGTGGTCTGACAGAATAAGTCCAAAACTTTGACATATTTCGAAATCTTCTCCCAATCCGAATCTGACAGTTTTGGACCTTTGTATTGCTTCTTTTTATCTGATATGTAGACAGTTAATGCATCTTTGGTCTGTAGAAGACTCTGTAGCATAATAAAAAAAATACTGTTCCATCTTGTTGGTACATCTTCCTGCAGCTTACACAATGGTGACTTGGTACAATTTTGCAACTTGGTTGTGTTTGCAGCACTATGTTTAAAATGTTGGACAAATTTTTGACACCCGGTTCATTTGTATACTGACAGTATGAGGTTGAGCACTGTGATGTTACAAAAGGACACTTTTACTCAGAAGTCCACGTCATTTGGATTTGATTGCGGGTCGAAAATCATTCCTGAGGAGATCTGTATACGCATCACTGGTGACAGCATGCAGTGCTCTAAAACAACGTCCTGTTCATCCAAAACAAAAGAGTCAGCATAACCTTCTCTGCAGATGACTGTGTGCAAAACTTCTATGGTTTCAATGAGTGATGGCACCATTCGTTTCTTGCCATTTGCAGCTCGTGGTAGTGAACCCAAGTTTCATCTCAAGTAACAATTTTTTTACAGGAAACCATCACCTACTGCTTCAAAGCACTGCAAAAGTTCTTGACAAGCATCAATGTATCTTTGTTACAATTCTGAAGTAAGCTGCCATGGCACTCACCTTGCAGACACATTGCAGTACTGTTGCATGTCACAGAAGATGTGGTGTGCTGAACCTTGACTGATGTCAAGATTTACGACAATGTCACTCACAGTCAATCGGAAGTTTTCCTGTACAAGACCTTCTAGAGCAGCAATTGACTCTGGGATCACTGCTCCGTGTGCCTGACCCAGTTTTTTACTGCCTGTTTACAGTTGCCACACCGTTTTGAAACTTCCTACTCCACTCATACAGTTGCAGGACTGACAGGTGTGCATCACCATACTGGACCTTCATTCGCAGATGAGATGAATATATATTATATATATATATATATATATATATATATATATATATATATATATATATATATATATATATATATATATATATATATATATATATATCTGATAGTCCATGCCATATTGCATTGATGTCTGTCCACAATCAGAGCTGCCAATCATTTCTGATACTGATGTTCCTTATGTCATGATGTCAAACTGTCCAGCATCTTCTCTCTTGGTCTGTCTCTCTTTCCCTCCAACCTTCCCTTTGTAACGACATACTCCGGCTCTCCCTTTCTCATGACATGTTGAAGAATGTGGACTGCCTTTTTCTGATGCGAATAACCAGTTCTCTTTGTTCGTTAACTACTTTCAAGATATCTTCACAATTCTTTCTATCAACCCATGGTGTCCTCACCATGCTCAGATGAAACCACATCTCCACACATCTCATTCTTCTCATAACATCATAACATATATAGCCATGTAAACCAAACTTTCTGTCCAACTATTTACAGAACCATAACATATATAGCCATGTAAACCAAACTCTCTGTCCAATTATTTACAGAACCGTAACATATATAGCCATGTAAACCAAACTCTCTGTCCAGCTATTTACAGAACCATAACATATATAGCTATGTAAACCAACTATTTACAGAACCATAACATAAATATGTGAAAATAAATATAAAAAGGAGGCCAGTATGGCTGAATGGATAAGAGTGCTCACTCTTAAACTTCCAGTGTGCTGATGCCAAAGTAGCAGGTTCAACCCCCTACAATGGTCAGCTGGACTAAAATGTTGACTTCTCGTCCTTAACATGAGGATGTAAATTGCATGTACCTCTAAAGTCAGAATGGATTTGTCTGATTGTGAGGGACACTGATTCTACATGTAAACATCAATCCAGTGCACTCCTTAGTAGTGGCAACTACTAAAAGTAGTAGCATGTTTATGGACAACATTTGAGTCCAAAGCAAGCGAATGCACACGCATGCACACACCCAAATATGACAAGAAACACATAGCATGATAACACCTCATCTGGAAATATGATACTCACTGAGGCCCCTCGATCTCCTTTAAAACCAGGTAGGCCTGGTAACCCAGACAACCCAGGGAACCCATCGTCACCCTTCTTTCCTTTCTGTCCAGCAAATCCCTGGATACCTGTCTCGCCAGGAGCACCTGGGTCACCTTTGTCTCCTATTACAGTAAATGACAAGGTGAATACATCACACTTAATAAATATTTAGAATGCCATTTTGTACATCAAAGCACCATATGTCAGGGGAATTTACTATCTTCATTCAAAAGAGATCACGTTATCATTTGCTAGATTTATTCTCACAAATGCTATGAATTTGCAACCTAATTGTTAACCTCCAATCATGTGTGTTTCATTTTTTATGGCAAATGATTTTGTATGTGGAATAAGCAGGTAATATCATCAGTGAATCTGAGATTAGCAAGCTGTTGTGTCAGAGTCCATTCAACTCAATGTCTGGTGTTGGTTGTTGTTATCATAATCCAATCAATAATCAGTAATAATAATAAAGATGAAATATGGCATCTCTGTTAAACTTCTGCTCTTATTTTAAAAATACCTGTTTATTTTCCCCCATGATTATAACTGCAAAAATATAATAGCGCTATAACCTATCAAACACATTGAAAGAGGCAACCAAGGAGGGTTGGCATGAGATTGACTACTTCATACCGCGGAAAATATTAACTGCCAAATCTAACCAATCGTGAACAAGTTTACAAAGGTCTTGGCATGAGTTGGTCGATGCCTCCATTGAGAGAAAAAAAGACAGCAGAAGGAGAAGAAAACGATTGAAGAGATGATGTAAATTTTTTAAAATACAGATATGATCAATTTTATTTTCTATACTATGATCTAATGATACCAAAGTGGCTGTATACATTCTTTATTGTAGAAATATTATTATGGCATACTGTTTCACTGCGTAATAAGTGGTGAATACTTCTGTATGTTCATTAATTACAAGTCTGTATTTCTCCAGAACTCTTGTAAGACCCATGTTATCTGTTTCTATCTTGACATTCAGGTCAACCATCAAAGTGCGGTATTGCTATTTCTTTGATTACCTTTAATACTGTGAAATTTCATGTAAGATTCCTTTTTAATGGATTCATCCATGTAATTTTTTGGTGCATAATACTGGATTACATGAATGTTTACAGTACTTTTATTTTTGTTGTACTAAATGTTGTGCTATAGTTCTGGAACTCTTAGTTTTCCGCACCATTATTTCATTCTCTGCCTCTTTAAGTAGGATTCGGGCCACTTCTTCACTGTAAGGGACATTTTCCTCTGTAATGCTTGAAAACAACACTGTTTAATTTATTTAGATGCGTTTGGTCTGCTCTATTCCACCTTGTTTTGCATAATCCCAAAATGCTAACCATTTAATATCTCATTTCCTATACCATTTCTGCTGTCCTTTTCCAATTCATACATAATTCTAGCATCCCAGGTGCCAATTCTGGACATAATCCTGGTGAGAGAAAGTAAGTTGATAATCAAGACTCCTACAGGCTATCTCAATATCATATTATACATCTTCTATAAGCAGTTAGTTAGTTAGTTAGTTAGTCGCAGTTCCAACTTCACAGCAACGGGTCATCCCCAGTGCTTCCTCCCACCTTCTTTGGCTGAGTTATTTGTATGCCCTTTACTTCTTCATGTTGTTCATGGTTCTTTCGATTTTTCAGTCAAATATTTCAACAGTTTGAGGTAGCCAGTCTCATGCCAAGCCTCTTTAATCGCCTCTTATGACACGTATGATAGGTTGCAATGTTACTATTCTCTGCATAGCTTATAGACCCCGGTAACACATGGATAGAAGCTTTCATGGCACTAGTAAATTTATGGAACTTTGAAGTGAAATCAGCACAGCTTTATGTATCAGAAACATGAAAAACAACTAGATCAAATATTGATAAACCAGAAACAGTTATTAGCTGGTGCCTGCATAGAACAAAATGACTAAAATAGTATGACAGAAACACCTATGTAGAGCTGATGGAGCAAACCATACAAATTTCAGTAAATCAAGAAGCAGTGAAAAGACTGGTCATGGATACAACACACGTTGAGAACACCTGTTAATGGTGAAACTAGAAAGATTTACCTCTAGAACCCACTGAGATGAAAAAAGCGGCAGGCAACAGCAAACGAGAAAAGGGCCTGGCTAAGGGCCAAATGCTCCTTTGGGAGATAAAAGGCAGAAGAAGAAGAAGAAGAAGAAGAAGAAGAAGAAGAAGAAGAAGAAGAAGAAGAAGAAGAAGAAGAAGAACAACAACAACAACAACAACATGAGAAGGTTTACTTATTCCAATCAAGGGAGATTACTTCCAAAACCATTTGTCACAAAATCACAAATACTACTTCCCCTGCGAGAACAATGGAAGAAAAGAGCTTACTATGAGTTTCACGTTAGAGCGTGTGCGTGCGTGCATTGTGCATTACCCATAGACATCAGTTTGCCTGTTTGAACCTCTTAAGTCCCACATGGAAGCAATTCAGCCCCATGTTTTCTAACAGAGCCCCTGTTTCTTGTGTTTAGTGCTCCGGTGTTCTGTTTCTGTTAGTATTCTTGGTTTAAATGGCCAGGTCTCCACACATTATTGCGCATGCATCCGAGAAGTGCCAGCTTCTTGTTCTCATATTTCAGTTCACTGGTGTTTGTTTACATCCGTGAGTCTTGAAGTACACCAGCCTAGCGCAGCCCTGGTCGTCATAATTTTGTAAAGACATATTAGATATTCTATAGAAACAACAAAACTATTGTTGCAAAGCATGGTACCATTACCGGCGATTACTAAAATGGTTCGTAAAGGATTGCGTATAAAGGCGGCTTGTCCAAGCAATGCCACACATTGTTATTTTTCTTCTTCGCTCGTCCGAAATGTTTGTTTTGTGACGTAAATACGTTGTGCCTGTTTACAGCAGAGCTGGGATATTTGCGCCTTTCGTCCGACACGTCCGACTTCTTTGGGCGTCTGTTGACCGGGATAACCCTCCCGGGACATGGTGTTCGGGCACAATGGTTTTAATTTTAGCCTGATATATAAAAACACCAGGCCTTAATTATAACCCTGATATATAAAAATTCCTGGCCTTTATTTTAGCCCTGATAGATAAAAATTCCTGGCCTTACAAATGATTTGAACCCGGACCCCAGTATGTTTCAGACCAGTGTCACATCCAATGATCACCCTCTCCGAATATTCTACATAAAATATGCAGCAATAGCAATGCCTGGGAGCAGGTAAATTACCATGAGAAATACATTTACGCTTATTAAGTGACACTAACAGAAGAAATGGGGAAGAAGTAGACATCAGTGCACGCATGAGACAGCAGGGGCACCTCAAGATGGACCTAGCATTAGGGCACATACCTGACCAGGCATCAGTTTTTGCTTGTTTCTTCAGCGAGGTGTAAATGGTATTTGGAGATGTCAGGTTCGAATCTTGGTATGTCCTAACTGTCAGTTAATCTGTTTTGAGTATGTCCTCTAATTTTTACTTCATTCTTCTCCTCCACCTCCTCCCCCCTCCTTCTCCTTCTCCTTCTCCTCCTCCTCCTCCTCCTCCTCCTCCTTCTTCTTCTTCTTCTTCTTCTTCTTCTTCTTCTTCTTCTTCTATTTCTCCTTTCTTAATGCACATAGTTTATAATATACTTATAATAACTATTTAGATGTGCAAAACAGCCCGATGTCACCATCGATTATTCATTCAATTTATTTATTTATTTTTAAGGGAAACTTCATTTATCCTTATAACTTATGTATATATTTAATATTCATTTATATTTTGGTAACAGTAAAAAGCATACCTTTGGGCCCTCTAAGTCCTTCAAGATCTGGTGGTGGTGGAGTAATGAGTGGCGGATGTTCCAAACCTGGTAGTCCCCGTGGCCCTTGATCACCTCTGTCACCTTTGACACCTGGAATACCTTGGTCGCCTTTGTCTCCCTTAAGAGCGGTAAGATTTCCCTGTACCTGTAATTATTTACAAAGGTGATACAGTATTAACTTGTACAATTGTTTTCACTGTTTTAAACATTTTTGTTTAAATTTTGCGTTCGTTGGCATGAACTCAAGCGTAGTCCACACAATGCCACTAGTACAGTTGTTGTTTTGTTTTTCTACTAGCGAATGCGATGGACTGATTTTGCGTTTACTCATTACCAGTGTCCCTCTCCATCTGGTGAACCCTCTCAGACTTCTGAGGTACTTAGATCAGGACCCCAAGTCTGGGGCGAGAAGTCAACATTAAGCCTACCTGAAGGGCATGTGCAATGAACCCACTACACCTGTATTACTACATCTTTAAGGTGAGTAAGATGTTTAAACACAGAAGCCTCAAACAAAATGTTGCACGATTTATTGCCTGGCATATTTCGCTGCATCTTGTTAGGTGCATACTGCAGAGTTATATATCATATGAAGAGAATAAATGAAAAAATACTTTGGCTGTAATACCTAAAACAAACATCACAGGTATTGTTCTGATGTGCAGCTTTTTGTTATCCCCACGATAATCTCAAATTTAAAACTAAATATATCTGTTTGCACAAAACTGGCTGGAATCGCCTAGTTACTAAGTCCTCAGTATATCTGAGCAATTGTTTGTTGTTCGTCTAATAAAGTATATGAAACGCTTTTTCTTTGTTAACTTTATGATCGTAGTTTATGAGTGGTTGAGAAATCGCTGTTTAGGGTTAGATAGTATTCCCATGTCAGATACTGCCAATGAAGCGTATAAATTCTAGGACATGACGAAATGAGCTATGAATGTCACTTCTGTTTCTCATTATTTTCCCTTTTGTATTTTTGTAAAAATTCCTATAAATTTCTGAAAGTTATCCGCGAATAGCAGAGTCCAAAGGTATTTCGATTCATGAAGCTCTTAAACGGGTACTCCCCCTCTGTTTATGCTTCACATCAACACCGCAAGGTACAAGAGGAACCAGATGAGATGAGACCCATGTTATGAGGCTCAGTCCACCACAGAGACCCATGTTATGAGGCTCAGTCCACCCCAGAGACCCATGTTATGAGACTCAGTCCACCCCAGAGACCCATGTTATGAGGCTCAGTCCACCCCAGAGACCCATGTTATGAGGCTCAGTCCACCCCAGAGACCCATGTTATGAGACTCAGTCCACCCCAGAGACCCATGTTATGAGGCTCAGTCCACCCCAGAGACGCTCTGCGTGGAAAAACGAATTCTACTGCTTGGGGATTGAACATGGACGATTGTCTTTGCTAGCAAATGCTGGGGCTTTATTGCAAAGGCTAATGGGCGAGTCTTGAAAAAGGAGAGCCTGGCATATGAGACTACGACCTCCAGCATGAGAATGGAGGTGGAGGTGGAGGCAGTAACAGCGGCATTCCGGTGGCTAGAGGAGACTATTGCAACACACGTTGTGTTCATTACGGATTCAAAGAATATGCTTAGCAAGGTGGAGAAAGGAATGTTTCGTGTGGAATGGCTCTCGTCGCTTCAAAGGTCACAGATTGTGAGAATTGTATGGATATTTTGCCCTGGCCATGCGGGTGTACGGGGGAATGAACAGGCTGATAGTCTTGCAGGGAATGCACCTCTTGGTGGTATCTTGCCTATGGACAAGGGGGAGGTGGTCGTGCGCTTGTGGGACCAGGTGGAGAAGGTGGAGGAACAGATTAAAAATCCATATGTGGAAAGAATGAGATTGCGGGGGATCAGCAGGGGTTCTGGAAGAATCTCAAAACTGAGAGGGAAGACCAGGAGAACATTTAATTAGATAGCGGTGGGAACGATTAGTAGTATGACTCTTCGCTGACTGTTGAACGAGGGGACTGAGCACGTATGGGAATGTCCTGAGTGCAGTGATGTCGGTTCTTGACTCAACTCAAGTCAACACATGTACTAAACATTATGCCGCCATGGCTCTCAACATGAATCAAGTAAGCAAACGTAAAGTTGGGGACCCTTTTTCACGCCCCGACACATACTGGACATATGATGATTGTCCCATATTATAGACCAATCCTATTTAAAAATATTGGCCGGGCTCCGTGGCCAAAGGCTTGCGAACGCAGTTCGTGATCCGCTTACCAGGCGTTCGAAACGCAGCCGTGACCGATTTGTGCAGCAGACCATGTCGCGTTGTGTTATAACGTATTAGTATGGGACCCGGTCATTCAGAAAGCAATGGCAAACTACTGAACGTAAAAATTGCCTAATACATCAACAGCAGCTGAAAAGATGCTGGTGTTGACTGCAACGTCCTGTAAGGGATATGCAACATTTAAAAATTTTTTTAAAATAATGTCCAATGTTATGAAATTTAACACATAAAGATGGTATGGCTAAATTAACAAACACACAAAAAGTTAGGACTAATTGGTCAATTTTACAAGAACACGATTATAAGTGACAATGGAAGTTAGGCTAGATAGCCGTGGTCTGCACATAGAGAACAGACATTGATACAACTACATACAAATATATAAATAGTTACATAGAGAACAGACATTGATACAACTACATACAAATATATAAATAGTTTCATAGAGAACAGACATTGATACAACTACATACAAATATATAAATAGTTTCATAGAGAACAAACATTGATACAACTACATACAAATATATAAATAGTTTCATAGAGAACAGACATTGATACAACTACATACAAATATATAAATAGTTACATAGAGAACAGACATTGATACAACTACATACAAATATATAAATAGTTACTGAGATGTGTTTACGTGAGTCATCTGAATAGGCACAGAAATGGCTACAATGGTATGTGTTAGCAGGCTGGAGAGAGAGAGAGAGAGAGAGAGAGAGAGAGAGAGAGAGAGAGAGAGAGAGAGAGAGAGAATGAGAGAGAGAGACAGAGAGAGGAGGAAAGGAGAAAGAAAGAATGAGAGAGAGAGAGAGAGAGAGAGAGAGAGAGAGAGAGAGAGAGAGAGAGAGAGAGAGAGAGAGAGAGAGAGAGAGAGAGAGAGACCGAGCAAATCGAAGGTGAAAGACTAGTAGGGCGACTCTGCAGTTGGCAGAGAGATATTTCAGAGCGAATTCAAAAGAACTGAATGCGAAGAACTGGGGTGGCACTATCAAGGAAAGTGAAAATTAAACAACAATCTCATAAACAGAGGGACAAATAATTGTGTCTAGGCTTATAATAAAATAAAGTTAGTTGCATATCCTTTACAGGACGTAGCAGTCAACCCAAGCATTTTTTGGCTGTTCGTGATTCTTGGGCAAGTTACGTTCAGCAGTTTGCCAATGCTTTCTGAATGACCGGCACCCATACCATTTCATAAAAAACAATACAAGGAGGTCTATTTCCACATTGCATGTAACTGTGTTTTGAACGCGGCATGCAGAATTATAAATCGCATTCGTAACTCCTTCATCACAGAGCCGGTTATTTCAGAAATATGTGTGTTTTATTTCTTTATTTTTGTCTTTTGAGCAAGCACATAAATAATTATGTATTCAACGAGCTAACCATGTCTAACCATGTTACTGGACATTGGGCATTCCCATGCGCGCCCAGTTCTCCGACGCAATAGCCTCCCAAACTATGTATCTGCTGACTGTTCCCGTAAGGAGTTAGTTATCTCCAGTCTTTCCTTCGAAGGCGGCATTCCCGTGCCTGACTAGGCTAGGCTTCACCCCCACTTCATGTAATCTGGCTAGCGTCTGACTTTCCTCAGTGTCCGCCAGATGAGTCTGTACTGCATTCATTGTATCAGCCATGTCCACGCTTCTTCCCGTGTATATTGGTGCAGTATTTTTCAACTGGTTTGCTCGCATTACCTTTAGCTAAATATACAGGCTAATATGATTGTGTAGTTGTAACTGTTAATTATACTTACTGGTTTGGAGATCTCTGGCAGAGATGGCTCAATGATAATATCCCCGCCTCCTGATCCACTGGAACCCTGATATAAAAAACAACATATGAGATGTTTCTAAACTAAGGTCCATGCTGAGTATTACATTGTGTGACGCCATAAAGCTATCATCAAGTGATATCCATTACACTGTTTTATCAAATGTGTGGGGCAGTACACACGATTTCGACAGCTATTTCTTTCTTATTTGCTTGTCCTCGCATTTGATTGTTCCCAGTCTACCTACAAGGCACCTAAATAAATATTCATCATCATTATCGTACGCCCTGCCAACTGGCTTGGGCTTTCATGTATATCCACAGATCTTGTCTCTAGTTCTTAGATCAACTCCGCTTATGATGTTCTTCTATGCCATTGTCTCAGTCTATCGAGCATTTTTCTTGGTCTGCCTCTGCCTCTTTTCTCACATATCTTTCCAGTCGTCACGGTGTTTTCCAATGCCACTCTTCTCATTATATGACAAAAGAAGGTTGTTTGTCTCCTTATTATTGCATATAATCATATATTTTCATTAACCTTTTTCCAGGCAATCGTAGTTAGATACTCTGGCAGTCCAAGGAATTCGCAACATTCATCTCAGGAACCACATCTTCGTTGCTTCTAAGTTCTTCCTAATTTGCTCATTCATTTTCCATGATTCACTACCATACATGAAAATTGGTTATTTATAACATTTCAGCACCTTTATTCATCTTTCTCACATTCAACGATGGCGAATAGTTGCATGAGATCTTTTCATTTTCTGAAATGCAGCTTTAGTTTGACCTATTCTGCTCGTAATATATGTCTTAAATATAATACTAAAATATAATGATACACAAAGAGAAATTATAAATAAATACAAATAAATATAAAGATAGCAATACATAAAGTTTATATACGCAATAAAAGCCTCCATCTGCGATCCTTTTCATTCAGGTTAAGATCACGCTTTACCGTCAATCTTACCATTGCATGGCGAGAAAATACAGCATTAATAACATAATATCAAATATGAAAAAAGTAATAGAAACTAGTTGGATTAAGAATCAAATCCAGGTTTAATTTTATGGGTCTTTATAAGTCTCATGTATGCCTTTTAGGTCCTGCTTGTGGTTTTATGGCAGTGGTTCTCAACCGTTTTTGGCCCATGCCCCCCTTTACCATATGTTCAGAACGTCATTCCCCCCCCCCCCTTTCGAATTTCCTCCCTATAAATCCCCCCACCCTTACATAGTATACATAAAAATGGAAGCTAAATTTAATAACACATACTAGAACAAGTCTAGACATCTACATAAAACGTGATTTGTGGGTCTACTTACGTTATAAAACGAATTTCATTAGGGCGAGAAGTACAGAACCGTAAAATTTAGAGGGAAAAACAATATCAAGTAACTTGTTCTTGTATTATTGCGATCTTGAAATAATCTTAATTCCTCTTCCCCCCCCCCCTTGGAAACCCTAACCCCCCCCCCTCCCGGGGGGGGGGAGAATTCCCCACTGGTTTGAGAACCACTGTTCTATGGTGACTGCAGGTGACCGACAATCGCCAAACGGCAAAGAATTCAGCTTATCTTGTTATTTGGAAAATATAAAGTGATCTAAGAATGTCAGAAATGTTAACTTACGACATCGCAGTCTGTGTCCTCGGCTTCTGCTGGATTTCCAAAAATCTTCAATTCCACAATAGCTCCCTTCAACGAAATAAAAAACATACAATTTACTATTTTATTCACCCAAAATATTAGAGCTGAGCATACGCTGATGATCACAAACGAAGTGACAATAGACAGGCGAGGGAGCAAGGAAGAGATAGCGAAGGAAGAGAAGGAGAAGAAAAAGAAGAGATGGAGGAGGAGGAAGTGGAGGTAGAGGAGGAAGAAGAAGAAGAGGAGAAGCAGCAGCAGGAGACGTCTTCACCACAACGGGCACACCAGCTCTTTTCTCTCTAATACTGGTGGGCTGTTGATTTGGCCAATCATCAATTTACATCTGGTGAAGATAATTTTTATAAGAGTTTCACGATCTCTTAATCTACAGACGTCGCAGACAGGCGGGCGCGCCGCCAGGAGGACGGACGGATAGACAGACAGACGGACGGACGGGGAGACAGACGGACGGAAGGACGGACGGACGGACAGAGTGACAGACGGGTAGGCAAAATCAGAAATATATAACACACGGAAATAAGAAACGCGAACTGAAGATCGTATCTCCATTCTCAAAGGAAGGAACACACTACTGCAAGAAAGAGAATGAGAGTAAGACACCAGACAGACATTTCCCGTGCCACGTTCGCTAAGTGACTGACGGAGATAAATTGTGCACAATTATCATTACAACAATTATCATTCAGTAGACCACACAGCCGCCCTTTAGAACAGACAGCTATGGAACATATATGTTATTGCTGAACGAAACGTCGAGTGTTGGTGGAATATAGGCGTTCATGAAAGTAGCGAGAATCAAATTAATAGGTATTAAATTAATAGATACTTTGTGTGGTTTCTGGGGAATGCGCAAAGATTACCAACGACAGACATAACAAGGAATGAGACATTCTTTAAACAAGCAAACAAACAAACAAAAATGAATGTTGTAAAGTGAAAATATAAATTAGACGCAATCAGTCAAGATATTTTGGACACGTTCATCATCATCAAGTGCCATGCCAGCTGGTGTAGGCGTTCATGTCTCTCCACAAATCTCGGTCTCTGGTGCTCTGGATCGACTCTACCTCTGTTATTCTTCTATGCCACCGTCTCAATCCATCCAGCATCATTTATCTTGTTCGGCCTCTGCCTCTCTTCCCTTCGATCTTTCCAGTCGTCACGATGTTCTCCAATGCCTCTCTTCTCATCACATGACCAAAGAAAGCTGTTTGTCTCTTTCTTATTGTTGTATATAGTGTTCTTGTCTCATTAGCCTCTTTCAGGCAATCGTCGTTACTTACTTTGGCAGTCTAAGGAGTTCGCAACAGTCATCTTAGGAACTACATCTCTGTTGCTTCAAGATCTTCCTAATTTGTTCATTTACATTCCAAGATTCACTGCCATACAGCAGTGTCTCTGTGGCGAAGTGGTCAAGCCGTTTGACTCGTGCTCCGAAGGTTGTGGGTTTGATTCCGGGCCGCACCCTTCGGTTTACGAGTTAAATGTTTCGGAGACTCCTGTGGGTCGTCGCTAAAAGCTACGGAGCTCGTGCTTTGTGCGACGCTTTCCGCGCTGCGGAAAGAGACCGAGCCATATGGGATAAAACCCGGTGCGATGAAGTCGACCCTGTCGACTTTTAAGCGACTTTTTTTTTTTAAGCGACTGCCATACAGCAAAACTGGTTCTATATAGCGCTTAAGCACTCTCGTTCTTACATTCAATGATGTAGATTTATTGCATAAGACAATCGTCATTGTCTGAAATGCCCCTTTTGCTTGCTCTATTCTGCTCTTAATCTCTGTTGTGCACCTCCCGTCCATGACAATAGACGTGCTGCTACTTCTAGTGCACTGGACTGATTTTTGGGTGTGGATTCATCATCATCATCATCAAGTGCCCTGCCAGCTGGCGTAGGCGTTCATGGCTCTCCACAGATCTCGGTCTTTGGTTTTCTGGATCAACTCTGCTGCTGATATTCCTTCATGCCACGGTGTGGGTTAGCTTTCCTTATTAACAGTGTACCTTGCTATTAGGCGAATTCATTCCGACTTCTGAGGTACTTGTCGTTTACGTCCCCAAGTCAAGGACGAGAAGTCAATATTTTAGTCTAACTGACCGGTGTAGGCGTTGAACCTGCTACCTCAGCTTCAGCACACCGGAAATTTATGAGCCAGTGGTTTCATCCATTCGGCCATGCTGACATTCTGACGATATAATTAAATAGCTTGATTTAACAGGGGCTTACACCTAACCAAACCTCGCAGGGGCCCCGAAAATATGACGTTTACATTACACCTCCAGTATACAAGAGTCGCCGCAACTCCCCGAAAATATGACGTTTACATTACACCTCCAGTATACAAGAGTCGCCGCAACTCCCCGAAACTATGACGTTTATATTACACCTCCAGTATACAAGAGTCGCCGCAACTCCACGTGATGATGATAGAAAATAATCACCCAGGTGTTAGTTAGTTAGTTATTTGGTTGGTTGGTTATTTGGTTGGTTTGTTGGTTGGTTAGTTAGTTAGTTGGTTGGTTGGTTAGTTAGTTAGTTAGTTAGTTAGTTGGTTGGTTAGTTAGTTAGTTAGTTGGTTGGTTGGTTGGTTGGATGGTTGGTTGGTTGGTTGGTTGGTTAGTTAGTTATTTGGTTGGTTGGTTAATTGATTAGTTAGTTAGTTAGTTAGTTAGTTGTTAGTTAGTTAGTTGGATGGTTGGTTGGTTGGTTGGTTAGTTAGTTAGTGTGTTAGCTAGTGTGTTAGTTAGCTAGTTATCTTTTGGGATATCAACCTTGCTTTCCTGATAAGCCCGTAGGCGCTCAGGTTCCTCCTCCCCCCCCCCCCCATTATAATGACATCTGTGACACATTGAAATACGAGGGTAAGTTAATAAGTAAGTCACAATTGGCTGTAGAAAAATAACTAACTATGATACCAACTTGAAACCAGTTTATTTTTATACATACATTGTCCCTTTATTTCTCAACATAATTTCCACCAACATTGATGCACTTATTCCATCGTTTTATCAGTGCTCCCAAACCGGCTGCATAGAACTGCGTGCTTTGTTTTCATTTAGCTGTCATTCCACAGAACTGTGTGACTTACTTATTGACTCACCCTCGTAACTTTTTCTACCCAGCTATGCGCCGCTTTACAGAAAATCGCTAGGGGCTTAGTCCACTGAAAACCAACCTTGGCGGGAGACATTTCGCGTGTGACGCCGAAGCTGAATGTGAAGTGACGACATGGTTTAGAAAACAGAGTACGCAAATGGGATAATTGCATCAATGTTGGTCAATGTTGGTGGAAATTATGTTGAGAAATAAAGGAACAATGAATGTATAACAATAAACTGGTTTTAAGTTGTTATCACATTTAGTTATTTTTCTACAGCCATTTGTGACTTACTTATTAATTTACCCTCGTATGAGCTTCAGTTCCGTGAAAGTATAGCGACTGATAATTGGGTACGTCCGACAGCTGATTTTGGCTCCTATCCTCGCCGCTCAAGTGCCAGCCGAACAAGTCTCTCACTTGTAATTCCGAGGTGTCCACTTATAATTTCCTGGTGGAATATTGTTTGTGCAGCACGACTCTTCTAGAATGCTTCAGATTCGAAATGCGGTTCCGGAACCTGCCATTTTTCTGACAAGCCTTTGGCAAGAGGTTGGTCAAGAGCCATGCTTCGTCGTGTTTCCCGCGTTCTCATTTATTCATTGCAAACGACCAAACGTAATACATTTGGTTGCCTTCCTGTACTCTCCTACTCAATTGTTGCCAATGCTTCGACCTGATCCTAGAGCATTGGTCTGCTAGTTTGTGGAACTAAGGGGCATACTGACCTAGGAACGCCAATCCCTTGCACTCCATCTCCACTGTTACAACAGCAACCACCCTTCATTGAGGAGATGGCACTCTCACGAATGGTTAATTCCCTAGTGACAGCCAGGTCTTAGTCAGATATGGCTGAGCTACCGTATGACAGTAGACCGTACTACATGCTTTCTGATAGCGCCGCTTACCAAACCCGACACCCCACATTGTGCCAACGACTTCGGGCGGAAGAGCGCAATTGGGAGAGTACAATCTGGTGAGAGGAAATGCAACCTAAAGACAAAATGTCATGGCAGGGAAGACCAGGCCCTAAGCTTTGGTTGGCAGCTGGTCTAGGATCGAAGCTCCGACAGGCGGACAGTTAGAGCACTGATTTGCTGATCCGGCAGCTTCTGCAGCTTGTCTTGTTCCAGATGTATAGGTGTTACCTTTCCTCTGGAGTGAACTAGGCAGGCCGAGAGAGGGATTATGCTGCATGGGCAACACATGGTCTTTATTTATTTAGCCCAGGCTTTGTGCTATGGAGAGGCACTAACACCATCCCTGGTCATAACCGGTCTCGGAATCAAAGCGAGAGGTAACTGTTACGGGTTATAAGTCCTTGTCAACTCGCGTAGACATGGAACGCCACGGGTTGCCTCTGATGGTGGGAGACACCTACATGTGTCACTGATCAGCTACCGCCCGCCCCAAGCTGGGCAGCCCCCGGCCAATTGGGTGCTGATCCGCCACAGCCTACCTGCTTCAATGGGTACTTGGGGGCTAGGACAAAATCGGAATCGCAGGCTGTAAAACCAATGCACCAAGTACTAATAAAAAGATAAATAGAAACCTCAAGCTACGGCTTGCAACCTGGAACGTAAGAACCATGAGTCCAGGATTTTCCATTGACTTGACAAATATTGACGATGTGAGAAAAACGGCTGTGATTGATGCCGAACTCAATCGTCTTAACGTTGATATTGCTGGCCTGCAGGAGCCTCGCCTCGCTGAGGAAGGGTCATTCAGGGAAAATAATTACGCCTTTTTTTTTGGGGGGGGGGGGGGGTAGAGGGCAGGCAGAAAAGGGCAACATGGTGTGGGCTTTTCAGTAAAGAATTCGCTACTAGGAATGATTGAAATTCCAACGGGAGGCAATAAAAGACTATTATCCTTGCGCTTGGCAACCTCTTGTGGGTTTGCCACTATTATTACTGCATATACACCAACATTCGCTTTCTCTGATGATGTGAAGGATTCGTTCTATGAGGTTTTAGACTATGTGGTCAAGGCAGTTCCAAAAACCGATTACAGTTATATGCTCGGTGATTTCAATGCTCGTGTGGGCAAGGACTCGAATTCATGGCTAGTGTGCCTTGGAAAATACAACATCGGTCGCATGAATGAAAATTGGCAAAGGCTGCTGGAGCATTGCACCAGAAATGACCTATGTATTACAAACTTCTTTCTTAAACCGAAAGAGCTGCATAAGGTCACATGGCAACATCCGAGATCCGGCCATTGGCATCAGCTGGACTTCATCATCACATTGAGACAACATCTGAACCATACATCATTAACTCGAAGTTACCACAGTGGTTGTTGCAAGAGTTAGACTGAGACCAATGAGAATCTACACAGCTAATCATAAATCTAGCCCCAGGATTAATATTATTAATACTCAAGATCCTGAAAAGTGCTTTGAGTTTCAACAGCAACTTAAAGACGCTTTTACTGATACATCAGAACATTGTACAGTAAGTGAAAAGTTGGGTAAACTTAAGGAAATCCTTTATAAAACTGCGGTGGGGGTTTAAAGCACTGTGGATCATAAGAGACAGGACTGGTCTGCGGCAAACAGCCAGACACTGCAGCCCTTGATTGATAGAAAGAAGATAGCTCTCTTAAGAAACAAGGAAAGAACAACGCGGAACACTTTAGTGAGCTGAAGCAAGCTAGGAAGTAAGTGTAAAAGGCTGCCGGGCAGTGTGCAAATGACTATTGGATCAAGTTATGTGAGTCCATTCAAAACGCGAGTGATAGGGGAATCATCAGAAGCATGTATGAAGGGATAAAGAAAGCCTGTGTTCCAATGATCAAAAGAAGTGCACCACTGAAAACCTTGACTGGAGACATCATCACTGATAAGAAACAGCAGATGGATAGATGGGTAGAGGACTATTTAGAGCTGTAGTCAAGTGAGACCAAATTAGCGGATGATGCCCTCAACAACACAGAGGCCCTGCCAACTCTTGACCACCTGGACACACTTCCCACTATAACAGAAGTTAAGTGTGATATAAATGAACTTGCATCTGGCAAGGCTCCAGGTAAAGATGGAATTCCAATAGAGGTTATCAGGAGTGGGCAAGACACATTCACTCTACAGATCTACCAGCTAATAGAGCTATGCTGGCGAGAAGGACAAATCCCACAGGATTTCAAAGATGAAAGCATCATAACACTGTACAAGAAGAACAAGGGCGATCGAAGCGACTGTAACAGAGATAGGGATATCTCACTTCTGTGTATTGTTGGGAAAGTATTTGCCAGAATAGTTCTGCGCAGACTTCAAGTCCTAGGAGATCAAGTCTACCTCGAATCAAAGAGCGGCTTCCGACAGAACCGGTCTACGATTGATATTATATTCTCATTGCGACAAATGCAAGAAAAATGCCGGGAACAAAATCAACCACTGTTTACTGCCCTCATCGACCTCACAAAGGCATTTGATCTGGTCAATCATGAGGGTCTGTTCAAGGCAGTAACGAAGATTGGCTGCCCACCAACTCTTCTGTCCATTGTAGACTTGTTCCACACAGGCATGAAGGGTATAATCAAGTTTGATGGTGCAACTTCAGAAGAGTTTGAAGTCAAGAGTGGAGTTAAGCAAGGTTGTGTTCTATCCCCCACCCTCTTTGGAATATACTTTTCACTTCTACTGAAATATGCCTTTCGAGATCAGTATGCCGGTATATACATTTACTCATGCTCAGATGGCGGCCTCTACAATGCTCAGAGATTGAAGGCCAAGACCAAAATTAGGCGGGTACTAATCAGAGAGTTGCTTTTTGCAGAAGATGCTGCAATTACAACCCACTCTGAACAAGAATTACAAGATCTACTATCTTCATACTCCAATGCTTGTTCTGAATTTGGTTTAACAATTAACAAAAAGAAGACACAGATTATGTCACATGGGGTACCATCAATCTTTATTCACGATGCCGAATTGAAGAAAAAGCATTTTACATATCAAGGATCAGAGATAAATAGCAAATTATCCCTGGATCAGGAAATCAACATCAGGATTGGTAAGGCAGCAACAACAATGAACATGTTAGCAAAAAGAGTCTGGGAGAACAGGAAGCTTACTGCCAAAACAAAAGTCCTCATCTACCAAGCCTGTGTCCTTAGTACTCTTCTTTATGGGAATGAAACCAGGTCATCTTACTCACACCAAAAGAAACGTTTAAACAGCTTTCATATGCCGTGTCTGCAAAGAATACTTGGTATTAAGTGTCAAGACACAATCACAAATACTGAAGTATTGGAAAGATCAGGTTGTGTGACGGTTTGTTCCATGCTCAGTCTTCGTAGACTTAGATGGATAGGACACGTTAGGAGGATGGATAACGGTAGAATACCAAAGGACATCTTGTTTGGTGAATTACAGATGGATAGGAGATCTCAGTGTCGGCCTCTACTACGATACAAAGATGTGTGTAAGCGGGACATGACTGATACATGTATTGATGATGCACATTGGGAGCAAGTCGCCGCTGAACGTGCTGCATGGAGGGCAACTATCAGAAATGGAATAAAGACAAAGGAGAAAATGACTGCAGACAAAGCGCACACAGAGCGTGAGAGACGTCAGATGGTGCATGATGGTGGAAATGACCATGTGTTCACATGCATCCACTGTGAACGAACATTTACACCGCGAATTGGCCGTATCAGCCACATTCGCCACCACCATGGGTTGTAGTAGTTATTATGCCTTTTTGAAGCACAGTGTACCAAACTATCGTCTGTCAAGACGGAAAGGTGCCAATGAAATGAATGAATTCCCAAGTCCAAGGTCCTCGGTAGTATGTACATAATATGCCTTCTGTACCATGCTTCTATCTTCAGAATCAGGCAACACAGCCTCGTAAATCTGCAATCTAAACCACATTAACCTCCAGCATGCTACCCTAGTGTAGACATTGCTCTCACTTCTATAGAACCATCATCCACTCTCTCTGTAAGTGCCCCGTACTTTCAAACTCCAGGAAAAGCTACTACAGCCGTTTTCAACTGTTATCTAATCTGTAGGGCAGTTATATCCCCTTTCAAATTAGAAGTCCTGGTCCGCATGGCCGAATGGATAAGAACGCGTGTTCTGAAACATCCAGTGAGCTGATGCCGAGGTTTTGGGTTCTACCCCTACACCGGACAGCTGGACTAAAATGTTGACATGTCGTCCTTGACTTGGAGACGTTAATTACAAGTACCTCTGAAGTCGGAGTGGATTCGCCTGATGGCGAGGGACACTTAATTGGGAAAGCTAACCCACACGCAAAATTCAGTCCATCACTACTATAAATAGTGTGTATGTGGACTACACTTCAATTCAAAGCGTGCGAGCGAAAAAAAAAATGAGAAGTTAGGCACCTCCTTCCTTCTGCCGCCAGTCACCGGGACACCGGTGAGTCTGGGTTGAGTCCCCAACTAGGTGAACCGCAAATCATGATAGCTGCTGGTTTGAAGTTGGCAGCAGCCAACAGATAGTTGGATATGGTCTCAAGTTCGCCACGGTATGAAGAGGATCTCTTTATAGAATCAATGTCTATTGTCGCCGACCAGAATGGTCACTGCCAAGAAGAAAAGCAATGGTAAACTACCCTCTTTACAGATGCCTACATAAAATGATTCGACAGCAGTTGCCAATGCAAATGGTTCCCAGAAACATCTGCACTTTCGCAGGAATAGTACTGGACTGTCCACAGTAGACAACTCCGCAGCTCTGGGATCAATAGTATCAAAAACAATCATTGTGAATAAAATGTTATGCTGTGTTAACTATTTTTCTGTTGTCATGTTTGTAGTTTCATTTACAAATTTGCTCCTCTGAAGAAATCCCAATTTAGAGGACATATAATAATATACTAGGGTTAGAATTAAATTGTAAAAAGACACAGATTATGGTCGTCACTAGGAAGAACGAAATACCACAATGTAATATACAAGTAAATTGGAATATTCTTCAACAAGTGACTAGGTACAATTATCTCGGACCAGTAATAACATCTGATGGGAGATGCCTTGAAGAGATTAGAACAAGAATCGCCATGGCAAAAGTAGCCTTTAGCAAGATGAAAAACATACTGACCAATAAAAAGATGTCGATTGAAACGAGAAAAAGAGTGTTGAGATGCTACATAGAACCTGTACTTGTAAGTAGTATGTAATGATGCCTACACCCCCCCCCCCCCCGAAATTGTGGAGCCTCCACGTGGAGCTTGTGGAGCGCTCCGTGTGGAGCTTGTGGAGTGCTCCACGTGGAGCTGGGTGGTGTCTGGTGGTGCTGGGATGATGTGGAGTTTGTGGAGCCTGTGGAGGGTGGTCAAGGGACCCCTCTTAGTTGTGTCTTTGGCTTGTTAAGCTCGTTGTTTTTGGCGGGTAAATATTTTTAAAAAAGAAAAAAGTCTGATCTAATGAGCTGGAGGCTCATCATGTGTGTATGTGGCCAGGGTGGAGTGGAAGGAGCCGGCGTAAATAGTAAGCGCAAAGAAGGTGGTGGTCGGTGGTGCGACGTGTATAGTGACGTCATCGGTCCCTCGTAGTTGTATGTTTGGGCTGTTAGGGTCGAATTTTTGGTGGAAAAGTATGGTCTAAGGGGTAGCGGGGGTATTAGGGATGATGTCTCCGCACCTCCTTGTCGCATCTTTACCATGTTAAGATCGCTGTTTTGGCAGGAAAAGTATGTTTTTTTAATTAAAAATTAAAATAATTTAATTTTTTTTAAATTTTTAATTTAAAAAAATATTTCAATGGAAAATAAAAGATATTGGTTAATAGTGGTTGGGCGGGGCATAAAATCTATTATCAAACGGTGTTAGCTCATTAAATGAAAATCTTAAAAAGAGTAAAGATGGCCGCTAGTTCGTGTTGTAGTGGTATGGCTTAGTGTTATTTGATGTTAAGGGGTGGGTGAGTGAAAGCGTATCTTCGATGAGTGCTTCCAAACAATATCATCATAGGTATCAGATCGTTAAAGAAACAAGTAAAGATGGCCGTCGGTGTCCTCCGTGGGTGCCGGGTTCGAATCCCGGTAGGGAGGTCTAGCGGGGTAGAAGAAATATTGATAATGTTTTTGTTACTTAGTTGTGATGGCGATATCTGGTGGTAGTAATAGGCTATGTGTAGCAAAGGAGAGGTGGTGTGTTGGTTGAAGCTTAGGTGCTGCCCCAGACGAGGTGACAGGGTCGAATCTCGGTGCTGTGCCACTGGTAAGGGTAATAGGCCCCAGCGTGTGGGGTGTCTAGATGGTCATACGGGTTATGATTAGGGACGGTTTGTCTCTCCGTATCGCTGTGTCCACAAGTCCAATGGGGAAAACAGGCAGCCGATTTCACCTTTGTACCTACGAGTCACAAAATATAACCTAACTTAAAAATCAGAATATGATTCATAACCTCAACAGGTGTTGCCAAAAATCAGTACTCATTTTCATAACGGCTAATCCAGGGGCTTATCGTCGTCGTAATGAAGTAGGTCGTTTATTAATGTTATTGATGTATCCGCCATGGCAAATAGTTCGCAAGATTAATAAAAGTTCATATAATGTCGATAGAGGATTAAGAGCTTAACACCTATTGTCAGGTCATCCACAGAAAATCAATACCGCCACGCTAGATTCGTCTCATAATTGCGACCAGTGGCTTATAGATATAACCGTTATTGCAGACGCAGCTGTGTGCAGACTAATCTACCAGGTCACGTGGTCTAGGCCATATCGACAAAAACGGGGTATAAATGCTAAGGAATATTCACTGTACAAAACAGTTTCTACCAGCCGATCAGAGCGAGGAAACCAGACAGGACAACCTCTTGATACGAGTCCACAGCAGCAGATATCGTGTATAAAAGACGACCAGCCTATATCATATAGAACTACCGCTCTCTGACAACACCAAAAACAGAGCTCACCATGTGGCAAAGCATTAATGGTAAGTTGGACTTTGATAAATCTTTCACATTTTTGTTATGTTTAATCACATCGACACGTCGGTAACCCAACAATACTAGTATAATACAGGGGATATATAGACCTAGACGTATATAACAGCTGAGGAAACAACAATATAGATTCGTAACAGCTCATATTAGGCTGTGTCAAAACGATGTGAACATAGCGTTACGGTGGTACCTTAATATACACTAGTAGTATTGGGTAGTCGTATGGGAACTGGTGGGGGTCTACATGCCCATGTTCGCTATGACATTACGGTCTTTTAAAAATGAGGGGGTCATATCCGATCCAGAGCTAATAATGATATTAGGTGTTCCCTGTACAGATGGTATAGTACCTTATTTTTATCTATGTTTTACAGATACGGATGACCAGGAAGTCCTAATTCGGAAACTGTGGGGTCTATTAAGAGCGGAACCACACAGCGATTGCCTGGACTGCGCTATTCGCAATATGCAGCAAGCCCAGCCACTCATGGATTCGCTTATGGAGTCTTGGGTTAAAAGAGATAGTTTTTATGATCTAGTAAAGTGTCGACTGCAGTCTGTACTACAAGAACACTTTACCAAGGAGGACATAATCACGCTAAGTCTCAGTAGACTTGAGGCATGTCTCCACGAATATAACGACGAACACGCAACTCCCGAGCCCTCGCCAACCAACAACGAACGTCCATCGCCACCAACATCACCGACCTCATTAACGTTCAGTCAATCCACACTGGTGGATGGGTGGTAAGCGGCTACATTTAGGTCGTCAATAACGGAACAAAGCTCAATATAAATATACGTCGTTGTAGTGTTCTGTCTTCTCACGGTGTGTTTCATAGGGGTGGATACAGAGTGGTATATCACTCGAATGATCGTTTACTGACACAAACACCCCACATTCATCAGGGCTCTCACTAGTGGTAAATCGATGTCTCCTAGTGTGAAAAGCGTGAATATCAGCGCACAAGCTATCACAGTGTTGTGACCAAGTGCAACTGTTATTATTCGTGAAGAACACAGACTAAGCAAGCGTTATAAGTTCGGTGACATTGGTATCAATTCCACATTTGGTCAACAAGAAAAAAGATGTCTACGCCACCAACAGACTCTCATCAGGTTGCCCTAAGACCGGTTGTCACTAAAAATTATACACTGAACCAAGAAAGAATAGTTAGGAACAAAAGCAACAGAGATGCAAGCAGGCGGGTGTACTCGTTAAACGTACATACTCCGGTCAATGTGGTGCTATAACATTTGACAGTACAAGTCACTATGAGTCGTTTTGAACCCGTATGTTTAGCTATTACAAGAGGCAACGCATTGAAACCAAACAAGACCTGAATGGGATACATGTTGAAGAACTGTTGTCAACACCGTTGGCTAAACTCCATATGCAACACAGGACATATGAAACGTTTTCGCTCAAGGAAAGATTGCCAATATTAATTCTTGGTTAGAAATAGACGTGATCGAACTTGAAGGACGCGATACAGACGAGTAGACACACAAACAACCTGCCCGAGTCAAAGATATGATCGGTCAGTAGATCAGTAAACAACTTGAACATTAAAATATTCTTGGACACTAAAAATTGTTGTATTTGCTGTTTTCACAGGTGTGGTAAACTGATCAACTAGGTGAAATATAAAGACTCTGGCTTCTCGAGGTCAAACAGCTACTAAGTCACTGAAATATACAGACCGTGTACCAAGCTACTGCTATCAACCAACTAGTATCAAGATATAGTATTGGCACCCAGAAGCATTATGCCCACTCCTAAGAAAGAAGGCCACTTGTGTATCACCTGTGGGAAAGTATTTACTGAAAAATACAATCTCACACGTCACGCTAATACAGTTCACAATTCCACAACCCACAAATGTCACAGCTGTGGGCGTTTGTATCAACGAAAAGACAATTTACAACGTCATATAAGAATACAACATCACACACCCTTAGACACCTCTCAAGCAGGGAAAAACACTACTGCTCACATAGTAACAGAGGAAACGGATATCCAACAAAAAGATAGAACCAAATTGACAGCCCTTAGGAATTACTGCAAGGCGCTGTCGATCATGTTACCCAACCAGGTATTCGTATTAGAAAAAAGAGAAGACCAACAACAATGGGTGCTCATGGACACGTATGATATTAGCGACTGACTACTCAGACAAGTGTATACCACTGGGTGATTGAAAATTAAAAGAGAAAACAAATGAAAATCTATGTTTTTGTTATTTGATTTGTATCATTTTTGTAAACATTTGTCCGTTTGTACTTGTGACATTCTTCTGGTGTACTTGGGTCGTTGGCAGATATTTGTGTATTTGTACTTTTGTGGTATTGTACTTGTGTATGTGATTCTGTCTCGTTATACCAATGTGTATTTATTCCTGTCTCTCTGTCCCAATGTGTACTTGTGGTCCACTGTGTGCATGTCTCGTTTATTATTGTTTGTGTGCATCAATTGTTCCACAACCAACATTTCACATCCAGACAAAAGTACAGGTTCTATGTACCACTCCAACAGTCAAATAAGAAAAACTGTTAGCCAAACTGACAAAACAGTTGGCCAAAATAAGAAACGCCTCGACCAATATTATAAAAAGTAGGAAAAATTGTAACCAAACTAATTAAAAATGTTGACAAAAATAGGAAATAGCTCGACAAAACTTATGAAAAGTAGGAAAATTGTTCGTCAAATGTGAAAAATATTGAGCAAGTAGGAAATCATGTTAACCAAAGGTGAAAACTATTGACCAAGTAAAGAAACTTCTCGGCCAAACTCATAAAAAGGTAGGAAACTTTGTTAACCAAATGGGAAAAATGGTGGCCAAATACAGAAATATCTCGACCAAACTAATAAACATTAGGAAAATGTGCTAGCCAAAGGTGAAAAATATTGGTCAAGTAAAGAAATATCTCATCCGAATTTATAACAAGTAAGAAAACATGCTAGTAAAATCAAGAAATATGTCGACCGAAGTAATACAATAGGCAAAACGATGGACAAGCTTATAAAGATGTCGACCGTTATAAGAATATGTGTTACCCAAATTAGGAAAAATATTGCCCAAGTTTTGAAATATCTCGACCAAACTTACAAACAAGTAGGAAAATATGTCGACTACAGTAGGAATATTTGTTAGCCAAAGATGAAAAATAGTGGCCAAGTAAAGAAATATCGCATGCAAACTTTTTAAAATGTATGAAAATGTGTTAGCCAAAGGTGAAAACTGTTGACAAGTAAAGAAACTTCTCGGCCAAACTCATAAAAAAGTAGGAAACTTTGTTAACCAAATGTGAAAAAATATTGTTCCAAGTAAAGACAGGTTTCAACTAATCTTATAAATATATCGCCCAAACTGATAAACATTAGGAAAATGTGTTAACCAAATGGGAAAAATATTGACCAAGTGAAGAAATATCTCAACCATACTTATGAAAAGGAGGAAAATGTGTTAACCTAATGGGAAAAACATTGGTGAAGTGAAGAAATATCTCATCCATTCTTATAAAAAGTAGGAAAATGTGTTAATCTAAGGAGAAAAATATTGACCAATTAAAGACAAATTTACACCAAACTTATGAAAAGTAGGAAAATTTGTTAACCAAAGGGGAAAAAATATGGGGTAAACTATGAAATATGTTGACCCAAGTAAGAAAATGTTAGCCAAAGGGGGAAAATGTTGGCCAAAACATGAAACATATTAACCAAACTTATAAATATCTCGTGTAAACTTTTAAATAAGTAGGAAAAAAAAATATTGCTTCTGTAGTTATGTCAAAAGTATCTTGAACTTTTATCTGAACAGACATTTCACAAGACATAATTATCAACGTCATCACTTTCCCTCTTTTACATTACCGAAAGTTTCAACTTACCATTCCAACGTATCTGCTAAAGACGCACTTATACATACTAATCACCCATCTCTTCACACTCTTTGTTCTTTCTTTCTAACACAATGTGTCTCTGTCTTTCATAGATAACTTCACAACTTTTCCATGTCACATCACCAAGATACTCCAAACCTTCGTTGCACATGAGTTCTAATGAAACAGTCATAACAACATTTATGGTAATGCAATCTGTGGCTCCACCTGGGATAGTTTCAATATCATCTGAGTATTCATCAGCAAAGAGCTATTACCCATGGCTGACATCTTCAACTTTCTATACCACAATGACTTCTACACTAACCTTCCATTGTTCCATCTTTCAACAATACAAAGGGTGGTGTCGAAGTTTAGCTAACATAACATTTTGTACTTTGTCCACCGCTTTCACACTTTGTCATTTCACAGCTGCAATAACGACAAGTCTGCAACCAACACTGTCTGTTATGAAGTCGACCTTTCTTAAAACCACGTCTGTCTTAATGAGCCCTTGAATACCCTCTACCAGATCTTATAACCGACTTTCAACGTTTCATACCAAATAACATTAACACTCTCTTAGATTACAGAACAACCGATTTTCTGCTGACTAGGCAGGTTTCCCAATCTAATGGAGATACATCACCTGTCCCCCTAACATACTAGGCGGTATTCTAGACAAGGAATATGGTCATCAACCATCACCCCTAAGAAGAACTTGAAAACAGCAACAGAGATTGGGTTCCCGAGACGAATTCCTTGGACTACCAGAGTAACTGACGCTGATCGCCTAAAAGAGCCTACAAAACATAGAGCCTTATATACATCAAACACAACAAACTCTTTCTTACTAACCCTAACCCTAACTATACATCATCTAACCCTAACACTAACCCTAACCCCTAACCCTAACTTTAACCCCTAACCCTAACCCTAACTATACATCAATCACAACAAATTCTTTCTTAAGAGACATAGATACAAACCAGTGTCAGAAATGTGAAAAGTTAAAATTTAATTAAAATTTAAAACTAATAAATCGCAATTTTATTGCGCAAGATGTAAGCTCGATATACGTCCTATACCTAACTTACACCTATACTTAGGCTATATCTGTATATTAAGTGAAGCGGGCAATAAAATTGCGATTTATTAGTTTTAAATTTTAATTAAATTTTAACTTTTCACATTTCTGACACTGGTTTGTATCTATGTCTCTTAAGAAAGAATTTGTTGTGATTGATGTATAGTTAGGGTTAGGGTTAGGGGTTAAAGTTAGGGTTAGGGGTTAGGGTTAGTGTTAGGGTTAGATGATGTATAGTTAGGGTTAGGGTTAGTAAGAAAGAGTTTGTTGTGTTTGATGTATATAAGGCTCTATGTTTTGTAGGCTCTTTTAGGCGATCAGCGTCAGTTACTCTGGTAGTCCAAGGAATTCGTCTCGGGAACCCAATCTCTGTTGCTGTTTTCAAGTTCTTCTTAGGGGTGATGGTTGATGACCATATTCCTTGTCTAGAATACCGCCTAGTATGTTAGGGGGACAGGTGATGTATCTCCATTAGATTGGGAAACCTGCCTAGTCAGCAGAAAATCGGTTGTTCTGTAATCTAAGAGAGTGTTAATGTTATTTGGTATGAAACGTTGAAAGTCGGTTATAAGATCTGGTAGAGGGTATTCAAGGGCTCATTAAGACAGACGTGGTTTTAAGAAAGGTCGACTTCATAACAGACAGTGTTGGTTGCAGACTTGTCGTTATTGCAGCTGTGAAATGACAAAGTGTGAAAGCGGTGGACAAAGTACAAAATGTTATGTTAGCTAAACTTCGACACCACCCTTTGTATTGTTGAAAGATGGAACAATGGAAGGTTAGTGTAGAAGTCATTGTGGTATAGAAAGTTGAAGATGTCAGCCATGGGTAATAGCTCTTTGCTGATGAATACTCAGATGATATTGAAACTATCCCAGGTGGAGCCACAGATTGCATTACCATAAATGTTGTTATGACTGTTTCATTAGAACTCATGTGCAATGAAGGTTTGGAGTATCTTGGTGATGTGACATGGAAAAGTTGTGAAGTTATCTATGAAAGACAGAGACACATTGTGTTAGAAAGAAAGAACAAAGAGTGTGAAGAGATGGGTGATTAGTATGTATAAGTGCGTCTTTAGCAGATACGTTGGAATGGTAAGTTGAAACTTTCGGTAATGTAAAAGAGGGAAAGTGATGACGTTGATAATTATGTCTTGTGAAATGTCTGTTCAGATAAAAGTTCAAGATACTTTTGACATAACTACAGAAGCAATATTTTTTTTTCCTACTTATTTAAAAGTTTACACGAGATATTTATAAGTTTGGTTAATATGTTTCATGTTTTGGCCAACATTTTCCCCCCTTTGGCTAACATTTTCTTACTTGGGTCAACATATTTCATAGTTTACCCCATATTTTTTCCCCTTTGGTTAACAAATTTTCCTACTTTTCATAAGTTTGGTGTAAATTTGTCTTTAATTGGTCAATATTTTTCTCCTTAGATTAACACATTTTCCTACTTTTTATAAGAATGGATGAGATATTTCTTCACTTCACCAATGTTTTTCCCATTAGGTTAACACATTTTCCTCCTTTTCATAAGTATGGTTGAGATATTTCTTCACTTGGTCAATATTTTTCCCATTTGGTTAACACATTTTCCTAATGTTTATCAGTTTGGGCGATATATTTATAAGATTAGTTGAAACCTGTCTTTACTTGGAACAATATTTTTTCACATTTGGTTAACAAAGTTTCCTACTTTTTTATGAGTTTGGCCGAGAAGTTTCTTTACTTGTCAACAGTTTTCACCTTTGGCTAACACATTTTCATACATTTTAAAAAGTTTGCATGCGATATTTCTTTACTTGGCCACTATTTTTCATCTTTGGCTAACAAATATTCCTACTGTAGTCGACATATTTTCCTATTGTTTGTAAGTTTGGTCGAGATATTTCAAAACTTGGGCAATATTTTTCCTAATTTGGGTAACACATATTCTTATAACGGTCGACATCTTTATAAGCTTGTCCATCGTTTTGCCTATTGTATTACTTCGGTCGACATATTTCTTGATTTTACTAGCATGTTTTCTTACTTGTTATAAATTCGGATGAGATATTTCTTTACTTGACCAATATTTTTCACCTTTGGCTAGCACATTTTCCTAATGTTTATTAGTTTGGTCGAGATATTTCTGTATTTGGCCACCATTTTTCCCATTTGGTTAACAAAGTTTCCTACCTTTTTATGAGTTTGGCCGAGAAGTTTCTTTACTTGGTCAATAGTTTTCACCTTTGGTTAACATGATTTCCTACTTGCTCAATATTTTTCACATTTGACGAACAATTTTCCTACTTTTCATAAGTTTTGTCGAGCTATTTCCTATTTTTGTCAACATTTTTAATTAGTTTGGTTACAATTTTTCCTACTTTTTATAATATTGGTCGAGGCGTTTCTTATTTTGGCCAACTGTTTTGTCAGTTTGGCTAACAGTTTTTCTTATTTGACTGTTGGAGTGGTACATAGAACCTGTACTTTTGTCTGGATGTGAAATGTTGGTTGTGGAACAATTGATGCACACAAACAATAATAAACGAGACATGCACACAGTGGACCACAAGTACACATTGGGACAGAGAGACAGGAATAAATACACATTGGTATAACGAGACAGAATCACATACACAAGTACAATACCACAAAAGTACAAATACACAAATATCTGCCAACGACCCAAGTACACCAGAAGAATGTCACAAGTACAAACGGACAAATGTTTACAAAAATGATACAAATCAAATAACAAAAACATAGATTTTCATTTGTTTTCTCTTTTAATTTTCAATCACCCAGTGGTATACACTTGTCTGAGTAGTCAGTCGCTAATATCATACGTGTCCATGAGCACCCATTGTTGTTGGTCTTCTCTTTTTTCTAATACGAATACCTGGTTGGGTAACATGATCGACAGCGCCTTGCAGTAATTCCTAAGGGCTGTCAATTTGGTTCTATCTTTTTGTTGGATATCCGTTTCCTCTGTTACTATGTGAGCAGTAGTGTTTTTCCCTGCTTGAGAGGTGTCTAAGGGTGTGTGATGTTGTATTCTTATATGACGTTGTAAATTGTCTTTTCGTTGATACAAACGCCCACAGCTGTGACATTTGTGGGTTGTGGAATTGTGAACTGTATTAGCGTGACGTGTGAGATTGTATTTTTCAGTAAATACTTTCCCACAGGTGATACACAAGTGGCCTTCTTTCTTAGGAGTGGGCATAATGCTTCTGGGTGCCAATACTATATCTTGATACTAGTTGGTTGATAGCAGTAGCTTGGTACACGGTCTGTATATTTCAGTGACTTAGTAGCTGTTTGACCTCGAGAAGCCAGAGTCTTTATATTTCACCTAGTTGATCAGTTTACCACACCTGTGAAAACAGCAAATACAACAATTTTTAGTGTCCAAGAATATTTTAATGTTCAAGTTGTTTACTGATCTACTGACCGATCATATCTTTGACTCGGGCAGGTTGTTTGTGTGTCTACTCGTCTGTATCGCGTCCTTCAAGTTCGATCACGTCTATTTCTAACCAAGAATTAATATTGGCAATCTTTCCTTGAGCGAAAACGTTTCATATGTCCTGTGTTGCATATGGAGTTTAGCCAACGGTGTTGACAACAGTTCTTCAACATGTATCCCATTCAGGTCTTGTTTGGTTTCAATGCGTTGCCTCTTGTAATAGCTAAACATACGGGTTCAAAACGACTCATAGTGACTTGTACTGTCAAATGTTATAGCACCACATTGACCGGAGTATGTACGTTTAACGAGTACACCCGCCTGCTTGCATCTCTGTTGCTTTTGTTCCTAACTATTCTTTCTTGGTTCAGTGTATAATTTTTAGTGACAACCGGTCTTAGGGCAACCTGATGAGAGTCTGTTGGTGGCGTAGACATCTTTTTTCTTGTTGACCAAATGTGGAATTGATACCAATGTCACCGAACTTATAACGCTTGCTTAGTCTGTGTTCTTCACGAATAATAACAGTTGCACTTGGTCACAACACTGTGATAGCTTGTGCGCTGATATTCACGCTTTTCACACTAGGAGACATCGATTTACCACTAGTGAGAGCCCTGATGAATGTGGGGTGTTTGTGTCAGTAAACGATCATTCGAGTGATATACCACTCTGTATCCACCCCTATGAAACACACCGTGAGAAGACAGAACACTACAACGACGTATATTTATATTGAGCTTTGTTCCGTTATTGACGACCTAAATGTAGCCGCTTACCACCCATCCACCAGTGTGGATTGACTGAACGTTAATGAGGTCGGTGATGTTGGTGGCGATGGACGTTCGTTGTTGGTTGGCGAGGGCTCGGGAGTTGCGTGTTCGTCGTTATATTCGTGGAGACATGCCTCAAGTCTACTGAGACTTAGCGTGATTATGTCCTCCTTGGTAAAGTGTTCTTGTAGTACAGACTGCAGTCGACACTTTACTAGATCATAAAAACTATCTCTTTTAACCCAAGACTCCATAAGCGAATCCATGAGTGGCTGGGCTTGCTGCATATTGCGAATAGCGCAGTCCAGGCAATCGCTGTGTGGTTCCGCTCTTAATAGACCCCACAGTTTCCGAATTAGGACTTCCTGGTCATCCGTATCTGTAAAACATAGATAAAAATAAGGTACTATACCATCTGTACAGGGAACACCTAATATCATTATTAGCTCTGGATCGGATATGACCCCCTCATTTTTAAAAGACCGTAATGTCATAGCGAACATGGGCATGTAGACCCCCACCAGTTCCCATACGACTACCCAATACTACTAGTGTATATTAAGGTACCACCGTAACGCTATGTTCACATCGTTTTGACACAGCCTAATATGAGCTGTTACGAATCTATATTGTTGTTTCCTCAGCTGTTATATACGTCTAGGTCTATATATCCCCTGTATTATACTAGTATTGTTGGGTTACCGACGTGTCGATGTGATTAAACATAACAAAAATGTGAAAGATTTATCAAAGTCCAACTTACCATTAATGCTTTGCCACATGGTGAGCTCTGTTTTTGGTGTTGTCAGAGAGCGGTAGTTCTATATGATATAGGCTGGTCGTCTTTTATACACGATATCTGCTGCTGTGGACTCGTATCAAGAGGTTGTCCTGTCTGGTTTCCTCGCTCTGATCGGCTGGTAGAAACTGTTTTGTACAGTGAATATTCCTTAGCATTTATACCCCGTTTTTGTCGATATGGCCTAGACCACGTGACCTGGTAGATTAGTCTGCACACAGCTGCGTCTGCAATAACGGTTATATCTATAAGCCACTGGTCGCAATTATGAGACGAATCTAGCGTGGCGGTATTGATTTTCTGTGGATGGCCTGACAATAGGTGTTAAGCTCTTAATCCTCTATCGACATTATATGAACTTTTATTAATCTTGCGAACTATTTGCCATGGCGGATACATCAATAACATTAATAAACGACCTACTTCATTACGACGACGATAAGCCCCTGGATTAGCCGTTATGAAAATGAGTACTGATTTTTGGCAACACCTGTTGAGGTTATGAATCATATTCTGATTTTTAAGTTAGGTTATATTTTGTGACTCGTAGGTACAAAGGTGAAATCGGCTGCCTGTTTTCCCCATTGGACTTGTGGACACAGCGATACGGAGAGACAAACCGTCCCTAATCATAACCCGTATGACCATCTAGACACCCCACACGCTGGGGCCTATTACCCTTACCAGTGGCACAGCACCGAGATTCGACCCTGTCACCTCGTCTGGGGCAGCACCTAAGCTTCAACCAACACACCACCTCTCCTTTGCTACACATAGCCTATTACTACCACCAGATATCGCCATCACAACTAAGTAACAAAAACATTATCAATATTTCTTCTACCCCGCTAGACCTCCCTACCGGGATTCGAACCCGGCACCCACGGAGGACACCGACGGCCATCTTTACTTGTTTCTTTAACGATCTGATACCTATGATGATATTGTTTGGAAGCACTCATCGAGATACGCTTTCACTCACCCACCCCTTAACATCAAATAACACTAAGCCATACCACTACAACACGAACTAGCGGCCATCTTTACTCTTTTTAAGATTTTCATTTAATGAGCTAACACCGTTTGATAATAGATTTTATGCCCCGCCCAACCACTATTAACCAATATCTTTTATTTTCCATTGAAATATTTTTTTAAATTAAAAATTTAAAAAAAATTAAATTATTTTTAATTTTTAATTAAAAAAACATACTTTTCCTGCCAAAACAGCGATCTTAACATGGTAAAGATGCGACAAGGAGGTGCGGAGACATCATCCCTAATACCCCCGCTACCCCTTAGACCATACTTTTCCACCAAAAATTCGACCCTAACAGCCCAAACATACAACTACGAGGGACCGATGACGTCACTATACACGTCGCACCACCGACCACCACCTTCTTTGCGCTTACTATTTACGCCGGCTCCTTCCACTCCACCCTGGCCACATACACACACGATGAGCCTCCAGCTCATTAGATCAGACTTTTTTCTTTTTAAAAAAAATTTACCCGCCAAAAACAACGAGCTTAACAAGCCAAAGACACAACTAAGAGGGGTCCCTTGACCACCCTCCACAGGCTCCACAAACTCCACATCATCCCAGCACCACCAGACACCACCCAGCTCCACGTGGAGCACTCCACAAGCTCCACACGGAGCGCTCCACAAGCTCCACGTGGAGGCTCCACAATTTCGGGGGGGTGTAGGCATCATTACATACTACTCTTGTATATGGATGTGAAGCTTGGACAATGAGCGGTCAGGCTGAAAAACATCTGATGGCTGTAGAAATGTGGTTTCTGAGGAAAATGCAAAGAATACCATGGACAGCCAGAAAGACCAATGAACAAGTCCTTCAAGAAACAAATGAAGATCGTAAACTGATTAAAGACATTAGACGTAGACAGTCACAAATATTTTTTGGGCATGTTATGAGAAGAAATGATTTGGAGAACTTGGTGACAACTGGTAAGATCGAGGGGAACAGACCAAAGGGAAGACCTATAAGCAAGTACCTGGATGGCTTGGCCTTGTGGCATGGTCGAGACAGAAACACGGAGCTGATCCACGACTCTGGTGATCGAGTGAGATGGCAGAACATGACCGCCCACGCTTACCGGCATGGCACATGATGGATGGATGGATAATAATATGCCTGTGCTTGTTCGAAGGAGGACGAAACACGTTGGTGTGGAGGTTAGGACATTGTGGTGGCTATTGCAGGAGCGAGGTAGGACAAGGATACGGCGCCAGCTCTCATCATTCTCTATGTGGGAGGGGAGAGAGGTTGGAGCGAGAGAGAAGACCTATTCCTCCCTGCACTCGGCTTATAAAATGGTTATGGTCCAGATATGTCACATCTGAACACCACTGTACGAGAGCCAACCACAATGTCGGCCCACGCCACGCCAACCTCTATGAATGGCCTCTGGTTGGCCATCGTTAATCAAAAAGTTGACGTCACAAGTTCTGTTAGTTCAATCTATATTACCGCAATGATAAATACGGTAGTACTCGGTTGACCGAACACAACAATTACAGCCATCATGACAACTGTGACATTGAAATATGAGCGTCAGTTCCGTGAACGTATAGCGACTGATAATAGGGTACATCCGACAGCTGATTCTGGCGCCTACCCTCGCCGCTCGAGTCCCAGCCAAACAAATCTATTCTTTGTAATTCCAAGGGTCCACTTATACTTTCCGGGTAGAATGTTGTTTATGTAGCACGACTCTTCTAGAATGCTTCAGATTCGAAATGCGGTTCAGGAACCTGCCATTGTTCTGAAAAAGTTTTGCCAAGAGGTTGGTCAAGAGCCATGCTTCGTCGTGTTTCCCGCGTTCTCATTTATTTATTGCAGCCGACCATACGTAATACACTTGGTTGACTTCCTGTACTCTCGTACCCAAATGCACACTTATTACTAATGCTCTGACCTGACCTGAGAGCAATGGCCTGCTGGTTTATGGAACTATGGGGCATACTGACCTAGGAACGCCAATCCCTTGCTGCACTTAGTGCTCACTGTTACAACAGAGACCATCCTTCATTGTGGAGATGGCACTTGCACGAAAGGTTAATTCTCTAGTCCAAGGTCCTCGGTAGTATGTACATAATACGCCTTCTGTATCATGCTTCTATCTTCAGAATCAGGCGATACAGACTCGCAAATCTGCCGTCTAAACCACATCAACCTCCAGCTTGCAACCCTAGTGCAGACATTGTTCTCACTTCTATAGAACCATCAACTTTCTCTCTCTCTCTCTCTCTCTCTCTCTCTCTCTCTCTCTCTCTCTCTCTCTCTCTCTTTTTTTTTTCTCTCTCTCTCTCTTTTTTTTTCTCTCTCTCTCTCTTTCTGTGTGTGTGTGTGTGTGTGTGTGTGTGTGTGTGTGTGTGAGTGTACTGTACTTTCAAACCCCAGGGAAAGTTACTACAGCCGTTTTTAACTGTTATCTAATTCGCTGGGCCCTCTATCAAAAGGGGGATAAAGGGGGGGGGGGGGGGGGGGGAAAGGGGGGGATTTCCAAGAGATTACTGAGAAACTATGTTCTGCTGGAGGATAGAAGCAGGTGAAGAAGAATGAAGAGGAGAAGGAGGAGGGGTGCAACCATCGTAACCAAACCGCTGAAGCAAATAGCCATGGAACTAGGAGCTTAATAGAGACCGCTTCCCGAAGTGGACAGGGTCTGGCGCGGGTAGGGGGTGGCGTCCAGCATTACCACAAGCAAGGGATTATGGGATAGGGTCAGTAACATTTCCTAGGTCTGGATAAACGAGGATAGGAGATTGTCAGTCCAGCATTACCACAAGCAAGGGATTATGGGATAGAATCAGTCACATTTTCTAGGTCTGGATACACGAGGATAGGAGATTGCCAGTCCAGCATTACCACAAGCAAGGGATTATGGGATAGAATCAGTCACATTTTCTAGGTCTGGATACACGAGGATAGGAGATTGTCAGTCCAGCATTACCATAAGCAAGGGATTATGGGATAGAATCAGTCACATTTTCTAGGTCTGGATACACGAGGATAGGAGATTGCCAGTCCAGCATTACCACAAGCAAGGGATTATGGGATAGAATCAGTCACATTTTCTAGGTCTGGATACACGAGGATAGGAGATTGTCAGTCCAGCATTACCACAAGCAAGGGATTATGGGATAGAATCAGTCACATTTTCTAGGTCTGGATACACGAGGATAGGAGATTGTCAGTCCAGCATTACCACAAGCAAGGGATTATGGGATAGGGTCAGTCAGAATTTCTAGGCCTGGATGCGCGGAGAAATGGATGGCCACGCTGGCATTGAACTGTCGTCCGAGCGCACTCTTGATTTTATCAGCGTAACTACCTATCAACCACGCTAACGGGCCCGAATTTTAACTACTGACACTGATTTAATTAGGTTTGCATTTCTATCATTCAATCAATCAATCAATCAATCAATCAATCAATCAATCAATCAGGTGCCATCTCCACAATGAAGGTTGGCAGCAATGGATCTCCAACACTGTCTCTCGCCCTGACTGTACATTCTGTCAGGCTGATGTTCGTCCTTCTCTTGGTGTTATCTTCCCACCTGTATCGTTTTCAAACTCTTGCTCGCTTACCCTCAACCTTGCCCTCCAGTATGGTTTTAATAAGAGTTTTATGTCTTTTAACGTGGCCGAAATATTTCACTTGTCTCTTTTTCTGTCATTAAATGCACATAGTTCCCGTGTACTTGCAAACTGTTATAATTTACTTGCATTTCTCCGACGCAATAGTTTAAAGTGGGCACTACTATCAGGTCACGACCCTATACACCCCATCCTGAATGAGAGTTAACAATTGTCGCTTTTTTTTTCGTTGGCTCACTTTCAACTCAAGTGTAGTCTGTACATGGGCTACGTCTACTAGTGCACTCGACTGCTTTTTGCGTGAGCATTATTAGCTTTCCCTATTACCAGAGTCCATTCGGCCATGCTGACCTCCTGATGTGGAGATAAACTGTGGAGTGTATAGTGGACATTTAGATAACACAAGTGGTTGTGAAATGTTTGCTGTAATACGCGTGACTAAAAACCAGTAACAGCCAAACATACTGTATATCAGCGTTTTCTAACGATTGTAAATAGTTACAAATAATACAAGGTGTATTTTAATGACTGTGCAGTGTTTGAAAATATTGCCGGTCCAAGTTTTGTATTTACCTATTATGTTGCATGAACTTTACAGAGGGTGAATACAAAACATGGACCGGTAATATTTTCAAACACTGCACAGTCATTAAAAATACACCCTATAAAACATCGTATGGAGGTCGGCACGGCCGAAAGGATAAACGCGATGGTTCTTAAACATCTGGTGTGCTCAAATCAAGGGCGAGAAGTCAACATTTTCGTCCAACTGTCCGGTGTAGGGGTTGAACCCGCTACCTCGACATCAGCACACCGGAAGTTTAAGAGCAAGCGCTCTTATCCATTCGGCCGTGCTGACCTCACTTCATGATGATGTGGTTACTATTTGCCTACACTAAGCTTTACATATAATTGTTGTGTAAATGTCACTGTGGCCTGTGCATACGGGTCCTTATCGTTTTACCAAACCCCCGTGTTGCAACGACTAGGTGAAATACTGCCGTGTAGCCACAGGTAGCCACACAGGAATACAAGTTAAAAGGAAATAACACCACTTAGCTACACTGGAATACAAGTTAAAGGGAAATACTGCCATGTAGCTACACTGGAATACAAGTAAAGGGAAATACTGCCATGTAGCCACACTGGAATACAAGTTAAAGGGAAATACTGCCATGTAGCCACACTGGAATACACGTTAAAGGGAAATACTGCCATGTAGCCACACTGGAATACACGTTAAAGGGAAATACTGACATGAAGCCACACTGGAATACAAGTTAAAGGGAAATACTGCCATGTAGTCACACTGGAATACAAGTTAAAGAAACTACTGACATGAAGCCACACTGTTCCTCCGAAGTCGGAGAGTGTCTGCCTGTACGGCGAGGAACCACCAGTCTGCACACCAATAAGCCAGACATGGGACAACGCATACTCACGCAAACCTCAGGTCCTGTATGACATCACACTGATGTTGGACACCAGGATGCCTTCATCCGACATACAGGACTTCGCGTTGGAGCTCAAGCCAACGAACACAAGCAAGCAAGCAAGCAAGCCACACTGGAATTCAGGTTAAATGGAAATACTGCCACTTAGCTACACTGGAATACGTTAATGATAGTGGCATGTCGATAACAGGACGTCGCTATCAGCCGAAGCTTTTCTGTTTTGCGGTCATTCAAGAAGTAAATGAAAAAGGTTATCCAGCATTCTCATTTCGTAAATATATGGAAGCATTCCAATTTCGTAAATATAAGGTGATTTTTCCATTTCTTCAATACGTGGCTGCGTTCATGTTATGTAAATATAGTGGGTTATTCAGCATTTTCATTTCGTAAATAAAGAGAGGCATTCCTATTTCTCAAATATAAGGTTACTTTCCTATATCGTAAATATAAGGCTTCTTGTCCTTTCTATACACACAGGACGTTGCAATCAACCCTAGGTTTTTTTTCAAGTCAATTTATGTTCAGTAATTTGCCATTGCTTTATGGACGAGAAGTCGGCGTTTAAGCCTAGCTTAATGCCGGTGTATAATTTGAATCGCTTAAATCGCAATTAGCGCACCAGAAGTTTAAAACCGAGCGCTCTTATCCTTTCTACCACGTCGACGACTCGTGGCAACATAATTCTTCTCACATAATTCTTTTCCATTTCGTTAATATTTTGTAATTATATATGTCGATGTTCTATTCCATAATTATACATATCGACTTTCCTATTTTATAAAATATAATTATCTATGTCGAATTTCCTATTTCGGATCTAGGCATGGCGGCTTTCCTATTTCGCAATTGTATGTGAGAACATTTGTAGTTTACACATTTAACAACTTACCTCAAACCGCGGGACATCACGGAATGTGCGACCCGCTTGTCCAATGAAAAGACTTGAACCAGGCTCAACGGCCAGATTCCGCACCCTTCTTGACCACAAAACAGTATCAACAGACTGACAGTTGACGTACAAGGTGATTTCTGAATTTTCTACTTTCAGGCCCAACTTTGTCCGTCGGCCTACGATGGACGGGATCGTGAAGTTGGCTATAACTTCCGACTGAATCGCTAATCTAGAATTGGGTGTGTAGTACAACACAAACCTCTGATTGCCTTCATCTGCAGCTTCGATGAGAACACCCAGCTGAATTATCGTGGAAAAGGGATTGACCACAGCAAAAATATACCCTGGTGTCTTTTGGTATGTTTTAATGCTCATAATCAATGCGAACTCTGAGTACAGCGGTTGGCGGAAGTAGATGCCTGCGTCATCTCGTATTTCTGCTTCTTTGCTGAGTTGAAATGCCGGGTATCCGGTGATATCTGTGACGTAGGAAATTCCTTTGAGGTGTTTTATATTGGGGACGCCAACTGCTGCAAGGATGTCTATCTCTTGCGTGGATACGGCATCTGCAAATAGATAACAAAGGAAAGATATTGACTTGGCCTCTACTGTCAGACGTGTACTCGAGTCTTTGAATAAACCCTATGCACCCTTAGCATGAAAATAACAACAAACATGACCAGTAGTAGGAACATCCAATGGTTGCGTGAATTACCAAGACTGCCATATTTATTAGGCCTGAGTGCACGGGGGGATAGGTCTTTCGCGGGGGGAAAGGCCAGTCATTCGCTCGCGTAGCGAACAGTGAGTGCAAGCACCGAAACCTCGTTCGACAGCGTTCATACCTTTGTCAGGGCAACGTCATAGACTTTACACAAACACGTACACTTTGTCAGGGCAACGTCATAGACTTTACACAAACACGTACACTTTGTCAGGGTAGCGTCATAGACTTTACACAAACACGTACACTTTGTCAGGGTTCAGAGTGTCTTCTTCCCCTTCGTCGTTCGTTCGATTTTTGTTTTAAATTTTTATTTTGGACGTAATTTCGCTATGTCAGATTACAGCTGAGCTGCGATAATTGCGCCTTTCGTGTTAAGGTAATCTTTATCCCTCTAGCTACTGTTACTATCCACTATGAATCTCTTGATGCCTGTTTGTTCTGATTGTTTTTCCCCCCATAGGTTTTTCTTCTAAAGTTTGTGGTCATTAATTTTGACTGACACCTGTCTGTCTTGATATACGATAGTTTCTTACATTGTGCTTCAGGAAAGGCACAAAATTACAACCCTTGGCAGTAGCGAATGTAACTGATCAAACCAATCCGCTGTAAATGTTTGTCCATGTAACGTATGTGTAATATCCCGCAGTCCTTTCCAATAAGACGTTGCTATAGGCGCTACCTTAAAAAGGAGAGGCTATTAAAACGTCCGACGGGAGAATTAACAAAACTAACTTTGGATTCAAATAAGGCCAATTGATTGGCTGAGCCCCGGAAACAAAGGCTTAGCTGGACAAAGCCGGCCCCGGCACTCGCTATGTTTTGTTCTACACAGTAGTCACACATTGGTTTAGTGTGGCTTAATTTAATAGCCCACTTATTCTCTGCGCTTAGGGTGAGCATAAATGTATCATTTTATGTATTAGGATGAATGCTTAGATAGAACTAATATCATGATTGAAGTTGTGTGTGTGAAAAATATGGGAATCACTTTTCATTGAAAAGTTGGTTTGAGTAGCGCAGTGTGTCCATCGCCATTGTTGTCCAGTCAGCTTTCATAAGGCTTACAATGTAATCTTGCTATGAGTCATCTTTCTGATACGCTTTTGGAAACCTATTTTATTCGTAAATGCTTATCTTTCACAACTTGTCTTTGTGTTATAAAGTTTTCTTTCCGAGTGCATATTATATTTCTATTTTCTTCGGAGGGAGAAATATTGCTATCTGTGTACAACATAAATAGTCTGTTAGATAGAGAAAGAGAGAGAGATATATATTTTCGCTTGACTTTTTCATGCACAAAGGTGTGATTGTCTTGTAGTCTTTTTCATAAATGATGTTATGGGATTGTCATTCTGTGTAATATATAATCTCAAGTGAGTGGGAAATGAAACCAAGCACTTGTGTTTTGGTTGAGATGTTGGGTAATACCCACTAGATGGGTCATCCCATGTTTAGTAAAAAGACTTAACCAGTTTTTCTGTATTCGTTATATGTATATTCTAATCATGATGTTACTGCTGGAGTAGATCTTTTAAATTCACCTCAGTGGGGACAAACACATGATGATGATGATGATGATGATGATGATGATGATGATGATGATGGTGATAGTGAGGATGATGCAAGAGGAGATGACTGATCTGGTAGCTAGCCCTCTGCCATTTGTCACTGGTACTTACATAATGCTGTTTGTAACTATGGAAAGGAGATTTATGAATTGTTTACATGAGGCCATTGTCTCAGGGATTGTGTCCATGTTGTGACCGCGGTACTATCAGGATGTTTGGATATTTAGGAGGTGAATAACTCCTCAGGAAGCCCCAGTGTCAGTCCAGAAGAAATGTACCTATTGAGTAGATACCTCACTCAATTTTGGAGTGAGACAAAACTCTACAGCAGGCGACAAGTGCTAGGAAACTAGAAACAACTTTCTTTCTTCTTCCCTTTTGTTTCCTTTATTTTTATTATGATACACTGTTGTCAGAATATATATTTTATTAGGGAGTAAAAATAGCAGAATGTAGGCCATAATACTGAAATCCGGCAAAAGTGTTAGAATAAATCTACCCAGGGATAGACAGCATCAGCTGCATTGTGTTGAATCTGTTTTAGGGCTGAACCTTACGCAAATGAGTGCCAGAGTCGGACACGCTGACCTCTGAGTAGAGAGAAACACTGCTAAATGCAATGCTCTTGCTTCGAAAGTGCTCAACAAAGAAGACATTTCCCACTCAATGTGTCAAAAGCGATAAACATTGAAACCAAAAGAAATGAAGAAAATCTTTCTGTATGCTCACTTCAAAATAAAAATAACAAACAACCAAGCCCAAAAGATTATTGAAACTGCGTGCGTGTATCGTATACACACATGAGGACCCTCGGTGGTGGTACGGAGTTCGTGCACTGAACTGAGAAGCTCAATATAGATTTACACAAGGAATTTTGGACACCGATGCAGGTCTACGTGTGTTTAGTGAAGGTTTACAAATGTAACCATTTATTTAGTATGTCAAAGATGGAGATAGTGGGGACATATATCAGAAGATTTGCGTGCCACATGTAAATGTATACACAGCTCATCCATTCATTCTGTGCCGTGGCGATAAATGTGGGAGGTCATGGATCGCCATCTCACACAATCACCAGTCTGGATCAAGTCTGCGTTCTTGCCTTGATTATGCCATGTGCCAAACATTCCAGATATTTATCCCTCTGCCTTGTCCTTTCTCTTTCCCCATCAGTTTTACCTGTTGTCACTATGTTTTGTATTCTATATCTCCACATAACGAGCCCAAAAAGTCTTAAAAGCCTGCATCTAATTTCTAGGACCAATTAACGGTTTTTATTTCTTTACTGTAGAGCTGTCTTATTGGTTTTTCTGTCTATCCACTGTATTTTATGCATTATCTCCAGAAACAAAATTTCCACTACCATTAGATGTTTCGTATCTTGTCTGCTAATTGTCCATTTTGAGTATACATATGACAATATTAGTTCCATATAGCACTTCAACACTCATTTCCTTACTGCATCTGACAGCTTTTTAAAAAATTAATCATTATGCTTTCCATCTTGCAAAAGGCTACCTTTGCCATAACGATTTTTGTTCGAATCTCTACGAGGCATCTTCCATCATTTTTGCTGAAGATACAATCCGTCTTCATTCATCTCTCTGGTTGACCTTCTCTTGCCAGTCGCTGATTCCAAGTGCTTGTAGGTCTGTATATATATTATCTCTCCACCGTCTTCTTGGTCTACCTCGGGGTAGACCATTTGTTATTACTGTTCCAAAATAGTTGCACACATTCAATTACTAATTTTCCCATTTACTGAGATGTAAACACAGACATAACTCATCCAGAGGCTGTTTTCTGAAACGAGTCCACACAACAAGCCATGGCCAAATCCAGAATATACTTTCACATATCCCAGGCTGGTAAACAGAATATGTATTCGTATACCCTGCTCTGGCAAACAGAATCTACGTTTTCAAAAGAGATACAAGGGTAGACAAAACATGCTCGTAATGATATGTATAACATGTGGATTCAGATTTGTGAAACATGACACGTGGCAGCAGGGCTCAAGATTCTCAGCACCTTACATTTTAATGTATGTGTGTGTGAGTTATGTCTAATAATCGTTTCTGTATAGCTGATACGGTCATCCACCTCGGTATCTTTGCCATACGATGATACCGGCAGCCGAGTTTAGATATTCTATATCCTCCACATTCTTGGCCTCGCTCTGAAACTCTCCCTGCTGTCTTTCCTAGTTTGAGCTGCCCCATTTCAAGGTGTTCAGCGTGTGTTTCAGTTGCTGTGTGGCGACCTTAATAATATCCCTAGGTGCTGTGATATCAGGTGGCTCTAGTAAGGTGGCTGTACACTAGTGGAAACTTGGGGTTCCGATTCTTGTGAGATATCTTACTCGTACAGAAGTAAATAAACACATTCCTTTCATTCAAGAGACCTGGTTAAAACCGCCGGTGCTGGATAGGGAAATCATTGAGACAACCCGAGGATAGTATAATTAGACACTCTCTTGTCTGGAACCCACAGGAGAAATAGTGGGAAATTTAAAACCACACGGAGAAGAGAATTAAATACAGAGATGAACAGTCTTGTGTGTCCATCAAGAATGACGATGACCATTCAATTCATCCAGTAGGGTTGAAAGTATGGAGCCGTGAGTTCTAAGATGGCTGATAAGCCCTATTTTGGCTCGAAAACTTCTTTGACAATGTTGGCAAAGAATGCTTGACGTTCCAGGAGGAGGATCTCCTGCTGTGGTTTTTCTATCCAGCCTTTTCTTCACAGCTCTTGCAGTCCTGTTTGCTTCACAAGTAACTGCACCCTTGCTTAATGATGGACGCCACGAATTTCGGTCTTTGGCAGAAGTCTCCCAAGTGTCATGATGAATTCCAAAAGAGTTTAGTGAGGGTGTCTTTAAAGCGTTTCCTCTGGCCGACTTGGGAGCGTTTACCACAACACAGCTCGCCGTAAAAAAATTGTTTAGGGAGCCTGTAATCTGGCATGAACAGTACGGGGAGAACTGGACGGAGCTGCAGGATATAGCAACAGATAGGGCAGCTTGGCGTGATTTGGTTGACGGCCCATGTTCCAAGTGGGGGGGGGGGGGGGGAGGGGAAGGCAAAAGAAGTAGAAAAACCTACACACACACAAGGATATTTACGTCATGTTTGATTCTTGTATATTAATCTTCTTCATCTCATCTTGTTCCTCTTGTATGTTTTGAGCCAGACAATGGAGGTCTGAGTCTGACAGTGAGTTTTGGGCTGAGGTGTAGGAGACATTATCCAGATTAAGGAGGACAGTCGGTCTTGGGATGAAGTCGGAGGAACTTTAGCCGGGAGTATCTTGAAGCACTGAGTATTGGGCCAGTGAGGAACCTTGACGGGAGTTGAGTTGTGGCGAAGTTAGGGAGAACTTCGCCTTGTGCTTAAAGTGAGGTTTGGAGCTGAGTCGAGAGAGAGGAGACTCAGAGGAGGTTATTAAATTCACGGACGGAGAAGAGACCACACTAAAGTAGTACACGAGGCCGAAAGGCAGCGTGGTTGCTGGAGTTACTGTGTTATCTTATAAGCTGAGAGTGCTGGACCTGGGAAATTACAATCTAGAAATATATTTCACTATTGACTGTTTCTGGAAAATATCTTAAATCATCGTGTTATGTTACAATTAAAGTATTATGTGCGCAGCCTGGGGTTTGATATTGATTCATCGTGGTTGATCAGTCGCCCAACACAACATTCACACTGACATCCTCTAGACAACTATAGCTACTTCTCTATGTCAATCATAACCACTTTGTGGCAACACGTCTAGACATTCTGACTGTTGTCATCATCTGTTATTACATGTCCGAAACAGGAGAAACTTGTTACCTGTTCCAGCAGTTGACCATTTACTACAAGACGACACATGACTTAGCGATAACGTGATTTCTGCTCATCTGCCCAAAGTTCACGGTCTCCACTGTAATAAAGCCTGCCAAGGACTATACAGTATACACTGTGTACGCTTTGAGATTGACAGAGAATCACAGTAAATCCCTAGTTTGCTGATTGACATTCAGCGCCCGAGCATTGAACACAAGAATGGGGACCTCACGCGAATGATCGCAAAGAATTTGTCTACCGCGATGGAAACAAATTTATCATCTTTCTCACAACAATTCATGTCTTCTAAGAGTCAACAACTCAAACTTCCGGGCTTCGTACAACAACGACAACGACCACACCAACAACAACACCAACAACAACAACACCAACAACAACAATAACTTTAATAAAATCACAACCACCCCCCCCCCCCAACCACCACCACCACCAGCACCACCAGCACAACCACCACTACCACCATCACCACCACTACCACCACCACCACCACCACTACCACTACCACCACCACCATCACCACCACCACCACAACAACAACAACAGCAGCAACAACAACAACTTTAATAAAATCCCCTTAGCTTAAAACAATGTTTCGTGTCCTTTGCAAGACGTTGCGATCAACCCCAGGTAGACTTTCTATGCAGTTTAACGTTCAGTAGCTTGCCATTGCTTACTGAGCAAGAAGTCTATGATTAAGTCTAATACAGATACGCAAAATCACCCCCAAATAAGCTTGCTGAGAAAACATAGCTGGTTTGGTGTTCACACCATTATCATGCCTGCCGCCTTTACTCCCCAAGACATTTCCTTGACTCATTGTAGGCTGCGGAGCCGCCGCGGCGTAGTAGCTAAACACTTGCCTGTCGGCCTGGTGGTCATAAGTTCGAATCCGCATGGAGGTGAATTTTAAAAATAGACCTGGGCTCCCGGGTTGTCCCAGATTAACGATAGGTACCAGGAAATGTCTTGGGAAGAAAAGGCGGTTTGTGTGGTATTGATCACATCACCCCTGGAGTGTCGGTCGGTCTATGAAAATATGCCTAGCACCATATGCCCAGAAATCTAAGGCGTGTGAAATAGTTCTTTACCTTTACATTATAGGATGGTCGACACGTTATAAGGAGAAATGCATGTGAAAACTCAGTGACAACTGCCTGATTTGGTGGGGAAATACTTGTGAAAACTCAGTGACAACTGGCTGGTTTGATGGGAAAATACTTGTGAAAGGTTCGGAATGCTCTTAACCATATGAAAACTGGCAAAACTCCGGGTACAGATAAAATCTCAATAGAAATGATCAATGCCTTAGAAGAATATGGAATAGACCAAGTCACCAGACTGCTGAACGCAAAATACGATACTGGAGATATACCTCCCGAATTATGTAATTCAATATAACAAAAACAAAGATAATGCATACAGATAAAACTATTATGGAGAAAGAAATATATGTTAATGAGCAAAAATTGGAGGTGGTGGAAGATTTTGAATATCTTGGGTCATTGATTACCAACAACGGTGACACAATGAAAGAAATTAAACGACGACCATCAATTGCTCTTCAAAGACTTAGACAACTGGATAAATTATGGAGTGGGACAGACAGAACTACAAAAATTAGATTTTTTAAGAGCATGCATCTTTCCTATTGCAACATACGCCTGTGAGACCTGGACACTCACTAAACAAGCTGAACAGCGCATAAATGCCTTTGAATATAAATGTTATAGACGCGTTGTAAGAATATCTTGGGTAAAGAAAAGAACAAATGCATCAATACTTCAAGAGCTGAATATTGAAGAAGGCTGGCTATTAAAGACGATAAAACAAAGAAAATTGAAATAATTTGGTCACTTGAAACGTCACGAAAGTTTGGAGAGAACAACAATGGAGGGATATATGCCTGGGAAGAGAGGAAGAGGAAGGCCAAAGAAAAGATGGGTGCAGGATGTTGCGGATGATCTGCAGATGGGTGTATCGGACGGGGACATCTTGCTTATGATCGAGAGGTTTTCTGGAAGGTTGTTATGTGAGCGAGGTTCTGCAAAGGACATGGTAATGAATGAATGAATATTTATTGCAATCCCGAAGAAATCAGGAGCCTTGGAATGCGATCAATATCGAGCAATTAGTATAATGAGCCACATCACGAAGATTCTGCTGAGAATTATCATGCAAAGAGGAAGAAAATACAACCCGAAATAGGAGAAGAACAATGTAGGTTTATAGAAGGCAAGGGCACAGTAAATGCTGTGTATATACTGAGAATAGTAACTGAACGTTCTATAGAAGTAAACAAAGATTTATATCTTTGCTTTATTGACTACACAAAGGCTTTAGAAAAAGTGAGACATGTCGACATGATAAGGATACTTGAAGATTTACAAATTGATGGAAAAGACCTTATACTTGTAAAAAAACATATATTGGAAACAACAAGCTGCATCAGAATCGATAACGATGTAAGTCAATATCAGCCTGTTAAAAGAGGTGTGAGACCGGGATGTGTAATGTCTCCAGATCTTATTCCCTGTACAGTGAAAATATTTTCAGAAATATAGAAGATATGGAAGGAATCAACATTGCGGGACGATACATCAATAACATTAGATATGAAGATGATACAGTCTTGATTGCAGACAATGAATGGGACCTTCAAAATTTAGAGACATGTGAGTAGAATAATAAAGAGGGAAAAACTGAAAGACTGGGAAGAGTATGGAGAAACCCTAAATAAAAACTACAAGGAGGCAACCAGAAACTTCTACAAAAAGATAAGTGCAATGCGAACCAGAGGAGAACCCTTTGACCCAACTGAAATAATTAACAGCGAAAATGGAGAACCAATAAGTGAACAAAAACAGATCCTAATAAGATGGAAGCAGTATTTCGAACAACTTCTCAACATCCCATCAGATGTCACAGGAATTCAAGAGACCTACACAGATGTCACCGAGGAACTAGAACCAGAAATACTAAAAGAAGAAATTATAGAAGCCATCAGATTAGCCCCATTGAACAAATCACCAGGACAGGATGAAATACCAAATGAACTAATTAAAGTAGCAAGGGAAGTAGGAACAGCTTGGCTACATAGACTATTCAACCATGTTTGGGTAGAACAACAGACACCACGAGACTGGAGAAACGCCATAATTATCCCAATTTGGAAAAACAAAGGCAGCAAAAGAGATTGCACACAATACAGAGGCATTTCACTGTTGAGTCATACTGGGAAAATATTTTGCAAAATTCTTGAAAAAAGATTACGAACTACTTTAGAACCCCAGCTAAGCGAAACGCAGCTTGGATTTAGGAAAAACAAAGGATGCACAGACGCCATTTTTGCTCTTAGACAACTTATAGAAAAATCAATTGAATTCAATGAAACACTCTACTTAGCCTTTGTTGACCAAGAAAAGGCATTTGATAGGGTAGATAGAAACAAGCTGTGGGAAATCCTTAAACAATATGGAGTGAGTACACATCTAACAAACCTATGTAGAAGTTTATACAACAACAGTGAATGCATAGTGAGAGCAACTGGAGGACACTCAGAACCCTTCACCATAAGATCTGGAGTACAACAAGGTTGTGTCCTGTCCCCTCTCTTGTTCATAACATATATAGACAACATATGTAAAGAAACCAGCCAAGCAGAGACAGCAAGAATACCGCATGACGAGAACACAGAAGAAGAACCATCTGCAAATCTAACCATTAGAGAACTCCTGTTTGCGGACGACCAAGCACTAATAGCAAAATCAGAAGCTGAATTACAAGACCACATGAATAGTCTCAACGAAATGTGTACGGAACATAACATGAAAATTAGCACAAGCAAATCAGAGGTAATGACTATAACTAAAGAAGAACAAACAGCAACAATTCACCTAAACGAACATATCTTGAAACAAGTAAAGAGCTTCAAGTACCTAGGAAGTATAATATCATCAAATGGCAGATCAGAAGACGAGATCGAAAATAGGTGCAATAAGGCAAATCAACTCATTGGACAAATGGCACCAATACTAAAGAACAAAATTGTATCAATAACTACTAAGAAAGCACTTTACAACACAATCTTCCTACCAACTCTGTGCTACCAATGCCAAACCTGGACAATGACAGAAAAAGAGAAAAGAAAAATCACAACAACAGAAATGAGGTTCCTGAGAAGAATACTCAACGTATCAAGAAGAGATAAGATCAGAAATGAAGAAATCAGGACTAAAGTGGGGGTTAAAGCTGCTCTAGATTTTATTAGAAAGCAGCAAGTCAAATGGTTTGGCCATGCAAGTAGACTACCAGTCAACAGCATGCCACAACAAGCAATGATGTACAGACCAGATGGAAACAGAGGAAGAGGCCGACCACGTAAACGTTGGACGGAGGGAATAACAGAATCCATGGGAATGTCGATATACGAAGCCCATAACCGGGCACTCTCACGAAGTTTATACTTCACCTCGACACCGCAAGGTACAAGAGGAACATGATGAGATGATGAGATGAGATGATGCGGTTGTTGCACACAGTGAACAACTAGGGTTAGAACTGAATATTAAGAAGACACAGATTATGGTCGTCACTGGGAAGAAGGCAAAACGACAATGTGATATATGAGTAAATGGGCATATTCTTAAGCAAGTGAATCGATACAGTTATCTCGGCACAGTCATAACATCTGATTGGAGATGCCTTGAAGAGATTAGAACAAGAATTGCCATTGCGAAGGTAGCCTTTTACAAGATGAAAAACATACTGACCAATAAAAAGATATCAACTGAAACGAGAAAAAGAGTTGAAGTGCTACATAGAACCTATGCTTTTGTGTGGATGTGAAGCGTGGACAATGAGCAGTCAAGCTGAAAAACAGCTGATGGCTGTGGAAATGTAGTTTCTGAGGAAAATGCAAAGAATACCACTGACAGACAGAAAAACCAATGAACAAGTCCTTCAAGAAACAAATGAAGATAGTAAGCTGATTAGAGTCATTAGATGCAGAGAGTCAAAATTTGTGGGGCATGTTATGAGAAGAAATGATTTGGAGACTTTGGTGACAACTGGCAAGATCGAAGGAAAGAGACGAAGGGGAAGACCGAGAAGTAAATACCTGGATGGCTTGGTCACGTGGTATGGTCGAGACAGGAACATGAAGCTGATCCACGACTCTGGTGATCGAGTGAGATGGCAGAACATGACCGCCCACGATTATCGGCATGGCACATGATGGGTGGATAGATTAATGGATGATGATTGTGGTGATCATTGTGACTGTGATGATGATGATGATGATGATGATGATGATGATGATGATGATGATGGGGATGATGATGATGATGATTATTTTGATGGTGATGATGATGATGATGATGATGATGATGATGATGATGATGATGATGATAATGATGGTGGTGGTGATGATGATGGTGATGATATGACTATTATATATGGATAATGATGCTGAGGTAGGGGGTTCAGTCCCTACACTGTCGGTTGGACTAAAATATTGAGTTCTTATCGTTGACTTGACGATGTAAATTACAAGTACCTCTGAAGTCGGGAGTAGGTTCTCCTGATGGCGAGGGATACTGGTAATAGAGAAAGCTAATCAACAAGCACAATTCAGTCTAGTGTTACTAGAAGGAGCGTGTGTGGTCTACGCTCGACTTTAAAGCGAGCGGCAGCCATTCTCCCCTCCCCCTCCACCCCCCCCCCCCCCCCCCCCCCCCCACAAAAAAAAAAGAAATTTTCGTGTTATAACATTGAGGAGTCGTCACATGTTCGGGCAATGAAAAGGCTAGTTATTGAAAACAAGTTTCTTCTTCAGGTGAAATCTCTTATTCGTCCTCTTCTTCGCTCCTCTTTCGAGGGCAGTGCGTATCAATGTGTATCAGTGAGCCGGGAGTGAAGGGAGTGGCCAGCAGGGGCCACGGAAGTGGAAATTCCGCAACTAATTCAGGATAATGCTCGCCCGGGTGATGTGATTATCTACACAGATGGTTCGGTGTTGAGAGGCAGGAGAAGTGCCTAGGGATTCTTAGCAAAAGCTAATGGTCGACGTTTGGTGCAGGAGAGCCTGGCGTATGATACCACAACATCTAGCTTAAGAAGCTAGCTAGAGGCAGTCAGTGCAGCTTTCCGCTGGATGGAGAACACGATACATACACACATCGTGATTGTAACTGACTCAGAAAGCATGCTGAGAAGGGTGAGGGCAGACAGGCTTCGTGCAGAGTGGTGTGCTTCGCTTCGGAGGTCACGGGTGGCAAGCATCATCTGAATCTTTTCTCCGGGGCATGCCGGTGTGATGTGGAATGAACAGGCGGACAGATTGGCTGGCTCTGCAAAACTTGGTGGATAATTGATGCATGGCAAAGCAGACGTGGTTGCGGCCTTGTGGGAGCACGTGTACACCTCGGAGGAGCAAATGAATCACCATAGTCTGGCAAGAATGAGACAGCGAGGAGTGACGAGGGGATCTGGCCAACGCTCAGATGGACATATAATCAGATTGCTACTGGAACTATTGGTGTTGGAACTCTTCGCTGGCTGCTGAGGATGGGGACGGAGCGTTTATGGGAATGTCTCGAATAATGTGATGTCAGTCCCTAAATAAATCTTCTTCTTCAGCGTTCCGAGCCATTGAGGTTCTTTGCTGCAGATACAATCCGTCTCCATTCGTCTCTCTGGTGGACCTTCTCTTGCCAGTCGTTGATTCCAAGTGCTTGTAGGTCTATACATGTATTATCTCTCCACCGCCTTCTTGGTCTACCTCGGGGTCTACGGTCATTTATTTCCTGATTGTAAGCGAGTTTTGTTTCCCTATTATCTTCCATTCTTTCTATATGCCCCACCATTGCAGTCTATTAGCCTTCATGATACCAGTGATTAGCGGGGACTTAAACAGATCATAAATGTCTTTGTTACTACTTCTTTTCCACTCTCCACTTTGTGTATCTCTAATGGGTCCAAAGATGCGTCTTAAAATTTTGTTCTCAAAGGTTTGTAACAAGGCTTCGTCTCCTTTCGTTGTACTCCAGGTTTCAGAGCCATACAGCACAACTGGTCTGATCAGTGTTTTGTATATTGTGATTTTGGTGTTACGAGATAGCGCCTTTGATTTTAGTAGATGTTGTAGTGCATAGTATATCTTATTTCCAGAGTTGATTCTAGTTTGTATTTCTTCCCTTATGATGTTAGAGCAGTTGAAGATTGTACCCAGGTATTTGTATGTTTCCGTTCTTTTAATGGTCATATTATCTATTTGTATGTGGCCAGAGTTTTTAGTCATTCCGTCTCTTGAAATTACCATATATTCTGTCTTATCTTCGTTGATAACTAGTCCCATCTGTTGGGCTTTTCCCTTTAAGTAAGTCAATATTTCCAATGCCTTTTGTTCACTTTGCCCTATATCTATATCATCTGCATAACCAAGCAGCTTGGATGTTCCTCCAATATCACATTCCTCCTTTACCTTCCTGACAACTTTCTCTAGAGCCAGATTGAAGAGTAGCGGCGATAGTGCATCACCCTGTTTCAAGCCAGATGTTATTTGGAAGGGGTCTGATTTCCTGCCTTTATATGTTACTATATTATAAGTATCTTCCATGCATAGTCTGGTCATGTTGATTAACTTCCTTGGTATTCCAAATTCCTGCATAGCATTTCATAGACTATTCATATGGACACTATCATAAGCCTTTTTAAAATCCACAAAAATGTTATGGAGATCTCTTTTATATTCCCAATGTTTCTCGGCTATTTGTCGTAAGATAAATATCTGATCTATTGTTGATCTGTTTTGTCTAAAACCCGAGTGGTAGTCACCTAATATGTCTTCTGAATATGGTTTTAGTCTATTTAGTAATACAGCGGATAGTAACTTATAGCTTGTGGACAGTAGTGATATTCCTCTATAATTTCCACATTGGAACTTGTCTTCTTTCTTAAAGATAGGTATAAATAATGACTCTTTCCAGTCATGGGGTAATTCTTCTGTCCTCCAGATTGTTATTATTAGTTCGTATAGCTTTAGATGTAATGCATGGCCACTGTCGTGAAATGCCGTCTTAACATCCCAGAATATTTTCTCGGTCTCCAAATTTGAGAGGCCAAATTGAGAAAGAATGAATTAATCACACTACTCCACGGCTATCTAGTCGTCAGGTAAGATTATTCACAAAAAGCCTATTCACATGACGTAAGCTTGCAGATAGCAAGTAAAATGGGCTACTTGAGACGGACACAACTAGATAATTTAAATTAGTCTACACCTTGGAAAACTACTGACCCAGACGGGCTATGACAGCACACAGACACATTGGCACCTTCTTGCCCAGGTAGACCCTGGCTGAATCAACAATGAACTGGGCCATTGTGTGAATAAAGGAAATTACCTGTAGACAATTGGAGATAATAGCCCTAGGGCAGTAAACAAGCCAAGTCAACTCAGATGGGCAGACTCAGTAGAGTGTGAAAACAGACCTTGTAAAACCGGCCAGTTGGCTGTGAGAATTGGAATTAAGGCCAGGGGGAGATAAAAAAGATTTATGACTGACATGCTGGGAGATAATGTGTCTGTGCTGAAGGAATGTTAATTGCATTTGGGAGACTAGTTAAATAGGCTGTTAGCTCTGGTCATGTTAGAAATGAAAAAAATCTCTGAACAAGTAGGAACTATCTCAATGTTCTGTAGTCATATGTATGATTCTTATGTTGCTAGATTTCACTAGGAAAGTTATTTCTGAGTAACTATCTAAGTCTTGTAGATGTATGTACTGATTTTCAGTCTATATCTGACATAGGTTATTTCAATAAATATCATTGTGTAAGTATACTTTTATGTGTCTTGTTAGAGGCTTGTCATTTCTTTGTACACTATTCTAGTTGCCTGTTGGTGTGTGCATTTGTTGTACAGAATATAGTCAACTGACTATTTCTTTAATTCTTACCACAGCAGTAACTAAGTGGTGACTAAACCGGGCAGATCAGCAGTATGGCTGGTCTGTGTGGTCACTTCCATTAGACTTGTTGTATATCTCATTTTGTAGATATACAATATTATTACTCATTAATAATGTCTTATGCTATTATGTTGAGTATCAACATATGTCCAGCTTGAAGTAATATAATGTATGTATATTGGAGGTTTGATATATTTGAGTTGCCGTATGCATCAGTGTTGTTATACTCTGGATATGCACTCGAAAACTTTATTTAGTCTGTAACGTATATGGAAACTATGTTTCCCAGTTGGTTGTAGATAAGGATATTACTTACTTTTTTGCATTATACAATGTAAGAAAGAATAGCCTTATATGTCATTTTGTATTCACATACCTTAGGTTTATTTGATGTGATTTGTTATATGGTAACTCACTAAGAATAAATTGGTGTTGTGCTATTATGTGCGCATGGGCACACTGGCCATCGATTGTGTTGGAAACGGAGGTGTTATGGTACGGACATTACCCACAATTGGTATAGGGTATATGGTGCTAAACTTTCTCAGTGTATTGTGGGCGTGCGTTCACGGTAATGCATGGAAACCTGGCACAGCTACTAGTCTCGGCTTGTAAGCCCGGATGACCAGGCATTATTATGATACCATTACCGATCCTGTGAGCTGCAAAACCAACTTTTGACGGAGTGTCTGTACAACACAGAATTTCTGTATTAGCGACATGGACATGGGGCGGCAGAAATGTAATAATTACAGGCATGTGAGACAATTGAAAAGCCCGTCCCAGACTAAGACAGTAGGGAGAAGGAGGATGGTGAACGCAGTAGAGCTGGAAGATAAACTTGGCCAGACTGGTCATTGTATATGTGTGTATGTATTAATTAGGATTGTACTGATGTAGAACTAGACATAACACATTCTTGACTTTCTTTCAAACTCTCACAAGGAGCACCTATGTTATAGATCTCAAGAACGAGTGATGACTAGGTAGAGCCAGGACTGGCAGACGTCAGAATACCGGCAAGCTGTTTTTTTTTTGGAGTCTACTGGAGAGTGGGGATCTGGACCACAGATCCAGATAGTTCAAGTAACAAGTTATGTAATGTTTGTCATCACTATCATGTTATATGATTTCATCATCATCATCTGGAAATCGGATATGATTATTAAATAAATGTTGTAGTATTATAACTCATTGTTCTATCGTTATATTTGTAATTCCAATTGTGCATACGTGTTGTGTGTGTACATTGGTGGGGGTTCACTTAGACACCAAGGAAGGGAGCAGTCAGGAAGAAAAACCTGTACTGGGATAGTTGTCTTTACACTTTAATTCAGACTTAAAAATCTATCCTAGCTAACCTTCTCTTTCCCATTCCTTGGCGAATATTCAGCACAGTTCATTTCAATTTTGTAACGAGCCACTTGGAGCTGTACGTTGGATATTCATGGGCTTAATCTGTAGTTCAGCCATATAGATTTTGTCCCTAGTCAGTTTCTGACTATTTGGGGTTGCTCGCCAGTGGATAATACTTTCATCTAGCCGGTGGGGCACCCCGACTTCTGACAGCCACCTGCCTTTATAAATTCAGCAGCAATTCCATCAGTCCCAGTTGCCTTATTGTTTTTAAGTCGTGTGATTACATACAGGATTTCTTCAAATGTAGGTTCCTAAATAAATAAATAAATCGATCAATCAATCAATCAATCAATCAGTCAATCAATCAATCAATCAATCAGTGTGTATCAGTGTATCAAACTTCAGCATGCATTTGTGTAAGGTGTACTTCCTGTAGACAAATAATCATCATGTGCCACGCCTAAAAGCGTGAGCGGTCATGCCTTGCCATCTCACACGATCACCAGAGTCGTGGATCAGCTCAGTGTTCTTGTCTCGACCATACGACGTGGCCAATCCATCCAGATATTTACTTCTCTGCCGTCCCCTTGTTCTATTCCCCTCGATTTTCCCAATTGTCGCCAAGTTCTCAAGTTTCTTTTATCTCATAACGTTCCCAAAAATCTAGACAGATTTCATCCATAGTAACGAGCTTTACCTACCAGTGGATGAGTTTACTTTCTCTAACAATTTTGCCATGCCAGAGGCCTTACGGCATACCCTTTGCAATTTCCAACTACATTGTAACTGTTGCCGGTCTCTCTGGCTGAGGGGTTACACCACTTTCTCCGTAATCCCATTGATCCACGCAGGGCCTCGCAGCGAGGCGAGAACTGGAAGCGGTTCGACCCGCGCTCGTGACTTGCGGGATAATGAGCCGGCCGCTCAGAAAACAATGGCAAACTACTGAGCGTAATCTTGCCAAGAAATCAACATACAGCTGAAAGATGCTGATGTTGACAGCGATGTCCTGTAAAGGATATGCAAAACATTGAATTGTAACTGTTAAAGTACACAACTTGCATACCTGACCTCCTGTTTTTTTTTCCGTCCTGTTCCGATAAGGCTAGGTAATCGATATCACTTTCTAAGCGAACAAGGGGCTGAGATATCATTAGGTACCAATGGTTCTCGGAAACATGTTCAGCCCTATGCAGGGATTGAACCTTCTGAGAGCTTGAGGCGGACACGTAACCTCTCAGCCACGTCCCCCCCCCCCCCCCCCCCACAATCCCCCCTCCCATCCAACCGTCTAATCTTCCGTCAGCCACATCGAACAAAAAGTTTGAGAAGTTTAAGAAGTCTTGGTCTAGTGCGCACAGAACATTGTCACTTACCAGAAACGCCGCTATCACTCTGGGAGAGAACTGGCGGCAGACACGTGAGCAGCAGAACTAATCCGACCGCCATTGCCGCCCTGAATAGCCTGGGCCGCCTGAAAATAAACACAGGTTCCTGTTGACGTATGCATATAAACACGCACACACACGCACGCACAAACACGCACACACACACACACACACACACACACACACACACACACACTATGGGAGTCATAACATCTACATACGCGACACATGCCAAACATGTGGAGTCCACTCTTTCGCTACCAAGGGTCCATCTGGTGCCACATTTGATCCGCTGTGGTGGCAATTGGTGCTTTTATGGCCACAAAATGATCAGTGGTTTATTTGATACATTTCTGCTCCGTTTCGGAATTTTAAGTTACAGTAAACTGAAAATTTACATGGCCAGTACATATCTTTATCATCATTGTGCGGTAAAACATTTGTATTTCATAACTTATTGAGACACACCCCTACATCCAGTTTTCTGCCATTTCTTTCTTTCTCCATAGTCGGCGATAAATTAGTGATAATTATGAATGGGGAATCCGCTTAAAAGCCAGACAATAACAAATGACAAGCCAGAGGAAATAATAGAACGGTATTTTGAGAATGGTAAGCGTCGCATATAGACCATCCTGCTGGGGGCACCATTAATTCGTTAGCAGCTTGACTGTGACCGACATGTGACATATAAGACAGGCAGGTGTCATGCTTCACAGGCTTCTCCTACCCTTCTTAGTTCCGTCGTCGATCCAGCCTCGCAAAATTACTACAAGAGATATTCTTGAGAAGGAAATCTAACTAGAAAGATAGTTGAATACCCTACCACATTATGCTGTAACATAGTATACATAACACACCTGTCATGTATGGGATTACCGACCCAACAAATTACCTGCATTGTTTGTATAGTTATAGCATTGCTTTGCTGATTTAGCAGATTCTGAAGCTTGTCTTGTTCCAGATGCACTGGTGTTACATTTCTTCTGGGGTAAATTAGGCAGGCCGATAGAGGGATCATGTTTTATGGGCATTATTTGGTCTCTGTCTTTACAAGAGGAAATGACACCTGATGAACTGGCAGTACAAGCTAGGGATATCTTGATAACTGCAGCCAAAGATTTAATTCCCACCAAGAAAAAGCAACGTAAGCCTTAGATTACATCAGACACGTTAGAATTAATAAAACAACGAAGAGAACAGAAATAGAAAGGAGGTGAATCCGATAACAACAGGATGAAGTATAAATCTTTAACTCGAGAAATAAGAAAGAACACAAGAAAGGACTAAAATCAACATATACAAGATTGCTGGTCCACAAAAGAGCAATATCATAAGACTGGAAGAGATTACGAAATGTTCAAATAAATGAAGTTATTGACAAGAAATGTTCAACCTCAATTGAATATTATCTGTGACAAGATGGGAAATACCTTAACAGAATCTAGACAAATTCTAGAAAGATGGCAGGAGTATTGCTGTGGAATGTATGACATGAGTGACAGTGAAGATATGAATGAGATATGTGAGCCAACGACAGAAGAGACAGAACCTGAACCCTCATTAGATGAAATTGTATGGGCTATAAAGAACCTGAAGAATGGTAAATCACCTGGATGTGATGAGATACCATCTGAACTAATTAAAGCGGGAGGAGAAGAAAGCATACAAATCTATCATGTATTATGTAAAAAGATATGGAAATATGGTATATGGCCAAAAGATTAGAAGAGAACTATCTTCATTCCAATACCAAAAAAGGGCAACCTGAAATTAAGCACCAACTATAGAACTATATGATCAGTCATGCAAGTAAAATTCTACTAAAAATCATAATGGCAAGACTTCGTAAGAAAATGGAAGAAGAAATTAACGTGGTTCAAGCTGGATTTAGACAAGGAAGAGAAACAAGAGATCACATTCTCAATATGCGTTTAATAATAGAGAAGTGCAGAGAATTTAATGTAAACTTATTCTCATGTTTTGTGGATTATTCAAAGGCATTTGACTGTGTACAACATCAGAAACTTTGGGAAATCATGAGGAATATGGGCTTTCCACCACATGTGATACAACTCATAAGAATTCTCTATCTAGACCAACAAGCAGCGGTTAGAATAGATGGCGAGGCATCAGATTCGTTTGACATCAAGCAAGGAGTCCGTCAGGGCTGCGTGCTGTCCCCCTATTTGTTTAACCTGTACGCCGAAAATATAATGAGAAATGTAAGAGATGATATAAATAGGGAGCTATATGATGCCCTAAATATCGGTGGTCTTGACATACCAGAGATTCGGTATGCTGATGATACAGTATTACTATCCACAACACAGACTGGTATAGAAAACCTAATAGCCTCAACCAAATTGAATAGTGAAAATCACAACTTGTATGTTAACATTGCAAAAACAAAGATAATGCATACAGATAAAACCACTATGGAGAAAGAAATATATGTTAACGAGGGAAAATTGGAGGTGGTGGAAAATTTTGAATATCTTGGGTCATTGATTACCAACAACGGTGACACAATGAAAGAAATTAAACGACGACTATCCATTGCTCTTCAAAGACTAAAACAACTGAATAAATTATGGAATGGGATCGGTGTGTGTGTGTGTGTGTATGTGTGTGTGTGTGTGTGTGTAAGTGTGTCTTTCCGCGCGCGTGTAATGGTGGCTAAATGGATAACAGACTCAGAAACATTATTGTTAATGTAATTAACAGAGAATTGTGAAATTAAAATAATCACGCTAGATTCCGATGTTTGAAAGATACCTTCAAACAGGAGTAACAAATTACAAAGAGCAGATTTATACAAGGACAGCAATAACATATCAATGGAGAAACAAACCGCACATTGAGATTTAAAAAAAAAAAAAATAACATAAACGTCTTAAGAAGAATAACTAGCTCTAAATAGAAACACCTTTAAATAATAAACAACAAGTTACCAATAAATGAGGCAAAATATGTGAAGTTACAAACAATCAAACTTACCCAAGCATCTTGAGCACTATATTCGCCAAAATCACAACAAGGAAATAACTCGTGGTACTTCTGTATAAAGCAACTGCCTATTTTTTTTGTTTTAAGGTTAGGCCTGCATCTTTTCTGAATTAGTATTTTCTCATAATTGCCCCTAGGAACACAAATGAAAAGCGTGATAGATACACAGTTAACTAAAAAAAAAACCTTACTTACAATAATGTAGCCGAGGGGAAAAGGCAAGGGGAAAACTGATGTTTCCTTTGCTACGGTGCTAAGAGGTAGATGTAGCACCTTTGGTAAGGATGATTCTCATGTCCTTTTCAGGACCCATCTCCCATTGGTCCAAGCCTGACATCCAGCTCACGCCTGTGGCTCCTAGTAGCTGTCAGCATGCGACAGCGGCCACCCCCCCCCCCCGGGCAACAGCTGTGAGATGCTGGCTAAACCAGGCGCGGGTAGCCGATTTGGTGTCAAACCAAGTGGTAAACTAGGGTATGCCTACCCATCATGTGAAGACAGGATTCGGCAAACTGCGCGGATGAAATCACTGATGATTCAACGGGCAAGAAGGCGTTTACATGCAAAGCATTGTGGAACGTAATGAGCATGGCAAGGCACGTAGAGCACCCTGGTCATCCATTGCACCTGTATTCGTCTCCAGTTGTCTTGACTTGTCTTGCCACTGGACTCAGATGGACTCCGGCGAGAGAGTGAGGTCGACGAATTGCGCAACTCTTCCTCACTTTAATCCAAGTCATCGCGCAATCCATTCTTTATCCAACGCACATGCGGGACTCCTGGCTAAGCAGCAAAGCTGATGAAATTCAAAGCTTTGCTGACAGACATGATATGAAAAACTTCTACGGCTCACTAAAAGTGGTCTATGGTCCTACATCACCAGGCATAGTTCCCCTCCTCAGTGCAGATGGGGGAATATTGGTCACCGATAAGAAAGAAATCCTTCAACTCTGGGCAGAGCATTTCAGCAACATCTTAAATGCAACTTCCTTCTTCGATTATGAAACCATCAACTGCCTCCCCCAAGTTTCTACTAATGATACACTTGATGACCTGCCAACCATAGTGGAAATAATCAAAGCCATCCAGCAACTCTCCAGCAGCAAGGCACCTGTTCCTGACTCCATCCCAGCAGAGATATACAAGGCAGGTGGGCTGGCCCTAACAGAGCAGCTGCACGAAGCCTTTACAAACATATGGGTGAACGTGACCATGCCACAAGATTTCAAGGACGCGTCAATAGTCCACCTTTACAAACGTAAAGGAAACCGCCAATCCTGCGACAACCACCGAGGCATCTCCTCGCTTTCAATTGCAGGGAAGATACTCGCCAGAATTCTTCTCAATTGCCTCACGGCCCATCTCAATCAAGGTCTTTTTCCTGAGAGTCAATGTGGCTTCAGAAAAGAATGAGGAACTGTTGACATGATTTTCGCTGCAAGGCAGCTGCAAGAGAAATGTTAGGAACAGAACTGCGAAATGTTCTCCACTTTCATTGACCTTACCAAGGCTTTTGATACAGTCAGCAGAAAAGGACTGTGGAAGATCATGGTAAAATATGGCTGTCCACGAAAGTTTGTCCATATAGTGAGGCTATTTCATGATGGTATGCAGGCAAGAGTACAGGAAAATGGTGAACTGTCTGAGCCCTTTCCTGTCACCAATGGATGTGTCCTGGCACCAACACTGTTCAGCTTCATGTTTTCAGCTATGTTGACGAATGCCTTCGAGAACAACGGCATTCGAATAGACATCAACTACCGCATGGATGGAAAGTTATTCAATCTCAGAAGGCTGAAAGCTAAAACAAAAATTGACAGCGACACCGTCAGAGAGCTCCTGTTTGCTGATGATTGCGCTCTATATGCCAACTAAGAAGCAGACATGCAACACAATGTTTCAGCTTTCTCACATGCCTGTGGGCTCAATATCAACTTGGAGAAGACTGTAGTTATGTACCAGCCAGCTCGAGGGAATAATCACACTGTGCCGAATATCAAAGTGAATGGTCATAGACTAAGTGTTATGGACAAATTCACCTATCTTGGCAGCACTGTGTCACAAGCTGTCACAATTGATGACGAAATGAATGCAAGAATCTCCAAGGCCAGTGCGGCCTTTGGCAGACTGTACAAGAATGTATGGGACAGAAATGGAACAAGCCTGCAAACAAAGCTGAAAGTCTACAAAGCAGTTGAATTATCCACACTGCTATATGCTTGTGAAACCTGGACTGTTTATCAGCGATACGCTAGGATATTAAACCACTTCCACACAGTCTGCCTTAGGAAGCTACTGAAGATTAAATGGTAAGACAAGATCCCAGACACTGAAGTCCTAGAAAGAGCGTTCATGCCCAGTATGCACACTCTACTAATGAAGAATCAGATTCGCTGGACTGGTCACTTAACTCGCATGCCAGATTACAGGCTCCCTAAACGAAGTTTTTACAGCGTGTTGCGTTGTGGTAAACGCTCCCAAGGCGGCCAGAGGAAACTTTAACGCCGCTCTGAAAATCTCACTGAATGCTTTTGGAATTGATCATGACACCTGGGAGACTGCAGCCAGAGACTGAAATTCGTGGCGTGCATCAATACGCAAGGGCGCAGTCACGTGTGAGGCAATCAGGACCACAAGAGCTGTGAAGAAAAGGCAGGACAGAAAAACCCTGCAGGAAATCCTCCTTCAGAAACGTCAAGCATTCTTTGTCTACATTGTCAAAGAACATTTCGAGCCAAAATAGGCTTTATCAGCCATCTTAGAACTCACGGCTCCATACTTTCAACCCCCACTGGATGAAATGAATGGTCATCATCAGTCTTGATGGACAAACAACATTCTACGCTAAGAGTGAACGGTTGGGTTCCCCAACCTTGGTCTTGCATGAGAGGGCGAGTCCAACTTTCGAGACATCTGGGGAGGTCATGTAAATAACCGGTTTGTGTGCGCCGGTTCAAAAGAAGAAGACATTGGTTTAACCGAGGTGAAGACGGGTAGGAGAATGGATATGGGAGACGCTCACACCATGGCTAATGAAAGATAGCAAGTCTGGGCTCGCATCTTTTCATCCCAGCACTTGTGACTTTCTCGCTCTCGCTTGGCCATCGGTTATCTCTCACTTTTGGGGAACTACAGCTTTCAATGTTTGTGTTTTCTAGTGTGTCCTCTAGTATATACTTCTTATATTTCTATGAGCGGCCAACAATACATGGGATGTATCTAGGATCTATCACTGTGGAGATAACAATAGCTTTCAATGTTTATGTTGTCTAGTGTGTCCTCTAGTATATACTTCTTTCTTATACTTCTATGAGCATCCAACAATACATGGGAAAGTATCTATGAACCATTTCTTTGAATAGTTTGATCAACAGTGTACTGAAAATGTTGCATTTTCTTTACAGAACATTACGATCAACCCCAAAACCGGGATTGATTAACTAGGGCAATTTTACGTTAAGCAGTTTGCCATTGCTTTCTGAACGAGAAGTCAACATTTAAGTCAAGCTGATAGGTGTGGGGGGACTATTATTACCCCGCTGTCAGCGCAGGGGAAGTTATGGGGCGAGCGCTCTTATCCATTGTGCCACGTTTGCCTCCTCCTGATAAAAATCTGCACATGTAATGAATAACGTCAAACACAAAGTACAATCATACAGCTTTTCAAGAAAATAATTTCGTCAACAAGAATGAACCTTATTAATAAACAACATACTCTGTAACAAAAGGTCAAACAACACAACAAAGGAGAACTAAAATAACTTAAAAGTTAATTGCAATGTCCTTCGCAATCAACCCCAGCATGTTTTGGCTGTTTGTGATTTAAGAGTCAATTTTTACGTTTATTAGTTCATCATCATCCATCATCACATCACATCATCACACTCGACGCGCTATCGAGATCAAGTCGCCTTATCGGATAACGCAGAGGATGCCTCACGTTAAAAGTGCCGCGCAGAGACTATATGCAGCCGGGAAGAAGAAGGTAGAGGCGAGGAAGGCCGCTACGACTGCTGAGCCTATATCTACGAGCAGCAGTCCGGCTCCTACACCAGCTGAAGCCGTCCCAGTTGATGAAGAAACCACATCTCAAGCCAGCAGCAGCCGGGGAGTTCCAATCAGCTCCAAGACGATGCAGACTAATCATCCAATGACCCCCACACAGGAGGAAACAACAGCAACATATAAGGACTCCACCGGCAGAATACTGCTCAAACAGACAGGCGTGGGAGAAGCGAAACTGTCGGCGCTATCAACAGACTAGATAATCAGTCTGTTGGAAAACGAGCTAGGAAGACAGCATCAACTAGCTGCGCAAGACACATGATGGAGTAGTGGTCTCCATCAATAAAAACCCCAAAACCACAGCACTTATCTAGAAGATAACACAAGAGGAGAAAGCCACCATACAGCTTCACCACGACATAGTATTGGAAACCGCCCGACACAACATGATGAAACGATGGGTAATTAAACGAGTCAAGACCCATCTCACCAACGACCAAATCAGGGAGATGCTGACAAGGGAGAACAAGAAACTCAAGATCACCAGTGCCGAGAGGATCATCGGAAAGAACAACATCCCCTCCACAGTCGTCATAGTAACATCGGAGGACCGAGTGATACCTCAATACATCAGATGGGACAAGAGAGACCAAGTTCCAGAGCACTACATACCGAGAGTGCTGCAGTGCTCTAAGTGTCAGAAGTTTTGGCACACCCGTGCCACCTGCAAGAGTGAGGTTGAGGTTTGCAGATACTGCTCTGGACCTCATCCATACAGCCAGTGCCAGCATGCAAAGATCAACAAGGACTTCATGGAGCCTAACAATAACAGAAAATGCGCCAACTGCCTCGGCAACCACTGCGCCAGGTACCTTGGCTTCCCCTGCCACCAAGACAGCAAAGAAGCCATGAAAATCGCCATCAAATCTAAGCGTGTGCGGTCATTTTTCGCTTTCTCACACGATCACCAGAGTCGTGTATCAGCTCTATGTTCTTGTCCCGACCAAAACACGTAGCCAAGCTATCCAGTATTTACTTCTCTGCCTTCCCCTCCTTCGTTTCCCCTCAATCTTGCCAGTTGTCACCAAGTTCTCTAATTTACTTCTTCTCATAACCTGTCCAAAATATTGTGACTCTCTACTTCTAATTTCTCTAATCAGTTCACAGTTTTCATCTGTTTCTTGTATGACTTTTCATTGGTTTTTATGTTTTTCCATTGTATTCTTTGCATTTTCTCCAGAAACCACGTTTCCACTGCCATTAAATGTTTTTCAGCTTATCTGCTCATTGTCCACACTTCACATTCATACAAAAGTACAGGCTCTGTGAAGCACTTCAACACTCGTTGCACTTGACATCTTTTCATTGGTTAGTATGTTTTCCATCTGGCAAAAAGCTAACTATTTTCCTGCTACATCCCAACAATGTTCAGGATAAATAACATTTTGTTCTGAGTATTAGCCATGGGAAATAACTATTCTCCTGCTACATTCCAACACAAATTCTTGACAAATAATTGATTTTTTTCTGAGTATTAGCCTCGGGAAAGAAATATTGTCTTGGTACATTCGAACAATAGTTAGGATAAATAACATTTTGTTATGCGTATTAGCCACGGGAAAGAACAATTTTCCTGCTATATTCCAACAATAGTCAGGATAAATGAAATTTTGTTGTGTGTATAAGCCACGGGAAAGAATTGTTTTCCTGCTACAATCCAACAAAAGTCAGGATAAATAACATTTTATTCTGTCTATTAGCCACGGGAAAGAATTATTTTCCTGCTAAAATCCAACAAAAGTCTGGATAAATAACATTTTGTTCTGTGTATTAGCCACGGGAAAGAATTATTTTCCTGCTACAATCCAACAATAGACAATAGTCAGGATAAATGAAATTTTGTTCTGGGTATCAGCCACGGGAAAGAACTATTCTTCTGCTACAATCCAACAATAGTCAGGATAAATAACATTTTGTTCTGTGTATTAGCCACGGGAAAGAACTATGTTCCTGCTACATAACAGTGACGGCCGTGTCTTACCGGCGCCCCAAAAAGAAAGTAAAGACCAGTAATACTGTAAACCTCCTATGCATGTCGTAAAAAGCCACAAAAGAAGGTTAATCTGATTTTGACTATCTCACACTGTAGAAAGAAATCACCCAACATCCAACAATACAAAGGGCCTGGACTGCGTGGTTGTGGGCCTCGACTCCACAAACAGGCGACATGGCTACTGAAAGGACACTAACACATTTAGCATATTGTGCAATGTTAAGGGGGCCCACTTCGTCGGGGTCCCCCAGGGCCAACTTGTCATCGGGCAAAGCTGACTCCGTGGTCATCCCGTCGTGGGTTGTGAACAACGGTTGAGAGTGAAGAGTATTTCAGTGGTAGACTTTCTAAATCGGCGTCTGTGCCGAAGGGGTAGAGTACGCAATCGTACACAACGCGTTCGAAATCAGTTGCAGGCGATTTTAAAGCAGACAGCTTTGCATTGATTTTTAACAATGATATGAGCGTCAGAAAATAATAGCAATCTACTGGATGTAAACCTTCCTAGTAAATCACAATTAGCCAACAAATGTTGGGGTTGATTACGGCTTCCTGTAAAGGACATGCAACTAAATAAGACTATCTAGACGGGTAAGCATTAGTTACGTGAGCTTGAGAATGCAGCAAACAGAAATCATACATACTGTGTTCATCGAAGAAATGAATAACTGCAAAGCGATGAGATGCGGTCATCCCACATTATACTGCTCTCACTGTGTCTATCTCCCATGTGAACCAATAACTATGAAGTGAGCGCATTTCAAGTCCCGCCTCCAACATTGATAACATCAGTACTAGTCACTCATTGTATAATACAAACAATATAGCATTAAGTGTGTGTTGTAACACGCTACCTTCCCTTTGTTACTGTAAGTCCTTCCATAATTCGCAAGGACGGACCTGATAGGAATTCCCCGGCTCCCTGCACCTTGTAACTTCTGACTTATCCAGACGAAGCGTCAAACATAAACAATATTCGACCTCTGTTCATTCTTGCAAGCTGTGCCTTGTGCCCCAGTCTCCGGGGTACGTGTGCCGGAAGTCAAGTATTCTGTTTAAATATTGAGCACAACCCACTGCTGGCAACGCTGATCCTATTCTGGTATGAATATAAGGCTTATCCACATCAATATGGAAGCACTATACTCGAGTTTCGCTCTCGTTTGAGCTCGTCAGTAGTGCATATCCTTGACCAGACCCGGAAACAAGCCCCGGACATTGGCGTGTGAAGCGGGTGTGTAGCCACTGGACCACGCGGCACACGCTGGACACGACCAAATTATCACAAGAGAATATTACGTCACCCATCGTAGGCTATAGCTCAAGCTTTGCCCGATCGCCGCAACTGACATCCGTCAGTCGATGTGGCCCCGAATGATCAGGACTTCTCATTGGCAAGGCACACCAGGCCGCCTAAAATCCAGAGACCAATAATAAAATTGATTTATTCGGTTGTTTCGGGATTTGAGATTTAAATATTGAGCACAACCCACTACTGGCAAGGCGGGGTAGGGGTATTCCCTATCAAAGGAGAGGTAAGGTGCCTCCTTCCCTCCACTAGCCTACAGGACACCCTTGGGCAAGGTGGAGTACCCGTTTAGCCCCCCGATCAGGGTTACGTGAAGCCATCTGTGCAGGTGGTGGATGAAGTTGAAGAGCAGCCAACAGATAGTTATAGGTTATGGTCTCCAGCTTCACGACGGTAGGCAGAGGATCTCTTTTTTTTTTTTGTGTGTGGAGACAATGGCTACGGTCACCGACCACTATGGTCACTGCTAGGAAGGAAAGCAATGGCAAACTACCTTCTTTACAGATGCCAAGAATATCATGTACTGCAGTCTTATCGATAATCAGAGACACGGCTTAAATGGGTGCTCCATAGGAGCAACCTCGCCCGGTAGGGGTAGTCATGTGCACCAGGTGACTCCAGACCGTCATCAGGCGACTGAGTGCAAAAGAATATCAACATTGAAAGTAGGAACTTGGAATGTAAGAACTTATTCATCTTCTTCTTTGCGTTCATCCGGAGTGTTTTTTTCAGATGTGATTGCGGTGTGTCTCGTCAGGCATCCTTGGGTCGAAACCCTTAGGTCAACACATCCGACTTTTACCGTGCATTTTTGACCAGGTTAGCATTCCTGGGAGACTCTCACTTTTGTGGTACCGTTAACCTCCCAGCTAGTCAAGTTGGAACAGTCAAAGACTTCACGGTCATATCCCTCAAAGGAAGGCAGGGACAGTCCATAGCATTTTCCGCCATCCTGGGTGGCTTCTATAATTGCAGAGCCGACACATAGCGCTCTGGTTCTGGGCTCACCGATGGAATCGTCACGTCCTGCTCATGGCTGCTTTAATTCCTCACTTCAATATATTGGGCATTTCGTTCGCCCCCGGGCCGTTCCCTCACAAACCAGACAGGTCTGCAGACGATATCCACTCAGTGAGTTTTCGACTCGCACATGTGCTTGTCGTTGTGCCCGTCAGAGCTGTTCCAGGCACGACGGACATTCGGAAAACTACCTAGTCAGAACTGTTCCAAACAAGAGCGGCATTCGGAAACTAGGTAGTCAGAGCTATTCCTAGCACGAGAGACATTCGGACGAGACAGTTAACTCTGACGTAAATGCGTAGTGCCAATTTTTATTTTGCCACCCGTAGGACGGCACTTCCGGCTTCGGCGAGCATTTTAAATGAGGTTAGCCTTCCTCGGGTTTCGAGGCACGTTAGACTTATTGTTGTGATGTCGCCCACATCTCAGCTGGTCAAGATAGAACGGTCAACGACATTACGGTCAACCCTCAAAGGAAGGCAGGGGCTGACCATGGGCATTCTCTCACTAACCAAGGAAGCTTCCATAATTGCAGAGCCGGCACATTTTGCTCTGAGATTGGGCTCACCCGAGGAGTTGCCACGTCCTGCTCATGGCTGCTTTAGTTCCTAACTTTCATGTGTTGAGCATCTCGCTTGCCACTGGTCGCTCAAGCACACACCAGGAACGGTCAGTTTGCGGGCGATATCCACTTGCTAAGCTTTTCTTTTGACTTCGGACCACGCAATGGAGTCGCTACCCGTGCGTTCCATTTCGTGTTATTGAGACGTTTTTCCACTTTTGTCTACACTCTCTATGAATTAGATACAGACAATTTTCGTAACCATTTCATTCGACTAGGGCACTTTTTCTACCTTTTAGTACTCGTTCACGAGGTAGGCTACATGTGCTGCCGGCTCAGCACCTTACCTCCGTGCAGCCGTGAACGAGAAACGGTCAGGCCCTCTCATCCGGGGATCCCTCATATCCCCCAGCTGAGAACCTTCGGACAAGTATCAGAACTGGGCATGTAGCGTGCTCAGTACCTCACCTCTATTTTTCGGTAGGTGGGCATCGGCCCGGCTCTCACATCCGAGAGTTTATGGCTTAGAGGCGTTCAGCCTCAAACCTCGACAGAGAGCCTTAGAGTATGTGTCCGGACCAAGAACTTCTGCCTTCTTGCGCCTGATTTAAACTTTTGACTGCTATCCTCAGTCTACCTGCAGAGCAGCAGGTTGCGTCTCTCTTAGTCTGGCCCCTATCCCATAAGCTGTCGGATATGTAGTTTTCATCCATCGACAAGCACATGGGGTCAATGGGACAGGCAAGCTCACCCACCACGGCAAGGTGGAGACACATCGCGGGAGGAATGTAAGAAATATGAGTGGGGATGGAAAATTTGATAACATTAAGAATGAAATGAGAAGATTAAATATTAACCTGTTAGGTATATGTGAGACCACATGGACAGGAATGGGCATGATAACATCTGAGAAATATAGAATAATCTATTCTGGTGGAGAGAAACAACAGCGAGGAGTAGCAATTATAATGGATACACAGAGAGCAAAATCGATCAAAGGATATTGGACTGTATCAGACAGAGTGTTACTTGTGAAGTTGAGTGGAAGACCTTTTAATGTCAACGTCATCTAAGTTTACGCACCAACAGCATACAGTAGTGATGACAGCATTGATGAATTTTATAATGATTTAAAGAAAGCCTTCAAGAAATGCACGAATTCGGAAGTAAATATCATAATGGATGTCTTGAATGCCAAAGTTGGAAATCAATAGGACTATTGCATAATAGGTAAGTATGGACTAGGGAAACAGAATGAAAGAGGTTGCAGACTTGTACAGTGGGAAAAAGAGTATGATTTGATTATTGGAAACACCTGGTATCAACGGCACCCAAGGAGATTGTGGACATGTAGGAGTCTCGATCATAAGATCAGAAATCAGATTGATTACATTCTCATCAACAGAAGATTTCGAAATGCTTTAAAAGTCGCAAAAAAGCGCAGACTGCTACAGTCATCATAGATTAATCTTAAGCAATTTACATATAAAATTAAAGAAACTCAAATATTCACAAAAAAATATAAAATTTGATCTACAGGCACTGAAGAGTGAGGAAATAACAGATAAATTCAATGTAAAGGTAAAGAACAGATTCGATGCATTGTCCGATATGGAAATATTATTTCAAGACGTCAATGACCAATGGGAAATATTAAAGAAATCAATCAGCCAAGCTGCAGAAACAACCATCCCAAAAATAAAGATAATAGGACGCAAGAAATTGATGAAGGAAGACATCTTAAAACTCATGGAAGTAAGAAGAAATAACAAAAATAACAAGAAAAAATATGAAGAGATTCACAGGAAAATTATGAAGCTATGCAAAGAGGCAAAAGAAACATGGCTTGAAAAAAATTGCAAGGAAATTTAAAATTGGGTTGCATAAAAACCAAAGATGGACAATTCATAATAGAAAAAGTTCAGATTTTACACGCGTGGTCAGATTATGTAAAAGACCTTTATGATGATACTAGCTCACCCGGCCCGACTTCGCCCAGACCCTGGTGGGGAGCATCTCATTTAATTCATATATGTAGTCATATAAGTTCTCGTTCCCGTTACCGACTATCTGTCTGTCTGTCTGTCTGTCTGTCTGTCTGACCCGGCCGGCATCGCCCAGCTCCTGGTGTGGAGCATCACATTTAATTCATATAAGTAGTCATTTAAGCTCCCGTTCCCGTTCCCGACTACTGTCTGTCTGTCTGTCTGTCTGTCTGTCTGTCTGTCTGTCTGTCTGTCTGTCTGTCTGCCTGACCCGGCCCGGCTTCGCCCAGTCCCTGATGGGGAGCATCTCATTTAATTCATATAAGTAGTCATATAAGTTCCCGTTCCCGACTGTCTGTCTGTCTCTGTCTGTCTGTCTGTCTGTCTGTCTGTCGGTCTGTCTGTCTGTCTGTCTGTCTGTCTGTCTGTCTAATCATTTATTGGTTGCAGTTAGAACAACCTAGATAAACGAAGACCAACTTACAAAAAGCATTAGAAAGAGCACTTGAAAGGTCTTTACATCTTCCCCAACAATTAACTTGGGTGAATGGAGCGGCGGCAGCAGCAGCAGCAGAAGAAGAAAAAGGAGGAGTAGGAGCTGGGAGGAGGAAGAGGGAGGTGGAGGAGGGAGGAAGAGATAGGCGGAGAGAGGAGGAGGAGGGAAGAGGAGGGAGGAGTAGGAGTAGGGAGGAATAGGAGGGAGGAGGAGGGATTAAGAGGAGGAGGAGGGAGGAGGAGGGAGGAGGAGGGAGGAGGAGGGAGGAGGTAGAGAGAGGAGGAGGAGGAGAGAGGAGGAGGAGAGAAGAGGAGGAGGAAGGAGGAGGAGGGAGGAGGAGGGATAAGGGAGGAGGAGGAGGGGGAGAAGGGATGAGGATGAGGGAGGAGGAGGGAGGAAGAGGGAGGAGGAGGAGGGAGGATGAGGGGGGAAGGATGGAGGAGGGAGGAAGAGGAAGAAGAGAGGAGGAGAAGGGAGGAGAAGGGAGGAGGAGGAGGGAGGATGAGTGATTAGGAGGAGGAGGAGGGAGGAGGAGAGGGAGGAGGAGGGGGAGGGAGGAGGAGGAAGAGGGAGGAGGAGGGGGAAGGAGGAGGAGGGTAAGGAGGAGTAGGGAGGAGGAGGAGGGAGTAGGAGGGAGGAGGAGGGAGAAGCAAGAGGGAGGAGGAAGAGGGAGGAGGAAGGAGAAGGAGGAGGGAGGATGAGGGAGGAGAAGAACGCAGGAGGAGGAGGGGGAGGAGGAGGAGGGAGGAGGAGAGGGAGAAGGAGGGAGATGGAGGAGGAGGAGGGAGGAGAAGGAGGGAGGAGAAGGAGGGAGGAGGAGGGAGGAGAAGGAGGGGAGGAGGAGGAGGGAGGATGAGGAGGGAGGAGGAGGAAGAGGGAGGAGGAGGGATGTGGAGGGAGGAGGAGGAGGGAGGAGGAGGTAGAGGGAGGAGGTGAAGGGAGGAGGAGAAGAGAGGAGGAGGGATGAGGAGGGAGGAGGAGAGGGAGGAGGAGGGAGGAGGAGGGAGGAGTAAGGGGAGGAGGAGGAGGTAGGAGGAGGAGGAGGGAGAAAAGGGGAGGAGGAGGAGGGAGGAGGAGGGATGAGGGGGAGGACATAGGAGGATGAGGAGGGAGGAGGAGGGAGTAGGAGGAGAAGGGAGGAGGAAGGAAGAGGAGTGATTAGGAGGAGGGAGGAGGGCGAGGAGGTAGGAGGAGGAAGAGGGAGGAGGAGGAGGAAGGAGGAGGAGGAAGGAGAGGAGGAAGGAGGAGGAAGAGGGAGGAGAGGGAGGAGGAGGAGAAAGAGGGAGGAGGAGGATGGAGAGGGGGAGGGGAAGAGGAAGAGGATAGGAGGAGGAGGGGAGAGGAGGAGGAGGATTATAACGCATATGCCTGTAGATAACTGCAGCGAAAAGGTGGGTCTGTCTATCTATCTGACCCGGCGTGGCTTCGCCCAGCTCCTGGCGGGTAGCGTCTCATTAAATTCATACAACAAAATAAAGTAACTTAAAAGAATGTCCTTCCACACACCATCCATTATTTCTAATGAAAACCGTTTCTAATCACCTGCATGACTGTAGATCTTTAAGCATAAAAAGATGAGTTACAATGTTATGCATTATGCATTATTTTTATGGAAACTTTGAAAATGCCCTAAAGATTGTATCATTATTTATTATAACTCATATGCCGGTATATAACTACAGACAAAGAGTTTATAAATCTTTGAAACCGATGCAACAATATGACTATAGGTTATACAGCAATGTTATTAAAAGTTATGCCCCTTGAAATAACTTTTCTAGAGTTAAGTCCCCTCGCTGTATATAAATTACAATGTAAAATGAAAAATTAAATAATATTAAGTAAGCAGCCAATTTCACACTAAAAAAATATCACAGTTGGCTGCGCTGGAATGAAAGGAAGACGTGTAGAAAATTTCATCTCAATCGGATGGGCCGTTCGCGAACGCATAAAGGACATACACACACACACACACACCCACCCACATACATCCTTTTTTATATATAAGACAAGAGAAGAACAATATCATCATCGGAATAATAATGAAGGACCATCAATTTTGAAGATGGAAGCTCAGAATGCTCTTAACCATATGAAAACTGGCAAGACCCCAGGTACAGATAACATCACAATAGAAATGATCAATGCCTTAGAAGAATATGGAATAGACCAAGTCACCAGACTGCTGAACGCAAAATACGATACTGGAGATATACCTCCCGAATTATGTAATTCTATATAACAAAAACAAAGATAATGCATACAGATAAAACTATTATGGAGAAAGAAATATATGTTAATGAGCAAAAATTGGAGGTGGTGGAAAATTTTGAATATCTTGGGTCATTGATTACCAACAACGGTGACACAATGAAAGAAATTAAACGACGACTATCAATTGCTCTTCAAAGACTTAGACAACTGGATAAATTATGGAGTGGGACAGACAGAATTTAAAAAATTAGATTTTTAAGAGCATGCATCTTTCCTATTGCAACATACGCCTGTGAGACCTGGACACTTACTAAACAAGCTGAACAGCGCATAAATGCCTTTGAATATAAATGTTATAGACGCGTTCTAAGAATATCTTGGGTAAAGAAAAGAACAAATGCATCAATACTTCAAGAGCTGAATATTGAAGAAGGCTGGCTATTAAAGATGATAAAACAAAGAAAATTGAAATAATTTGGTCACTTGAAACGTCACGACAGTTTGGAGAGAACAGCAATGGAGGGATATATGCCTGGGAAGAGAGGAAGAGGAAGGCCAAAGAAAAGATGGGTGCAGGATGTGGCGGATGATCTGCAGATGGGTTTATCGGACGGGGACATCTTGCTTAGCTTATGATCGAGAGGTTTTCTGGAAGGTCGTTATGTGAGCGAGGTTCTGCAAAGGACATGGTAATGAATGAATGAATATTTATTGCAATCCCGAAGAAATCAGGAGCCTTGGAATGCGATCAATATCGAGCAATTAGTATAATGAGCCACATCACGAAGATTCTGCTGAGAATTATCATGCAAAGAGGAAGAAAATACAACCCGAAATAGGAGAAGAACAATGTAGGTTTGTAGAAGGCAAGGGCACAGTAAATGCTGTGTATATACTGAGAATAGTAACTGAACGTTCTATAGAAGTAAACAAAGATTTATATCTTTGCTTTATTGACTACACAAAGGCTTTAGAAAAAGTGAGACATGTCGACATGATAAGGATACTTGAAGATCTACAAATTGATGGAAAAGACCTTATACTTGTAAAAAACATATATTGGAAACAACAAGCTGCATCAGAATCGATAACGATGTAAGTCAATATCAGCCTGTTAAAAGAGGTGTGAGACCGGGATGTGTAATGTCTCCAGATCTTATTCCCTGTACAGTGAAAATATTTTCAGAAATATAGAAGATATGGAAGGAATCAACATTGCGGGACGATACATCAATAACATTAGATATGAAGATGATACAGTCTTGATTGCAGACAATGAATGGGACCTTCAAAATTTAGAGACATGTGAGTAGAATAGTAAAGAGGGAAAAACAGAAAGACTGGGAAGAGTATGGAGAAACCCTAAATAAAAACTACAAGGAGGCAACCAGAAACTTCTACAAAAAGATAAGTGCAATGCGAACCAGAGGAGAACCCTTTGACCCAATTGAAATAATTAACAGCGAAAATGGAGAACCAATAAGTGAACAAAAACAGATCCTAATAAGATGGAAGCAGTATTTCGAACAACATCTCAACATCCCATCAGATGTCACAGGAATTCAAGAGACCTACACAGATGTCACCGAGGAACTAGAACCAGACATACTAAAAGAAGAAATTATAGAAGCCATCAGATTAGCCCCATTGAACAAATCACCAGGACAGGATGAAATACCAAATGAACTAATTAAAGCAGCAAGGGAAGTAGGAACAGCTTGGCTACATAGACTATTCAACCATGTTTGGGTAGAACAACAGACACCACGAGACTGGGGAAACGCCATAATTATCCAAATTTGGAAAAACAAAGGCAGCAAAAGAGATTGCACACAATACAGAGGCATTGTTGAGGCATACTGGGAAAATATTTTGCAAAATTCTTGAAAAAAGATTACGAACTACTTTAGAACCCCAGCTAAGCGAAACGCAGCTTGGATTTAGGAAAAACAAAGGATGCACAGACGCCATTTTTGCTCTTAGACAACTTATAGAAAAATCAATTGAATTCAATGAAACACTCTACTTAGCCTTTGTTGACCAAGAAAAGGCATTTGATAGGGTAGATAGAAACAAGCTGTGGGAAATCCTTAAACAATATGGAGTGAGTACACATCTAACAAACCTATGTAGAAGTTTATACAACAACAGTGAATGCATAGTGAGAGCAACTGGAGGACACTCAGAACCCTTCACCATAAGATCTGGAGTACAACAAGGTTGTGTCCTGTCCCCTCCCTTGTTCATAACATACATAGACAACATATGTAAAGAAACCAGCCAAGCAGAGACAGCTAGAATACCGCATGACGAGAACACAGAAGAAGAACCATCTGCAAATCTAACCATTAGAGAACTCCTGTTTGCGGACGACCAAGCACTAATAGCAAAATCAGAAGCTAAATTACAAGACCACATGAATAGTCTAAACGAAATGTGTAGGGAACATAACATGAAAATTAGCACAAGCAAAACAGAGGTAATGACTATAACTAAAGAAGAACAAACAGCAACAGTTCACCTAAACGAACATCCCTTGAAACAAGTAAAGAGCTTCAAGTACCTAGGAAGTATAATATCATCAAATGGCAGATCAGAAGACGAGATCGAAAATAGGTGCAATAAGGCAAATCAACTCATTGGACAAATGGCACCAATACTAAAGAACAAACATGTATCAATAACTACTAAGAAAGCACTTTACAACACAATCTTCCTACCAACTCTGTGCTACCAATGCCAAACCTGGACAATGACAGAAAAAGAGAAAAGAAAAATCACAACAACAGAAATGAGGTTCCTGAGAAGAATACTCAACGTATCAAGAAGAGATAAGATCAGAAATGAAGAAATCAGGACTAAAGTGGGGGTTAAAGCTGCTCTAGATTTTATTAGAAAGCAGCAAGTCAAATGGTTTGGCCATGCAAGTAGGCTACCAGTCAACAGCATGCCACAACAAGCAATGATGTACAGACCAGATGGAAACAGAGGAAGAGGCCGACCACGTAAACGTTGGACGGAGGGAATAACAGAATCCATGGGAATGTCGATATACGAAGCCCATAACCGGGCACTCTCACGAAGTTTATACTTCACCTCGACACCGCAAGATACAAGAGGAACATGATGAGATGATGAGATGAGATGATGCGGTTGTTGCACACAGTGAACAACTAGGGTTAGAACTGAATATTAAGAAGACACAGATTATGGTCGTCACTGGGAAGAAGGCAAAACGACAATGTGATATATGAGTAAATGGGCATATTCTTAAGCAAATGAATCGATACAGTTATCTCGGCACAGTCATAACATCTGATTGGAGATGCCTTGAAGAGATTAGAACAAGAATTGCCATTGCGAAGGTAGCCTTTTACAAGATGAAAAACATACTGACCAATAAAAAGATATCAACTGAAACGAGAAAAAGAGTTGAAGTGCTACATAGAACCTATGCTTTTGTTTGGATGTGAAGCGTGGACAATGAGCAGTCAAGCTGAAAAACAGCTGATGGCTGTGGAAATGTAGTTTCTGAGGAAAATGCAAAGAATACCACTGACAGACAGAAAAACCAATGAAAAAGTCCTTCAAGAAACAAATGAAGATAGTAAGCTGGTTAGAGTCATTAGATGCAGAGAGTCAAAATTTGTGGGGCATGTTATGAGAAGAAATGATTTGGAGACTTTGGTGATAACTGGCAAGATCGAAGGAAAGAGACGAAGGGGAAGACCGAGAAGTAAATACCTGCATGGCTTGGTCACGTGGTATGGTCGAGACAGGAACATGAAGCTGATCCACGACTCTGGTGATCGAGTGAGATGGCAGAACATGACCACCCACGATTATCGGCATGGCACATGATGGGTGGATAGATGGATGGATGATGATTGTGGTGATCATTGTGACTGTGATGATGATGATGATGGGGATGATGATGATGATGATTATTATTTTGATGGTGATGATGATGATGATGATGATGATGATGATAATGATGGTGGTGGTCATGATGATGGTGATGATATGACTATTATATATGGATAATGATGCTGAGGTAGGGGGTTCAGTCCCTACACTGTCAGTTGGACTAAAATATTGAGTTCTTATCGTTGACTTGACGATGTAAATTACAAGTACCTCTGAAGTCGGGAGTAGGTTCTCCTGATGGCGAGGGATACTGGTAATAGAGAAAGCTAATCAACAAGCAAAATTCAGTCTAGTGTTACTAGAAGTAGCCTGTGTGGTCTACACTCGACTTTAAAGCGAGCGGCAGCCATTCCCCCCACCCCCCACACAAAAAAGAAGAAATGTTCGTGTTATAACATTGAGGAGTCGTGACATGTTCGGGCAATGAAAAGGCTAGTTATTGAAAACAAGTTTTCTCCCCCGATGTGTCTCCACCTTGCCGTGGTGGGGGAGCTTGCGTGTCCCATCGACCCCATGTGCTTATCGGACGGCTCGTGGGATAGGGACCAGACTAAGAGAGACACAACTTGCTGCTCTGCAGGTGACTGAGGATAGCAGTCAAAATTTAAGCTCAGGCGCACGAAGCCACAATCTTGGTCCAGATACTTACACAAACGCCTCCACTAATAATGGAGGTGAGATACTGGGCACGCTACATGCCCAGTTCAGATACCTGTCCAAAGGCTCTCAGCTGGGGGATATGAGGGATCCCCGGATGAGAGGGCCTGGCCGTTTCTCGCTCACTGCTGTACGGAGGTAAGGTGCTGAGCCGGCAGCACAGGTAGCCTACCTCGTGAGCGAGTACTAAAAAGTGAAAAAACACTTCGGTCGCACATTCCGATGAAAGTCTTTAACCGTACTCATGTAGTAAGTGTAGTCAAAGGTGGAAAATCGTCTCGATGACACGAAATGGAACGCCTGGCTTGCGAATCCATTACGTGGCAGACCAAAGGAAAAGCTTGCTGTGTGGAAGTCGAAATAAGAGTCTAACTTGTCTTGAACCTGAGGAAGGCTAACCTCATTAAAAATGCCCGCTGAAGCCGGAAGTATCAGCCTACGGGCGGCAAAATAAAAATGGCACTACGCAACTACGTCCGAGTGAAATGTCTTTCGTGACCGGAAAAGCTCTAACTAGTCTTCCCTCGTGCTAGGAAAATCTACCTTGTTTCCGAATGCCGCTCTTGCTCGGAACAGCTCTGACTAGGTAGTTCTCCTAATGTCCTTCGTGCCTGGAACAGCTCTGAAGGGCACAGAGACAAGCACATGTCCGAACCGAAAACTCGCTGAGTGGATACCGTCTGCAGATGGCCTGATTTGTGCGGGAGCGGCCCGTGGTGAAGGAACGCCCAATATGTTGAAGTGAGGATTTAAAGCAGCCATGAGCAGGACGTGACGATTCCCTCGGTAAGCCCAGGACCAGGGCGCTATGTGTCGGCCATGCAAATATGGAAGAAGGCTTGGATGGCGGAAAATGCTATGGACTGTCCCTACCTTCCTCTGAGGGATGACCGTTGTCTTCGACCGTTCCAACTTGGCCAGCTGGGTTGTAGATGGCACCACAAAAGTGAGAGTCTCCCAGGAATGCTACCTGGTCAAAAAAGCACGCTGTCGTCGGATGTGTTGGCCTACGGGTTTCGGCCCAAGGGCGCATAACAGACACACCGCAATCACATCTGAAAAAACACTCCGGATGAACGAAAAGAAAAAGAAGAAGAAGAAAACAAGTTTCTTCTTCAGGTGAAATCTCTTGTTCGTCTTCTTCTTCGCTCCTCTTTCGAGGGCAGTGCGTATCAATGTGTATCAGTGAGCCGGGAGTGCAGGGAGTGGCCAGCATGGGCCACGGAAGTGGAAATTCAGCAACTAATTCAGGATAATGCTCGCCCGGGTGATGTGATTATCTACACAGATGGTTCGGTGTTGAGAGGCAGGAGAAGTGCCTAGAGATTCTTAGCAAAAGCTAATGGTCGACGTTTGGTGCAGGAGAGCCTGGCGTATGATACCACAACATCTAGCTTAAGAAGCTAGCTGGAGGCAGTCAGTGCAGCTTTCCGCTGGATGGAGAGCACGATACATACACACATCGTGATTGTAACTGACTCAGAAAGCATGCTGAGGAGGGTGAGGGCAGACAGGCTTCGGGCAGAGTGGTGTGCTTCGCTTCGGGGGTCACGGGTGGCAAGCATCATCTGAATCTTTTCTCCGGGGCATGCCGGTGTGATGTGGAATGAACAGGCGGACAGATTGGCTGGCTCTGCAAAACTTGGTGGATAATTGATGCATGACAAAGCAGACGTGGTTGCGGCCTTGTGGGAGCACGTGTACACCTCGGAGGAGCAAATGAATCACCATAGTCTGGCAAGAATGAGACAGCGAGGAGTGACGAGGGGATCTGGCCAACGCTCAGATGGACATATAATCAGATTGCTACTGGAACTATTGGTGTTGGAACTCTTCGCTGGCTGCTGAGGATGGGGACGGAGCGTTTATGGGAATGTCCCGAATAATGTGATGTCAGTTCCTAAATAAATCGTCCTCTTCTTCAGCGTTCCGAGCCATTGAGGTTCTTTGCTGCAGATACAATCCTTCTCCATTCGTCTCTCTGGTGGACCTTCTCTTGCCAGTCGTTGATTCCAAGTGCTTGTAGGTCTATACATGTATTATCTCTCCACCGCCTTCTTGGTCTACCTCGGGGTCTACGGTCATTTATTTCCTGAGTGTAAGCGAGTTTTGTTTCCCTATTATCTTCCATTCTTTCTATATGCCCCAGCCATTGTAGTCTATTAGCCTTCATGATACCAGTGATTAGCGGGGACTTAAAAAGATCATAAATGTCTTTGTTACTTCTTCTTTTCCACTCTCCACTTTGTGTATCTCTAATGGGTCCAAAGATGCGTCTTAACATTTTGTTCTCAAAGGTTTGTAACAAGGCTTCGTCTCCTTTCGTTGTACTCCAGGTTTCAGAGCCATACAGCACAACTGGTCTGATCAGTGTTTTGTATATTGTGATTTTGGTGTTACGAGATAGCGCCTTTGATTTTAGTAGATGTTGTAGTGCATATTTCCAGAGTGTGGGAGCACGTGCACATCTCGGAGGAGCAAATGGATTACCATGGTCTGGCAAGAATGAGACAACGAGGAGTGACGAAGGGATCTGGCCGACGCTCAACGCTCAAAGGAAAGGCGAGACGGACTTATAATCAGATTGCTACTGGTACTATTAGTGTTGAAACTCTTCGCTGGCTGCTGAGGATGGGGACGGAGCACTTATGGGAATGCCCCGAATGCCGTGATGTCGATTCCTAAATCAATCAATCAATCAATCAATTTCCAGAGTTGATTCTAGTTTGTATTTCTTCCCTTATGATGTTGGAGCAGTTGAAGATTGTACCCAGGTATTTGTATGTTTCCGTTCTTTTAATGGTCATATTATCTATTTGTATGTGGCCAGAGTTTTTAGTCATTCCGTCTCTTGAAATTACCATATATTCTGTCTTATCTTCGTTGATAACCAGCCCCATCTGTTGGGCTTTTCCCTTTAAGTGAGTCAATATTTCCAATGTCTTTTGTTCACTTTGCCCTATAATATCTATATCATCTGCATAACCAAGCAGCTTGGATGTTCCTCCAATATCACATTCCTCCTTTACCTTCCTTACAACTTTCTCTAGAGCCAGATTGAAGAGTAGCGGCGATAGTGCATCACCCTGTTTCAAGCCAGATGTTATTTGGAAGGGGTCTGATTTCCTGTCTTTATATGTTACTATATTATAAGTATCTTCCATGCATAGTCTGGTCATGTTGATTAACTTCCTTGGTATTCCAAATTCCTGCATAGCATTCCATAGACTCTTCCTATGGACACTATCATAAGCCTTTTTAAAATCCACAAAATGTTATGGAGATCTCTTTTATATTCCCAATGTTTCTCGGCTATTTGTCGTAAGATAAATATCTGATCTATTGTTGATCTGTTTTGTCTAAAACCCGCCTGGTAGTCACCTAATATGTCTTCTGAATATGGTTTGAGTCTATTTAGTAATACTGCAGATAGTATCTTATAGCTTGTGGACAGTAGTGATATTCCTCTATAATTTCCACATTGGAACTTGTCTCCTTTCTTAAAGATAGGTATCAATAATGACTCTTTCCAGTCATGGGGTAATTCTTCTGTCCTCCAGATTTTTATTATTAGTTCGTATAGCTTTAGATGTAATGCATGGCCACCTGCCTTTATAAATTCAGCAGCAATTCCATCAGTTCCAGTTGCCTTATTGTTTTTAAGTCGTGTGATTACATATAGGATTTCTTCAAATGTAGGTTCCTAAATAAATAAATAAATAAATAAATAAATCGATCAATCAATCAATCAATCAATCAATCAATCAATCAGTGTGTATCAGTGTATCAAACTTCAGCATGCATTTGTGTAAGGTGTACTTCCTGTAGACAAATAATCATCATGTGCCACGCCTAAAAACGGTCATGCCTCGCCATCTCACACGATCACCAGAGTCGTGGATCAGCTCAGTGTTCTTGTCTCGACCATACGACGTGGCCAAGCCATCCAGATATTTACTTCCCTGCCGTCCCCTTGTTCTATTCCCCTCGATTTTCCCAATTGTCGCCAAGTTCTCAAGTTTCTTTTATCTCATAACGTTCCCAAAAAATCTAGACAGATTTCATCCACAGTAACGAGCTTTACTTACCTGTGGATGAGTTACTTTCTCTAACAATTTTGCCATGTCAGAAGCCTTACAGCATACCCTTTGCAATTTCCAACTACATTGTAACTGTTACACCACTTTCTCCGTAATCCCATTTATCCACGCAGGGTCTCGCAGCGAGGCGAGAACTGGAAGCGGTTCGACCCGCGCTCGTGACTTGCGGGATAATGAGCCGGCCGCTCAGAAAACAATGGCAAACTACTGAGCGTAATCTTGCCAAGAAATCAACATACAGCTGAAAGATGCTGATGTTGACAGGATGTCCTTTAAAGGATATGCAAAATATTGAATTGTAACTGTTAAAGTACACAACTTGCATACCTGACCTCCTGTTTTTTTCCCCCCATCCTGTTCCGATAAGGCTAGGTAATCGATATCACTTTCTAAGCGAACAAGGGGCTGAGATATCATTAGGTACCAATGGTTCTCGGAAACATGTTCAGCTCTATGCAGGGATCGAACCTTCTGAGAGCTTGAGGCGGACACGTAACCTCTCAGCTGCGTTCCCCCCTCCCCCCACAATCCCCCCTCCCATCCAACCGTCTATTCTTCCGCCAGCCACCCCGAACAAAAAGTTTGAGAAGTTTAAGCGGTGCTGGTTTTTTCGAAAAAGGTATAGGGGCTGGTCGTTCAGAAAGCAATGGCAAACTACTGAACGTAACACTTGCTTAGTACATCAACAGCAGCTGAAAATGCTGGTGTTGACTGCAACGTCCCGTAAGGGATACGCAACCAAAAAACAAAAACAAGAAGTCTTGGTCTAGTGCGCACAGAACATTGTCACTTACCGGAAACGCCGCTGTCACTCTGGGAGAGAACTGGCGGCAGACACGTGAGCAGCAGAACTAATCCGACCGCCATTGCCGCCCTGAATAGCCTGGGCCGCCTGAAAATAAACACAGGTTCCTGTTGACGTATGCATATAAACACGCACACACACGCACGCACAAACACGCACACGCACACACACACACACACACACACACACACACACACACACACACACACACACTATGGGAGTCATAACATCTACATACGCGACACATGCCAAACATGTGGAGTCCATTAATGTCACACACAAAGCAGTCAGTATAGTTTATGAAGTGTGTGAGTTCGATTTCGGACACCGTCATTCCGTTCACAACGGCATTTTTAAAGAGGTCCTGGAAGAGGCGGGGAAAGAGTGGGGGTCGTCGATGGGTCTACAGAGTTCATGCTTTGTGAAATGCTTTCGGAGAGAGGCTCTGTGGGGAAATGGCCGAGCTGTCTGTGATAAAACCCGGTGCAATAGATCCCCTTCTTTAAACCCGTTTTTAATTCATTAGTGCTACCGAGCTCTGCATGCAGATGACCCTAGTAGAATACTCCGAGGGAGTGCCAATGTGTGCAACAGAAACGGAACTTCCTGTGAATATAGGTCATGAGTAAAATGGCTAATCCCAACCAGCGGAGACCTGGTGGTCAGGAGACAAGGCTACTAAATGGATATTAGCATGTTTAACGTATTGATTAATTTAAATATTGAGCACAACCCACTACTGGCAACGCCGATCGCATTCTGGTATGAACCTAAGGCCTATCCACGTCAATATGGAAGCACTATACTCGAGTTTCGCCCTCGTTTGAGCTCGTCAGTAGTGCATATCCTTGACCGGATCCGGAAACAGTCCCGGATCACGCGTGTGAAGCGGGTGTGTAACCACGCGGCACACACTGGACACACCAAATTATCACAACAGAACATCACAACGCTACCCATCGTAGGCTATGTATTGATTAATGCTGACGTCGACTACCTACGGCACGAGTACTAGGCGTGGCACGAGCACTAGGCATTTCAGGAGGATCGATTTTCAATGGCATGCCGTGTGAATTGAAATATGGATCAGATTTCACTAAAATATATAAATTAAATAGAAACAGATAATTCTTTTACAGTTATTCGTGTTTTCACATCTCTTCACAACCAAAGTTGTTAGACAAATGGATTAAAGAATTTGCGAATTGATGCAAAAATATTGAGTGAGTGTTGAGCAGCAACAATGATTGATTTTGGTGAAGTTCTATTTCCAGCCTAAACCTACCCTCTCTCCCGACCACGATCCACCTCCAACGCTATAGATGTTTTGTCTGTCGCATTCTCACGCTAGTGCTTTAGCATTAACAGTTTTTTTTTAATATTTTAAATATGTTGCCGTTAAATTGACTCCAAAATGTCATGCTCGTTTTGAGACTTTTGAACAAACGAATATACGAGGCGCGTTTTTAAGTAAGTCCCGTTTTGACCATACCGACAAACACCGATGGAAAACGGAAAAGTGCATATGCAGTATGTTTATGTGGTTCACTAGCTAGCTGTGTGCTATTTTTCCACTGCCGAAATCTTGTTTGATGCTGCGTGTGAGTGATTTATAATGAGTGCAAAAATAAATACTCCCACCAGTTGTTAGGTTCGTGCTGTGAAACGTTGTCTTGCTAGCAAAAAAACAACAGTGCTGCAGAAATTCATGGTCACTATTTTCTGAGACAAAAAAGGGGTCTTGTTTATTGATTTTCTTGAACGTGGAAAGACAGTTAATGCCAAATCTTATTGTGACACTCTGAGATAAAACTTAGACGTGCCATCCAAAACATAAGGCGTGGGCTGGTGTCCTCTGGAATTTTGCTTTTGCACGATAATGCAGGGATGTGTAATGTCTCCAGATCTTTTTTCCCTATACAATGAACATATTTTCAGAAATGTAGAAGATATTAATGGAATCAGCTTTGGAGGACGAAACATCAATAACATTAGATATGCAGATGATACAGTATTGATTGCAGACAATGCACAGGATCTGCAACAATTAGTAGACGCGGTTGTTGTACACAGTGAGCAGCTGGGGTTGGAATTAAACTGTTAGAAGACACAGGCTATGGTCGTCACTAGGAAGAACGAAGTACCACAATGTAATATACAAGTAAATGGGAATATTCTTCAACAAGTGAATCGGTACAATTATCTCGGAAGTCATAATATCTGATGGGAGATGCCTTGAAGAGATTAGAACAAGAATCGCCATGGCGAAAGTAGCCTTTAGCAAGATGAAAAACATTCTAACCAATAAAAAGATGTCAATTGAATCGAGAAAAACAGTGTTGAGGAGATACATAGAGCCTGTTCTTTTGTATGGATGTGAAACTTGGACAATGTGCCATCCATCCATCCATCATGCGCCATGCCGGTAAGCGTGGGCGGTCATGTTCTGCCATCTCACTCGATCACCAGAGTCGTGGATCAGCTCCGTGTTTCTGTCTCGACCATGCCACAAGGCCAAGCCATCCAGGTACTTGCTTCTAGGTCTTCCCCTTGGTCTGTTCCCCTCGATCTTACCAGTTGTCACCAAGTTCTCCAAATCATTTCTTCTCATAACGTGCCCAAACAATTTTGACTGTCTGCGTATAATGTCTCTAATCAGTTTACGATCTTCGTTTGTATCTTGAAGGACCTGTTCATTGGTCTTTCTAGCTGTCCATGGTATTCTTTGCATTTTCCTCAGATACCACATTTCTACAGCCATCAGATGTTTTTCAGCCTGGCTGCTCATTGTCCAGGCTTCACATCCATATAAAAGTACAGGTTCTATGTAGCATCTCAACTCTCTTTTTCTCGTTTCAATTGAAATCTTTTTATTGGTCAGTATGTTTTTCATCTTGCTAAAGGCTACTTTTGCCATGGCGATTCTTGTTCTAATCTCTTAAAGGCATCTCCCATCAGATGTTATTACTGTTCCGAGATAATTGTACCTATTCACTTGTTGAAGAATATTCCCATTTACTTGTATATTACATTGTGGTATTTCGTTCTTCCTAGTGGCGACCATAATCTGTGTCTTTTTACACTTTAATTCTAACCCTAGTTATTCACTCTGTGTAACAACCGCATTTACTAAATTTTGCAGGTCCTGTTCATTGTCTGCAATCAAGACTGTATCATCTGCATATCTAATGTTATTGATATATCGTCCCCCAATGTTGATTCCTTCCATAGCTTCAATATTTCTGAAAATACTTTCACTGTACAAGGAAAACAGATCTGGAGACATTACACATCCCTGTCTCACACCTCTCTTAATAGGCTGATATTGGCTTACTTAATTTCAACTCTTATGGCAGCTTGTTGTTTCCAATATATGATTTTTACAAATCTAAGGTCTTTTCCATCAATTTGTAGATCTTCAAGCATCCTTATCATGTTGACATGTCTCACTTTATCGAAAGCCCACACAACATGATTTTCGTGGCATCTGTAAAGAAGGTGGTTTGCCATTGCTTTCCTTCCTAGCAGTGACCATACTGGTCAGTGACAGTAGCCATTGTCTCCTTATAAAAGAGATCCTCTGCCTACCGTCGTGAAGGTGGAGACCATAACCTACAACTATCTGTCGGCTGCTCCCTATCTTTATCCACCTAGCTGAAAAACATCTGATGGCTGCAGAAATGTGGTTTCTGAGGAAAATGCAAAGAATACCATGGACAGTTAGAAAAACCAATGACCAAGCACAGGAGACAAATGAAAATGGTAAATTGATTAGAGAAATTAGACGTAGACAGTCAAAATTGGTTGGGCATGTTATGAGAAAAAATGGATTGGAGAACTTAGTAACAACTGGCAAGATCTAGGGGAACAGACCAAGAGGAAGATCGAGAGGAAAATACCTGGATGGCTTGGCCACATGGCATGAACGAGACAGGAAGACTGAGCTGATCCACGACTCTGATGATCGAGTGAAATGGCGAGTCATGACCGCCTACGCTTTCCGACATGGCACATGATTGATTGATTGACGATAATGCTCGACCTCACGTCGTATATGGAGCTATTCAATTGTTGCAAACATTTCACAGGGAAATGGTTGACCACCCGACCTACAGCCCCGATCTGGCGCCAAATGATTACCACCTTTTCATGAATCTAAACAAGTTGCTGTCATCCCAGCGGTTTGAAACTGATGATGAACTGGAAACTGGTGTTAATGAATGGTTCAAGACGCTGGCGGCAGACTTCTACGACATTGGAATTAAGAACCTGGTGCCACCATACCAAAAATGTGTTAAAGTCAATGGTGACTATGTTGAGAAATAATATAAATGTGTGGTTATTCGCCTCGTAGATTGTACGAATGTGAACTTAGGTTGGCATGCTGAGAGTCTTTACAACATTACTTCGAGACGAATCTACAAAAAGGTCGCAAATCCCTGCTCTAATGTTTAAGGAGGTTCACTTCCGCCAGCTCCCATAGGGTCCGCTTGCCATCAGGCAAACTGACACCCTGGCAACTCCGCTACGGGTCCTAACACAGAAAATGCAGTATGTTACGAAGGTAGTAGTCGCCACACATTCTTGTCATCATGTAGTACTTCCCATTCACAAAGTCGCTCTCATCACGGCTAGACAACACGAACCTTTGTCCATTTTCATGTTTATGGTGAGAGCGATGTGGATACGCCTTTTGCTTCGCGCTCCGAAGGTTTTGTGATCGATTCCGACCTACGTCGTTCGGTTTACGAGTAAAATTTTCTGGGAGACTTCTGGGGATTGTCACTGGAGCTACGGAGATTGTGCTTTGTGCGACGCTTTCGACAGGCCGGCCTGCGGCAAGCGACCGGGATAAAACCCGGTGCAATGAAGTCGATCCTCTTGTCGTTAAGTCCCTTTAACATCTCGATTGACATACGGCGCTAGAGGAAGAAGCCACACAGCCATGAGACTCATCTTCATGCCAGGCATACATAACTTGTAGGCGACCTATATCTGAACCAAACATGTCAAGGCCATCGTTCACACGGGACCTCATTTCTGAGAACTATATTCTCCACCTAACAGACGTCGGCTGCAAATTCGCTGGCCTGATAATTATCACTCATAAGTGTCCTAACCCGCCTTTTCTGTATTTAGATGACCATAAGTAGTATGTCCAGTTGGTCACCGTTCTTCTGTTGACTGACTCGGTCGATAACTTATATTTTGTCACATTCGTTGGTTAATCTAGATTCTTTATTTATCGTAATATTTATTACTTTTCAAAATAAGATGTGTTTCAAATAAGATGTATTGTTATGTGACAGCGGAAGACATGGCTGTTTTGCTCGTTACAATTAACATATAAGGCTTCTAGTCTTGCCCCGGAAATGCCATGATGGGACTAAATGTTTATGCTTCCGGCATTCCCTAGTCCCAGAGCTGGGGTATGAGTTGATTTCATTGTGGTTCTTTGCAATAATCTGTGCTGTCTGAATGCCCGTAGGTCTGTATATCTTTCCTTCCCCACATCTCTCTCTCTCTCTCTCTCTCTCTCTCTCTCTCTCTCTCTCTCTCTCTCTCTCTCTCTCTCTCTCTCTCTCTCATCTCCGATATTCTCACACTGTTATCTCTCACATTTTCAAGACGAAAGCCACGGCCAGCTCATCCTGCCAGCTGTTGACCTCGGTACCAACTCACGGAGACATCGAAGTCACACAAACAGTGACAGCGTCAGAGAAGGAAGCCACACAGTCATGAGACTCATCTGCATGCTAGGCATACATCACTTGTAGGCGACCTATATCTGAACCAAACATGTCAAGGCCATCGTTCACACGGGACCTCATTTCTGAGAACTATATTCTCCACCTAACAGAGGTCGGCTGCAAATTCGTTGGCTTGATATTAATCCCTCAAAACTGTCCCAACCCGCCATTTCTGGAGGCGATAAATTAGTGATAATTATGAATGGGGAATCCGCTTCAAAGCCAGACAATGACAAATGACAAGCCAGCGGAAATAATAGAACGGTATTTTGAGAATGGTAAGCGTCGCATATAGACCATCCTGCTGGGGGCACCATTAATTCGTTAGCAGCTTGACTGTGACCGACATGTGACATATAAGACAGGCAGGTGTCATGCTTCACAGGCTTCTCCTACCCTTCTTAGTTCCGTCGTCGATCCAGCCTCGCAAAATTACTACAAGAGATATTCTTGAGAAGGAAATGTAACTAGAAAGATAGTTGAATACCCTACCACATTATGCAGTAACATAGTATACATAACACACCTGTCATGTATGGGATTACCGACCCAACAAATTACCTGCATTGTTTGTATAGTTATAGCATTGCTTTGCTGATCTAGCAGATTCTGAAGCTTGTCTTGTTCCAGATGCACTGGTGTTACATTTCTTCTGGGGTAAATTAGGCAGGCCGAGAGAGGGATCATGTTTTATGGGCATTATTTGGTCTCTGTCTTTACAAGAGGAAATGACACCTGATGAACTGGCAGTACAAGCTAGAGATATCTTGATAACTGCAGCCAAAGATTTAATTCCCACCAAGAAAAAGCAACGTAAGCCGTGGATTACATCAGACACGTTAGAATTAATAAAACAACGAAGAGAACAGAAATAGAAAGGAGGTGAATCCGATAACAACAGGATGAAGTATAAATCTTTAACTCGAGAAATAAGAAAGAACACAAGAAAGGACTAAAATCAACATATACAAGATTGCTGGTCCAGAATAGAGCAATATCATAAGGCTGGAAGAGATTACGAAATGTTCAAATAAATGAAGTTATTGACAAGAAATGTTCAACCTCAATTGAATATTATCTGTGACAAGATGGGAAATACCTTAACATAATCTAGACAAATTCTAGAAAGATGGCAGGAGTATTGCAGTGGAATGTATGATATGAGTGACAGTGAGGATATGAATGAGTTACATGAGCCAACGACAGAAGAGACAGAACCTGAACCCTCATTAGATGAAATTGCATGGGCAATAAAGAACTTGAAGAATGGTAAATCACCTGGATGTGATGAGATACCAGCTGAACTAATTAAAGCGGGAGGAGAAGAAAGCATACAAATCTATCACGCATTATGTAAAAAGATATGGAAATATGGTATATGGCCAAAAGATTGGAAGAGAACTATCTTCATTCCAATACCAAAAAGGGCAAGCCTGAAATTAAGCACCAACTATAGTACTATATGATCAGTCATGCAAGTAAAATTCTACTAAAAATCATAATGGGAAGACTTCGTAAGAAAATGGAAGAAGAAATTAACGTGGTTCAAGCTGGATTTAGACAAGGAAGAGGAACAAGAGATCACATTCTCAATATGAGTTTAATAACAGAGAAGTGCAGAGAATTTAATGTAAACTTATTCTCATGTTTTGTGGATTATTCAGAGGCATTTGACTGTGTACAACATCAGAAACTTTGGGAAATCATGAGGAATATGGGCTTTCCACCACATGTGATACAACTCATAAGAATTCTCTATCTAGACCAACAAGCAGCGGTTAGAATAGATGGCGAGACATCAGATTGGTTTGACATTAAGCAAGGAGTCCGTCAGGGCTGCGTGCTGTCCCCCTATTTGTTTAACCTGTACGCCGAAAATATAATGAGAAATGTAAGAGATGATATAAATAGGGAGCTATATGATGCCCTAAATATCGGTGGTCTTGACATACCAGAGATTCGGTATGCTGATGATACAGTATTACTATCCACAACACAGACTGGTATAGAAAACCTAATAGACTCAACCAAATTGAATAGTGAAAATCACAACTTGTATCTTAACATTGCAAAAACAAAGATAATGCATACAGATAAAACCACTATGGAGAAAGAAATATATGTTAACGAGGGAAAATTGGAGGTGGTGGAAAATTTTGAATATCTTGGGTCATTGATTACCAACAACGGTGACACAATGAAAGAAATTAAACGACGACTATCAATTGCTCTTCAAAGACTAAAACAACTGAATAAATTATGGAATGGAATCGGTGTGTGTGTGTGTGTGTGTGTGTGTGTGTGTGTGTGTGTGTGTGTGTGTGTGTGTGTGTGTGTGTGTGTGTGTGTGTGTGTGTCTTTCCGCGCGCGTGTAATGGTGGCTAAATGGATAACAGACTCAGAAACATTATTGTTAATGTAATTAACAGAGAATTGTGAAATTAAAATAATCACGCTAGATTCCGATGTTTGAAAGATACCTTCAAACAGGAGTAACAAATTACAAAGAGCAGATTTATACAAGGACAGCAATAACATATCAATGGAGAAACAAACCGCACATTGAGATAAAAAAAAAAAAATAACATAAACGTCTTAAGAAGAATAACTAGCTCTAAATAGAAACACCTTTAAATAACAAACAACAAGTTACAAATAAATGAGGCAAAATATGTGAAGTTACAAACAATCAAACTTACCCAAGCATCTTGAGCACTATATTCGTCAAAATCACAACAAGGAAATAACTCGTGGTATTTCTGTATAAAGCAACTGCCTATTGTTTTGTTTTAAGGTTAGACCTGCATCTCTTCTGAATTAGTATTTTCTCATAATTGCCCCTAGGAACACAAATGAAAAGCGTGATAGATACACAGTTAACTTTAAAAAAAACTTAATTACAATAATGTAGCCAAGGGGAAAAGACAAGGGAAAAACGGATGTTTCCTTTGCTACGGTGCTAAGAGGCAGAGGTAGCACCTTTGGTAAGGATGACTCTCATGTCCTTTTCAGGACCCATCTCCCATTGGTCCAAGCCTGACATCCAGCTCACGCCTGTGGCTCCTAGTAGCTGTCAGCATGCGACAGCGGCCACCCCCCGAGCAACAGCTGTGAGAGGCTGGCTAAACCAGGCGCGGGTAGCCGATTTGGTGTCAAACCAAGTGGTAAACTAGGGTATGCCTACCCATCATGTGAAGACAGGATTCGGCAAACAGCGCGGATGAAATCACTGATGATTCAACGGGCAAGAAGGCGTTTACATGCAAAGCATTGTGGAACGTAATGAGCATGGCAAGGCACGTAGAGCACCCTGGTCATCCACTGCACCTGTATTCGTCTCCAGTTGTCTTGACTTGTCTTGCCACTGGACTCAGATGGACTCCAGCGAGAGAGTGAGGTCGACGAATTGCGCAACTCTTCCTCACTTTAATCCGATTCATCGCGCAATTCATTCTTTATCCAACGCACATGCGGGACTCCTGGCTAAGCAGCAAAGCTGATGAAATTCAAAGCTTTGCTGACAGACATGATATGAAAAACTTCTACGGCTCACTAAAAGCGGTCTATGGTCCTACATCACCAGGCATAGTTCCCCTCCTCAGTGCAGATGGGGGAACATTGGTCACCGATAAGAAAGAAATCCTTCAACTCTGGGCAGAGCATTTCAGCAACATCTTAAATGCAACTTCCTTCTTCGATGATGAAACCATCAACTGCCTTCCCCAAGTTTCTACTAATGATACACTTGATGACCTGCCAACCATAGTGGAAATAATCAAAGCCATCCAGCAACTCTCCAGCAGCAAGGCACCTGTTCCTGACTCCATCCCAGCAGAGATATACAAGGCAGGTAGCTGGTCCTAACAGAGCAGCTGCACGAAGTCTTTACAAACATATGGGTAAACGTGACCATGCCACAAGATTTCAAGGACGCGTCAATAGTCCACCTTTACAAACGTAAAGGAAACCGTCAATCCTGCGACAACCACCGAGGCATCTCCTCGCTTTCAATTGCAGGGAAGATACTCGCCAGAATTCTTCTCAATTGCCTCACGGCCCATCTCAATCAAGGTCTTTTTCCTGAGAGTCAATGTGGCTTCAGAAAAGAATGAGGAACTGTTGACATGATTTTCGCTGCAAGGCAGCTGCAAGAGACATGTTAGGAACAGAACTGCGAAATGTTCTCCACTTTCATTGACCTTACCAAGGCTTTTGATACAGTCAGCAGAAAAGGACTGTGGAAGATCATGGTAAAATATGGCTGTCCACGAAAGTTTGTCCATATAGTGAGGCTATTTCATGATGGTATGCAGGCAAGAGTACAGGAAAATTGTGAACTGTCTGAGCCCTTTCCTGTCACCAATGGGGTGAAGCAAGGATGTGTCCTGGCACCAACACTGTTCAGCCTCATGTTTTCAGCCATGTTGACGAATGCCTTCGAGAACAACGACATTCGAATAGACATCAACTACCCCATGGATGGAAAGTTATTCAATCTCAGAAGGCTGAAAGCTAAAACAAAAATTGACAGCGACACCGTCAGAGAGCTCCTGTTTGCTGATGATTGCGCTCTATATGCCAACTCAGAAGCAGACATGCAACACAATGTTTCAGCTTTCTCACATGCCTGTGCCAACTTTGGGCTCAATATCAACTTGGAGAAGACTGTAGTTATGTACCAGCCAGCTCGAGGGAATAATCACACTGTGCCGAATATCAAAGTGAATGGTCATAGACTAAGTGTTGTGGACAAATTCACCTATCTTGGCAGCACTGTGTCACAAGCTGCCACAATTGATGACGAAATGAATGCAAGAATCTCCAAGGCCAGTGCGGCCTTTGGCAGACTGTACAAGAATGTATGGGACAGAAATGGAACAAGCCTGCAAACAAAGCTGAAAGTCTATAAAGCAGTTGTATTATCCACACTGCTATATGCTTGTGAAACCTGAACTGTTTATCAGCGACACGCTAGGAAATTAAACCACTTCCACACAGTCTGCCTTAGGAAGCTACTGAAGATTAAATGGCAAGACAAGATCCCAGACACTGAAGTCCTAGAAAGAGCGTTCATGCCCAGTATGCACACACTACTAATGAAGAAGCTGGGCTCGCATCTTTTCATCCCAGCACTTGTGACTTTCTCTCTCTCGCTTGGCCATCGGTTATCTCTCACTTTTGGGGAACTACAGCTTTCAATGTTTATGTTGTCTAGTGTGTCCTCTAGTATATACTTCTTATATTTCTATGAGCATCCAACAATACATGGGGATGTATCTAGGATCTATCACTGTGGAGATAACAATAGCTTTCAATGTTTATGTTGTCTAGTGTGTCCTCTAGTATATACTTCTTATATTTCTATGAGCATCCAACAATACATGGAATGTATCTAGGATCTATCACTGTGGAGATAACTATAGCTTTTAATGTTTATGTTGTTTAGTGTGTCCTCTAGTATATACTGCTTATACTACTATGAGCATCCAACAATACATGGGATGTATCTAGGATCTATCACTGTGGAGATAACAATAGCTTTCAATGTTTATGTTGTCTAGTTTGTCCTCTAGTATATACTTCTTATATTTCTATGAACGACAAACAATACATGGAATGTATCTAGGATCTATCACTGTGGAGATAACAATAGCTTTCAATGTTTATATTGTCTAGTGTGTCTTCTAGTATATACTTCTTATATTTCTATGAGCATCCAACAATACATGGGATGTATCTAGGATCTATCACTGTGGAGATAACTATAGCTTTCAATGTTTATGTTGTTTAGTGTGTCCTCTAGTATATACTGCTTATATTTCTATGAGCGTCCAACAATACATGGGAAAGTATCTATGAACCATTTCTTTGAATAGTTTGATCAACAGTGTACTGAAAATGTTGCATTTTCTTTACAGAACATTACGATCAACCCCAAAACCGGGATTGATTAAGTAGGGCAATTTTACGTTAAGCAGTTTGCCATTGCTTTCTGAACGAGAAGTCAACATTTAAGTCCAGCTGATAGGTGTGGGGGACTATAGCACTACCCCGCTGTCAGCGCAGGGGAAGTTATGGGGCGAGCGCTCTTATCCATTGTGCCACGTTTGCCTCCTCCTGATAAAAATCTGCACATGCAATGAATAACGTCAAACACAAAGTACAATCATACAGCTTTTCAAGAATATAATTTCGTCAACAAGTGTGAACCTTATTAATAAACAGCATAAAAAACAAAAAACAAAACAAAAAAGTCAAACAACACAACAAAGGATAACTAAAATAACTTAAAAGTTAATTGCAATGTCCTTCGCAATCAACCCCAGAATATTTTGGCTGTTTGTGATTTAAGGGATAATTTTTACGTTTATTAGTTCATCTCTATCCATCATCACATCACATCATCACACTCGACGCGCTATCGAGATCAAGTCGCCTTATCGGATAACGCAGAGGATGCCTCGCGTTAAAAGTGCCGCGCAGAGACATGCGCTATATGCAGCCGGGAAGAAGAAGGTAGAGGCGAGGAAGGCCGCTACGACTACTGAGCCTATATCTACGAGCAGCAGTCCGGCTTCTACACCAGCTGAAACCGTCCCAGTTGATGAAGAAACCACAACTCAAGCCAGCAGCAGCCGGGAAGTTCCAATCAGCTCCAAGACGATGCAGCCTAATCTTCCAATGACCTCCACACAGGAGGAAACAACAGCAACATCTGAGGACTTCACCGGCAGAATACTGCTCAAACAGACAAGCGTGGGCGAGGCTAAACTGTCGGCGCTACCAACAGACAAGATAATCAGTCTGTTGGAAAACGAGCTGGGAAGACAGCATCAACCAGCTGCGCAAGACACCTGATGGAGTAGTGGTCTCCATCAATAAAAAACCCAAAAACCACAGCACTTATCTAGAAGATAACAAAAGAGGAGAAAGCCACCATACAGCTTCACTACGACATAGTATTGGAAGCCGCCCGACACAGCATGATGAAACGATGGGTCATTAAACGAGTCAAGACCCATCTCACCAACGACCAGATCAGGGAGATGCTGACAAGGGAGAACAAGAAACTCAAGATCACCAGTGCCGAGAGGATCATCGGAAAGAACAACATCCCCTCCACAGTCGTCATAGTAACATCGGAGGACCGAGTGATCCCTCAATACATCAGATGGGACAAGAGAGACCAAGTTCCAGAGCACTACATACCGAGAGTGCTGCAGTGCTCTAAGTGTCAGAAGTTTTGGCACACCCGTGCCACCTGCAAGAGTGAGGTTGAGGTTTGCAGATACTGCTCTGGACCTCATCCATACAGTCAGTGCCAGCATGCAAAGATCGACAAGGACTTCAGGAGGCCTAACAATAACAGAAAATGCGCCAACTGCCTCGGCAACCACGGCGCCAGGTACCTCGGCTGCCCCTGCCACCAAGACAGCAAGGAAGCCATGAAGATCGCCATCAAGTCTAACCTACCATATAAGGAAGCCAGGAGGCAGTACGAGGCGACCAACCGACTCACCAAAAATGACAAAGCGCAACTGGAAGGCCAACTGAAGGACCTGAGAACACAGTTCAAAACCATGGAGGAAGGAAAAGTCAAGACGCAAGAAACACAGATAACAGCCGCTCAGCGCATCCTGGACGAAACGAAGCAAGTCCAGCAGAAGATTGAGCAGGATGTCGCTCGAATGGCTGCTATACAGGCTGAGACAGAAGAAAGGCTATCAAGCAGGGAGGAGGAAAAACACAAGAAGCAAGAAAAACAGATAACGGCCGTTCAGCGCATTCACGACGAAATGAAGCAAGTGCAGCAGAAGATAGAACAGGATGTCGCTCGAATGGCTGCCATAAAGGCTGAGACGGATGAACAGCTATCTAACGTACAAGATGTGAAACGAAACACAGAAGATCACTCTTGATAAGATACTTGAACTGCTCAAGATCCAGACAGCCACACCCGAACCAGAGGATACAAGGGCACAAACAGAAGAAGAAGCAACAGAGGAAGAACGATATCGCTCACCACCAAGATCAGACTGGCGAACGCCGAGAAGATTCGAAGGCAACTCACGACGGGGAAATAAGAGGAACACCAGGCGAGACGACAACTGGTAAAACTCCCTGAAGGAAACAGCACCATATGACGGGGTGGGTACCCAATTACTCCATGCCTCAACAAGTGCGCGACTCTGTCCAGACATGAAATACCTCATCAAGAAAGTAACGAAGGCAATCAACCCATCAGAAGCCGGGAAGCTGACAACAAGCAGCCCAAAGTACGAAAGACAAACTTCAAACTACACCATAAACACCCCTACATAGCTAAGTCGAAAATTCGAAGGCTGAAAGGGGGTACTCGTACCAGAAATTGGAATAGTTTATTAGTTTGCCATTGCTTTCTGAACTACCAGGACTCGCATAACTCATCATCATCATGTGTCATGCCGATAAGCGTGTGCGGTCATTTTTCGCTTTCTCACACGATCACCAGAGTCGTGTATCAGCTCTATGTTCTTGTCCCGACCAAAACACGTAGCCAAGCTATCCAGTATTTACTTCTCTGCCTTCCCCTCCTTCGTTTCCCCTCAATCTTGCCAGTTGTCACCAAGTTCTCTAATTTACTTCTTCTCATAACCTGTCCAAAATATTGTGACTCTCTACTTCTAATTTCTCTAATCAGTTCACAGTTTTCATCTGTTTCTTGTATGACTTTTCATTGGTTTTTACGTTTTTCCATTGTATTCTTTGCATTTTCTCCAGAAACCACGTTTCCACTGCCATTAAATGTTTTTCAGCTTATCTGCTCATTGTCCACACTTCACATTCATACAAAAGTACAGGCTCTGTGAAGCACTTCAACATTTGTTGCACTTGACATCTTTTCATTGGTTAGTATGTTTTCCATCTGGCAAAAAGCTAACTATTTTCCTGCTACATCCCAACAATGTTCAGGATAAATAACATTTTGTTCTGAGTATTAGCCATGGGAAATAACTATTCTCCTGCTACATTCCAACACAAATTCTTGACAAATAATTGATTTTTTTCTGAGTATTAGCCTCGGGAAAGAACTATTGTCTTGGTACATTCGAACAATAGTTAGGATAAATAACATTTTGTTATGCGTATTAGCCACGGGAAAGAACAATTTTCCTGCTATATTCCAACAATAGTCAGGATAAATGAAATTTTGTTGTGTGTATAAGCCACGGGAAAGAATTATTTTCCTGCTACAATCCAACAAAAGTCAGGATAAATAACATTTTATTCTGTCTATTATCCACGGGAAAGAATTATTTTCCTGCTAAAATCCAACAAAAGTCTGGATAAATAACATTTTGTTCTGTGTATTAGCCACGGGAAAGAATTATTTTCCTGCTACAATCCAACAATAGACAATAGTCAGGATAAATGAAATTTTGTTCTGGGTATCAGCCACGGGAAAGAACTATTCTTCTGCTACAATCCAACAATAGTCAGGATAAATAACATTTTGTTCTGTGTATTAGCCACGGGAAAGAACTATGTTCCTGCTACATAACAGTGACGGCCGTGTCTTACCGGCGCCCCAAAAAGAAAGTAAAGACCAGTAATACTGTAAACCTCCTATGCATGTCGTAAAAAGCCACAAAAGAAGGTTAATCTGATTTTGACTATCTCACACTGTAGAAAGAAATCACCCAACATCCAACAATACAAAGGGCCTGGACTGCGTGGTTGTGGGCCTCGACTCCACAAAAAGGCGACACGGCTACTGAAAGGACACTAACACATTTAGCATATTGTGCAATGTTAAGGGGGCCCACTTCGTCGGGGTCCCCCAGGGCCAACTTGTCATCGGGCAAAGCTGACTCCGTGGTCATCCCGTCGTGGGTTGTGAACAACGGTTGAGAGTGAAGAGTATTTCAGTGGTAGACTTTCTAAATCGGCGTCTGTGTCGAAGGGGTAGAGTACGCAATCGTACACAACGCGTTCGAAATCAGTTGCAGGCGATTTTAAAGCAGACAGCTTTGCATTGATTTTTAACAATGATATGAGAGTCAGAAAATAATAGCAATCTACTGGATGTAAACCTTCCTAGTAAATCACAATTAGCCAACAAATGTTGGGGTTGATTACGGCGTCCTGTAAAGGACATGCAACTAAATAAGACTCTCTAGACGGGTATGCATTAGTCACGTGAGCGTGAGAATGCAGCAAACACAAAGCATACCTACTGTGTTCATCGCAGAAATGAATAACTGCAAAGCGATGAGATGCGGTCATTCCACATTATACTGCTCTCACTGTGTCTATCTCCCATGTGAACCAATAACTATGAAGTGAGCACATTTCAAGTCCCGCCTCCAACATTGATAACATCAGTACTAGTCACTCATTGTATAATACAAACAATATATCATTAAGTGTGTGTTGTAACACGCTCCCTTCCCTGTGTTACTGTAAGTCCTTCCATAATTCGCAAGGACGGACCTGATAGGAATTCCCCGGCTCCCTGCACCTTGTAACTTCTGACTTATCCAGACGAAGCGTCAAACATAAACAATATTCGACCTCTGTTCATTCTTGCAAGCTGTGCCTTGTGCCCCAGTCTCCGGGGTACGTGTGCCGGAAGTCAAGTATTCTGTTTAAATATTGAGCACAACCCACTGCTGGCAACGCTGATCCTATTCTGGTATGAATATAAGGCTTATCCACATCAATATGGAAGCAATATACTCGAGTTTCGCTCTCGTTTGAGCTCGTCAGTAGTGCATATCCTTGACCAGACCCGGAAACAAGCCCCGGACATTGGCGTGTGAAGCGGGTGTGTAGCCACTGGACCACGCGGCACACGCTGGAACCGACCAAATTATCACAAGAGAATATTACGTCACCCATCGTAGGCTATAGCTCAAGCTTTGCCCGATCGCCGCAACTGACATCCGTCAGTCGATGTGGCCCCGAATGATCAGGACTTCTCATTGGCAAGGCACACCAGGCCGCCTAAAATCCAGAGAGCAATAATAAAATTGATTTATTCGGTTGTTTCGGGATTTGAGATTTAAATATTGAGCACAACCCACTACTGGCAAGGCGGGGTAGGGGTATTCCCTATCAAAGGAGAGGTAAGGTGCCTCCTTCCCTCCACTAGCCTACAGGACACCCTTGGGCAAGGTGGAGTACCCGTTTAGCCCCCCGATCAGGGTTACGTGAAGCCATCTGTGCAGGTGGTGGATGAAGTTGAAGAGCAGCCAACAGATAGTTATAGGTTATGGTCTCCAGCTTCACGACGGTAAGCAGAGGATCTCTTTTTTTTGTGTGTGTGGAGACAATGGCTACGGTCACCGACCACTATGGTCACTGCTAGGAAGGAAAGCAATGGCAAACTACCTTCTTTACAGATGCCAAGAATATCATGTACTGCAGTCTTATCGATAATCAGAGACACGGCTTAAATGGGTGCTCCATAGGAGCAACCTCGCCCGGTAGGGGTAGTCATGTGCACCAGGTGACTCCAGACCGTCATCAGGCGACTGAGTGCAAAAGAATATCAACATTGAAAGTAGGAACTTGGAATGTAAGAACTTATTCATCTTCTTCTTTGCGTTCATCCGGAGTGTTTTTTTCAGATGTGATTGCGGTGTGTCTCGTCAGGCATCCTTGGGTCGAAACCCTTAGGTCAACACATCCGACTTTTACCGTGCATTTTTGACCAGGTTAGCATTCCTGGGAGACTCTCACTTTTGTGGTACCGTTAACCTCCCAGCTAGTCAAGTTGGAACAGTCAAAGACTTCACGGTCATATCCCTCAAAGGAAGGCAGGGACAGTCCATAGCATTTTCCGCCATCCTGGGTGGCTTCTATAATTGCAGAGCCGACACATAGCGCTCTGGTTCTGGGCTCACCGATGGAATCGTCACGTCCTGCTCATGGCTGCTTTAATTCCTCACTTCAATATATTGGGCTTTTCGTTCGCCCCCGGGCCGTTCCCTCACAAACCAGACATGTCTGCAGACGATATCCACTCAGTGAGTTTTCGACTCGCACATGTGCTTGTCGTTGTGCCCGTCAGAGCTGTTCCAGGCACGACGGACATTCGGAAAACTACCTAGTCAGAACTGTTCCAAACAAGAGCGGCATTCGTAAACTAGGTAGTCAGAGCTATTCCTAGCACGAGAGACATTCGGACGAGACAGTTAACTCTGACGTAAATGCGTAGTGCCAATTTTTATTTTGCCACCCGTAGGACGGCACTTCCGGCTTCGGCGAGCATTTTAAATGAGGTTAGCCTTCCTCGGGTTTCGAGGCACGTTAGACTTATTGTTGTGATGTCGCCCACATCTCAGCTGGTCAAGATAGAACGGTCAACGACATTACGGTCAACCCTCAAAGGAAGGCAGGGGCTGACCATGGGCATTCTCTCACTAACCAAGGAAGCTTCCATAATTGCAGAGCCGGCACATTTTGCTCTGAGATTGGGCTCACCCGAGGAGTTGCCACGTCCTGCTCATGGCTGCTTTAGTTCCTCACTTCCATGTGTTGAGCATCTCGCTTGCCACTGGTCGCTCAAGCACACACCAGGAACGGTCAGTTTGCGGGCGATATCCACTTGCTAAGCTTTTCTTTTGACTTCGGACCACGCAATGGAGTCGCTACCCGTGCGTTCCATTTCGTGTTATTGAGACGTTTTTCCACTTTTGTCTACACTCTCTATGAATTAGATACAGACAATTTTCGTAACCATTTCATTCGACTAGGGCACTTTTTCTACCTTTTAGTACTCGTTCACGAGGTAGGCTACATGTGCTGCCGGCTCAGCACCTTACCTCCGTGCGTCATCTAAGTTTACGCACCAACAGCATACAGTAGTGATGACAGCATTGATGAATTTTATAATGATTTAAAGAAAGCCTTCAAGAAATGCACGAATTCGGAAGTAAATATCATAATGGATGTCTTGAATGCCAAAGTTGGAAATCAATAGGACTATTGCATAATAGGTAAGTATGGACTAGGGAAACAGAATGAAAGAGGTTGCAGACTTGTACAGTGGGAAAAAGAGTATGATTTGATTATTGGAAACACCTGGTATCAACGGCACCCAAGGAGATTGTGGACATGTAGGAGTTTCGATCATAAGATCAGAAATAAGATTGATTACATTCTCATCAACAGAAGATTTCGAAATGCTTTAAAAGTCGCAAAAAAGCGCAGATTGCTACAGTCATCATAGATTAATCTTAAGCAATTTACATATAAAATTAAAGAAACTCAAATATTCACAAAAAAATATAAAATTTGATCTACAGGCACTGAAGAGTGAGGAAATAACAGATAAATTCAATGTAAAGGTAAAGAACAGATTCGATGCATTGTCCGATATGGAAATATTATTTCAAGACGTCAATGACCAATGGGAAATATTAAAGAAATCAATCAGCCAAGCTGCAGAAACAACCATCCCAAAAATAAAGATAATAGGACGCAAGAAATGGATGAAGGAAGACATCTTAAAACTCATGGAAGTAAGAAGAAATAACAAAAATAACAAGAAAAAATATGAAGAGATTCACAGGAAAATTATGAAGCTATGCAAAGAGGCAAAAGAAGCATGGCTTGAAAAAAATTGCAAGGAAATTTAAAATTGGGTTGCCTAAAAACCAAAGATGGACAATTCATAATAGAAAAAGTTCAGATTTTACACGCGTGGTCAGATTATGTAAAAGACCTTTATGATGATACTAGCTCACCCGGCCCGGCTTCGCCCAGACCCTGGTGGGGAGCATCTCATTTAATTCATATATGTAGTCATATAAGTTCTCGTTCCCGTTACCGACTATCTGTCTGTCTGTCTGTCTGTCTGTCTGTCTGTCTGTCTGTCTGTCTGTCTGTCTGTCTGACCCGGCCGGCATCGCCCAGCTCCTGGTGTGGAGCATCACATTTAATTCATATAAGTAGTCATTTAAGCTCCCGTTCCCGTTCCCGACTATCTATCTGTCTGTCTATCTGTCTGTCTGTCTGTCTGTCTGTCTGTCTGTCTGTCTGTCTGTCTGTCTGTCTAATCATTTATTGGTTGCAGTTAGAACAACCTAGATAAACGAAGACCAACTTACAAAAAGCATTAGAAAGAGCACTTGAAAAGTCTTTACATCTTCCCCAACAATTAACTTGGGTGAATGGAGCGGCGGCAGCAGCAGCAGCAGAGGAAGAAAAAGGAGGAGTAGGAGCTGGGAGGAGGAAGAGGGAGGTGGAGGAGGTAGGAAGAGATAGGCGGAGAGAGGAGGAGGAGGGAAGAGGAGGGAGGAGTAGGAGTAGGGAGGAATAGGAGGGAGGAGGAGGGATTAAGAGGAGGAGGAGGGAGGAGGAGGGAGGAGGAGGGAGGAGGTAGAGGGAGGAGGAGGAGGAGAGAGGAGGAGGAGAGAAGAGGAGGAGGAAGGAGGAGGAGGGAGGAGGAGGAGGGATAAGGGAGGAGGAGGAGGGGGAGAAGGGATGAGGAGGAGGGAGGAGGAGGGAGGAAGAGGGAGGAGGAGGAGGGAGGATGAGGGGGGAAGGATGGAGGAGGGAGGAGGAGGAAGAAGAGAGGAGGAGAAGGGAGGAGTAGGGAGGAGGAGGAGGGAGGATGAGTGATTAGGAGAAGGAGGAGGAAGGAGGAGGGGGAGGGAGGAGGAGGAAGAGGGAGGAGGAGGGGGAAGGAGGAGGATGGTAAGGAGGAGTAGGGAGTAGGAGGAGGGAGTAGGAGGGAGGAGGAGGGAGAAGCAAGAGGGAGGAGGAAGAGGGAGGAGGAAGGAGAAGGAGGAGGGAGGATGAGGGAGGAGAAGAACGCAGGAGGAGGAGGGGGAGGAGGAGGAGGGAGGAGGAGAGGGAGAAGGAGGGAGATGGAGGAGGAGGAGGGAGGAGAAGGAGGGAGGAGGAGGGAGGAGAAGGAGGGGAGGAGGAAGGAGGAGGAGGAGGGAGGAGGAGGAAGAGGGAGGAGGAGGGATGTGGAGGGAGGAGGAGGAGGGAGGAGGAGGTAGAGGGAGGAGCAGAAGGGAGGAGGAGAAGGGAGGAGGAGGGATGAGGAGGGAGAAGGAGAGGGAGGAGGAGGTAGGAGGAGGGAGGAGTAAGGGGAGGAGGAGGAGGTAGGAGGAGGAGGGAGAAAAGGGGAGGAGGAGGAGGAGGAGGGATGAGGGGGAGGACGTAGGAGGATGAGGAGGGAGGAGGAGGGAGTAGGAGGAGAAGGGAGGAGGAAGGAAGAGGAGTGATTAGGAGGAGGGAGGAGGGCGAGGAGGTAGGAGGAGGAAGGGGAGGAGGAAGACGAAGGAGGAGGAGGAAGGAGAAGGAGGAAGAAGGAGGAAGAGGGAGGAAGAGGGAGGAGGAGGAGAAAGAGGGAGGAGGAGGATGGAGAGGGGGAGGGGAAGAGGAAGATGATAGGAGGAGGAGGGGAGAGGAGGAGGAGGATTATAACGCATATGCCTGTAGATAAATGCAGCGAAAAGGTGGGTCTGTCTATCTATCTGACCCTGCGTGGCTTCGCCCAGCTCCTGGCGGGTAGCGTCTCATTAAATTCATACAGCAAAATAAAGTAACTTAAAAGAATGTCCTTCCACACACCATCCATTATTTCTAATGAAAACCGTTTCTAATCACCTGCATGACTGTAGATCTTTAAGCATAAAAAGATGAGTTACAATGTTATGCATTATGCATTATTTTTATGAAAACTTTGAAAATGCCCTAAAGATTGTATCATTATTTATTATAACTCATATGCCGGTATATAACTACAGACAAAGAGTTTATAAATCTTTGAAACCGATGCAACAATATGACTATAGGTTATACAGCAATGTTATTAAAAGTTATGCCCCTTGAAATAACTTTTCTAAAGTTAAGTCCCCTCGCTGTATATAAATTACAATGTAAAATGAAAAATTAAATAATATTAAGTAAGCAGCCGATTTCTCACTAAAACAATATCACAGTTGGCTGCGCTGGAATGAAAGGAAGACGTGTAGAAAATTTCATCTCAATCGGATGGGCCGTTCGCGAACGCATAAAGGACATATACACACACACACCCACATACATCCTTTTTTATATATAAGACAAGAGAAGAACAATATCATCATCGGAATAATAATGAAGGACCATCAATTTTGAAGATGGAAGCTCAGAATGCTCTTAACCATATGAAAACTGGCAAGACCCCAGGTACAGATAACATCACAATAGAAATGATCAATGCCTTAGAAGAATATGGAATAGATCAAGTCACCAGACTGCTGAACGCAATATACGATACTGAAGATATACCTCCTGAATTATGTAATTATATATTTATTGCAATCCCGAAGAAATCAGGAACCTTGGAAAGCGATCAACATCGAACAATTAGTATAATGAGCCACATCACGAAGATTCTGCTGAGAATTATCATGCAAAGAGTTAGGAAGAAAATACAACCCGAAATAGGAGATGAACAATGTGAGTTTGTAGAAGACAAGGGCACAGTAAATGCTTTGTGTATTCTTCTTCTTCTTCTTCTTGTTCTTCTTCTTCTTCTTCTTCTTCTTCTTCTTCTTCTTCTTCTTCTTCTTCTTCTTCTTCTTCTTCTTCTCCTTCTTCTTCTTCTTCTTCTTCTTCTTCTTCTTCTTCTTCTTCTTCTTCTTCTTGTTCTTGTTCTTGTTCTTGTTCTTGTTCTTGTTCTTGTTCTTCTTCTTCTTCTTCTTCTTCTTCTTCTTCTTCTTCTTCTTCTTGTTCTTCTTGTTCTTCTTGTTCTTGTTCTTGTTCTTGTTCTTCTTCTTCTTCTTCTTCTTCTTCTTCTTCTTCTTCTTCTTCTTCTTCTTCTTCTTCTTCTTCTTCTTCTTCTTCTTCTTCTTCTTCTTCTTCTTCTTCTTCTTCTTCTTCTTCTTCTTCTTGTTCTTCTTCTTCTTCTTCTTCTTCTTCAGATACTGTATACTGGAGGTATATTTTCGGGGTCCCTGCGAGATTTGGTTGGTTGAGAACCGCTGTTAAATCAAGCTGTTTTATTATGTTGTCAGAATGTCAGCATGGCTGAATGGATAAAAGCGTTCTCTCTTGAACTTCCAGTGTGCTGAAGCTAAGATAGCTGGTTCAACCCTTACACCGGTCAGTTAGACTAAAATATTGACTTCTCGTCCTTAGCTTGGGGGTGTGAATGACAAGTACCTCTGAAGTCGGAGTGAATTTGCTTGATGGCGAGGTACACTGGTAATAAGGAAAGCTAACCCACACTCAGAAATCAGTCCAGTGCACTAGGAGTAGTAGCACGTGTATGGACTACGCTTGATTTAAAAAAAAAAAATGGTGTCATCTTGATGTGCTGACAGTCGTGGTTCTCCATCTGGTGTCATCTTTATGTGCTGACAGTCGTGGTTCTCCATCTGGTGTCATCTTGATGTGCTGACAGTCGTGGTTCTCCATCTGGTGTCATCTTGATGTGCTGACAGTCGTGGTTCTCCATCTGGTGTCATCTTGATGTGCTGACAGTCGTGGTTCTCCATCTGGTGTCATCTTGATGTGCTGACAGTCATGGTTCTCCATCTGGTGTCATCTTGATGTGCTGACAGTCATGGTTCTCCATCTGGTGTCATCTTGATGTGCTGACAGTCATGGTTCTCCATCTGGTGTCATCTTGATGTGCTGACAGTCGTGGTTCTCCATCTGGTGTCTTCTTGATGTGCTGACAGTCGTGGTTCTCCATCTGGTGTCATCTTGGTGTGCTGACAGTCATGGTTCTCCATCTGGTGTCATCTTGATGTGCTGACAGTCATGGTTCTCCATCTGGTGTCATCTTGATGTGCTGACAGTCATGGTTCTCCATCTGGTGTCATCTTGATGTGCTGACAGTCGTGGTTCTCCATCTGGTGTCATCTTGATGTGCTGACAGTCGTGGTTCTCCATCTGGTGTCATCTTGATGTGCTGACAGTCTTGGTTCTCCATCTGGTGTCATCTTGATGTGCTGACAGTCGTGGTTCTCCATCTGGTGTCATCTTGATGTGCTGACAGTCGTGGTTCTCCATCTGGTGTCATCTTGATGTGCTGACAGTCATGGTTCTCCATCTGGTGTCATCTTGATGTGCTGACAGTCATGGTTCTCCATCTGGTGTCATCTTGATGTGCTGACAGTCATGGTTCTCCATCTGGTGTCATCTTGATGTGCTGACAGTCGTGGTTCTCCATCTGGTGTCATCTTGATGTGCTGACAGTCGTGGTTCTCCATCTGGTGTCATCTTGATGTGCTGACAGTCGTGGTTCTCCATCTGGTGTCATCTTGATGTGCTGACAGTCGTGGTTCTCCATCTGGTGTCATCTTGATGTGCTGACAGTCATGGTTCTCCATCTGGTGTCATCTTGATGTGCTGACAGTCATGGTTCTCCATCTGGTGTCATCTTGATGTGCTGACAGTCGTGGTTCTCCATCTGGTGTCATCTTGATGTGCTGACAGTCGTGGTTCTCCATCTGGTGTCATCTTGATGTGCTGACAGTCGTGGTTCTCCATCTGGTGTCATCTTGATGTGCTGACAGTCATGGTTCTCCATCTGGTGTCATCTTGATGTGCTGACAGTCGTGGTTCTCCATCTGGTGTCATCTTGATGTGCTGACAGTCGTGGTTCTCCATCTGGTGTCATCTTGATGTGCTGACAGTCGTGGTTCTCCATCTCACACCATCACCAGAGTCTGACATCTGGTCTGTGTTCTTGTCCCGAATTTGCCATGTGGGCTCTTTTGCCCTTCATTGTTGCCAGTTTTCAAGTTTATTTCTCCTCATAACGTGTCTTAATTTATCGTATAATTTTAAATACTTAGGGGCATTTATAACATCAGACGGGAGGTGCACAACAGAGATTAAGAGCAGAATAGAGCTTAGGGGGCATTTAAGAAAATGTCGATTATCTTATGCAATAAGTCTCTATCATCAAATGTAAGAAAGAGAGCGCTGAAGTACTGTATAGACCTGTTTTGCTGTATGGCAGTGAATCATGGAATGTAAATGGAAAAAAAAAATAGGAAGAACTAGGAAAAAACAGAGATGTTGTTCCTGAGACGAATGTTGCGAATTCCCTGTACTGCCAGAATAACTAACGACGATTGCCTGAAGGAGGCTAATGAAAATATAACATTATATCATCATCATTATCATGTGCCATACCGGTAAGCGGGGACGGTCATGTATCGCCATCTCACTCTATCATCAGAGTCGTGGATCAGCCCAGTGTTCCTGTATCGATCATGCCACATGGGCAAGCAATTCAGGTATTTACCTTTCTGCATTCTTCTTGCTCTTTCCCCCTGAATCTTGCCAGTTGTCACCAAGTTCTCCAATTTATTTCGTCTCATAACGTGACCACACACACACACACACACACACACACACACGCACGCACGCACGCACGCACGCACGCACGCACACACATAAATGTTAATTCTCTACGTCTAATTTCTCCAATCAGTTTACGATTTTCATTTGCTTCTTGTAGGATTCGGTCATTGGTTTTTCTGTCTGTCCATGGTAGTCTCTGCATTTTCCTCAGAAACCACATTTCCACAGCCATCAGATGTTTTTCAACCTGTTTGCTCATTGTCCACGCTTCCCATCCGTACAAAAGCACAGGTTCTATGTAGCACCTCAGCACGCTTTTTCTCGTTGTAAATAACATCTTTATATACAACAATAAGAAAGAGACAAAAAGCTTTCTTTGGTCATGTGATGAGACGGGAGGCATTGGAGAACATCGTAATAACTGGAAAGAACGAAGGGAAGAGAGGCAGAGGCCGACCAAGATAAATGATGTTGGATGGATTGAGACGGTGGCATAGAAGAATATCAGCAGCAGAGTCGATCCAGAGCACCAGAGACCGAGATCCGTGGAGAGACATGAACGCTTACGCCAGCTTGATGACGATGAACGTGTCCATAATAAGTTGATTGATTGCGTCTAATTTATATATTCACTTTACGATTTTCATGTTTATTTGTTTGTTTGCTTGTTTAAGGAATGTCTCATTCATGTTTCTGTCTGTCGTTGGTAATCTTTGCGTATTCCCCAGAAACCACACATAGTATCTATTAATTTAATACCTATTAATTTAATTCTCGCTACTTTTATGAACGTCTATATTCCCCCAACACCCAACGTTTCGTTCAGCAATAACATATGTGTTCCATAGCTGTCTGTTCTAAAGGGCGACTGTGTGGTCTACTGAATGATAATTGTTGTAATGATAATTGTGCACAATTTATCTCCGTCAGTCACTTAGCGAACGTTTCGCACGGGAAATGCCTATTCCGTGTCTTACTCTTATTCTCTTTCTTGCAGTAGTGTGTTCCTTCATTTGAGAATGCAGAGACGATCTTCAGTTCGCGTTTCCTATTTCCATGTTTTATATATTTCTGATATTGTCTACCCATCCGTCCGTCCGTCCGTCCGTCCGTCCGTCCGTCCGTCCGTCCGTCCGTCCGTCTGTCTGTCTGTCTGTCTGTCTGTCTGTCTGTCTGTCTGTCTGTCTGTCTGTCTGTCTGTCTGTCTGTCTGTCTGTCTGTCTGTCCTCCTGTCCGTGCGCCAGCCTGTCTGTCTGCGACGTCTGTAGATTAAGAGATCGTGAAACTCTTATAAACATCATCATCATCATCATCATCATCATCATCATCATCATCATCATCATCATCATCATCATGATCATCATCAAGTGCCCCTCCAGCTGGCGTAGGCGTTCATGGCTCTCCACAGATCTCGGTCGTTGGTGTTCCGGATCAACGCTGCTGATGGTATTCCTCCATGCCACCGTCTCAGTCCATCCAGCATCATTTCTCTTGGTCTGCCTCTGCCTCTCTTCCCTTCGATCTTTCCAGTTGTCAAGATGTTTTTCAATGCCTCTCTTCTCATCACATGACCGAAGAAAGATAGTTGTCTCTTCCTTATTGTTGTATATAATAATCTAGTTTCATTAACCTGTATCAGGCAGTCATTGTTAGTTACTCTGGCAGTCCAAGGAATTCGCAACAGTCGTCTCAGGAACCACATCTCTGTTGCTACTAATTTCTTCTTAATTTGTTTATCTACATTCCAAGATTCACTACCATACAGCAAAACTGGTTCTACATAGCATTTCAGCACTCTCTTTCTTACATTCAGTGATAGTGACTTATTGCACAAGATACTCTTCATTTTATGAAATGCGGTTTTTGCTTGCCCTATTCTGCTCTTAATCCCCGTTGTACATCTTCCATCCGATGTTATAAATGCCCCTAGGTATTTAAAATTATCCACTTAGTTAAGAAATTTCCCTTCTATTTCTATGTCACATTTTGGTGTTACCATTTTCTTTGATATTACCATTGTTACTGTTTTCTTGATATTCAAGGAGAGTCCTTTCCTTGCATTCTCTGTTACTACAATGTTCAACAATTGTTGTAGGTCTGTTAAATTATCCGCCAACAATATTGTGTTATCTGCATAGCGTATATTATTTATATTATAATTTCCAACTAGTGTATTCCTGACATCTCTCTGATCTCTCTCATTATTACTTCGATATATAGGGAGAAGAGATCTGGTGACAAGACACACCCCTGTCGTACTCCTAGCTTTATCTGTTCGTAACTACCCTCTTTATTTCCCATTTTTTTTGCTGCTACTTGGTTCCAGTAAATATTCTTTATTATTCTTAAATCTTTCCCATCAATGTTGATATCTTCTAACATTTTAATCAGTTCATCATGTTTTAGTTAGTTAGTTAGTTAGTTAGTCGCAGTTCCAACTTCACAGCAACGGGTCGTCCCCATTATGCTCCGTTCCTGTGCCAGTGAATATCACACAAAACGCTCACCACTGCCCAATGTGAAAAGTGGAAAAGACAGGAGTCTCGACAAACAACAGCCCGCACAGATACACTGTGCATAGTGCCGCCGCCAGAATGTCAACACACCAGTCCCCCACGAAACACCCAATTCATCTCTGATGGAATCGGCAGTCATTTTCCTATCTGGATGTTTCCTAGACGTTCACCCACACAGTCCACGAAAATACAGTTCATCACCGACGGCAGTGGCAGTCAACCAGAAGCCCAGCAGCCACGCATTTCCGCATAAGGCAAAAACCGGTCAACTCTGGGACATAGCCACCTGCCATCACTCCGAACATGCAGTCACGTTAAAAAAAAAAAAAACAACTTGGGCAGATTCAAAAGCACTTCACACGAAACTCACAGCTCACAGTGTCGCGCCACGCACTCACTCAGTAGCAGGGCGACGGAACCATCAAGCCTCCTTAGTCGCCTCTTACGACATGCGTGGTAGGCTACAGTGTTGCTATTCTTTGCTTCCCTTATGGGCCCCGGCAACACACATGTTTTACTTTATCAAATGCCTTAGTATAATCTATGAAGCACAAATATATGTTTTTCTGTTTCTCTATCGACCTTTCTATTGGTTGATTATGTGGTTGTTTCGGGATTTGAAATTTAAATATTGAGCACAACCCACTACTGGCAACGCCGATCGCATTCTGGTATGAACCTAAGGCCTATCCACGTCAATATGGTAGCACTATACTCGAGTTTCGCCCTTGTTTGAGCTCGTCAGTATTGCATATCCCTGACCGGATCCGGAAACAGTCCCGGATCACGCGTGTGAAGCGGTTGTGTAACCACGCGGCACACACTGGACACACCAAATTATCACAACAGAATATCACAACGCTACCCATCGTAGGCTATGCTCAAGATTGCCCAATCGCCGCGACGGACGTCCGTCAATCTAAATTTAAATTTCAAATCCCGAAACAACCACATAATCAAATGATTATTGCTCACTGGATTTAGGAGGCCTGGTGTTCCTTGCCAGTGAGAAGTCCTGATCGTTCGGGTCCCATCGATTGACGGACGTCGGTCGCGGCGATTGGGCAATCTTGAGCATAGCCTACGATGGGTAGCGTTGTGATATTCTGTTGTGATAATTTGGTGTGTCCAGTGTGTGCCGCGTGGTTACACACCCGCTTCACACGCGTGATCCGGGACTGTTTCCGGATCCGGTCAGGGATATGCACTACTGACGAGCTCAAACAAGGGCGAAACTCGAGTATAGTGCTTTCTATTGGTGTCCGTAATGTATTGTTTGTACCCTTTCCTTCCATAAAACCATACTGTTCTTCACTAATTTCCATTTTTATTTTCTTTCTAGTTCTTCTCATTATGATTCTGAGTAGAAGCTTAGTGATATGCTTTATGAGATTAATTGTACGAAAATCTTCACATTCAATTGCTCCTGGTCTTCTTGGTATAGCTATAAATACAGATTTCAGCATATCGCTCGGTAATTATCCACTGCTGTAAATATCATTCAACATTTTGGTTAATATATCTACTCCAAATTCTCCCAATACTTCTAATTCTTCTATTGTGATTTCATCTGGCCCAGGTGTTTTCTTCATATGTTTTATAGCGTCAGCTACTTCTTCCTGTAGAATAGGTGGGCCTTCTACCTTACTTTCTTCTGTTAATTCTTCCCTTTCTCGATCATATAATTCTCTTATATACTCATTCCACCTCTTCATTATATCACCTTCCTTCAATATTATATTTCCTGTTTTTGATTTCAAACACCTCGTATTTATTCTTATTTTTCTTTCCGTGAGCTCACTGATTTGTCTGTGCATATATTTTTTATCTTTAGTGGAATTTAATACAATTTTTTTGCACTGTTCGTTAACCAACTTTCTTTTGCCTTCACACATTTATCTTTTATTTCTTTATTTATCTTAGCGTATTCTTGTTTGTCATTTTTACTCTGTTTTCTTTTGTCCATCAACATTAAGATTTATTTATTCATCCATCTTTTCTTAGCTATTTGGCTTCTTTCCGGTAATATTTCTTTGCTAGTTTGATGAATGGAGTCCCTTAACATTTCCCATTGTTCATTTATACTCTGTATTTTAGCTATTGCATTGTACCTATTTTTCACAGTCATTCTGTATTGTTCTTGAATTTCTTTATCTACCTTCAGAGTCTCTTTATTAAGTTTCACGTTCTTAACTATTTTTCCCCCTCTTTAATCTTACTTTTATTTTTCCGCATAGTGGTACATGATCACTTTTACAGTCAGCACCAGGCATTGTCTTTACATTAATTAAAGCATTTCTAAATCTATTATTAATAAATATGTAGTCAATTTGGTTGCGTATTTTCTTATCAGGGCTTTTCCATGTGTAATGTCGTCTTTTATGGTGTTTAAACCATGCGTTCCCAATTATCATATCATTGATATGTGCCCAATCTATTAGTTTTTCTCCTCTTTCATTTCTTGTAACTAAACCATAATTCCTCACTACATTCTCCATTTCCCCATTTCCTGCTTTTGCATTAAAATCTCCAAGTATTATTTGTATTTCTCGTGATCCAATTTTAGTCATCGCCATGTCTATTTCGTCGTAAAAGTGTTGTATTTCTTCATCACTACTGCTTGTTGTTGGTGCATATACTTGTATAATATTTATATCTATTCGTTTGCCTTTGATTTTGACCATTACAACTCTATCTGAAATACACCAGTATCTGTCAAAGAGCTGCAAGGAACCTAATAGATAAGATAGAAGTAGAACTATGGAAATAGACCTAGACAGGATCAGGAGAACATAGCTTTCTAGGAAAGAGGGACAGAAGGGACAGAAGCACGAGTGAGAACTATAAATAGTTCTCCGACTGGACGCACTCGTGTCCAAACAGGGGACACTGTAAGACGTGAGCTGGGGTTACCCAGGGTAGAGTGGGGAAACCCGCATCACGAGAAGTGTCAAGGAAACACTGGTAACTCTAACCAGGTGATCAGTTACTAACTGCGTGCTGGAACTCCGAGCACGCAAACTAGCTGATGCACGAAGAGTCAACTGCTCGTGGCTGGACACGCCACGAAGATCGTCAGACCAGGACTGGACAGCGTAGAAGACAGACGGAAGTATTCGCTGTGAATACTTTGTTGCTTACAAAGGACAATAGCAATAGTTGTGACTTAGGCTTAGCTTCGATAGATATTACCATCGATATCACCTTTCATATAACATCATCACGATATACCATGATGTGTATAACCTATGTGGTTATCCGCTCGCGGAGCTACTGTACAACTAGCAAATAAAATTGTATTATATTTGTATCCTTTTGTACGTTCTCATTTCGTGTGGTACAAAGAGGAATCCTTGTATGCCTGTCAAAGTTAAGTTGTTGACAGTATCCATTAATTGATTTGGCTGTTTTTTCATCTAATATTATTCCTACACCTTTTTCTTGTGTATCCCCTCCAGAATAAATTATTGTGTGGTTGTTAGCTATAATTTTGCCCGATCCTTTCCATCTCATCTCACTTACGCCTAGTATATTCATTTTCATGCTATCCTTCTCTCTTAGAACATTATTCAACTTTCCTAGCTCATTTAATGTCCTGACATTCCATGTTCCTACTCTAATTTTTTTTATTTTAGTTATTATGCCATCAGTAGCTGGATGACGGTCTGGTGTCACCTGTGGTTCATGACTGTCCCTACCGGACGAGTATGTCCTAAGACAGCCATTAACGTTGTTCACCAACTCTGAGATTTCTTTTGCCATGAAGTCTTGGGAAGATAATGTGGTGGCTTCCCCTTGCCTTCCACATCCACATGGTGGTCTTTTTACCTCTGCCTTTGACAGCCATTTCCAACTGTCAGGACAAGTGAGTGCCCTGCTCTGCTCGGCTGCAGAGTTGTTCACTTATGCCCCACATTATCTTCACCAGATCTAAATTGATGATTGGCATAATCAACAGCCCACCAGTCAGAGAGAGAAAAGAGCCGTCGTGCCCGTTGTCGTGAAGACATCTGCTGCTGCTGCTGCTGCTTCTCCTCCTCCTCATCTTCTTCTTCTTCTTCTTCTTCTTCTTCTTCTTCTTCTTCTTCTTCTTCTTCTTCTTCTTCTTCTTCTTCTTCTTCTTCTTCTTCTTCTTCTTCTTCTTCTTGTGTATCTCCTCTCCCTCCACTTCCTCCTCCTCCACCTCTTCTTTTTCTTCTCCTTCTCTTCCTCCTCTTTCTCATCCGTGCTCCCTTGCCTGTCTATTGTCGCTTTGTTTTTGATCATCAACTTATGCTGCTAATACTTTAGGTGAATAAAATAGTAAATTTTGTGTTCTTTTTTTTTTTTTTTTAATCGCAGGGAGCTATTGTGGAATTGAATATTTTTAGAAATCCAGCAGAAGCCGAGGATACAGATTGCGATTTTGTAAGTTAACAATCCTATCATTCTTAGATCATCTTATATTTTCCAAAGAACAAGACAAGACGACTTTTCTGCCTTTTTGTGAGGGTCGGTCACCTGCAGTCACCATAGAACCACAAGCAGGGCCTAAAAGGCGTACATGGGACCTATAAAATTAAATATGGATTCAATTCTTAATCTAACTAGTTTCTATTACTTTCATAGTTGATATTATTGCTGTATTCTCTCTCAATACAATGCGAAAATTGACGGCAATGCGTGATCTAAACCTGAATGAAAAGGATCGCAGACGGAGGCTTAAAACAAAAGAGATGCATAAGGTAACATGGAAACATCCAAGATCCGGGCATTGGCCGGATTTTCTGGATTTTCTGGAGTGCTGGACTTCATCATCACACGGAGACAACATCTGAACCATATATCATTGATTCGAAGTTACCACAGTACTGACTGTGATACGGATCATTCTTTGGTTGTTGCAAGGGTTGGACTGAGACCAAAGAGAATCTACACAGCTAAGCACAAATCTAGCCCCAGGATTAATATTATTAACACTCACGATTCTGAAAAGTGCTTTCAGTTTCAACAGCAACTTGAAGACGCTTTCACTGATACACCAGAAAATTGTACAGTAAATGAAAAGTGGGGTCAACTCAAGGAAACTCTTTCTAAAACTGCCGTAGGAGTTTACGGCTCTGTTGATCATAAGAGTCAGGACTGGTTTGCGGCAAACAGCGAGACTCTGCAGCCCTTGATTTATAAGAAGAAGATAGCTCTCTTAAGAAACAAGGAAAGACCAACGCGTAACACTCTGAGTGAGCAAAGGCAAGCTAGGAAGGATGCGCAAAAGGCTGCCAGGCAGTGTGCAAATGATTATTGGATCAAGTTATGTGAGTCCATTCAAATCGCAAGTGGTAAGGGAAACATAAGAAGCATGTATGAAGGAATAAAGAAAGCCTGTGGTCCAATGATCAAAAGAAGTGCACCATTGAAAACCTTGACTGGAGAGATCATAACTGATAAGAAACAGCAGATTGGTAGAGCACTATTTGGAGCTTTACTCAAGTGAGACCAAACTAGCGGATGATGCCCTCAACGCCATAGAGGCTCTACCAACTCTTGACCACCTGGACACACTTCCCACCATAACAGAAGTTAAGTGTGCTATAAATGAACTTGCAACTGGCAAGGCTCCAGGTAAGGATGGGATTCCAATAGAGGTTATCGGGAGTGGGCAAGACACACTCACTCTACAGATCCACCAGCTAATAGAGCTATGCTGGCGAGAAGGACAAGTCCCACAGGATTTCAAAGATTCAAGCATCATAACACTGTACAAGAACAAGGGCGATCGGAGCGACTGCAACAACTATAGGGGTATCTCACTTCTGTGTATTGTTGGAAAAGTATTTGCCAGAATTGTTCTGCGCAGACTTCAAGTCCTAGGAGATCAAGTCTACCCCGAATCACAGTGTGGCTTTCGACAGAACCGGTCTACCATTGATATGATATTTTCATTGCGACAAATGCAAGAAAAATGCCGTGAACAGAATCAGCCACTGTTATGGCCTTCATCGACCTCACAAAGGCATTTGATTTAGGTCAGTCGTGAGGGTCTGTTCAAGGCACTAAAGAAGATTGGCTGCCCACCAACTCTTCTGTCCATTGTGGAATCGTTCCACACAGGCATGAAGGGTATAATCAAGTTTGATGGTGCAACTTCAGAAGAGTTTGAAATCAAGAGTGGAGTTAAGCAAGGTTGTGTACTAGCTCCCACCCTCTTTGGAATATACTTTTCATTCTACTGAAATATGCCTTTCGTGATCAGGATGGTGGTATATACATTCACTCACGCTCAGATGGCGGCCTCTGCAATGCTCAGAGATTGAAGGCCAAGACCAAAATTAGGAGGGTACTGATCAGAGAGTTGCTTTTTGCGGATGATGCTGCAGTTACGACCCACTCTGAGGAAGAATTGCAATGTCTACTATCTGCATTCTCCAATGCTTGTTCTGAATTTGGTTTAACAATTAGCAAAAAGAAGACACAGATTATGTCACAAGGTGCACATGGGGTACCATCAATCTTTATTGACGACGCCGAACTAGAGATAGTAGACCATTTTACATATCTAGGATCAGTCGGTAAATAGCAAATTATCCCTAGATCAGGAAATCAACATCCGGATTGGTAAGGCAGCAACAACAATGAACAGGTTAAGAAAAAGAGTCTGGGAGAACAGGAAGCTTACTGCCAAAACAAAAGTCCTTGTCTATCAAGCCTGTGTCCTTAGTACTCTTCTTTATGGCAGTGAAACCTGGACAACTTACTCACACCAAGAGAAACGTTTAAACAGCTCTCATATGCAGTGTCTGCGAAGAAATCTTGGTATTAAGTGGCAAGACAAAATCACAAATACTGAAGTATTGGAAAGATCAGGCTGTGTGACGGTTTATTCCATGCTCAGTCTTCGTAGACTTAGATGGACAGGACATCTTAGGAGGATGGATGATGGTTGAATACTAAAGGACATCTTTTTTGGTGAATTACAGAAGGGTAGGAGATCTCAAGGTCGGCCACTACTACGATACAAAGATGTGTGTAAGCGGGACATGATTGATACAGGCATTGATAATGCACATTGGGAGCAAGTCACCGCTGAACGTGTTGCATGGAGGGCAAACATCAGAAATGGAGTAAAGACAAAGGAGAAAATTATTGCAGATAAGTCACAAACCGAGCGTGTGAGACGTAAGATGGTGCATGATGGTGGAAATGACCACGTGTTCACATGCACCCACTGTGAACGGACATTTACAGCGCGAATCAGTCACATTCGCTACCTCCATAGGTAAAAGTTATTATGCCTTTTTAAAGCACAAACAATCGTCCGTCAAGACGGCAAGGTGCCAATAAATGAAACTTTATGTACTGCTATCTTTATTTTTCTCTGTATTTATTTATAATCTCTCTTTAATGTATATTTATATTTGTATATTATATTTAAGACATATATTAAGAGCAGAATAGTTCAAGTAAAAGCTTCATTTCAGAAAATGAAAAGATGTTGTGCAACAAGTCGGCATCGTTGAACTATATGTGAGAAAGAAGGTACTGAAATGTTATAAATAACCAGTTTTAATGTATGGTAATGCGTCATGAAAAATGAATGAACAAATTTGGAAGAACTTGGAAACAACGGAAAAGTTGTTCATGAGACGAATGTTGCAAATTTGTTGGACTGCCAGAGTAACTAACTATGATTGACCGGAAAAGGCTAATGAAAGTATATTCTTATATACAATAACAAGGAGATAAACAACCTTCTTTTGTCATGTAATGAGAAGAATGGCATTCAAAAACGTGACGATTGGACAGATCAGTGGGAGAAGAGGCAGAGGCATTCGGAGAAAATGCTGGATAGACTGAGACAATGGCACGAAAGAACATCATCAGCGGAGTTGATCTGGAGAACCAGGGACGAGATCTGTGGATATACATGAAAGTCCAAGCCGGTTGGCAGGGCGTACGATAATGATGATGAATATTTATTTAGGTGTCTTGTGGGTTGACTGGGAACAATCAAATCCTATGACAAGCATTTCAGAATTAAATGGCTGTCGAAATTGTGTGTACTGCCCCACACGTTTGATGAATCAATGTTATGGATCTCACTTGATGATAGCGTTATGAGGCCACACTATGTAAAAAAATACTCATAATGGACCATAGTTTAGAAACATCTAATGTGCTTCTTTTTTTTCTTTTTTTTCTATCAGGGTTCCAGTGGATCAGTAGGTGGGGATATTATCATTGAGCCATATCTGCCAGAGGTATCCAAACCAGTAAGTATAATTAACAGTTACAACTCCACAATCATATTAGCCTGTATTTTTAGCTAAATATAATGCGAGCAAACCAGTTGGAAAATACTGCACCAGTATACACGGGAAGAAGCATGGGCTTGGCTGGTACAATCAATGCAGTACAGACTCGGCTGGCGGACACTGAGGAAACTCAGACACTAGCCCGATTACATGAAGTGGGGGTGAAGCCTAGCCTAGTCAGGCACGGGAATGCCGCCTTCCAGGGAAAGAGTGGAGATAACTAACTCCTTACGGGAGCAGTGAGCAGATACATAGTTTGGGAGACTACTGCGTCGTGGGAATGAGCGCGCATGGGAATGCCCAATGTCCAGTAACATGGTTAAGCATAAGATACCATATTTAGTTCGTTGAATACATAATTATTTATGTGTTTGCTCAAAAGACAAACATAAAGAAATAAACCACCCATTATCAGAAATAACCTGCTCTGTGGTGAAGGGGTTACGAATGCGATTTGTACTCCTGAATGCAGCGTTCACAACACAGCCACGGGCAATTCGAAACAATCGAAAGTGACTGCCTTGCATTGTTTTTTTTATGAAATGGTATGGGTTTCGGTCGTTCAGAAAGTACTGGCAAACTACTGAACGTAAACTTGCCCAGTAATCACAAATAGCCAAAAAATGCTGGGGTTGACTGATACGTCCTGTAAAGATATGCAACTAACCTCATTTTATTATAAGCCTAGGCAAAATTATTTTCGTTTCTCTTTCTTCGATAGTGCCACTCCAGTTCTTGGCATTCAGTTCTTTTGAATTCACTCTGAAGTATCTCTCTGCCAACTGCAGGGTCATCCTACTGGTCTTTCACCTTCAGTTTGCTCAGTCTCTCCCCCCCCCCCCCCCTCTTTCTCTCAATCTCTCCCACTCCCCCTCTCTTTTCGAAAAAAAAAAAAAAAAAATAATACAAAATTCGGTCTCATTACACCTGCCTCCTCAGCGTCGGTTATTGTTGAGATCCGTGGTTTTTGTGGGTATTTTTACCCTGTTTTTTTTTTGGTCTTGTGCGCTCTTACGAGTTGTTCCTGATCCAGACTGGTTTTATCTGTGTCTGTGACGTCAGCTGGGGGGAAAAAGGGGGGGGGGGGAGGTGGGGGTTGGTGGTGACTGTATTTTGTGCACGACTCCTCTGGTGGTGTCTGTTGTTAGTGAAGGCTGCTGGTTCGTCTGGCTTGACTGGTTGCAGTCCTTATAAGGACTTTTTATTTGGAATTTTTGCCTCATTTTTGTATATTTTCTGTAGCAGCTTTTCGATGTTTTCATTTTCTTGTTTGCACAATATCTCTTCCCTCTTCCTTTCGATTGTCTTGCACCTGTTTTCCATTTCGAGTCTTTTGCCTATTGTATTCTGCTTGCCCGACTTAATTCATTTTAGCCGTTTCTAGGAGCTCCTCCGGGGTCATTGGAAGTAGGTAATCTGTGCCGCCGTCACTCTCCTCCCCTATGATTTCTCCAGTGGTCTGGTGGTATATCGGTTTCCTCTGGGATCTCTTCGCGGCCTTTTGTTGGGTTTCATCTTGCTACTTTTCTGTGATCTTTTCATTGGATTCATGTGGTTTGCTTTGGGTTAGCTCCCTTTTTAGTATTTCTCTCTTCGCTTTGATGTTCCGTAGAATATCTTCATTCTTCTTTGTCGTCTGTGCCATATGTTCCACTTTAGTTTAGTTTAGTCGATGGATCAACATCACGGCACACGGGTGCAAGTCATAAGTGCTCCGTTCTCCTCCTAACTCAAATCTGAGTCTGGAGAAACTCAGCACAGTGCATGAACTCCGTAGCACCGGCGAGGATCCTGAAATACTTTGGGTAGATTTTTAACTCGAAATTTTGCCCGGGCAGCGCCGTTAGGCTACTCTTTTTCGATTTCCAACTGAAAATGGAATTTTTTACATGTGCAACAATACACACGGGCGTCCGATCTCACTACCCAGAGACCAGGAGAATTTTATTACAAGAAGTCCACGAGAAAAAATCCCGGTCCTCACCGGGGCATGAACCCGGGACCTCCAGCACTCGAGGCAATCACCATACCTCGAGATCAAGCAACCCCCTGTTCTCGTAAAATTGACCAAATCATCTTAACTTTTTGTGTGTTTGTTGATTTAGCCATACCATCTTTATGTGTTAAATTTCATAACATTAGAAATTATTTTTAAATAGGATAGGTCTATACTATGGGACAAGCACCATATGTCCAGTATGCATCGGGGCGTGAAAAAGGGTTTCCAACTTTACTGTTTGCTTACTTGATTCATGTTGAGAGCCATGGTGGCATAATGTTTAGTACATTTGCTGACCAAGACAATCATCCATGTTCAATCCCCAAGCAGTAGTAGAATTCGTTTTTCCACGCAGGACGTCTCTGGGGTGGACTGAGCCTCATAACATGGGTCTCTGGGGTGGACTGAGCCTCATAACATGGGTCTCTGGGGTGGACTGAGCCTCATAACATGGGTCTCAGGAGTCTGTCTAGAGCAGTGGTTCTCAACCTTTTTTGGCCCGTGCCTCTTTCACCATATTTTCAGAACGTCATTCCCCCCTTCCTATCAATAATTTGGCCCGTGCCCCCCTTCACCATATTTTCAGAACGTCATTTCCCCCCCCCCTTTTCATATTTCCTATCTAAAAATCACCTCACCCCTACACAGTATACATAAAAATTGAAGGTAAATTTAATAGCATATACTAAAACAAGTCTAGACATCCACATAAAACATGATTTGTGGGTCTACTTACTTTATAAAATGAATTTTAGAAGGATGAGACGTACATAACTGTAAAGTATGAAGGGAAAAACAATATCAAGTAATCGGTTCTTGTATTAACGCGATCTTGAAATGGTCTTCATTTCCCCCCCCCCCCCCTGGAAACCCTAAAATTCCCCCCTGGGGGAGGGGGGGGAATTCCCCACCGGTTGAGAACCACTGGTCTAGAGGAAGCAAACCATACACAAATGTATGCCGAAGTCGGACCCACTGACCTGTGAGTTGCATAACCAGGTGTGAAGCACTGCCTTTGAAAGAGGAACAAAGAAGGGGAAGAGAAGAACTAGGTGTTTAACTGTTGTAGGCAAACTAGGGGCAGTTGGTCAGCCTTCATTTGCTTCAGATGCCACACTGTATATTCTGTATAAAATATTGCTCCTGTGATTCCTATATAACGTCAGCAAAGGAACTTATGTTTTCTTTTAATGGTTTTCGGTTGCACACGTTTACGTGTGGGTTTGTTTGTAAATGTTGTATGTGTGTGAAGATTTGAATGAGTGTATGTGCATGTGTGTGTGTGTCTGTATGCATTCATGTACGTATGTGTGTGCACGCATGCGAATGTGTATGTATATGGATACATGCATGTATGCATGTTTAATAACATCTTTAGTATTTACTGTGTGTTTGGGAGTCATGTAAGTGCAGTGTTTAATCTCGCCCGCCTGAACACCTGCCTGCCCTCCAGCCATCTCGCCAGCCCGTCTGCCTGCTCGCCCGACCACCCGCCGTCTGCCTGGCCGCCAGCCTTCTCGCCTCTCTCTCTCTTTCTCTCTCTCTCTCTCTCTCTTTTCATATAAGTGAATTTGTGGATTAGGGTATAGTGAAAGTATTTTAGGATTCTCTGAAACATCGAGTTAGGGTTCGAAATCAGGTGCAAGTGATATGGTAGCAGACCACTTTGCATTGATTTCGTTGGTATGAGGTGTTGGCTGTTCAGAAATCAATGGCAAACTACTGACTAACATTGCCTAGCATTGTCCTGTAAAGGTCCTGCAATTAACTAATGTAGGCACATGCACACTCTCTGCATATGGCAGCAAACACAGCATTTTAAAAATTAACATAATACCCATGATTGCAAAATATTATAATTGCTGAGCGGTAGCACCATGACAATTTCACATTGGCTTGAAACTAATACTGTATTTTGCTGATTTTATACAGAAACTATCTCTTCAACATCTATTTCTATTTTCTGTCAGCCAATGATTTACAGTTTTATTTAGCATTTAGTTTGTACTGTAGGTTATGCTGCATGGTCTTCAATAGATGTAAACCAAACAATTAATCAGAATAGAAAAACACTACAGCAAAAAAAACAAAAATACAACAACAACCTGGCATGCCAATATTAGACAGATTTAAGAAAATCTCTCGGCTAAATAGACTGCTGAGTGAAAATAATGGTAAAATATTAGAAAAGTTTGGTTTAGTAATACTGTTCACAGATATATTTCAGACATTTAACTTGTGAAGAACTGCAGACTAGAATTCTTGCCAATATTACAGCCTACTATGCTCTGTACAGATATATTTCAGACATTTAGCTTGTGAAGAACTGCAGACTAGAATTCTTGCCAGTAGTACAGCCTACTATGCTCTGCACAGATATATTTCAGATATTTAGCTTGTGAAGAACTTCAGACTAGAATTCTTGCCAGTAGTACAGCCTACTATACTCAGTAAGATGATTTTAACATGATGATTACATAGCATGCAGCAAAGTTAAAAAAGTAAAGCTCATAATTGCTTAGGGACCTGAGACTTGTAGTACATGCAGGCCGTTATCTTGCGTTATCTAAATAATAATAACAATAATATTAAAAGCATTGTTACCTCATTTTCTTATTATAGATTGATGCATTCTTATTGGAACAAGAATTATCATTATTATCACCAGCATGTGAGATGCCGATAATGTGAGCAGTCACGGGTCACCATCTCATATGATCATCATTATCTCAGATAAGGTTTGTGTTCTTTTCCTGATTATACCAAACCATCCAGGTACTTATCTCTTTATCTTAATTTGACTCTTTTCCCTTACTGACCAGGTCCTTCAGGTCAGCTCAGCCTAAAATGGGCAATTTTCTGGGTATACTGGCAACTATCATGATACTGGCCACATCACCATTCACTGCTGCTTGGTCAAAAGTATGAGGCGAGAATCATGGGCTCAATAAACCTCGTGGCCTGACAAGAGGTCTTTTAGTTTGCTTAGAGGTGATATCATTTGTAAATATCCAATACAGTTGAAACTAGCCAAATTTGACAAGAAAAATGCCTAAAGTTCACAGATCTATGAAGTCTATATTTCAATAATGATTTTAAAAATGTGTCTACAAGCAGTTTTCTACTATGGGTCTGTGATGTTATAGTGCCATCACATTTTATAGGCCTGAGAGCAAAGAGGAATAGGTGTCCAATCTTCCCCTAGCATTGGCAAGTGACAAGCTGAGGCGTTGAACCTACACCCAACCATATGCATGGCCTTACCAGCACAGTTCACTATCAACTTCGCTAGCACGCCAGCCATATTTTATTAACTCTATATGAATTTATCTTTGAACTGATTTAAGTAATATAACACAGATGCTAGAATATTTGCATGTGATTTGTACACAATAATGCTTAGTCATTTAAAAATAATTCTTTGATAAGTAGAGTAAGCTATATTTTCTACTAATTGCAAATCTCACAGTGCAATTGTCAAACTTCCTAATCCTTTATTTTTAAAATCTGGACAGTTTTTAAAAAAATACACACATTTTAAATTCACGATCAATTTGTTTCAAAAGCTGGCAAGTAATGTTTACATTTTTGGTCTTAGATACCAATATCTGTATTTACTGAATTTATCAAACTGAGCATCTTAGAATTTCCTGTAAATGAGCAAAATAAAGACTGCTATGGCCAAATTATAAAACAAAAATGCTAAGCATGTTTAAGACCACACAACAAGTGAGCATAACTGGTTGAATGTTTTGAGTCGTGTTTAAATTAAGGAATATATGCATGCTACAAACTGACATATCAGTAAATATCATACACAACTCAGAAAACACATTCAGTGAGTATGTATGTAATAAATCAACAAAATAACATTTTTAAGCATATATATCAATCAATTAAAATGTATAGAGAAGATAAACGTCTTTATTTTCAAGGACAAATAACAAGATACAATGTAAAAAGATAGATGATAGTCTAGGAAACAAAATATTTCATATTTGAATCAACTGTGACCAAGGTATTTCTAACAATAAAATCTTGTTGAAGCAAAGCCTATACTTTCTATGTCATAAAATATAATTGGAAATACTCACATCACATGGACTACATTAAACAGAGAAGTTTAAGGTGAAGTGTCATTGTTACAGGTATAGCCTTTCTGTACTGCTGGTTTCTTATTAACTGAAGTGATCTGACTGAACACATGGCATGCTCATTAGTATTCCAGCTTTCTCAGCTGACGTACAAGTGTATGAACTACTCCCATCATTTGCTAGTTGGACATGCACAACACATCCTTATAATTAACATGTAGCACCAATATTCTTTTGTATTTTATATTACTTTAGTTTGTTTATTTAGGATTGCACAGACCAAAATCTTCAGACTCAGGCAAGGACATTGCGGACTCAGAGCTCACCTCTACCGACTGGCTCTCACTGACTCTGCATTTTGCAAACGTGAAGCACTCAAGCAAACCCGAAAATATATCCTACTAGACTGCCCTGAAGAAATCTGGCCGACTGGAGCGATCCAATGAGAAAAACTCTGGGGGATTAGTGAAGACATCAAGCAAACCATCCTGTTTGTGACCCATACCAAAATAGATGCATAGCAAACATTGATCACAAGAAGAAAAAGCATTTTATTTAATCTTGCCACAGGTTGTATTATTACACTAAGTTCTTCTGCAGATTTGTCAATGTTGTCCAATAAAGTTATACTTAAGTACTCTGGTCTGCAGATTTCTGTACTAAGTATTTCAAATGAACTGAACTTTGTAGTTTGTTCTGCAGCCTTTATTCAGTTTCAGAAGACAAGGTTTCTAGAACAAGCTAGAAGAATAGAGGATAATTGCATTCTTAAACAAGTATTAAATGGTGAGCTTTCAGAGGTAGGGACAACAAGAAGCAGTCTAAGATTAAGATTCAAAGAAATATGGAACAATCACTAAGGCACTTCTCTATCAGCTCTATTAACTGATGCACATTGGTAGAAGATTGTACTGTATGTAGATCGTGTCTTTGCCAGGGCACTACAAAATATGAATGTGGGAAGAAAGATGGACAATAGAATAATCAAACACAAATAGGATCTGCCTCTATGTCTGAAATAACTGACAGACACACATTCTACAGCAAACACCAATACTCAAAACACTTCGGCTTCTGACCGTCTGACAGGATGTAAAGAGCCCACAATCAAGGATAATATGTCCAAGAAATTATTCTTTCTTCTACAACATTTCACTGACTGAACACATGTATATGAAGATATTATCACAATAACACATGACATCAATCTCTTGTTCATATTTGAGCTTGTTTTTGAAAAATAAAATGAAATTTATTTACAAGAATATACATGACTTTCATTAACCAGCATGTGAGGGCAAATGTTCATAAGGCACACTTCATGTCAAGCAAACTGGCAGAGAATATTCCATAGCAAAGAGGAAAATAAAACCAAGGTTTAATAAATGGATTATGGCAAGATGAATATCATTATTAATGTTTGTGTACAAAGAAATATGGATGCTTTAATAATTTCACTTAAACGTGTCATCAAATTTCCTAGCATATGAGATTTAAGCTGAATGTGACACAGTATGTAAACTAATGATGCAGTTGAAATGATACAATGCAATTGCACATGATAGTTTTACTGATACAACTTAGCATTTTAAAAGCAATGCAAATTCAGGAAAATTGTGATTTGAAAGATTTCAATCAGATTATTACATTAACCTATCAATATTTTTAGACATATTAAAAATAAAAATAAAAACTAGTGACAATAATACTTTTGCTACTTTAATAAACACTCTATTATAGAAATAATTTATAATAATCCCAAACATATTTCAATTGTACAGTTTGTTTCTTCAAATTGTCCTTATCTGAGTATTAATAATTTGGATAAGAAACATGTTTCTATTAACTTTAGTAGTTATTTACATAGTTTATTAATTAAACGACCCAAAAAAATATATATATAAACATACACAACTTGAAACTTGTGAAAGATATTCCTACATCTCTACTGTATGGATCTCACTGATTCTACCTCTTGCAAATGTGGAGTACTCAAGCCAACCCCAAATGTGGAGTACTCAAGCAAACCCCAAAGCATATCCTACTGTATGGGTCTCACTTATTCTACCTCTTGCAAACGTGGAGTACTCAAGCAAACCCCAAATGTGGAGTACTCAAGCAAACCCCAAAGCATATCCTACAAGACCACCCTGACTTCCCAAACTGAGGGAGGAAATCAGGCCAACTGGAGTGACCCTCCAAGAAATACTTGGGGACCGATGAAGACCTCAAGTAAACCATCTTGCTAGTGAGCCACACAAAAATAGATACGTAGCAAATTTTCATGACACAAGAAAATGAAGAATGATATTCCTCAAAGGTTGCCTCGTTTTCAGAAATGAATGTCCACAATAATATTACATGCTAATATGGCAGAACATGCTTAATGTTAACATATCATTTCCAGCAAAGTGTTCAATAAGTCAGAAAGAAGTAAAACCATAAATAGGATTTAAAAAAAAACAAAACACTTGGTTTGAGAACAAAGTGTGAAATGAAAGAAGATAATTATCAGTCAAGATATTGTTTGCTTTCATGTTTACTGTATCAGTCACAACAGCACTCATATTTGTGTCCACATCTTCAGGACGTGTTGTATCATTCAGTCATCCATGCTAGTTGTGTCGTGCAGAGTTCTCCACACAGAGAACAATGAAAGCGTTGTTACAAGTGTATTCCTCCTGATCAAGCAGTTTGTGCTTCAGTAGAGAACTGGCTCTTCCCATGCTGTTTGGTGCACTTGAGTGCCATTTGTTGCAGAACTGGTTTTCCATAAAGTCACCTTTCCCATTAGACCCATGCCATATAATCTTCTGTGGCCTGTGATGACAAAGGAAGAAAATATCATTATTGATTTGTTTAGGGACATTTAATTACTTAGTTTATTCAATATAAATACACATATATAATCTTTCATAGTAAAAGTTAGTTACATATCCTTTACAGGATGTGACTGTCAGTTTCCAGCATATTTTGGCTATTTGTGATTTCTTGGCAAGTTTACGTTCAATAGTTTACCATTGCTGTCTGAACGACTGGTACTTAAACCATTTTATGAAAACCAATGCAAGATAGTCTGCTGCCAAATCATCCACAGATGTGTTTCTAATGTAGTGTTCAGGATTACGAATTGCATCAGTAACCCCTTTGCCACAGTGTCAGCTGTGAAGTAAAGTTCATAGTAAAGTGAGCCAATAATTATTGAGATTTTTTCTCATGCTCTCACCATAAACTAATCTTATATGTGTGTGAGTATGTTTTTGTATTTTTCAGTGTGAAAAACTAAGTTGATTCCAATCTGCTCACCGTTTGTTGGGTATTCCACATGTCAGACATTTCTTACAAGGTGTATATAATAATATGTGTTGGTTGCCTCTTTGAAAATAATACACTAATGGTACTTTTATTGTGGCTATTATTCCCTATGGGGAAACTTTTACAAAATCCTCTGGGATTGAAAGAAATAATAAATCATCACCTAAAGTCTTCAAGTTTATATTCTATATTGCCAACCTCTATTCTACACTGGCAATGTCGATTCAATATTATTAACTTAATTAATGAGGTAAGAAAAAGAAATCTTAAGACCTATACTGAGCCAATCCTGATGTACAGAAGCAAATCATGGACAAAGAGCAAACAAGTGATATATTATGAGGAAGCTGCGGAGATGTGGATTTATAGAACACAGTGGACAGATAGAAAGAGTAATGAAGATATCTTGCAAGCAGTTAACCCACAAGAGAACTGGTTACTCACATCAGAACAAGACAGTCCACATATTTTGGGTATATGTTTTGACAACAGGAAAGTTGAAAGGGAGGAGAGGCAGGGGGAGAACAAGAGAGAAGATGCTGGACAGTTTTTTTTTGTTTTGTTTTTTGTGCTTGCTCACTTTGAACTCAAGAGTAGTCCCCACACACTATGTCTAGTACTGCTGGACTGAATTTTGCATGTGGATTACCTTTCCCTATTAGCAGTGTCCCTCAATATCAAGCAAACCCACTCTGACTTCAGAAGTACTTGTAATCTACGTCCCCAAGTCAAGGACAATAGGTCAACATTTTAGTCCAATTGTCTGGTTTAGGGGTTGAACCCCTTACCTCGGCATCAGCACACCGGATGGCTGGACAGTTTTACATCATGGCATGGAGGAGCATCAGTATCAGAAATAATTTGGCAATACATGAGACAGAAGACTGGACAGACATGATCACCAATGCCACAAGACATTAATTAAAAGAAGAAGAAATGGAAAACAAATCCCATTTGAAAGCTACGCTTACAATGAAAAGTGACATGCTGAAAACGTTCAGCAGAATCTGCTAACTAATCTATATATTGAGTATAGCCTACGATGGCTAACGTTGTGATATTCTGTTATGATAATTTGGCGTGTCCAGCGTGTGCCGTATGGTTACACACCCGCTTCACATGCCAGTGATCCGGGGCTTGGTTCCGGATCCGGTCAGGGATATGCACTATTGACGAGCTCAAACGAGAGCGAAACTCGAGTATAGTACTTCCATATTGACATGGATAGGCCTTAGGTTCATACCAGAATACGATCAGCGTTGCCAGTAGTGGGTTGTGCTCAATATTTAAATTTCAAATCCCGAAACAACCAAATAATTAATCTATATATGATGTAAGCCTTGTTACAAACCTTTGAGAACAAAATTTTAAGACGCATCTTTGGACCCATTAGGGATACACAAAGTGGAGAGTGGAAAAGAAGAAGTAACAAAGACATTTATGATCTGTTTAAGTCCCCGCTAATCACTGGTATCATGAAGGCTAATAGACTACAATGGCTGGGGCATATAGAAAGAATGGAAGATAATAGGGAAACAAAACTCGCTTACACTCAGGAAATAAATGACCGTAGATCCCGAGGTAGACCAAGAAGGCAGTGGAGAGATAATACATATACAGACCTACAAGCACTTGGAATCAACGACTGGCAAGAGAAGGTCCACCAGAGAGACGAATGGATACGGAATGTATCTGCAGCAAAGAACCTCAATGGCTCGGAACGCTGAAGAAGAATATATGATGTATTTGACAACTTCCTGACTGCAAGTGCTACATACCATTGTCCATCTGACATGACGTCCCTGCCATCAAATGAGTATATTGTAGCATCGCCATTCATGTGAGCACCATTACCATTGATGATATCATTCCAAGATGAAAACAAAACTTGATTCTGCAATAAGAGGGGAGTAACTCTGAACAACATGTCACTATGTTAAGGCTAAAAGAATTAAGTAACAGTTAATAATAAAAGAAACAACAAATTAATATAATTGTAATTAAAATAAGTAAAGGACCCTTTTCCCTTTATATACACCATAAAATATATTGAGTATATGGTGCTAGATCTATAATTTTTATAGAACAAAGAACAATCAGCCATTCATTGATGATGTGGTCAATATCACAGATTGATTTGACTTCCCAAGCCATTTCCTGGTTCCCATTTTAGGCAGGGTCAGCCTGGGTCTAGGTCAATTTAAAAAATCCACCTCAATGTGAATTTGAACACATGACCCTGGGCCAGCAGGCAGGCCCCTAGCCACTCCGCCACTGTAGCTCCCTAATATAATTGACTGAGTTATAATTATAAATGTTGTCAAAAGTTATTGAACACATACATTTTCAAATGTGATATGGGATGCAGAGGTGCTGATGTTGCAGGCATTAAAGTGATCTAAACCTCTCTTCACCTTAGGCACATTGGGGGGCTGGGATTTTTTCACGTGGACTTCTAGTAATAAAATTTCCCCTGGTCTCTGGGTAGTGAGATCAGACGCCTATGTGTATTGTTGCGCACGTAAAAAATCCTTTGGCAGTTGGAAATCGAAAAAGAGTAGCCCAAGCAAAATTTCGAGTTAAAAATCTACCCAAAGTATTTCAGGATCCTCGCCGGTGCTATGGAGTTTGTGCACTGAGCTGAGTTTCTCCAGACTCAGGTTTGAGTTAGGAGGAGAATGGATCACTTATGGGTTACACCTGTATGCCGTAATGTTGTTCCATCGACTAAAACTAAACTAAACAACATCCTAGGAAACAGACCCTAGTCTGGTTTACGAGGAAGGATTGACCATGGCTTCCTCTGTGATGAAGCCTGCCAAATACTAAACACTAGGCATGCTGTGAGAGTGCAAGAGAGTCACAGTAAATCTCCACAATGGTGATGGTAGACTATCAGCACCCAGGTCTTGCATTCACCACTTTAAAGAATACATAGTTATGCTAGAAATTAGTGCATTGCTTGCCTATCAAGATGAAACAGTATGGAACAGGAACAATGTCAACATCGGTTTTCAATTCTTCAAGTCGTACAAGGCTGAACAACCCGAATTGACAAGGTTCAGACAACAACATTATGTGGAGCAATGATTCCTAATGATTTATATTCTGTTCTTAATCATGAAAACATCATCATGATCAGGTCGTTTGCAGAACATCACAGTCTATCAACATGTTTTCCAGTGCCTGGCCAGTTCTCCTGCCTCATGTACCCTCATGCCAATGTAAATTCAATGGCAAGTGTCTATCATTGTGCTGGTTGACCACTGCCTAATCTTCCAGGAACCATGCCTTCCATATCTGTTCCTAACAAACCACTGAGACATGTAATATGGCCAATGTATTTCAGTTTCTGAAACATGATTCTGTTTGTGAGCTAGTTTTCTTCCATGTTCTGATCTTGTAGAATAACAGTATTTTCCTTCTTCTTGGAGCACCATATTCTAAGAATTTGTCTCTGGCATGTTCCAAATTTATGTGACAATTTATGTAGAGTGTTCTACAAGCAACTCCTATTTATGTTTACATATTTATTTTCACAAACTGTATTTGTTAAAAATGTGTTTACAGACAGGATAATCACTCTGAAGATTGGTATACATATTTTATCCAACCATAATTGTAGCTTTTTAAATGCCTATAAATTTGTTCTTAAAAAAATTAATGTGTGGTTCCCCCTTCCTTACCATATCCATACAAAAGTTACCATGTTTATGGCATATTTAAAATATTGTGTGTGGCCTACAATTTTAGTGATTAAACAGCACATGAAGGATAATATGATCAGTATTATGTCGGCCATCTTATCATTCTCACACAGATCTCTGGTACCTATGCTATGAGGCTAGGTTAACCCCAGAGCCATACTTGGCAGAAAATGAAAACTCACCAAAACAGTGGCCTAAACTTTGGATAACTATGATAATAGGTAAATGCACTAACCACGGATCTGCCATTACACCCAATCTACCATGGTGTGTTTTGAACCCAAATGCATTCATAACCTCTTTGTTCAGAATCCATTTTTGGTTTATTTGATGACTATGCTATACGAAAATACCTTTGAGTTGACGATTGGAATCTGTCGATCTCTGGAGTAGTAAATGATGGAACTGAGGCTCTGAGTGTCTGAGGACAAGAAGGCCCTGTAGGTTCCATCCAAGCCACTTCTTCTGGCCTGTCTGTGACACTCATAGTCTGCACCACGGATGCCTCTCATTGACCCAGCCATTGGTTTGTCCAGTGCCATCATGTGAAGCTGTGAAACATATCAACAAATTTTAGAGATTTACGCTTCACTATACAAAAACAATTACTGCTTTGAAATAAAAACATAATACATACAGAAAAAAAATATTATAGTTTTATAAAAAAAAATGTGACGTAGTGACAGATATAACTTCTCAGACAATAACATGCTTCTTCTGCTTCTTCATTATTTTGGGTGTGTCGCAACAAATTATGCACTTCAAAGTTTGTGTGTCTGATTTACAAATGCATTTGTTATGGTTTGATTCCTCTAGATAGATTACATTCAAAGTAACAGGCTCTATCTACCCATGAGTAGGCTTTCTTTCCTAAAAATGTTGCCTGAGCAGTGGCCTTACAGCCTACTCTTTGTGACTGCCACGTGCTGTTCGATTATTAAAATGCACAGCTTGCGCACAGGACATCCTTTTTTGTTTTGTTGTTGTTATCCAAGAAGGCTAGGTATGCCTGACTTGGCAAAGAATGATGATTATACACTGATGTAGAAACAAAGTGCTTTTATTCTGATAATAAACAATGCCAAAACAATGTAATCATTGGCTATTGATGTTGCATATAATGGGAAGCATCACGGCTGTCCTGTGTACCCTTCAGGCTGTTAGAATCAGTAACTACAGCTATTTTTAATTGTATAATGGACACTACATCAATTGATAACCTTCTTCACATACAGACCACACAGGTTATTTGCATTCTGCTATTACAATTATCATGAAACAAGCTTAGATTTCCCACTGCTAAAACTGTATTATACAATTCCTATAAATCTTCTTTCAGCATGCTATAACTATAACACTGATTCTTTGAGTTGAGTTGAGATGAGTCAAAAACCGATATCACTGTAATCGAGACACTCATTATCATCTTCAAAAGTCAGTGAAGAGTCCCATTACTAATGGTACCAGTTGCAGATTGATTATGTGTATATCTCACCTTTTCTTGTTCTGGGAGTACTGATTGTCAGCCAGATTATCCTCTAGAGCCATTCATAAAGCTGTAATACTGTGATATCAAGCAATATTACTTGCTCCTGTCAACATGAAGTTACAAACCCTGTGCAGAACATCACTCTCATCACAGCCTACCTAAATGTTTCTCGATATCTTGCCATTTCTTTCACATCATGCACCCCCATGTCTAAGGTGTATGCATGTCCTAGGTCCATCTTCATGTCGGTCAACCCTTGCCTCTTTTTCCAGAAATCATGTCTTCCATAACTGCTCTTTCCAGGCTATTGTAACATTTAATATCGCCAAAGTACTGAGATATAATGTTGTTAATGATCCAGTTTTCTTTGATGTTCAGATTTGGTAGAATTTCAGTATTTTTCACCTTCTTATTCCACATTCTTAGATCTTTTCTGTAGCATTTAATCTGAAAAGCACCAATTTACTTCTTTATTGATTGTAAAATGGTTTATCACTAACATCTACATGTTGCCACAAGAAATGTTACGTTAACTTGCTTGCTAGTATAGTGCCATACCTTCTTAACTGATTCAGTGCCAAAGGATAACATATTGCCCTACTAGGGTAATTGTGTTATATGTTTTTTTTTTTTGGGTGTCTCTCTTACAATTTTAATGCTCAGTGAATGGAAATTTACATTAAAATACTTGTTCATTTTATTGTGCACCATATTTGGTGCAAACCTACTTTATGTGTTGGCACTGAATCAGTTAATACTGAGTAACCTCTGCGGTGCGTGGAAAGCCTGCATCTGAATTATTTTTGAACAGAATTCACTGTTGTTGATTATGTGGTCATGATATTCAAAGTCAGTTTCTTACTTCTTGATTGTGAGCACTTGCTCCTATATGTACAACAATTTTAATAATATTTCAGTTAAAGTTGTATATCTTAAAATGAACAAATGTGTGTTCCAGCAGCACTGTTGTAGGTAGGATGACCTACTATAATGGTCTGCTTGAGATTGTTCCAGATGTGACACTCGAAAGTTTCGTCTATCTGACAAACTCTTCCGTAGTTTCCCCATCTAGACCCTGAAAAGGATTTACATCTTTTGGAATGAATTTGGAGTAGAGACTTTGCTCCTGGCCTATTGCTAAAATACAGTCTCAACAGGAGCCTGTTTTGCAGAGCTCTTCTTCCCACCTAAAACTACTTTTGTGGCGTCAAAGCCTGGACAAAGAACAAGCAATTAGAAAGTTGAATAAAGGCCCTGGAGATGTGGATATACAGAAGTAGTCGTATTTCATGGGGGAAAAAATCAAATTAAGAGGTTCTAGAAAAACTGGGACTGAAAAGAGAGTTGATGAAAGAAATAAAAGAGGTAAGTGAAATACAAAACAATTTTTTCCCGTAGTGAATTTGAATAACGAAGACACAAACAATAAATTGCATGATTTATTGTCTGGCATATTTCGCTGCATCTCATCAGGTACATACTGCAGAAATCACACAACTTACATGAATTAACTAGATAAATCCTTCAAGTTGAAATATACACATATTCGCACAGTAATGTCAATTATCTACCATGGTAATTTTAAGCTGACTAACATGTCTTTCTGTTTGCACAATTCTGGCTTGCGTTGATTGATCATAATTGCTTCTGCAAACTTTAACAAGCGAGTATTTTGTGTGTTAAACAACACGCGAAAGGCAGTGTCTCTGTCCACCACATGGCCGCTTTCGATAATGTGCCTACCAATTGAAGACGCCGGGAGTAAGTGAAATAATTGGCCACATTAAGAGACATAAGACTCTTATAAAAACCATGCTGGAGGGTAAGGTTGAAGGCAAGCAAGCAACAGCTAGACAACAATACAAGTGGGAAGATAACATCAAGAAGTAGATGAAAAGCATTCTGATATGACAGAATGTACAATCAAGGTGACAGACAGACAGTATTGGAGATACACTGCAGCCAACCTTCATTGTGGAGAAGGAACCTGGTTGATTGGTTGATCTTCCTACGTGAAGTCCAGAAACCAGTGAGATGTACAAGACTGTTTCTGGAGCTTCATGTCTGATGAGAAGCTCATTAGTATGTAACCAGGACATGATTCAGCACAGAATTGATGGACTGATCGTGGTCAGGTCTAGGTCGGTAATGTTTCCTTCATGGGTGTTAGGCATTTCATTGTCAAAGATTCCACCCCAATTTGCCCTGGGTTGACCCTATAAGATGGTAGGCTCACGTAAGGATTCTGTTATGTCACACATTAGCACCACCTGCACTTGTCTCTCCAACTCCAACTGTGTTGCCAGCTGGAGAAAGAAGAGCAGCAAGAAACATGAAAACAAGGGGGGTCCATGCTTACCACAGGGCCTTTGACCACACTTGGCTGAACGATGGCAACATTCGGAGACTCTGTCACCTACAGAACAAGCGAACAAAACATGTGATGGATATGTTGTATTATATATCTCACATCTCACTTTTACACAGCCAATAATTGTGCACCTGTGTAATAATAGCTTTTATCTTACCGTTGATGTTAATAATGAAGTTGGTCAGTTTGTACAATACTATTGCTAATGAAATTTTTTTGTAAATTGCACTTGTGTACCAAGATAGTGACTGGATTCAATCCCCAGCAGAGCAGCAAGATTCCTTTCCCCCCGACCCATACAGTTCTAGTGCCTATCCAGTCTAATAAAATGGGTACTGGATTACTTCCAGAATTTTCTGGGAACTGTCTGGGAAAGAAAGTGATGAGGAAGGGAAATAACCACCTCACCTCAATATGCCATTTTCTAGAACATGTGAGAGGCCTAACCCTTCACACCCCAATGGCAGTATCTGCTCTCTATCTTTTTTTCTCCATTTATCCCTTGAGACATACACCCTCTACCAATTCATTCCACTCCATTCTGTCCTAAGCTATACATTGCAGCCACGTCCATGTCATCCCCATATTTTTCATTTCTGTCTCTACTTCTCTTCTCCGTGTGTTTTTAGGTCTTCTTTATTTATTTTATCCGGCAGATTCCAGACAAAAGGCCTTTCTAGTTAGACAATTCTCAGGTTTTCTCAGTGTGTGTTCTATCCAGCATTGGCATCTTTTATTTACCTCTTGATTCACTGCTGTTTGTTTAGTTCTCTCCATGAGCTCCTCATCTGTGATTTCATCATATCATTTTAGCCCTTCTGTTTTGTGCAGGTACCAATGAATGAATGAATGTGGTTTATTAGTAAGTATCTGCTACCGCCTGGTAAATGGCTTATTTGCTTCACGCTGCCATGTTTGCATGCTTCTGATGCTGGAGATCTGTATATCTGTTAACTTTAGTAAATATAGGAACATGTGAATAAGATAGCAAGATGTCTTCTCTTTCGTTAGAAAAGCAACTGACAAAACTAAAAACATCAAGTACTCATTTTTATAGCCATTAAATATTTAGAAATGCAATATGCACATCATCATCATCATCATCATCATCATCATCATCATCATTATGTTGCAGAATGTCGCTCTCCTCATGGCCTACCAACAAATTTCTCCATCTCTGGCCATGTTTCCTGCCTCCTGCATCCTCAATATCCTGTGTCCATCACCATGTTGGTCGACCTCTGCCTCTACTTCCAGTATCCACGCCTTCCATCACTGTTTTTCCAAACTACTGTGATGTTTCATATAGCCAATGTGAGCTCAGCAGGGTCAAATGGATACAAGCGTTTACTCTTAAACTTTCAGTTTACTGATGCTGAGGTAGCGGGTTCAACCCCTACACGGTCATTTGGACAAAACTGTTGACTTCTCGTCCTTGACTTGGGGATGTAAATTACAAGAAGTCGGAGTGGATTTGCCTGATGGTTGGGACGCTGGTAATAGGGAAAGCCAATCCAGACACAAAATCAATCAAATGTACAAGAAGTAGTTGCACATGTATGAATTATGCTTGAAATCAAAAGCAAACAACAAATATGGCTAATGTATATCAGCTTCCCAGACATGATTCTTTTTATAGACAGTTTTCTTCGATGTTCAAATCATTTATAATGTCAGTGTTTTTCTTCTTAGTCCATGATATTCTAAGAACTTCAAAGCTAATAATTTTCTTCTTTAGTGATTGTGAAGTCAGCAGATAGTCTACATATAAGATCACATATTTTGATATAACACTTCAATATGGAGTTCTGCTGAGCCAGAGTGGAAACCTCTCTACACATGCAAACAACTAGTGGAGAAGAGTTATTGATGTTACCACAAGAAACAGAATGTGAAATAGTGAAAGCTGAACAATCGTTGCTGTGTGCAGATTTCAAATACAGAAAATATGTGTTTAAAGCACTATAATAACATTTCTGCTAAATTTCTGAGAATATGTGCAAAGAAAGACTAAGAGGCAGACAGGTCACTTATTTAGCAGAAATAGTACAAAAAGCAAGGCTCATAAAAACTAAGACAATAAACTTGCTAGGATGAAACACAAAATGTCTTTTATAACATCTCATAGCAAAAGAGAGAGAAAAAAAAAGAAAGATATCTGAGGTTCATTTGGTGGTGACAAAAGGCTTGAAACAGAATACATGCAGTTTTCCAGTACATGCCTGATTTGTGTGATAATAGCCAGATAAAACAAGGAATGAAGGGACACTTTTAAGACATAATAGACTAGACTCAAACTAACTTGTAAATATTTAACAGAACAGTGACCGAGCTTTCATTGTCAAGTAAACTAAAGAGGAACAAACAACTTTAGCGCTAAAAGAAGAGAAACTTTGAAGAAGAATGTTAAAGTAGAACAGATTAATATGAGAAAACCATCACTGAAAATGGCAAAGAATGCATAACAATAAAAAAAAGGTCAGAAAGAAGAAATAACAGAGGCAGTCAGGAGAATGGCGGCTACTGTTGTTGACCGCAAGCATTCAGGTGGCATGCAAAATGACCAAAGTGGGGGAGCAGTCTGCCACTTTAAAACATATTCAACTGCAAGTCCTTTTGTGACAGTGGCAGCAAACTCCAATGAATAAGTACTTAATGACATAATATTTGTAAGGTCATAACATGTTGCAAAATGTCAAAGAGGTAAATATACAATTAAATAACAATGATACAACTGTAAAAACTAAGCTCAGAAAGTGAAAACAACTGGGAACAACTAAACTGTTTAAAATAGAATTTTCAAGAAATGAATGTTGCAGCTGTTGTAAAAGCAAATTTATTTTAGCAATTCTACATATCTAAACATTAACAAGGAAATAATGTAAATTAGTAATCCAATAAATAAAGATATTTTCAAGATCTAGCTATCAAAATTAAATATGAGGAAATATAACAACCTATTTGGTTCTGAAAAATATAAATATTTACAGCAACAATTTTACAATATAGACTATAAAGAGCTTCAATAACACTGAGAAAGACAATTTGTTTAGTTTTTTCATGATAAGAACAACTTTTTTTAGTGGTTGCAAACTCAATGAAATAATAAAAGCTCTTTCTTCTCATGTGTAATTTAGATTTCAGAAACTTCTTCTTATAGTCCATGCCATGTGAAGTTGGTGATCATGTCTGTCCACAGCCTTCTGTCTTGCATGCTGCCAATCATTTCTGATACTGATGTTCCTCCATGCCATGTGAAGTTGGTGATCATGTCTGTCCACAGACTTCTGTCTTGCATGCTGCCAATCATTTCTGATACTGATGTTCCTCCATGCCATCATGTCAAACTATCCAGCATCTTCTCTCTTGGTCTTCCCCTGTCTCTCTTCCCCTCCAACTTTCCCATTGTGTTGACATACTCCAACATTCCCCTTCTCATAACATAAAGAACATGGACTGTCTTCTTCTGATACGAGTAACCAGTTCTCTTTGTGATATAACTTCCTTCAAGATGTCTTCATTGCTCTTTATATCCATCCACAGCATTCTCATCATTCCTCTATAATACCACATTTTCACTGTCTCTACATAATTCCACACTTGTCTGCTGATTGTCCATGATTTGCTTCAATACATCAGAACTGACTCAAAGTAGTGCTTAAAAACTATTTTCATCACCTTGATTGACAAAGATAAATTGCAGAGAATATTCTGCTGCCTTTGCATTTAACATCCTTAATAGATCTTCCAACTGCTGTTATTAAAGTACCCAAATAATTAAACACATTGACATGTTTCAGATTGGTTCCATGAACTTGAATGTTGCACTTGGCAGGCAGCTTAACCACTTTGCCACAGATATTCCCCAATTATTATCAATTTCATGTAAGGGAAGGGATGGCATTAACATTAACCCTGTGCTACTGCGGCTCCCATGCTTATCTGTCTTACCAGTTGTCACATGTTTGAAACCCCATTGAAGTTTGGATTTCAAACATATGGTCTTGGTTTCCAAATTTACCTGGTCTAAAATGGTTATGAGGAAATTTTCTGTGAAATGCCAGTTGGTCTAAAAATATTGGGCTAGTACCATATACCCAATACTCATCTTGGTGTGAAAAAGGTTCATTTATTATACTTATCATCATTATGTAGCATATTCTGCTAGAATGCCACTTGCTATTTCACCTGTTTTGATGCCTTATGTACTTTCATGTCCAGGGCATCGTTAATGTACTGTGTCCACCTTTGTGTGTTAGTCGACCCTTATCTCTTCTTCAGGAACCCTGCCTTCCATTATTGTTCTTTCTAAACTATTGTGATGTGTAATATGGCAGAAGTATCTCAGTTTCTTTAACATTATACTATTTATGAGCCAGCTTTCTTCAGCAGGTACCAAAACTCAGAACTTGCCAGATAATGAAAGTTAAAAAACTTCAAATTAAAAACATATCTTTATAGATGATTCTGAGTTCATAGAAAAGCAAATGAGCAAAATAAAATCAGCAGTAGTAAACAATATGAGCAATTATGCGGCATTACTCAGAAAAAAGGGCTAAGAATGTAAACATAAATATTAGAAATAAGAGAAAAATAATTTGTGAACCAAACATGGCTACCATTTGAGAAGCAGAAAATCAGAGCATGCAACAGATGGTGAACCTAATGTTTGATACCCTCTTCGCACGCTGAAAGACTGGGATTGACTGAAAAGAATATATTGTTTGTGAAGATGTTTGTTCATCAGGGTTATGATATACACAAATATTAGGTTTACTTTGTAAAAACAGTTAACATGTAACAAATTCACGATACTTTATTTCAATAATTGTTATAGTTTTTTAATCAGTAAAAGGTAAAGGTAGTCGCATGACAGATACTGCCCTTGTGGGTGTGAAGTGCTGGGCCTTGACATATTCTAAACCATAGATTAATGAAGTGTAGTGACCAATTCCCTTCCTCACCACTTTTCATACCCAGATAATTCTGAAAATAGTCTGGCATGCATTTATTAGACTGGGTCGACCTCACAGTCATAGGAAAAATGAATCCTGCCACAGCTGAGGATGGAGTCTGGACCCCTGTCTTGGCAGACAGGTAATTTAACCATTCATCATCATGACCTTCATCATCATCATCATACAGTGGCCTGTCCTATGCAGAACATGTAACTCATAGAATTATGCAGGACCCAATGTAAGCCAGACAACAAACACCCGCAGATGTTGAATGTGTTCGCCGAAAGGTGAAAATATTGCAGTCCTGCTGTAAACCCTAACAACACTATTACATCCAAAACAAAAAAATATCAGATGAACAAATAAGAAGAAGAAGAAGAAGAATTAAGCAGGACTCATAACAATCTTTCAAAGATTCTCTCTATCATAAGCCAGTTTGTTCTTCCTATGTTGTTGTCATGTCTAAATTGTCACATCTTCAACCCAACAATGTTGTGGACTTCCTCTTCTCTGGTACACCTTCTTCCATAGTTATCTTTCCCAGACTTCCATAGGTGTCTATAAATTTGCCTTGGCAAGTGGTTCTCAAACTTTAGGAGCCCTTGGCTTCCTTGATCGACTACATTCTATCTGCAAGCCTCCTGTGAAATAACTAGTAAACAATTTGAGCAATGTATTGTCATTTATCTAAACATTTTACAGCAGGTGAGATTTGGACAGAATGTTTTTACAGCAGTGAGATTTGGAAAGAATGTTCTTTTTTAAAGTAAAGAACCCGGTTTACAAATTTTGAGGTTTACTGGGCATATGGTGCTAGCCCCCTTTTTTGTAGACCAATCAGCACTTGAGGATAATGTGATCAATAGTATGCCAGCTGCCTTAACTTGCCAAAGTATTTCCAAGTATTCATTTTAGGCTGGTTCAGCCTGGGAGCCCAAGTTAATTTTTAAAGTCTGTCTTTATGTGAACTGGAACACATAACCACAGGGCTAGGAGGCAAAGCATGCTACCAACTGTGTTACCACGCTTTAGAGAGGCTTTCAAAAATATAATTTTGTAATTTAACTGAAAAGAACAAACCTACACTTAGATAATCTGTTAAAAAATACCTGTACAAGAAACATACTATACTCAAAGTGCTCTTTCAAAGCAGTTATGACATAAAATTGAGGTTCTTAGTTTACAACTGAATATTTAAAAATTCCTTAACTTCTCTTATTGTCAGTCAGGGTACTGTGATGCACAGGCTAAAAAGCACTGGCCTAAAGTGTTGTTATGGGTGTTCAAAGTAGCAACTAACAAGAAAAGACAGCCAACATGTTCTTTTAGATTATCATCATCTTCACATGTCATGCCAATAAGTGTAGGCACTCATAGCCAAAAAGGTCGTTTTAGATATGCACATAGTACTGTCTAACAGTGTGTGGGCTTACTAACCCAGTCTGGAGAGAGACTACACAATAATTACATCTGAAATAAGTGATACTACTTGAGATTGTTAAACCTAGACTTCAGCAGGTTAATGTCTGTTTGATTTTTGGTAGGTTGAATAAGCTTGCTATCTATTGTTACATAAAGTCAGACTTTTACACTGTAGACAGTGTAGTCTAAAGCACATTTGAGTTGCTGTGCAAATAATTATAACATATTATAAGTGCATGGTACATGCATCACAGTTCTTTATCATGTTGTGTGTAATGTCTTCATCTACAAGGGTTAACTCTTGTTATTGGATGTAATCTTTCATCTACAAGATTTAACTATCAGTGGTGGGTGTAATCTTTTATTTAGAAGAGTCAACTCTCAGAAGAGGTAACTCTAAAACTAAAAACACAGCAAGACAAAACAGTAATGTTTATAAACATGCATACATTTTATCAACACAATAAACAAAAGATTAGTACTTATCAACAATAAATGATGTTAAAACAATGTGGTGACATTATTACACTGAACTTTTATGAAAAACATCAGAAAACACAAAATACTCACATTGACTTTAATCAGTTGGTTAGGTATGATGCTACCAAGCTGTGGAATATATTAACAGTGTACAAGTTTAATGTTTATTTATCAAAAATGTTAAAGAGGCTTTATATTTTCAGTTAATTCAATACATATCGTGTAAAATACGATATATAATCTGTCCTGTTTGTGCATAGAAACTGTTAACAGACTTGAAAAATGTAAATTAAGTGCCATGCTTGCTTAATAATGTCTCCAACTGTAGCAAACTTTAAAAAAAATATGGAAATCACATGCTGAGACAAAATTGAACCAAATTGGCACAGCTTAGTTAATTCCACCAAGAACTATAACCAAGGCATATAACAAATTAGTCAGACTAACAAACAAAAACTAATTTTACAAAATATGTTGCATTACTTTTCTTCTGGGATAAAAAAAAACATTGCATTTACATAATAATTTCTGCTTACTTACTGATTATCAAAGAAAGAATTGTGAATGATCATATGTAAAATTGAATTGTGATCCACACCATTCAAAACACCATGTTTGTTAACTTCCCCACTACCAAAGTATTTGTAGTTTTATTCTGGAAAAAATGTTATACATGCATTAGCCAATAAACAGTTTATGAGTTGCTTGATGTAGAATGAGTGAATAAATGAATTAATCAATCAAATACCTTTGCCACAATGAGTGAAAAAAAATGGCTGAATAAAGTGGATATAAATTAATAAGCTATAAACTGTGCTTGCTTTATTGCAGTACCTTACTGAAGCATATTTATGTGCAGATAAATAAATGTATTCATTAAAACTGCATATGTCAAGCTCATGAGGTAAAGAATAAACCAAACATCACGACAGTCTTCTTCACTCATCTTTCAAAGGAAGTATGTCACATTTGGTTATGCATCTCTCTAACTCATAGGTCAGTGTGTCTAGCTTTGACATATATGTGTGTAAGGTTTACTACTACAGACATATTTCATTCAAGTTAATGGGTTGTATCTATCTGTGATTAGTTTCTCTCTCTAACAATTTTTGCAGGTTGCATGCACAGCTTCTTGTTTTTGCCATTATCTTGGAAAGCTAAGTTTCTGATCTCACTATGCAAAAGATCAGGAGGATATATTATGTCATTAGAATTCAATGGTTCTTACAAAAATATCCAGTCCATGGTGGAAGCAAATCTGTTAATTTCTGAGCTAGAGATGGACACCTGAAACCAATCAGTTATCATACCATACCCACACCATACGCATAGCCCATGTGGCACATCGCAGGAACGATACCAACACCTCTCTCTCTCTCTAAACAATCTTGCTTCTCTGTGCCTACTTTATACCATGTGTGGTCGGAATTCATACAATCCCAATAACACAAGCATTGGGTGATTTGATCCTATAAAACGTGGTAAAACAATCAATCTTAGTGACCATATTTCATAGGGAACAGTATGAGTGAAGCCTCGTATTTGTAGACCGACCTACTCTGCATACCTCATGTGACATATCGCAAGATCTATACCAATCTCTCTCTCTCTCCTCTCTCTCTCTCATAATAATAATCTTGCTTCTTTGTGCCTACCCACATCATGTGTATTATCGGTGGTCGGATCTTATACAACCTCAATAACACAAGCATTGGGTGATGTGATCTTTAAATACGTGGTATTACAATCAACCTTACTGGCCCTACTTCATAGGGAACAGTATGAGTGAAGCCTCGTATTTGTTGACTGACCTACTCCTCATACCCCACGTGGCACATCACAGGAACGATACCAACCTCTCTCTCTTTCCCTCTCTCTCTCTCTCCCTCAAAAATTGCTTCTCTGTGCCTACCCATATCATGTGTCCACATAACCCATGTGGCATGTCGTAGGAACTATACCAACCTCTCTCTCTCACTCTCTCTCTTCTCATATATACCTTGCACATGTCCATGTACACTATTGTATGAATGTCTGTTGAACGGTGTAGATGTATGTATGTGCACTCATGCATATCAGTCCACCCAGACTTTAGGACTCCCCTCACAATAACATAAAAGAGTGCATAATGTGAGTTTGGTTAGTATCACCATCATACTTGGGTGCACACTCCATTGCTCTTCAATATTCGTCCACCAGGGCCAACCCATTCACTGGCACCCACTGATGTTTTGTTAGTACATCCACTGGGATTGCTCAGACACCATTCTCAGACTACTATCACAGGTTGCCGTCCTACCTTCCTGCCTCTGCCCCCCCCCCCCCCCTCTTCTTTTAATGTGCTCACTGAACCACTACTACCCTGTCGTCATCCTACATCACACTCCCTTGGTTGGGTATAAAAAGAAGACATCGGTGATATTCGGGGTTATACACAGCTCGGAATTCTGAGGTAAGTATGAACATTTTTTCCAATTTTCATTTTCTCTTCATTGCTTTCATTTTTTAAATCTTTTTGTTCTTCTCGTCCTTTCGTCACATTTTGATGTAGTCACAGGATTTCTCCTTGACTATATGTTGTGTTTTGTGAATGTGTTTGTTTACCGCAGCGTCCTGTATGTGTTGTAATTCTGTTATGTAAAGCTGCACTACTTTGTGTCATTTTATATTGTTTACATGCCCACACCATACCAACAAAAACTGTACAATGTCAAACAAAATACAACAATAAAAGCATACATAGGAATAAAGCCCAGTGCAATAAGTTCATCCTCTGTCATTTTAAATACAGATTTTTGATTTCCTTTTCTTAAAATTAACGTTTTTATTTGAAAATGCAAATTTGTCAGCATGTCTGCAAATGCATTATTTGGTGGAAATTATCTTATTTGCTTACTAATTACATGAATTGATTACCTTCACCAAGTTACCAAGTCTATAATTTCCAGACTTAATTTTTTCATCATGTTTCTGTGATCTTTAAAATATAGTGTAATGAACAATGTTCTCTAAAAGAAAAACATATTACAAACCTGGATAGTTCTCCATCCATTTCTAACACGTAAGTACATCAAATCCTGGTCCGTAATGTAAGCCAAAACTCCAACTGGCAAATTATGTGATACTTTCAACAATGCATCCAAATTCGGGTAGATCTCAGCTCCCTGCATAAGAAAACAAAAATGTAAACAATTTTAACAAAGAAAATAAGTTAAAATTGTAGAAAGAACCAGTCCCATAAAATAAGTAACATCATTTTAAGAATGTCCTGGAAATTGTCTGTGCGGTAAACTATGATTACACCACCTCACACCAACTCTCCTTAGTCTCGGTAAATAATGTTAGCAAAGAAAATAAGTTAAAGATGTGAAACGAACCAATCTCATCAAATAAGTGACATCATTCAGCCCAGGTTTTGTGCTATGGAGAGGTATAACTTCATCCCTGGTCCTTGCTAAGGATTGCAGTTATTATGTCCTTTTTGAAGCACAATGTAACAAACTAGCATCTAGAAAGACAACAAGTTGCCAGCAGCATTTGTTGTCCATCTGTTTTAATTTCCCCACACATCTCTCTCTATTGTCCCATGCTTCCACTGCCTAGTATTTTTCATTCACAAGGCTAATCACTCTCTTCCACTTCTTTTGTTGATATAGCAAATATATTTTATTTGCTTTTCCTCGTGGTTTTTACGTGTGATCAGTAACACCAGCAGATTTCAACACATTGACACTCTTTTCTTCTCTCCCCACAATATTCTCAACATTCTCCAATAAATGAACACCCTCCTCCAGCTTCTCCAACACTGTGTTACACATTGTACAACATTCACACTCACACAAAAGAACAGACCACACGTAATCCATTTATGTGTGTTTATATTTCACGTTCATGTTTCCGCTTACGACACATTACTCATTCTTGTGAACAAGTCCTAGACATGTCAATTATTCTGACATATCATACGTTTTTTAATGTTAAAAATACTCACCAAATTGGTTGACCCAATTCTTGTGTCTACGCCAACCCCGCTGGGTCCTGGTGGACCAGGGGGCCCCGGTGGGCCAGGGAGACCTCGAAGACCTCGCTCAAATCCTCCACCAATGGGATAATCACTTGTAGAACCAGCAGGACCTGGCGGACCTGGTGGGCCGACAATTCCTAAGCCAGGCAAACCTGGTGGACCAGCAGGTCCTGGCAAACCAGGTTTGCCTTGTGGTCCCTCAGCACCAAAACCTGGAGGCCCAGCTGGTCCCTAAAAATAAACACCCTGCTGTTAATTATGACAACATTTTAAACCAAGCAGAGACAGCCTTTTTAGTAATTGCATTAAAAACAACCAAACTTTCTAAAACAGCTCAAATTTGTTAATTTATTTACACCTCATCATCATGTGCTCTGTCAACTGGCATGTGTGTTCATGTCTCTCTACAAGTCTCAGTCCCTGGTGTACTAGATGAATTGTACTGATGATATGCCTCCATGCCATTGTCATAGGCCAGCAAGCATCTCTCTCTCTCTCTCTCTCTCTCTCTCTCTCTCTCTCTCTCTCTCTCTCTCTCTCTCTCTCTCTCTCTCTCTCTCTCTTGTCTGCCTCTTCTAATGCTGATCTTCCCCACCATCACTTGTTATTCAATGCCTCTTTTCTCATTATATGCCATCAAAGCTCTGTCTCTTTCTTATAGCTGTGTATACTGTTCCACTTTCATTTGCCTCTTCCAGACAATCATTGTTAGTTACTGTGGCCCATCAATGGTATTAGCAACATTTGTTTCTGAAACCACATCTCCCCTGCCTCCAAGTTTTTAATAATTTCGTTCACATTCCAATATTCACTGCCACACGACAGAACCTGCAAGTATGAATACTTATGGGTTATTTTTTTTTAAATAATTAAAAGCAGTGTAAAACACCTGAATCATATCTAAGCATAACCATATTACTCAGTAATGAAAACATATGAGCTTGATTAAAAAAGAAAAACAAAACAAGTATATAAATGTATAGTAAAAGCTAATATGAATGAATCACAAAAACATGAAAAAACAAAAATACTCATACATTTACAAACTTTGAATAATAAACAGTATTAAATATGAAGATGGCAGATTGGATAGAGAAATCAAAATCACATATGTCAAAAAGCTAGTGCACTTACATATCAACTATCACCCTTACTGAAACATCCAAATATACCCATGTCCGCAAAATGACAGATAATAAACAGCATATTCACACCAACCCTATGCTACCAATCTCAAACTTGGACTTTATCCAAATCACACTTTCGCAAAATCAACACCTGCGAGATGAGATGCCTGAGGAGAGCTGCCAACATAACAATCCAAGACCGAGTAAGAAATGCTGTTATCAGACAGACAGTGGGATCAACACCTTGTGCCACATTTATTGAAAGACAGAAGATCAAGTGGTTTGGCCATGTCATTAGAATGCAACACCAACAACTACCATCACTGGCCTTACATCAAAGATCATCTGCGACAAGACCAAGAGGACGTCCAAGAAGAAAATGGGTTGACAACATAAAAGACATTGTACAATCACACTGAATGACACTATCCAGTGCCGCCCATCAGGATCTGGAGTGCAAATTATTCCTCCCCACGACACTTGACGGCAGAAGTGGATGATGATGATGATGAAATATGAAAAAGCTTGGGGGAAAAGTCTGGTCATCCATATTTATAGAAATGGCAACAATTACTATACATGCATTGTACGTTGTTTTAAAATAAAGAAAAAGAAAAACATTGCTCTCAAGAAACAACATCATCATATTGGCATACAAGTAACAACCACACCAGATTGACAGACAAGAAATAACTACAGCACATAGACATAGAAACAGCTAGATGACACAGACAGACAAGAAATAAATACATCAAATAGGCAGACAAGAAATAACTACAGCACAAGACCACTTATATCCAGACAGTACATGCTCCACTGTCTGGACTATTTGGGCTTTCGTACAGAGGGGACAGAACGGGTCGGTGGGTTTCCCCCACTTGACCAGATTGGCAGCTGATGGCAGGACATCGTAGAGGGATTGGAAAACGAAACTTAGATGCAGTGGTGCCATATGCCAGATCTCATTCCAGGTAAGAGATTTCTGCACTACCGCCTCCCATGACATCCACTGTGCCTGCTGCACCTGTTGGGCAGCCGTTTCTACTCTTTCATCATCTTCCCCCTTGGGGATCTCCTTAACCACCAGGTCCCTGCGTTCCTTGGTTGCCACCTGGGACCACATCGGATTGTTGCTTTGGAAGTTGAACCCTTTCTTGTCAAATTGGGTGTGGCCCATGATCTCCTTCAGCTGGAGTGTCACCTGGGCTTCTTCGATAGCCCTGACTACTTTCCACTTCCTTCCCGTTTTCAAGGTGAGGACTGAGGCACTAACCGTTATGTCCGGAGACTCACGCAGCATAATCACAAGACTGGTTTTTCCGGCTTTGAACTCTTCCATGAGGGACGGGAATGGGAGGAAGGGGTTTACTCTGCTTGCAATACAATGCGACAGTCATGAGGCAAGTTGGTATTCCAAGCCACTTTCTTATATACCTGCTTATCTTCGATTCCATAGTGCTCACTGTGGTTGTGCCAATATCATATATCAGCAGCAGCCACAGGAGTTTCGGAATGAGCATGAATTGGAGGCACCAAATTTTGAACTTGCCTATCAACCTGGTTTTGCCGATGGTACCCAGGCCATTCGTCAGCATTGCTTGTATCTCTACCACCGCATTTCTGTCCATCAGGGTTGAGTCATACACATGACCGAGACTCTTCACGAGTTCCGCCATCACCATGGAAATCGCTTGTACAGCTACCACGAACACCTTTTCCACCGCCTTACCCTTCAATGATCGACAGGCTTCTCGATTTCTTAGGCTTGAAGCTCATCCTGCACCAGCGAATCAGATCGTCCAGTCTGAGGAGAATCCTGCGAGCACCACTCTCCTTCAGGGTCAAGATTGTCGTATCATCCATGAAGGCATTCAGCGGTGGCATGTTCTTCCCTTCGCTGAGTTTTGGACCGTGTGCATAGCCGCATGCCGCATCCAGGATGACCTGCAATGCCATGACAAATAGCATTGGCGAAATCATACATCCCATGGCAATACCCACTTCCAGGTCGATCCATCTGGTCATGAACGTTTTGGTCGAGAACTGAAGAGAGAAGCCCGAGAAATACTGCACAAGCATTTCCATGATGTTCTCGGGCACGTGATAAGCTTTGAGTGCATGCCACAACAATTGGTGGGTCACTGACCCATAAGCGTTGGCCAGATCCAACCATATCCCATGGAGTTCCTCCTTCTTCATATTCGCTCTCTGAATAGCATCCCAGATCATGGTACTGTGTTCGAGACAACCAGGGACTCCAGGCAGCCCCCCTTTTTCAACTGCTGTCTCGATGTACTTGTTCCCCATAAAGTACTTCGTGATTTGACTAGCCATGATTGAGAAGAATATTTTTCCCTCAACATTCAGAAGAGAGATCGGCCTGAATTGGGCAATACCAGTTGAGTTTTGCTCTTTTGGAATGTAGATTCCGTTGGCAGTCTTCCACTCTATGCTGACATGCTTCTGTTAACACACAGATCTCAGTATCCTGTGTAGATACATAAGGACTTTCGGGCATCTTTTGTAGACTGTGTAAGTCACACCGTTGGGCCCCAGTGCCGACTTACCTCTCACTTTCTTCACTCCCGCAACCACCTCGCTCCACATCGGAGGCCTGGCAATGAACTCCACCATTGGTTCTGCTGGGCATTTGAGCCCTTCGATCCCTCAGAGTGGGACATTCCGTTGGGCATCAGAGTACGTCATCACGAGGTGGTTCTCCAACTCCTCTTTGCTGACACTGTGGATGCCGGATTGCGGCTGCTTTAACAAGTCCCATGCAAACTTGTATGGTTCTCGGAAGAACCTCTTACGTTCCTTCTGGATTTTCTGCCTGTTCCTGCAGAATCTTTCCGCTCGGGATAGGGCATTGTGCCTGGCTTTCAGATGTTGCCACACCTGGCGCAAGCCCTCTTTCTCATGGTCCACTGATGTTTTCCACCATTTCTGAGCGTCATTCTTCTGCTTTCTAACTTCCCCCAGCAGTCTTTACCACCTGGTCTTCTGCGGCAAAGCTGCTTCCCTCCTCTCGCTGCAACCTTCTTCTAAACCACGGGATAACGTATCGTCAAATAGTGCCCACTCTTCCTTCCTGGTGGCATTAGGGAACTTGATCTTCACCCTGGGACTTTCAGAAGGTTACTCGTGTATGTCACAGGTGACCTCAACTTGAGTATTCTCAGCTACTGAACTTGGAATTCTCTGTGGGGTTCTCCCTGACTGAGGTCCTCTTGCGTCTTATCATCCCTTTCAGGACAGCGTTGTCATGTCTCCTGTGACATACTCTTGCACTTCTTACATTAGGCATGAATTATCATTCCCCGAAAGGATGAGAAGCTTCTACCACACATGCATGGATAGCCCGGTCGTTGGGCTAAAATCATGGTCAATGGGACGGTCTGTGTTGTCGCCATGTGGTCGCCAATGGATCCTTCATGCTCCCCCGCTTTCGCAGGATCCTGGGGGCATCTTTTCCTACTTGATGACGAGATAGGCTTATTATACAGCGTTAGGGGTTATCAGCCCGGTCTGCTTTCAGCCCCACCGTTTCACCTGTGGGGCCAGTTTTACTACTGCGCTACAACAGCTGCAGCAGCATTCCATCTATCCAGAAATGTCTGGGGACTAGCCACACGACCACACAGACAGACAAGAAATAACTACATCACACAGACACAGAATAAGCAGGTAGGTCACATGGGCATACAAAAGAAATAATTAGATCACATAGGCAGACAAGACACAACTAGTCCACAGTGACGTGCAAGAAAACTGAAGTTCAGAATTTTACTGAGTTAAAGAGAACTTTAACGTCTGAGGACATGGGGTAGGGACATGACTTTAGTACCAGTCTTTGATCTTACTATGATGACAATGATAAAGATGATGCTGGTGATGATAACTAGGACATTAAATACACATATATTTTTCTAAACAAAACTTACTACTGCAGTAATGGAATGCTAAACTTGTATGAAGTTACAATATGAGTAACAAGGCACAAAGTAATTATTCTTCATTTGTAGCGTAATGCTTAATTTACTTACAACTAGGCCTGTAGTCAAGGAACAGTAAATACACATAAATTCTTCTCAAGGAAGTTCTACAGATAATTATAGCAATAATTAAGTGTCAAATAGTATTATGAAGATAAAACATGAGTAATGATACAATAGTAATTACTCTTCATACTGTAGTTTAGTTCTTAATTTACTTACAACTGGGCCTGGAGGACCAGGAGGTCCCTGAGGGCCTCTTAAGGCTGCTAGATCAACACCACTAAAATTACTTGGTCCTGGAGGTCCCCTAAGACCAGGTAAACCTGGCAGGCCCTAAAAAACAATTGAAATCAACTATATTGCTTTCTCATAAATTAGAACAAGAGCGAGAGAGAGAGAGAGAGAGAGAGAGAGAGAGAGAGAGAGAGAGAGAGAGAGAGAGAGAGAGAGAGAGAGAGAGAGAGAGAGAGAGAGAGAGGTGGGGGAGGGAGAGAGAGAGAGAGAGAGAGAGTGTGAGTGTGTGCATGCGCACGGGCGTGTGTGTGTGTGTGTGTTTTCCCGTGCAGACCTGATAAGGAGAACTCACAGGGACCCAAGAAATGGTTCTTATCAGAAATTCCTCTTATCCAGATAAGAGTTCTTCTTCTTCTGCGTTCATCCAGATTATACCAGTTTTTGCACTAATATAACCACTAGTGGAACAATACAAAATTTAGCTTCTGTCAGATGAAAGCACATAGTGATAAGTATGTATCTTCTTCTTCTTCTTCTTCAGCATTCCGAGCCATTGAGGTTCTTTGCTGCAGATACAATCCATCTCCATTCATCTCTCTGGTTGACCTTCTCTTGCCAGTCGTTGATTCCAAGTGCTTGTTGGTCTGTATATATATTATCTTTCCACCGTCTTCTTGGTCTACCTCGGGGTCTATGGTCATTTATTTCCTGAGCATAAGCAAGTTTTGTTTCCCTATTATCTTCCATTCTTTCTGTATGCCCCAGCCATTGTAGTCTATTAGCCTTCATGATACCAGTGATTAGCGGGGACTTAAACAGATCATAAATGTCTTTGTTACTTCTTCTTTTCCACTCTCCACTTTGTGTATCCCTAATGGGTCCAAAGATGCGTCTTAAAACTTTGTTCTCAAAGGTTTGTAGCAAGGCTTCGTCTCCTTTCATTGTACTCCAGGTTTCAGAGCCATACAGCACAACTGGTCTGATCAGTGTTTTGTATATTGTGATCTTGGTGTTACGAGATAGCGCCTTTGATTTTAGTAGATGTTGTAGTGCATAGTATATCTTATTTCCAGAATTGATTCTAGTTTGTATTTCTTCCCTTATGATGTTGGAGCAGTTGAAGATTGTACCCAGGTATTTGTATGTTTCCGTTCTTTTAATGGTCATATTATCTATTTGTATGTGGCCAGAGTTTACCATATATTCTGTCTTATCTTGGTTGATAACCAGCACCATCTGTTGGGCTTTTTCCTTTAAGTGAGTCAATATTTCCAATGTCTTTTGTTCATTTTCCCCTATAATATCTATATCATCTGCATAACCAAGCAGCTTGGATGTTCCTCCAATATCACATTCCTCCTTTACCCTCCTTACTACTTTCTCTAGAGTCAGATTGAACAGTAGCGGCGATAGTGCATCACCCTGTTTCAAGCCAGATATTATTTGTAAAGGGTCTGATTTCCTACCTTTATATGTTACTATATTATAAGTATCTTCCATGCATAGTCTGGTCATGTTGATTAACTTCCTTGGTATTCCAAATTCCCGCATAGCATCCCATAGACTATTCCTATGGACACTATCATAAGCCTTTTTAAAATCCACAAAAATGTTATGGAGATCTCTTTTATATTCCCAATATTTCTCGGCTATTTGTTGTAAGATAAATATCTGATCTATTGTTGATCTGTTTTGTCTAAAACCCGCCTGGTATTCACCTAATATGTATTCTGAATAAGTATGTATATACACAAAAAATATTTGACTAACTTACCTGAAGGCCAGGCCTACCATCAAATCCAGGAAGTCCAGGTAATCCGGATAATCCAGGTTCTCCACTGTCTCCCTTATCTCCTTTAACAGCTGAAATAGAAATAACAGTGTCATGTTATTTCAGCAGTATCAGGACAATCAGTTCAACTTCAATTGAATGTTATCTGTGACATGATGGGAAATACCTTAACAGAATCTAGACACATTCTAGAATGATGGCAGGAATACTGCAGTGGAATGTATGATATGAATGAAAGTGAGGGTATGAATGAGACAGAACCTGAACCCTCATTAGATGAAATTGCATGGGCAATAAAGAACCTGAAGAATGGTAAATCATCTGGATGTGATGAGATACCAGCTGAACTAATTAAAGCAGGAGGAGAAGAAAGCATACAAATCTATCACACATTATGTAAAAAGATATGGAAATATGGTATATTGCCAAAAGATTGGAAGAGAATTATCTTCTTTCCAATACCAAAAAGGGCAACCTGAAATTATGCACCAACTATGGAACTGTTGCCCTGATCAGTCATGCAAGTAAAATTCTACTAAAAATCATAATGGGAAGACTTCGTAAGAAAATGGAATAAGAAATTAATATGGTTCAAGCTGGATTTATACAAAGAAGAGGAACAAGAGATCACATTCTCAACATGCGTTTAATAATAGAGAAGTGCAGAGAATTTAATTTAAACCTATTTTCATGTTTCGTTTATTATTCAAAGGCATTTGACTGTGTACAACATGAGAAACTGCGAGAACTCATGAGGAATATGGGCTTTCCATCATATGTAATACAACTCATAAAAATGCTCTATCTAGAACAACAAGCAGCAGTTAGAATAATTTAGTTTAGTCGTTGGATCAACATCACAGCACACGGTTTAACCCATAAGTGCTCCGTTTTCCTCCTAACTCAAACCTGAGTCTGGAGAAACTCAGCTCAATTCACAAACTCTGTTGCATCGGCGAGGATCCTGAAATACTTTGGGTAGATTTTTAACTCAAAATTTTGCCCGGGCAGCGCTGTTAGGCTACTCTTTTTTGATTTCCAACTGCCAAGGGATTTTTTACGTGCACAACAATACACACGGGCGTCCGATCTCACTACCCAGAGACCAGGGGAAATTTTATCACTGAGCGTCCAGGTGGATTTTTTAAATAAATCCCGGTCCTCACCGGGGCCTGAACCCGGGATCTCCAGCACTCAAGGCGGACACCATACCTCGAGACCACTCAGCCCCCTAGCAGTTAGAATAGATGGCGAGACATCAGATTGGTTTGACATCAAGCAAGGAGTCCGTCAAGGATGTGTGCTGTCTCCCTATTTGTTTAACCTGTACGCTGAAAATATAATGAGAAATGTAAGAGATGATATAAAAAGGGAGCTATATGATGCCCTAAATATTGGTGGTCATGACATACCAGAGATTCGGTATGCTGGTGATACAGTATTGCTATCCACAACACAGAATGGTATAGAAAACCTAATAGCCTCAACCCAACCAAATAGTAAAAATCACAACTTATATCTTAACATAGCAAAAAAAAAAAAGATAATGCATACAGATAAACCCACTATGGAGAAAGAAAGATATGTTAATGAGGAAAATTTGGAGGTGGTGGAAAATTTTGATTATCTTGGGTTATTGATTACTAACAATGGTGACACAATGAAAGAAATTAAACGACGACTATCAATTGCTCTTCAAAGACTAAAGCAACTGAACACATTATGGAGAGGGACAAATAAAACTAAAAAAATTAGATTTTTAAGAGCATGCATCTTTCCCATTGCAACATACGCCTCTGAGACCTGGACACTATCTAAACAAGCTGAACAGCGCATGCCTATGAATATAAATGTTATAGATGAGTTCTAAGAATATCTTGGGTAAAGAAAAGAACAAATGCATCAATACTTCAAGAGCTAGGTTGGCTATTAAAGACGATAAAACAAAGAAAATTAAAATATTTTCGTCACTTGAAACGTCACAAAAGTTTGGAGAGAACAATAATGGAGGGGTATATACCTTGGAAGAGAGGAAGAGGAAGGCAAAAGAAAAGATGGGTGTAGGATGTGACGAATGATCTCCAGATGGGTGTATTAGACGTGGGACATCTTGCTTATGATCCAGAGGTTTTTCGGAAGGTTATTATGGGAGCGAGGTTCTGCAAAGGACATGCTGCTGAATGAATGGATGAACGAGTCAGGACAATATAATCAGTTAACAGTCATTAAACTGTTAATTGTGATTTCTGCAGTTTGTACCTGATGAGATGCAGCGAAATATGCCAGGCAATAAATCATGCAATCTATTGTTTGGGTCTTTGTTATTCAAATTCACTATGGGAAAACATTGTTTTGAGCTTGTTAACAGACATTCACATAAGCTTACATGCTCTTTTTCATAGTGTTTCTAATGTAAAAATGTATGCTTGTATGTTATCATACATACAAACAGAGACCGCAAGAACATCGCATGACGAGAATACAGAAGAAGAACCATCTGCAAATCTAAGCATTAGAGAACTCCTGTTTGCGGATGACCAAGCACTAATAGCAAAATCAGAAGCTGTATTACAAGACCACATGAATAGTCTAAACGAAATGTGTAGGGAACATAACATGAAAATCAGCACAAGTAAAACAGAGGTCCGGGAAGGTTAACCCGGTCAACAAATGCCCGCAGAAGTCGGATGTGTCGGCCTAACGGCGCAAGAACGCAGCTCTGCTGTAAACAGGCACAACGCAGTCACATCCGGAAAAAAAAAATCCAGATGAACGCAGAAGATGAAGAAGAAGTAAAACAGAGGTATTGACTATAACTAAAAAAGAAAAAGCAACAATGATTCACCTAAATGAACATCCCTTGAAACAAGTAAAGAGCTTCAAGTACCTAGGAAGTATAATATCATCAAATGGCAAATCAGAAGATGAGATCGAAAATAGATGCAATAAGGCAAACCAACTCATTGGACAAATGGCACCAATACTAAAGAACAAACATGTATCAATAACTACTAAGAAAGCACTTTACAACACAATCTTCCTACCAACTCTATGTTACCAACCAATACCAAACCTGGACAGTGACAGAAAAAGAGAAAAGAAATATCCCAACAACAGAAATGAGATTCCTGAGAAGAATACTCAATGTATCAAGAAGAGATAAGATCAGAAATGAAGAAATCAGGACTAAAGTGGGGGTTATAGCTGCACTAGATTTTATTAGAAGGCAGCAAGTCAAATGGTTTGGCCATGCAAGTAGGTTACCAACTAACAGTATAACACAACAAGCAATTATGTATAGACCAGAGGGAAACAGAGGAAGAGGCCAACAGCGTAAACGATGGACGGAAGGAATATGGGAATATTGATATATGAAGCCCATAAGCGGGCACTCTCCCACTGTTTATACTTCACCTCGACACCGCAAGGTACAAGAAGAGGAACATGATGAGATGAGATGAGATGAGATTGTTTTTGATTAGATTTTAATAATCTCAATTTCCATTCTTTAAAATGTTTAACTTTGTCTTGTCAAGTGATCAGAGAATGTAGGTTTGCTTCTTTCAGAACTACCAAAAAATGCAGACAACACACAAATTATTATAAGAATAATAATGTAACCAGTTTTCAGAACAGTTAACAATCTTTAACTGATTCAGTGCCAAATAAAAAGTGGGTGTGAACCAAATAAAAATGGATGGTGGGAAATAGGAAGTAGCGGTGTGTCACAATCATGACTTAAAAGTTGTTTATATGGTAGCAGACATGTTGTGTTATATATCAAATTAAACGGGGGGTTTGTATAAGGAAAACTATTGTATATCAGCCCATGGCAGATACTGAAAGTTGCTTAAGGCAATTAATCATCCCATGGCACTTAATCAGTTAAAAACGATCCAAAGGGATGATCACATCTACTCATATGTTTCTTTGTGTAGTGTTTCCAATGTAAAAAATTTACAAACCATCAACATCTAAACAAGGACATTAATTACATTTTATTCATGAAAAATAATTCTTAGAAACAACAATATTATTATATTATTATATATATATAATATTAGATTGACTGAGTCAGTCTTGGCTTGGTCAGAATCTGAGATGTGGCTCAACTAATGAAAACATCTTCATCATCATCATCATCATCAAGTGCCCTGCAAGCTGGCATAGGTGTCCATGACTCTCCACAGATCTCGGTATTTGGTGTTCTGGATCAACTCTGTTGATGATATTCCTCCACGCCACCATCCCAATCCACCCAACATCATTCCTCTTGGTCTGCCTCTGCCTCTCTTCCCCTTGATCTTTCCAATTATCACAATGTTCTCTAATGCCTCTCTCCTCATCACATGGCCAAAGAAAGCTGTTTGTCTCTTTCTCATTGTTGTATATAATGATCTAGTGTTATTATCCTCTTTCAGGCAATCATATTGGTTACTCTGGCAGTCCAAGGAATTCTCAACATTCGTCTCAGAAACCACATCTCTGTTGCTTCCAAGTTCTTCCTAATTTGTTCATTTATATTCCAAGATTGACTGCCATACAGCAAAACAGGTTCTATATAGCATTTCACCACTCTCTTTCTTACATTCAATGATAGTGACTTATTGCATAAGATACTCTTCATTTTCTTAAATGCAGCCTTTGCTTGTCCTATTCTGTTCTTAATCTCTGTTGTGCATCTTCCATCTGATGTTATAAATGCCCCCTAGGGGGGTGCGTGGTCTCGAGGTATGGTGTCTGCCTCGAGTGCTGGAGGTCCCGGGTTCGTGCCCCGGTGATGCCGGGATTTTTTCTCGTGGACTTCTAGTAATAAAATTTCCCCAGGTCTCTGGGTAGTGAGATCAGATGCCCGTGTGTATTGTTGCGCATGTAAAAAATCCCTTGGCAGTTGGAAATCAAAAAAGAGTAGCCTAACGGTGCTGCCCGGGCAAAATTTGGAGTTAAAAATCTACCCAAAGTATTTCAGGATGCTCGCCGGTGCTATGGAGTTCGTGCACTGAGCTGAGTTTCTCCAGACTCAGATTTGAGTTAGGAGGAGAACGGAGCACTTATGGGTTGCACCCGTGTGCCATGATGTTGATCCATCGACTAAACTAAACTAAACTGTTATAAATACCCCTAGGTATTTAAACTATTGATTATGTGGTTGTTTCGGGATTTAAAATTTAAATATTGAGCACAACCCACTACTGGCAACGCCGATCACATTCTGGTATGAACCTAAGGCCTATCCACGTCAATATGGAAGCACTATACTCGAGTTTCGCCCTCATTTGAGCTCGTCAGTAGTGCACATCCCTGACCGGATCCGGAACTGTTTCCGGATCCGGTCAGGGATGTGCACTACTGACGAGCTCAAATGAGGGCGAAACTCGAGTATAGTGCTTCCATATTGACGTGGATAGGCCTTAGGTTCATACCAGAATGCGATCGGCGTTGCCAGTAGTGGGTTGTGCTCAATATTTAAATTTCAAATCCCGAAACAACCACATAATCAATTTGAATAACGAAGACACAAACAATAGATTGCACGATTTATTGCCTGGCATATTTCGCTGCATCTCGTCAGGTACATACTGCAGAAATCACACAACTTACGTGAATTAATTAGATAAATCCTTCAAATTGAAATATACACATGTTTGCACAGTAATGTCGATTGTCTACCACGGTAATTTTAAACTGACTAACATGTCTTTCTGCTTACACAAGGACGGCTTACGAAGGTTGATTAGTATGGCTTCAGCAAACTTTAACAATCGACTACTTTGTGTGTTGAACAACACACGGAAGGCAATGTCTCTTTCAACCAAGTGAGCAGTCTCGAGCACATGTCTCCCGACCAAAGAAGCCAGATTTTTCCGGTGTGTCGGCCTGCCTAGGCTACCATTGACGAGCTCAAACGAGGGCGAAACTCAAGTATAGTGCTAGGCAGGCCGACACACCGGAAAAATCTGGCTTCTTCGGTCGGGAGACATGTGCTCGAGACTGCTCACGTGGTTGAAAGAGACAGTGCCTTCCGTGTGTTGTTCAACACACAAAGTAGTCGATTGTTAAAGTTTGCTGAAGCCATACTAATCAACCTTCGTAAGCCGTCCTTGTGTAAGCAGAAAGACATGTTAGTCAGTTTAAAATTACCGTGGTAGACAATCGACATTACTGTGCGAACATGTGTATATTTCAGTTTGAAGGATTTATCTAATTAATTCACGTAAGTTGTGTGATTTCTGCAGTATGTACCTGACGAGATGCAGCGAAAAATGCCAGGCAATAAATCATGCAATCTATTGTTTGTGTCTTCGTTATTCAAATTCATCACGGGAAAACATTGTTTTGGACATAATCAATTGATTATTGCTCACTGGATTTAGGAGGCCTGGTGTTCCTTGCCAGTGAGAAGTCCTGATCGTTCGGGTCCCATCGATTGACGGATGTCGGTCGCGGCGATTGGGCAATCTTGAGCATAGCCTACGATGGGTAGCGTTGTGATGTTCTGTTGTGATAATTTGGTGTGTCCAGTGTGTGCCGCGTGGTTACACACCCGCTTCACACGCGTGATCCGGGACTGTTTCCGGATCCGGTCAGGGATATGCACTACTGACGAGCTCAAATGAGGGCGAAACTCGAGTATAGTGCTTCCATATTGACGTGGATAGGCCTTAGGTTCATACCAGAATGTGATCGGCGTTGCCAGTAGTGGGTTGTGCTCAATATTTAAATTTAAACTATTGAAAACAGGAAGACAAAATCCAGGGAGAAAGAAATAGAGGACACCCAAGAAACAATTCCAAACCACATTTCTAACTGCCAAAGGATTTGTACCATATGTAAAGTTACAACAGATCTCCATTTTCTTGTCCTGATCTGAGAAGGCTAGGTATTTGATATACTACACCACGATTAGGGTGAACTTTAACTTCTTCAGGTTTAAAAAAGAAAAAACCTCTTCCTACATGGGAAAATGAACCCAGATTGCTGTGATGGCAAGCTAGCACACTTCCCACTGTACTACCATAACTCATTACTTTCAAAACGTGGTTCATCAAGTAATCCAAATGATGAAGCACAGTCAAGCCCATACACAATGCACACAAGTTCCCAGCTTGGAGACAGCAGCAACTGCCTGAGATGATAGAAAACATTCCTGGTATTGAGAAAAAGAACACTCAGCATGAAACCGAAAGAAGAGAAATAACCCTAAACTACATAAAAGAACATTACCCAAGCAGGAATTGGACCCATGCATATACAGATGGATCAGCCAAAAATTCAATAGAGAATGGAGGAGGAGGAATTCTCCTAAATTTAAAAAATGGAGCGAAAAAAACACATTCAATGGCAACTGGAAAATTTTCAAGTAACTTCAAAGCGGAGGTAGAGGCTCTGAAAACTGCAGCAGAAATGCTCCTGATGGAGGAAAATAAAGAGAAGCAAATAGCTATCTTCACAGATGCAAAGTCAGCTGTCTCAATACTGAAGAGCAATAACAGCACAGAACTAACTAACCTAAGAGCAGCACTCCATGGTCTATGCCAGAAATCTAAAAAAGTTGTAATACAGTGGATCCCATCACATTGCAGTATACCTGGAAACGAAGAGGCTGACAGACTGGCAAAAGAGGGCGGACGACTACCACAGCCTGACATAGACATAACCTATAATGAGGCAAAGAGGTTGATAAAAAGCACTTATAGAACCAAATGGGAATCAGAGCATCCAGGCCATCAGAAGGATGATGCATATTACAAACTCGACCGAAGAGAACAAGTAGCAATCTTCAGACTCCGCACAGGACATAACAGGCTGAAATACCACTTGTTCAATAAACTAAAGATAGGAGATACCGATGAATGTAATTGTAGAACTGGAAAAATGACAGCAAAACATTTGCTGCAGGATTGCCCAACGTATGCAGAACAGAGAAAGATATTTTGGCCCACACCTGCTTCATTTGAGGACAAGCTCTATGGAGATATCAACAAGCTAAAGTTGACCGCAAATTACTTTAACTATATACAGGTTGACATTTAAAGGTGCATGAAGACCCAGAGGCATGAAATGGAATATTGCTTGGATAGCAAATCCATTATGTGGAAAGTCCAAATCAAAAGCCCATTGTGTGGGCTTCATAAAAGGTGGAAAAGTGTCCTAGTGGCACGAAATGGAATATTGCTTGGATAGCAAATCCATTACGTGGAAAGTCTGAATCAAAAGCCCACTGTGTGGGCTTCATAAAAGGTGGAAAAGTGTCCTAGTAGCACGAAATGGAATATTGCTTGGCTAGCAAATCCATTACATGGAAAGTCCGAATCGAAAGCTCACTGTGTGGATGTCATCTGCAGACTGCATACTTCTGGTTTCCGGAAGAACAGCCTATGGTGAACGGAAGGCCCAATATACGGAAGTGAGGCTAAGCAGCCATGTGCAGGACGTGACGATTCCTTGGGTGAGCCCAGTACCAGAGCGCCATGTATCGGCTCTGCAAGTATGGAAGCCTCCTTGGATGGTGGGGAATGCCCATGGTCTGCCCCTGCCTTCCCTTGAGGGCTGACCAGGATCTTTGGCTGTTCTATATGGACCAGCTGGGATGGGGGATAACACCACAACAGTGAGAGTCAAACGTCCTAAGAAACCCCCGGGAAGGTTAACCCGGTCAACAAATGCCCGCAGAAGTCGGATGTGTCGGCCTAACGGCGCAAGAACGCAGCTCTGCTGTAAACAGGCACAACGCAATCACATCCGAAAAAAAACTCCGGATGAACGAAGAAGAAGAAGAAGAATAGGATATAAAAATTGTGGTAGACGAATAAAGAGAGTCACCGAGAGGCGCATGAATACAAATGTTACTATATGACATCACAGGGACTACAGTTACCATGTGGAGTGAAGTTGGACAACATCAATGGAGAAGGACGCACAAATTGATAACACCAAGTTATTTACATCGATAGTCGAATGAAAGCAGTTATGGACAGGACATTTGATACTATTGCAAAAGGAAGAAACAAGGGCACAATCGGCAGTAACGAGGATGATTGACAGAAGGACATTTCAAGCAGAGAACAGGAGAAAATGGATGGCGTCAGAGTTGCCGGTTGAATGTCAACTGGGAGTCATGGAACCCGCCACATGCCAAGTCAAGTAAGTTCAGTGGTCAGAGATAGGAAAGGAACATAAGCATAGTGCGATGAACAGAGAAATATTTATGCGTCATTTATTTATTTAAATACTAGAATGGTAGCCAGCTCGATAGCTAAGTCGGAATATTTGCAAATAAGACTTTATTATATTATATATTTTGACTGTCCCTCCCATTAACATGGGAACAGTCATGGATTAGCTTGTGCGACTGAGTACTATCAATAAAGTTTATTAACGTGGAGTATCATCGTTGCTATGATCATTTCCGTTCAAGTTGATTTGTTTCCCGTTGATCTGCTATAGTGCTTATTTGGACAGCGAGCTTGCTGATAACAGGAATTGAAGATGCAAACATTATAGCAGCTGTCAAGGCCATGATGAAAGGCTGTCAATGCCATGATGAAAGGCTGTCAATGCCATGATGAAAGGCTGTCAATGCCATGATGAAAGGCTGTCAATGCCATGATGGAAGGCTGTCAAGGCCATGATGGAAGGCTGTCAAGGCCATGATGGAAGGCTGTCAAGGCCATGATGGAAGGCTGTCAAGGCCATGATGGAAGGCTGTCAAGGCCATGATGGAAGGCTGTCAAGGCCATGATGGAAGGCTGTCAATGCCATGATGAAAGGCTGTCAAGGCCATGATGAAAGACTGTCAATGCCATGATGGAAGGCTGTCAAGGCCATGATGGAAGGCTGTCAATGCCATGATGAAAGGCTGTCAAGGCCATGATGAAAGGCTGTCAAGGCCATGATGAAAGGCTGTCAAGGCCATGATGAAAGACTGTCAATGCCATGATGAAAGGCTGTCAATGCCATGATGAAAGACTGTCAATGCCATGATGAAAGACTGTCAATGCCATGATGAAAGGCTGTCAATGCCATGATGAAAGGCTGTCAATGCCATGATGAAAGGCTGTCAATGCCATGATGAAAGACTGTCAATGTCATGATGAAAGACTGTCAATGCCATGATGAAAGACTGTCAATGCCATGATGAAAGACTGTCAATGCCATGATGAAAGGCTGTCAATGCCATAATGAAAGACTCTCAACGCCATGATGAAAGGCTGTCAACGCCATGATGAAAGGCTGTCAAGGCCATGATGAAAGACTGTCAATGCCATGATGAAAGGCTGTCAATGCCATGATGAACAGCTGTCAAGGCCATGATGAAAGGCTGTCAAGGCCATGATAAAAGGCTGTCAATGCCATGATGAAAGGCTGTCAATGCCATGATGAAAGACTGTCAATGCCATGATGAAAGGCTGTCAATGCCATGATGAAAGGCTGTCAAGGCCATGATGAAAGGCTGTCAATGCCATGATGAAAGGCTGTCAAGGCCATGATGAAAGGCTGTCAATGCCATGATGAAAGACTGTCAATGCCATGATGAAAGGCTGTCAATGCCATGATGAAAGGCTGTCAATGCCATGATGAAAGGCTGTCAATGCCATGATGAAAGGCTGTCAATGCCATGATGAAAGGCTGTCAAGGCCATGATGAAAGGCTGTCAATGCCATGATGAAAGACTGTCAATGCCATGATGAAAGGCTGTCAATGCCATGATGAAAGGCTGTCAAGGCCATGATGAAAGGCTGTCAATGTCATGATGAAAGGCTGTCAAGGCCATGATGAAAGGCTGTCAATGCCATGATAGAAGGCTGTCAAGGCCATGATGAAAGACTGTCAATGCCATGATGAAAGGCTGTCAAGGCCATGATGAAAGGCTGTCAAGGCCATGATGAAAGGCTGTCAATGCCATGATGAACAGCTGTCAAGGCCATGATGAAAGGCTGTCAAGGCCATGATGAAAGGCTGTCAATGCCATGATGAAAGGCTGTCAATGCCATGATGAAAGGCTGTCAATGCCATGATGAAAGGCTGTCAAGGCCATGATGAAAGGCTGTCAAGGCCATGATGAAAGGCTGTCAATGCCATGATGAAAGGCTGTCAAGGCCATGATGAAAGGTTGTCAAGGCCATGATGAAAGACTGTCAATGCCATGATGAAAGGCTGTCAAGGCCATGATGAAAGACTGTCAATGCCACAATGAAAGGCTGTCAATGCCATGATGAAAGGCTGTCAAGGCCATGATGAAAGGCTGTCAATGCCATGATGAAAGGCTGTCAAGGCCATGATGAAAGACTGTCAAGGCCATGATGAAAGGCTGTCAATGCCACAATGAAAGGCTGTCAATGCCATGATGAAAGGCTGTCAATGCCACAATGAAAGGCTGTCAATGCCATGATGAAAGGCTGTCAATGCCATGATGAAAGGCTGTCAATGCCATGATGAAAGGCTGTCAATGCCATGATGAAAGGCTGTCAAGGCCATGATGAAAGGCTGTCAATGCCATGATGAAAGGCTGTCAATGCCATGATGAAAGACTGTCAATGCCATGATGAAAGGCTGTCAAGGCCATGATGAAAGGCTGTCAATGCCATGATGAAAGGCTGTCAAGGCCATGATGAAAGGCTGTCAATGCCATGATGAAAGGCTGTCAATGCCATGATGAAAGGCTGTCAAGGCCATGATGAAAGACTGTCAAGGCCATGATGAAAGGCTGTCAATGCCATGATGAAAAGCTGTCAATGCCATGATGAAAGGCTGTCAAGGCCATGATGAAAGGCTGTCAAGGCCATGATGAAAGGCTGTCAAGGCCATGATGAAAGACTGTCAAGGCCATGATGAAAGACTGTCAAGGCCATGATGAAAGGCTGTCAATGCCATGATGAAAGGCTGTCAATGCCATGATGAACGGCTGTCAAGGCCATGATGAAAGGCTGTCAAGGCCATGATGAAAGGCTGTCAAGGCCATGATGAAAGGCTGTCAAGGCCATGATGAAAGGCTGTCAAGGCCATGATGAAAGACTGTCAATGCCATGATGAAAGGCTGTCAATGCCATGATGAAAGGCTGTCAATGCCATGATGAAAGGCTGTCAATGCCATGATGAAAGACTGTCAAGGCCATGATGAAAGGCTGTCAATGCCACAATGAAAGGCTGTCAATGCCATGATGAAAGGCTGTCAATGCCATGATGAAAGGCTGTCAATGCCATGATGAAAGGCTGTCAATGCCATGATGAAAGGTTGTCAAGGCCATGATGAAAGACTGTCAAGGCCATGATGAAAGGTTGTCAAGGCCATGATGAAAGGCTGTCAATGCCATGATGAAAGGCTGTCAAGGCCATGATGAAAGGCTGTCAATGCCACAATGAAAGGCTGTCAATGCCATAATGAAAGTCTGTCAATGCCATGATGAAAGGCTGTCAATGCCATGATGAAAGACTGTCAATGCCATGATGAAAGGCTGTCAATGCCATGATGAAAGACTGTCAAGGCCACGATGAAAGGCTGTCAATGCCACAATGAAAGGCTGTCAATGCCATGATGAAAGACTGTCAATGCCATGATGAAAGGCTGTCAATGCCATGATGAAAGGCTGTCAATGCCATGATGAAAGGCTGTCAATGCCATGATGAAAGGCTGTCAATGCCATGATGAAAGGCTGTCAATGCCATGTTGAAAGGCTGTCAATGCCATGATGAAAGGCTGTCAATGCCATGATGGAAGGCTGTCAATGCCATGATGAAAGGCTGTCAAGGCCATGATGAAAGGCTGTCAATGCCATTATGAAAGGATGTCAATGCCATGATGAAAGGCTGTCAATGCCATGATGAAAGGCTGTCAATGCCATGATGAAAGGCTGTCAAGGCCATGATGAAAGGCTGTCAATGCCATGATGAAAGGCTGTCAAGGCCATGATGAAAGGCTGTCAAGGCCATGATGAAAGACTGTCAATGCCATGATGAAAGGCTGTCAAGGCCATGATGAAAGGCTGTCAATGCCATGATGAAAGGCTGTCAATGCCATGATGAAAGACTGTCAAGGCCATGATGAAAGGCTGTCATGCCATGATGAAAGGCTGTCAATGCCATGATGAAAGGCTGTCAATGCCATGATGAAAGGCTGTCAATGCCATGATGAACAGCTGTCAAGGCCATGATGAAAGGCTGTCAAGGCCATGATGAACAGCTGTCAAGGCCATGATGAAAGGCTGTCAAGGCCATGATGAAAGGCTGTCAATGCCATGATGAAAGGCTGTCAATGCCATGATGAAAGGCTGTCAATGCCATGATGAAAGGCTGTCAATGCCATGATGAAAGGCTGTCAAGGCCATGATGAAAGGCTGTCAATGCCATGATGAAAGGCTGTCAATGCCATGATGATAGGCTGTCAATGCCATGATGAAAGGCTGTCAATGCCATGATGAAAGGCTGTCAAGGCCATGATGAAAGGCTGTCAATGCCATGATGAAAGGCTGTCAAGGCCATGATGAAAGGTTGTCAAGGCCATGATGAAAGACTGTCAATGCCATGATGAAAGGCTGTCAAGGCCATGATGAAAGGCTGTCAATGCCACAATGAAAGGCTGTCAATGCCATGATGAAAGACTGTCAATGCCATGATGAAAGGCTGTCAATGCCATGATGAAAGGCTGTCAATGCCATGATGAAAGACTGTCAAGGCCATGATGAAAGGCTGTCAATGCCACAATGAAAGGCTGTCAATGCCATGATGAAAGGCTGTCAATGCCATGATGAAAGACTGTCAATGCCATGATGAAAGGCTGTCAATGCCATGATGAAAGGCTGTCAATGCCATGATGAAAGGCTGTCAATGCCATGATGAAAGGCTGTCAAAGCCATGATGAAAGACTGTCAATGCCATGATGAAAGGCTGTCAAGGCCATGATGAAAGGCTGTCAATGCCATGATGAAAGGCTGTCAATGCCATGATGAAAGGCTGTCAATGCCATGATGAAAGGCTGTCAATGCCATGATGAAAGGCTGTTAATGCCATGATGAAAGGCTGTCAATGCCATGATGAAAGGCTGTCAATGCCATGATGAAAGGCTGTCAAAGCCATGATGAAAGACTGTCAATGCCATGATGAAAGGCTGTCAATGCCATGATGAAAGGCTGTCAATGCCATGATGAAAGGCTGTCAATGCCATGATGAATGATGGAATGAACAAACAAACAAACTTTATTTTCAAAGGGTTAAGAATTGGGCACGCAGGCCTGCCTAACATTCTGCCCTTCTATCAAGGCTATGATGAACGATTGTGTGACAAACAAAAAGTAGGTTTGGACTAAACAAAAATGGATGGTGGAAAATGGGAAATAGGGGTGTGTCACAGTTATGAGGAAATAGGGATGTGTCACAGTTATGAGGAAATAGGGTTGTGTCACAGTTATGAGGAAATAGGGGTGTCTCACAGTTATGACTTAACAAGTTGTTAATATTGTCACAGACATGCAGTTTTATACTGCAGTGACAACATTTCGGCTCTACATAAGCCTTTGGTATATACGGGAAATCGCTTAAGACCATTATTGATTCCATCATTTAATACTTTTTCATCTCTGCATTGCAATGGTTGTCTACATACAACAATATTCGAAACAAAGATAAAAACATGACCAAAGTAAAAGCAAAAGTTATCAAAAGTTATCATGAGTGCAACAACAAATACAAACTCCACATACTATTGCTTACACAGAAAATATTTGCATATCCCAGGCTGTCATCATACAAACAATTTTCAAGAATACTTACAAAAATGGCTAGGATAGACACAAAAGTTATCATTAGTGCCACAAAAAATACCAGCTAACCATCCTATATTGCCACATCCTGCTGCAGCCATTGACTTTCCAACTTACTATGTATATCATCATCATCATCATCATCATCATGTGACATTCTGATAGACATGAGAGGTCACAGTTCACCATTTGATGCCATCACTAGAGTTTAGTATCATGTCTGTGTTCTTGTCCTGATTATGCCATATGACCAAGCCATCCAGGTAATATCTTGTCCTGGCTTTTCTCCATCAAATGTAACTAAGCATGTATATGTATATACGCAGATGATACAGTCTTGATTGCAGACAATGAACAGGACCTGCAACATTTAGTAGATGCAGTTGTTACACACAGTGAACAACGAGGGTTAGAATTAAATTGTAAAAAGACACAGATTATGGTCGTCACTAGGAAGAACGAAATACTACAATGTAATATACAAGTAAATGGGAATATTCTTCAACAAGTGAATAGGTACAATTATCTCAGAACAGTAATAACATCTAATGGGAGATGCCTTGAAGAGATTAGAACAAGAATCGCCATGGCAAAAGTAGCCTTTAGCAAGATGAAAAACATACTGACCAATAAAAAGATGTAAATTGAAACGAGAAAAAGAGTGTTGAAATGCTACATAGAACCTGTACTTTTATATGGATGCTTGGACAATGGGCAGTCAGGCTGAAAAACATCTGATGGCTGTAGAAATGTAGTTTCTGAGGAAAATGCAAAGAATACCATGGACAGCCAGAAAGACCAATGAACAAATCCTTCAAGAAACAAATGAAGATCGTAAACTTATTAGAGACATTAGACGTAGACAGTCACAATTTTTTGGGCATGTAAAGAGAAGAAATGATTTGGAGAACTTGGTCACAACTGGTAAGATCGAGAGGAACAGACCAAGGGGAAGACCTAGAAGCAAGTACCTGGATGGCTTGGCCTTGTGGCATGGTCGAGACAGAAAAACGGAGCTGATCCACGACTCTGATGATTGAGTGAGATGGCAGAACATGACCACCCATGCTTACCGGCATGGCACATGATGGATGGATGGATGTATATACTGTATGTACAAAATTCTTACCCACAAGGCCAGAGCTGCTTCCATCAGGCTTGCCTGGTGGGCCAGGGGGGCCGATATCACCTTTAGGTCCAGCAGGGCCCTGAGAAGTGGGTAAGAAAATACAAGTGAAAAAAGTATTATGGATGTCTTCACTTCCTCTTTCTTCTTCTCCTTCTTGTTCTTGTTCTTCTTGTGCTTGGTGTGGGGTATAAATTGGCAGTCCCAACTCCCCACGCCTTTCTGTCCTCTCATAATTTTATGAATTTCATTTACTTATTATTATTGGTATATATTATTTGTTGCTCAGCTGATGAAGTTGTTCTCATACATCTGTGTCTTTCTTTGCCTCTCTTGTCTGGTAGCTTCCTCCACATGAAGCTCATTTCTCTGTCTCTCTTGTCTGGTAGTTTCCCCACATAAAACTAATTTCTCTGCCTCTCTTGTCTGGTAGTTTCTCCCACATAAGGCTCAGTTCTCTGTTACACCTCTTATATTGATATGCCCTATACATTTATAATAAATAGATGAGGTTAGCATGGCCAAAATGAAAAGAGCGCTCACTATTAAACTTCTGGTGACCTGAGCCAAGATAGCGGTTCAACCACTGCATTAGTTAGCTGGACTAAAATGATGACTTTTGATCCTTGACTTGGGGATGTAAATTACAAGTACCTCAGAAGTCTGAGTGGGTTTGCTTGATGGCAAGGGACACTGATAATAGGGAAAGGTAATCTACACACAGAAAATTTTTCTAGTGCACTCTCTAGCAGTGGCAACTACTAGAGATAGTAGCACTTGTATGGACTACACTTGAGTTCAAAGAGCGAGTGCAAAATCTATAAAAATAAATAGATGTCTACAAATGAAATGTATCAAAAAGTATTAAATTAGTACACAGAGCTTAAAATACTAGCCCTTTGGGACAGAAGGGTTAAAGGGACAATTGGGATAGAGTGAGTTCAGTTAATAACTGGATGGCACAATGCTGAGAAAGACATATTATGTATGGAGCATCCAATACACACACGGTGTGATGGTTGGTGCAGAATGAGCTACACCACCAATATTTGTTTTATAGCAGAAGCAGGACACATATTATGTGACATAAAAAAACTTTAGTCGTTAATCACAGTTTAAATTTCACAGCAAAGGGACACCTCATAATACTCCATTCCTGTGCCAGTCAATATCACACAAAATACTCCTCACTGTCCTGTGTGAAAAGTGGAACAGACAGCAATCCCAACAAACCACACAGGACACACAGGCATACATTCATAAGGCCGCTGTCAGAATGCCAACAAACACAACAGTCCACCACTAAAACTACAGTTCATTGTCGATGGAAGCAGCAGTCACTAGAAAACCAGCTGTTGCACACATAAGACAAAACAAGCTAGTTCAGTACCTGGCCTGCATCATTTTTCTGAACATGCAGTTCACAATGCAAACAACCAAGGACAGATGTAAAAGCATTCTACATGAAATATACAGCTCACAGTGTCACTCCACTCAATAGCTGGGCATCAGAACCATGTTATACCAGTCCAAAATGAGGAAAATGAGTAAGAAAACCATGGCCAGAAGCAAAAACACTCCAGAGGTCTTAACAGCTCAACAGCCTATCTGCCATATTGGACTACAAGCCCAGTGTGTACCATTATGATGTCACAACTCATCAATGGAAAATTCCAGCTTTGCCTCCATATGATAGAGGATTGGAAACTCTTCATAGTCTGGTAAATACAGCTGTAGTGACTGAGCGGCCACTGACTGAGTAAGTGCTCATTTCTAGAGTGCTCTTTGCTATTAGCAGCAGTGCCACAGAGCAGGATACTCGCTTACCCCAGGAATTTAAAAGGTTGCTTAAGACTGAGGACACTGTCCACAGCCATGTGGGTGTGGAAAGCAGGGAGAAACTACCACACTGTTCATCCTAAGAAATTCAGCATGGCAACTGAAAAAGAACTGGACAGAGGACATTGCAGACACATTGAATTAGAACGTGAAATTGACAAATAATCAAGAATCTTTTTGTGGCAGGCCATGATGGGAGCAAAGTTCTACAATAGACCTGCTTTATGATGATGATGACATACAATGTTGAGCATCAAGAATCTTTTCTGGCAGGCCATGATGGGAGCAAAGTTCTACAATGGACCTGCTTTATGATGATGATGACAACATACAATGTTGAGCATAAAGAATCTTTTCTGGCAGGCCATGATGGGAGCAAAGTTCTACAATAGACCTGCTTTATGATGATGATGACAACATACAATGTTGAGCATCAAGAATCTTTTGTGGCAGGCCATGATGGGAGCAAAGTTCTACAATAGACCTGCTTTATGATGATGATGACAACATACAATGTTGAGCATCAAGAATCTTTTGTGACTGTGACGAAACGCGTTTATCTGTCTTGGGTCGTCAGGATCCCGCACTATTTTGGCGCGTCATCGGGGGACTTTCCCAGCTAAAAATAGACTGAGGGAAGCCGATGGAGGAATTGCTATCTAGAATCTTCTCGAAACACAGGAATTCGAGTGACCCGTGATGCTGGGTATCGCTCTAAATTCTCGTTCAGAGAGATCTAGAAACTCTAGGCGGGGAATGACGGTTTCCCGAGAAAGTGTCTTTTCTCAAGAAGCACTCGCTTCTAGTGCGCATTGAGTTGGCACGAAGCGGGAAATTGGCTAAACCAGTCATTCACTTACTTTTGCTCGAAGAGAACAGACGCAGGCCTGATGTGAGCCAGTTTTGTGTTGCGTCTCACCTCAACCATGATTCGGCTGACTGTTATGGAAAGGAAGCTGAGAAGCCCTTGAACAGTTCTGAAGCTGACTGGAAATCTGGTTTTTCACCATTCAGGTAGATATTTGTTTAAATCATTTAACTTTGTACGTGTGTTCCACACGCCATTGTTCTAACCTCATTACCTATGCGGATGTCCTTGCATACTAATTAGCAAACCGATCGATAACGCAGGTGACAGTTAAGTGTGGGTTTGTTTACTGTGTGCTCGCGAATCAGCTGTTAGGAACGCCGGAATGTGATGTGGGCGATTTGGGTTCCAAATATATGTACCATATATTGCCAATCGTTGCATCTATTAAGTTGCTGTGTTAGAATAAAACATAGTTACTGGTGCCGGATGGAAACTTAGATTATGTCAGTCAGTTGCTGAAGCCAGAAGAACGGTTAGAAAACCAGGTAAGTTGGTAGGTGGAGATTCAGACAACATTTGTGCTTAGTTACTAAGTAAAGGAAGAACGTAGTTCTGTGCCACCAGGAATGATGTAACTATTGTGTAATAACTTAATAGTGAATTCATGGTGTGGAACACCAGATTTCTGTGGTAAGGTAAGTTTGCTTTGGTGATATATATGTATATATATATATATATGATGTAAAATTGTGTATATATATTAGGTCATGGCATGTGATACTTCCTGGGGTAATTCCGAACGCCGAATAGCTCGACGCGTGATAACACTGCGTGCCGTCGCGATATAAATAAGCGTTCTGAAATCTTGTCTAAGCTATCCTTTTTCTTTCATACTGGCGCTAGTGCGAGTGAATGCTAAGGTGCTGGAAGTATGGAAGGATGCAAGGAGGCTGTATGAGACAGGGGACATATAGGATATGGGGGATGTGAAAGCAAGTTATGAAAGTATAGTTTGGTAAACCAGACCAACGATGAAGTTCGGTCCGACCAAGGCTAACCCACTTGAGAGGACAGAACTGGAACATTACCCTTGGAACATGTGGGGAACATGTATTCTCAAGAAGGCTTCTTGACTCTAAGGCAGAGTCTGATAAGAAGAGTTTGCTATGGTGTGGGCAGGTGGTCCCACCAGCAAACAGGCTTGTGTACATAGTGGATGTGATCATTTCCTATTCCTATATCCCGAGGGATGGTATATTGATCAAGATTGTGTATTAATGTACATTGATGATGTTAGGAACGAGTCCAGGGACTCTTTACCTAGTTGTTTAGTTTGATTAAATTAGAACTATAATAACAGCCTTGTATCACTACTGACGTTAGCGACGACTGGTAGATGATTAGGGATAGGTGAGACCTACGATCAGACTCGTCATTCTGATTTCTTGCTCTGTTTGACGGGCTGTTCTGTGAGGCCAGCTGACATTTGGGAACCCATGCTTTACTACTCTCCATATAGAGATAATGCTTTGGTTATATGCATAACTAAGTAGCATGACTGAGGGTTGAGTAGTTATTGGTAGGATGCATGTGGACTAATGTTTGGGCCAGTATACTCTCACCGGTCGCTCTTCCTTTTCAGGAGTTTGCCTGTTGAGGAACCAGTCAACTATAATTGTTGTTGGCAGGAAACCACTTCGTGTGACACCGCGAAGGGTTCAGTTCTTTACTTATCATGCCAGACTCAACCACACCAGGTACCCAATGTGATTCACCATGCGTGAATTTTGCATCAAGAAATACAACTGCCCTGAAGGTGCACGTGTGGGAAGTGATGGTTCGTGATGTTTTTCGATAATAGAAGATACTCTGTTTCTGCCAGGAACATTTCAGCATTTTGAGTAATCATGCTCAACGAAAGGAAACACCGGACCGTAGATTATGACGGTGGTTCTGCCTAAACACAGAAATAACTGATCTTAAGACACTTGAATGGTTCTTTGGACAGCTCTAGTGGCAGGTCTGGAGAAGAACTACACCAGCTATTGACTTGTGGCAAGTGTTACCCGGTGGAAGGGACTATGGATTATAGTCCAACCTGAATTGTTTCCGTGAAATAGATGTCTGATTCTATTAATGTACTGTCTCAGTATGAAGATTATAAACTGTGTTCGAGTAGGACTCAGTAACATTTAAGTAGCCATATCTGATTCTACAAGCAGTGTGACTGTAAGAGACCATTGAAGTGGTCATTGACATTTTTCCATCCATGTTCCTGTGATGTGATGAAGGGACCATTGAATTGGTCCTTGACAGATCCGTTCTGCAGTGGGACTGTGCTATGAGTGACAGACCATTCGATTGGTCAGTGACTATTTAAGTTCATCGAAGTAACGAATACTTGGAGTCAAGTCCAGGAGGATTGTCTCCCAACCGGTATTGTTCGAGAACTGTATTAACAGTGACTCCGTGGGAGTGATACAGATGCAGTTGGTCCAGTGAAGGGTGGTCCAGCAGTGACTCTATTGTTGTGGATCCACGCTCTGGAGACGGAGTGGTCTCCAAGGTTCTAGTCATCTCACTGGAAGGAAGCCAGGTGAGTGGCGGACCGACTGGACGGGACATCTGCATCCAATCCACTTCTCAACTCGATGAAGACACCTATATCTCTGATTCTGTCTCTACTCTATCTTCTATTTGTGTAAATAGATTATTCTACCAGGATGTTCATTTCAGTTCTATATTCTCAAGGGTAGAATAAACTTTATGTAAGTTGACTTGCTCTTTGTATAATGATTGAGTGTGGTCTCGGACGATGCCTAAGTGTTCATCGTTCCACAGGTGTAGGTAGTTAGTGGGGGTCTAGAATCTGGAGGGGCTTGTAGACGTAATTAACTAATATGAGATCAACCACAGAGTAAAAATGTGTATCTGCTTGTCCAACCCCTGGGGCTAGAATACACGGGAGTGCCAGAGACACCTCGGGTGTGGTTCACTCTCACTACCCAAGGTGAACTCGTTACAGTGACAGGCCATGATGGGAGCAAAGTTCTACAATAGACCTGCTTTATGATGATGATAACAACATACAATGTTGAGCATCAAGAATCTTTTGTGGCAGGCCATGATGGGAGCAAAGTTCTTCAATGGACCTGCTTTATGATGATGATGATGACAACATACAATGTTGAGCATCAAGAATCTTTTCCGGCAGGCCATGATGGGAGCAAAGTTCTACAATAGACCTGCTTTATGATGATGATGACAACATACAATGTTGAGCAACAAGAATCTTTTCTGGCAGGCCATGATGGGAGCAAAGTTCTACAATAGACCTGCTTTATGATGATGATGACATACAATGTTGAGCATCAAGAATCTTTTTATGGCAGGCCATGATGGGAGCAAAGTTCTACAATGGACCTGCTTTATGATGATGATGACATACAATGTTGAGCATCAAGAATATTTTCTGGCAGGCCATGATGGGAGCAAAGTTCTACAATGGACCTGCTTTATGATGATGATGACATATATAACAGTGCTATAGAACAACAAGGCCGCTGTATATAGTTGATGATGCATGTCTATAAACAACAAAGTCCATTTTAACAATATATCCGAGTTTATTTGGCATCAATTTGTAAAGTCCCGTACAGATGAAATCATACTCGACTCGTTCTACTTAGCGGCTGATGGAAGGACTGTTTACGTCCATGCGTGAGCAACCCTAGATCCCTAACTACCGGTGCTCACGCGTGCACAAACCTATTTCCCCTTGTTTTTGCACACCATCTATTAACTCATTAATTCCCTAACAGAGATGGTGCTCTGTTACACATACAATGTTGAGCATCAAGAATCTTTTTTGTGGCAGGCCATGATGGGAGCAAAGTTCTACAATAGACCTGCTTTATGATGATGATAACAACATACAATGTTGAGCATCAAGAATCTTTTGTGGCAGGCCATGATGGGAGCAAAGTTCTTCAATGGACCTGCTTTATGATGATGATGATGACAACATACAATGTTGAGCATCAAGAATCTTTTCTGGCAGGCCATGATGGGAGCAAAGTTCTACAATAGACCTGCTTTATGATGATGATGACATACAATGTTGAGCATCAAGAATCTTTTCTGGTAGGCCATGATGGGAGCAAAGTTCTGCAATGGACCTGCTTTATGATGATGATGACATACAATGTTGAGCATCAAGAATCTTTTTTGTGGCAGCCCATGATGGGAGCAAAGTTCTACAATAGACCAGCTTTATGATGATGATGACAACATACAATGTTGAGCATCAAGAATCTTTTCTGGCAGGCCATGATGGGAGCAAAGTTCTACAATAGACCTGCTTTATGATGATGATGACAACATACAATTTTGAGCATCAAGAATCTTTTCTGGCAGGCCATGATGGGAGCAAAGTTCCACAATGGACCTGCTTTATGATGATGATGACATACAATGTTGAGCATCAAGAATCATTTTTGTGGCAGGCCATGATGGGAGCAAAGTTCTACAATAGACCTGCTTTATGATGATGATGACAACATACAATGTTGAGCATCAAGAATCTTTTCTGGCAGGCCATGATAGGAGCAAAGTTCTACAATAGACCTGCTTTATGATGATGATGACAACATACAATGTTGAGCATCAAGAATCTTTTCTGGCAGGCCATAATGGGAGCAAAGTTCTACAATGGACCTGCTTTATGATGATGATGACAACATACAATGTTGAGCATCAAGAATCTTTTCTGGCAGGCCATAATGGGAGCAAAGTTCTACAATGGACCTGCTTTATGATGATGACAACATACAATGTTGAGCATCAAGAATCTTTTGTGGCAGGCCATGATGGGAGCAAAGTTCTACAATAGACCTGCTTTATGATGATGATGACAACATACAATGTTGAGCATCAAGAATCTTTTCCGGCAGGCCATGATGGGAGCAAAGTTCTACAATAGACCTGCTTTATGATGATGATGACAACATACAATGTTGAGCATCAAGAATCTTTTCTGGCAGGCCATGATGGGAGCAAAGTTCCACAATGGACCTGCTTTATGATGATGATGACATACAATGTTGAGCATCAAGAATCATTTTTGTGGCAGGCCATGATGGGAGCAAAGTTCTACAATAGACCTGCTTTATGATGATGATGACAACATACAATGTTGAGCATCAAGAATCTTTTGTGGCAGGCCATGATAGGAGCAAAGTTCTACAATAGACCTGCTTTATGATGATGATGACAACATACAATGTTGAGCATCAAGAATCTTTTCTGGCAGGCCATGATGGGAGCAAAGTTCTTCAATGGACCTGCTTTATGATGATGATGACAACATACAATGTTGAGCATGTATGCCATTACTTCCTACTTTTTCCACATGGTGAATGTAAGACACAGTTTGCACAATGTCATTCCTCTTCAAAGGAACAAATACCATCATTGAACATAAACATAAGTACATTTTTAATGGTTAATTCAATTTTAATTTCTTTCATCATTCTAAGCCGGCTCCTTGGTGAAGGAGTTACAGATGCAGTTCGTAATCCTGCGTACAGCCTTAAAAACACAGCTGCGGGCAATTTGGCAGCAGATTGCCTTACCTTAGTATTTTATGAAATGGTGTGGTTGCCAGTAATTCAGAAAGTAATGGTAAACTACTGAACATAAACTCGCCAAGAGATCACAAGCAACATAAAAATGCTGGTGTTGGCTGCAACGTCCTGTAAAAAGATATGCAACTAACTTTTTTAACACCATTCTAAAATCCATGTCCATCTTCTAGTTGCTCAAGTATATGTTTGCTTAGCTGCAGACACCATTAAACCTGCATTTACTAAAGGTTCTACTGTAACCTCTTGTATGTTAGGAATGCAGTTCTTCCCACCTCACATCACACACAAGCAGGTCAACATGGTCGAATGGGTAAGAACGTGTACTCTTAGACTTCCAGTGTGCTGATGCTGAGGTTAGGGGTTCAACCCCTACACCGGACAGCTGGACTAAAATGTTGGCCTGTCGTCCTTGACTTGGGGACGTAAATTACTTGGGGACGTAAATTACAAGTACCTCTGAAGTCGGAGTGGATTCGCCTGATGGTGAGGGACACAGTTAATAGGGAAAGCTAATCCACACGAAAAATTCAGTCCATCACTACTATAGATAATCTGTATGAACTACGCTTGAGGTCAAAGCAAGCGAGCGCCAAAAAAAAACAAAAAACTTCACACACACACACAAACTGACCACATCTCCTTTTGGTCCAGGAATGAGAGCTCCACCATCTGATGAGACTGGTGGGCCAGGTGGACCAGCTGGGCCACGGTCGCCTTTGACTCCTGGAAAACCATCTCCTTTGTCCCCTTTCCTGCCTCTCACACCTGGTCTTCCCTGTTAAATATGTATGATAAAAGTTAAACATTTATGACAAAAGTTAAAAAAGTACGATGAAAGTTAATTTCCGTAATTGTATTTTGTAAAGCTGCCCTACACTTTATGTTTTTATATTGTTTATGATTTATGAGAAGAGTTTACATGCTTAGATTATTGCTATATTATTAGAGGATTATATTACTTATATGAGAACTCCTGTGCAACATATTTATATATATATATATTATAGGATACATTTTAAAGCTTACGTCACTAAATAAAAAAACCTAAACTATTAACTATCACTTCTGCATTTGTACCTGCTGGTGTCTACTGGGAGATTGTTCAGGGCCGAGAGGAATAAAGACCACTTGTCCAAGCAGCCACCATGCCATGGTCAGAATTTGCATCTTACCCTAATACCCTGATCTTTATCAACACATGTCCCATAATATATGAGGCTGACATCCTTAACTCCCTTGCCATGCACTCTTCTGGGTCACTTAATAAAAATCACATGCTCTTCTGTGTCACATAATAAAAGACAAATAATTATATAAATAAAATAAAATATATAGTTGATTGGTTAACTAGATCTGCTCTCTGACACACCGTTAAGTGATCTGTCTCTCTTAGTAGGTGTCAGAGAATTTATGCATATGTTGTTGATCATTTAAAATGTGAAGTGCATTCTGAACTTCCATCTTCAAATCTGGTGTCCCGACTTTGTTCTTGGGATTATCAAACTGTTCCTCACTTGAATAAATGTAAAGGTCTTTCATATTCTCTGACCATGTATCTAGACTTGATCTTTAGCCTTTTACCTGGTATAAGCAATGCCAAAGGACAAATTGATTCATCAACCTCTCCATGCATCTGTAGCAATAGTTATATGTGATGCATATTGTACGTCTTTTGACCATATATAGAGTGTAATTTTAATGACTGTGGGGTTTTTGAAAATATTGCCGTTCCAAGTTTTGTATTCACCCTCTGTGAACTCATGCAACATAAAAGGTAACTACAAAACTTGGAACTCCAATATTTTCAAGAACCCCACATTATTTAAAACTACACCCTGTACAATTAAAAAGAACCAGCAAGTATTTGTCCATGTCAGTGTTTATAAGTATAACTGATTGTAACAACTGGTTTATTGCAACAATTTTAATGGATTATTGTAAATACTTGGAGGACAGCACAGGAGAATTCTTGGTGGTCTTGTGTCATGGCAGAGATGGGTGTCAGCACATGAATTGATATAAGTTGTTGGAGACTGCATGAATGTCTTGTGTCATGGCACAGAAGGGTGTCAGCACATGAATTGATATAAGTTGTTGGAGACTGCATGAATGTCTCGTGTCATGGCACAGAAGGGTGTCAGTACATGAATTGATGTAAGTTGTTGGAGACTGCATGAATGTCTTGTGTCATGGCACAGAAGGGTGTCAGCACATGAATTGATATAAGATGTTGGAGACTGCATGAATGTCTTGTGTCATGGCACAGAAGGGTGTCAGCTCATGAATTGATATAAGCTGTTGGAGACTGCATAAATGTCTTGTGTCATGGCACAGAAGGGTGTCAGCTCATGTATTGATATAAGTTGTTGGAGACTGCATGAATGTCTATGCCAGTTAGGAAGGCACATCATGATGATGATTATTGTAAAAACATGTTAAGCTGATTGTGACCACATACTAGGATTATTGAGACTACAAACCATAAATCCTGGCAAGCCCAAATCACCCTTTGGTCCTGGCAACCCTCTAGGTCCCAAATCTCCTTTGTCTCCCTTTTCTCCCTGTAACCAGGAAGAAGACAAGCAACAATCAAATTTAAACAAACTTGTATATACTTTGTCAATGCTAACTAAACTCAATCATGGTATTAAACAGAGAAGAGGCGGAGGTTTTAAAATCTTTTGCAGAAATGTTGTTCACAGAGAAAAATATAGAGCTCTCCTTAAGATGGTGAAGTCAGCTGTGTCAATACTGAAGAGCAGAAAAAGTACAGAAATAGCAGACCTAAGAGCAGAACTACGTGAACAAAGCCAGAAATTCAAATAGGCAGTAATATAATGGATTTATTCACATTGCAGTATGCCTGCAAATGAACAAGCTGGCCGATTAGCAAAGAAGGGTAGAAGACTACCTCAGCCTCATATAGACATAATCTATGATGAAGTGAAGAGATTCACAAGAAGCAATTATAGAACCTTGTGGAAATCAGAGCATCCAGGTCACCAGAAAAATGATGCATGTTACCAACTCAACTGGAAAGAACAAATTACAATCTTTAGACTATGGACAGGCCACAACAGGCTGAAATACTACATGTTTAATAAAGTAAAGATAGAATATACTGATGAATGTAACTGTGGAGCTGGTAAAATGACAACTAAACATTTGTTACAGGAGTGTCCAACATATGCAGAACAGAGAAATGGTATTTTGGCCTATAGCAACTCTAATTTGTGGAACAACTGTACAAGTTTATGTTGACTACTTTGCATTTATTTATATTGACGTCTGAAGGTGAACAAAGAAGAGGAAGAGGAAGATGATGAAGAAGAAGAAGAAGAAGAAGAAGAAGAAGAAGAAGAAGAAGAAGAAGAAGAAGAAGAAGAAGAAGAAGAAGAAGAAGTGGAGGAGGAAGAGGAGGAGGAGGAGGAGGAGGAGGAGGAGGAGGAGGAGGAGGAGGAGGAGGAGGAGGAGGAGAAAAAGAAGAAGAAGAAACTAATGCATTAAATGTAGCACTCCTGTGAGTCCAGTTTCTAGATTCCTTCATGCAACTATTTTCAAAGGTGCAAACATGTTGTCTTTAATTAATGACAAATGGGTCCATAAAATGTTGCTCATATTTAAATGAAACCAATAGGTGGATACATTTTAACATAAATATTTGTGATTACTATAATAGTAGTATAAGAATAGTTTTTTACTTTTACCATGAAGCAAATGTCTTGTAGAGTACAGTCAAAGAAGATTATTTCATCTCCGTTGTATACAATTCCTATGCCTTATTGATTGATTGATTGATTTAGGAACCGACATCACAGCATTTGGGGCATTCCCATAAGTGCTCCGTCCCCATCCTCAGAAGCCAGCGAAGAATTCCAACCCCAATAGTACCAGTAGCAATCTGATTACATGTGCTTCTCGCCTTTCCTCTAAGCATCGAGCAGTGGCCAGATCCCCTCGTCACTCCTCGCTGTCACATTCTTGCCAGACCATGGTGATCCATTTGCTCCTCCGAGGTGTACACGTGCTCCCACAAGGCCGCAACCACGTCTGCCTTATCATGCATCAATACTTCACCAAGTTTTGCAGAGCCAGCCAATCTGTCTGCCTGTTCATTCCCCAGCACACCAGCATGCCCCGGAGAAAAGATCCAGACGATGCCTGCCACCCGTGACTTCCAAAGCGAAGCAAGCCACTCTGCATGAAGCTTGTCTGTCCTCACCTTGCTCAGCATGCTTTCTGAGTCAGTTACAATCACGATGTGTGTATCATATTCTCCATTCAGCAGAAAGCTGCACTGACTGCCTCCACCTCCAATCTTAAGCTAGATGTTGTGGTATCATATGCCAGGCTCTATTGCACCAAACGTTGACCATTAGCCTTTGCCAACAACTCCCAGGCATGTCTACTACCTCTCAACACCGAACCATCTGTGTAGATAATCACATCACCCGGGCGAGCATTATCCTGAATTAGTTGCTGGATTTCCACTTCTGCTGGCCACTCCCGGCTCAATGTAATTATAACTCTGCACAAGTCTAACTGCTCCGCTGGCACTCGTCTCCTCGCCTAATGTTCTCCAAGATGCACACCTGAGCCATCTATGATGTCCCTCTTATCAGTCGCTGGCCCTTAACTGCATCCAGCGCCTCATGCAATGGGTGATCTGTGTCTGCAGCTACTCTGAGGTATGCCTTTGCCTGCATCACCTTGAGCGCCTTAAAGAGGATTAGAACCTGGTCTCCTGGCTGAGTGACCAGTATTCTAACTGCTTGGCCACCAATTCTTCACTGGTTTAATGTTTAATGCTAACTCATACTAAAGTAAGCAATTCTGCATTCTTATGTTGTGTTCACAATGCACTGTAATGTTTATTAAAAGGTAAAAAGGTAGTCTCATAATAGATAATGTTGTTAAAGTGTAAAGTGGTATGCTTTCACATATCCTAGGTCACGACAAATGAGTTGGGGTGAGCACTTTCCTTCCTCATCACCTTTCCATCCCAGACAATTCCCAGAAAATTCTGAAACTGTTTAGTACCCATTTTTATGAGGCTGGGTTGACTGCAGAGCTGTACAGTTGGAACAAAATAACCTGCCTCTTCTTGGGATAGAACCTGGATGACTGTGCTGGCAGGCTATTGCACTAACCACTTGGGGGATGAGTGGTCTCGAAGTATGGTGTCTGCCTTGAGTGCTAGAGGTCCCGGGTTCAAGCCCTGGTGAGGACCGGGATTTTTCATGTGGACTTCTAGTAACAGAATGTCCCCTGGTCTCTGGGTAGTGAGATCGTGTATTGTTGCACATGTAAATAATCCCTTGGCAGTTGGAAATCGAAAAAGAGTAGCCTAAAGGCGCTGCCCGGGCAAACTTTTGAGTTAAAAATCTACCCAAAGTATTTCAGGATACTTGCCGGTGCTACGGAGTTCATGCACTGAGTTGAAATTCTCTGGACTCAGGCTTGAGTTAGGATTAGAACGGAGCACTTATGGGTTACACCCATGTGCCATGATGTTGATCCGTCGACTAAACTAAACTAAACTAAACTAAACTAACCACTATGGTTCTATGCTTATTACTTTGTCCCAAAGCAGTTTCCTGCCATGGGTCTGTGATGTGATAGTTTAAATATGTTTGCATATCCTTTACAGGACATCGCTGTCAACATCAGCATCTTTCAGCTGATTGTTGATTTCATGGCAAGATTACGCTCAGTAGTTTGCCATTGCTTTCTGAGCGGCCGACTCACATACCCCGTAAGTTACCAATGCGATTCGAACCACTGCTGATTCTCACCATTGTCACGTTACTTACGAGAGTATCCGAGATTACGGAGAAAAGTTGCTAACCTCTAGGCCAGGAAGCCGGCATGTGATGTGATAGAGCCATCATATTTTGTAGCTGAGAGCAAGGAGGAATAGGTGGCCAATCTTTCCGTTATTGTGACAAGCGGTGAGCTCAGGCGTTAAATTCATGCTTATTACACTAGTTAAAAACTCATGCTGACAAATGCTAACTGCAGTTTTGTATGTTACCGTGAGGACAATGGCTTAAAGCACACTGATATTTTCTTCTTCTTCTTCTTTTCGTTCATCCGGAGTGTTTTTTCAGATGTGATTGCGGTGTGCGTTAGGCACCCTTGGGTTGAAAACCCTTAGGTCACACATCCGGCTTTCGCGTGCATTTTTGACCAGGTTAGCAATCCTGGGAGACTCTCACTTTTGTGGTACCGTCCACATCCCAGCTGGTCAAGTTCGAACAGTCGAGGACTTCGGTCATCCCTCAAGAGAAGGAAGGCACAGTCCATAGCATTTTCCGCCATCCTAGGTTGCTTCCATAGTTGCAGGGCCGACACACAGCGCCCTGATACTGGGCTCACCGAGGGAATGGTCACGTCATGCTCATGGCTGCTTTAATTCCTCACTTCAATATATTGGGCTTTTCGTTCGCCCCGGGCCGTTCCCGCACAAACCAGACAGGTCTGCAGAAGGTATTCACTCAGCGAGTTTTCGCACATGTGCTTGTCGTTGCGCCCGTCAGAACTGTTCCAGGCACGACAGACATTCGGAAAACTACCTAGTCAGAGCTGTTCCGAACAAGAGCGGCATTCGGAAACTAGGTAGTCAGAGCTGTTCCTAGCACGGGAGACATTCGGACGAGACATTTCACTTGGACGTAAATGCGTAGTGGCAATTTTTAGTTTGCCACCCGTAGGACGACACTTCCGACTTCCGGCGGGCATTTTTTAGTGAGGTTAGCCTTCCTCTGCTTTCGAGACACGTTAGACTGTTGTAATGTCACCCACATCTCAGCTGGTCAAGATAGAGCGATCAACGATATCGTGGTCTGCCCTCAAGGGAAGGCAGGGGCAGACCATGGGCATTATCTCGCTATCCAAGGAGGCTTCCATAATTGCAGAGCCGGCACATATTGCTCTGAGACTGGGCTCACCCAAGGAGTTTCCACGTCCTGCTCATGGCTGCTTTAGTTCCTCACTTCCATGTGTTGGGCATCCCACTTGCCACTGATCGCTCAATCACACACCAGGAGCGGTCAGACTGCGAGTGACATCCACTCGGTAAGCTTTTGCTTGTGACTTCAGACCACGCAATAGGTTCGCTCGCCGCGCGTTCCATTTCGCGTTGATGAGACATTCTTCCACTTTTGTCTACTCTCTATGAGTTAGATACAGTTTCCGTAACCCTTCGACTGGGGCACTTTTCTGACTTTTTTGTACTCGCTCACGAGGTAGGCTACATGTGCTGCCGGCTCAGCACCTTACCTTCGTGCAGCAGTGAACGGGAAACGGCCAGGCCCCTTCATCCGTGAATCTCTCATATCCCCCAGCTGAGAGCCTTCGAACATGTATCAGACCTGAGCATGTAGCTTGCTCAGTATCATGTTTCTATTTTCCGGTAGACGGGTATCGGCCTGGCTCTCAGATCCGAGGGTTTGTGGCTTAGAAGCGTTCAGCCACAGCCCTCGACAGGGAGCCTTAAGAGTTTTGTCCGGACCAAAAATGTCTGCCTTCGTGCACCTTTTAAACTTTTGACTGTTATCCTCAGTCTATACCTGCAGAGCAGCAGGTTGTGTCTCTCTTAGTCTGGTCCCTATCCCATTAGCTGTCCGATATGTAGTTTTTCATCCATCGGCAAGCAAATGGGGTCGATGGGACACGCAAGCTCCCCCACCACGTCAAGAGACACATCGGGGGAGCACTGATATTTTGAATTTGTGGTTATCTAAATGAAATACATCATTGAAATGTCCAAGTAAATGGGAAGGCTCTTATACAGATGAATTCTTTCAACTACTTTAAAATAGTTGTAACATTGGATGGAAGATGCCTTTGTAGAAATTAGAACAAAAATCATTAATAGAATAGAGATAAGTAGACTAATTAACAGCCAAGATCAAATAAATTCCTACTATTCATTAAATATCTATGATCACTATGTATAAGATAGAGATACCACAATGAATGAGATAATACAGAGGTAAGTATTACACTTAAAACAAACTACTATTAACAAAAAGAAATTAGTACCATTCAAAAAGATGAGATAACTATCAGTCATAAAATACCACAAAGATCAGATAACTATAAACCAAAATCAGATGTGTCTCAATTACATAATAGAGTTCTTTATCATATTAAAAATGTGTGTAGAAAATCATAAAAGTAACCTTTTGACTCTCTCCAAAAAGACCACTACCAGGAGGACCTGGGGGACCAACAGGACCCACAAGCCCACGTTCACCACGCTCTCCTTTTGGGCCCTGCAAGAAAAAGCCATGGTGACACGAAAGTAAATTTTGTAAAATGAAAGTAACATTACTGTCACATGAGAAAAACAAATCTGGCTGATATACCTGTAGTAAAAGATTACAATTCAATTTAATAAATATTGTAATGAATTTGAAGAAAAGCAAATGTCTATTATTATAAGTGAAACAAAAAATTGTGTGAAAAACACAGCAATAATAAAACTTTACAACACTTGTGAGAGAAAATTGGCACTGTGGACACACTCATTGTTAGGGAAGATAAGACAAAATAGTTTCAAAATATTCCTGTAATAGTTAACACCTGTGTGAATGATTGATTCTCATCTTCTTTCTTCTTATTATTATGCCTTTAATGATCTTAGTGGAGACTAGGTCCACAACCACCATTGCCAGGTACTTTGTAGGCCAGTTGTCAGTTATCAGTTATCAGGTGGGGTATCGTCATTGCACGTTGGACAGGTCCGTTTGTGCACAGATCCTCCCCCCAGCATATGCATCAGCGTCTGGTGGCTAATAGTGCCATTTCTGTGTTGGTTGACGAGGCTCCTCATTTTCCTGATGTACCTCTTGTGTCTGGCCATGCCAGTTCTTACTCCAAAGTCTCTCATCCTGGAAAATGATGTGGATTCACTGACGTCAAAGTCCTCTGTTCTCGACATCTCTTTAAGGATGTTAATAACATCGGTGCGATGCATGGGCTGGCCATCTGCCAGTTTATCAGCTTGTTCATTTCCCTTGACTCCTGCATGTCCTGGGACAAAAGTGAAGGTGACTTACGGACAACGGACTTCCGCAGCGAATCAGTCCACTGTTTACGCACAGATCCTGCATTGACCTTTCGAATCATGCTCAATGAATCACTTAGTACACACATGTTGGTATAATGCTGTGATTCTAACCATATGAAAGCCTGTGTTACTGCCATCACTTCCATCGTCATGCTTCTCGTGGTCATTGAGTGGGCACCATTGGATTCTTGAACGGTTCGACCCACTGAACGGTAAATGCCCACGCACTTCTCTGCTGCTTTACAACAGATCCATCTGTATAGATGAGCACTTCGTGGTTGTCTGAGTGTTCATTGATGAGCGCGTTGACCATTGCATTGATAGCGGCAGGGTTCTGTTCTCTGCACTGTCTGTCAAGTGTGATGATGCAGGAGAAAGTGCATTTAAAAGCTGGAGGAATAGGCACCCATTCCTTGCCGGGGTTGACACAGGTAGGACTGCAGACCTGTCTGATGACATCTTCCACCCGACCCATCCATGATTTGCCCTTCTTTAGCCTGTCACCATCTTCTCTGAATATATCTTCATGCAGAGGGTGCTGCTCATCTGCACTAATTTTTAAGTATGCACGAGCTCTCCAGATCTTGATCCTGTGGTCAATGAGGTATCTCATTGCTACACAGCTGGTGTCTCTCGTGCAGCCCAAAATGATGAGCATGGCTTCGTTTTGTACCTTTTCAAGTCTTCCAATCTGTGTAGGGCTGACAATGAGGATGGCCAGGGCATACTAGATTGGTGAAAGTACCAGTCCTTGGAATAGAAGTATTAACAGTCTGCTCAATATTGGCAGTTGCCATGACTCTCATTGCTGACAAACTTTTTCGAGCCTTCGTTATGGCATAATCAACATGATCTCTGAATGACAGGCTACGATCAAACGTCATGCCAAGATATGTCATCGACTGGGTTCTACTCAAAATACTCCCATCTATCCTCACTGCCGGCAGGTCTGTTTTCACAATATGGTTGTTTTGGGAAGACCATGTAACTGATGCCTTTGCAAGGTTGGCAAGGGTACCGGCAACAGCACACCATGAGGAAATTCGAACTAGTTTGCCCTGCATACCATTGGCAACCACCTGTCTATCTTGACCCTGTTAATACACAAGAATGTTGTCAGCAAATGACAGAGTACTACCCCTCCCGTCCAACTGTTGGTCAGTGATCGGCACCTTATACACCTTGAATAGTACAGGTGATAGTGGTGAACCCTGCGGCAATCTTGGATATATCGTTCTTGGCTCAGAAGACCAACTCTCACATCTTAGCACCACCTTCTTTTGGAAAAGGACTGCAGCTATCCATCGTATAAGGTGAGGGTACACTTTCAGTCTGAGAAGGGTTTGCATCAAGTGCTTGAAGGATACTTTATTGTATGCATCCTCTAAGTCTATGGCAGCCGCACATATTTCTTCTCTGCTCTGAAACCCTTCATAAATGTCCTGAGCAAAGTTTATTCAGCCATGACTCTGTATCCTCCAAGTGTGGGCGGGAAGCAGCCGAGTTGTTCCAAATCACGAGCAAGTCTGTGTGCTACAATTTTCTCTAGTAGCTTGCCAGCAGTGTTCTGCATTGTTATGATTCTGTAGCCGCATAACTTGAAATGGTCTTTGTTAGGTTTTGGCAGTGGTAACAAGTAGCTGTGTAGCTATTCCTCTTTGACCAGGCCCCTTTGGATACTGGTGTTAAATTCTCTGGCCAGTTTTTCCATGTCATCATCTGACATCGTCTGTTGGTCCCCATATTGGACGCCATCTGAGCCTGGTGCAATGTTGGGTGATTTATTGAGCATTGCGCGTAATGCCTCAGCAGGGATTACATATTCTTCACCCGTCCCGGCCTCCTCGCACAACTGAGAGAGTGCCATTGTGGTCCTCTGTCTGGTGGGCACGTCTTTCTGATCTGTGTGCTCTATGTAGCGTGCAAGGAGGGCCTTGCCTTTATCCACATCCAACTTTTTCCATGCGAGGTCTGTGCCTTGAAAGTCTGGAATACCCCTCCGTTGTGCAGCACCGTTCATGCTCTTATGGAGGCACCAGAATGTCGTGAGAGACCGCTTGGAGTGACACCTTCATGCAGAACTCATCCCATTTCTCGGCCTTGGCCTGTTTGGTGCAGGATTTGAATAAGGTCATCGTCCTATGGACCTCAATCTTCAGGTTCGCCAACTCACCCTGTTTTCACTTTCACTGCACACTTTGTAGGCCAGTTCATGATTAATTTGTTGTTAGCTGATGTTTTTTTCTGGTGCTAGGCAGCCAGTCTCAGATCAACCCTCTTTAGTTGTCTTTTCTTACCTGCACAGGAGAACTGCAGTGTTATATTCTTTATTTCATTTTGGGGCCCCAGTAACAAATTATAATTTATATGATGGTAGTAACCATGATGTAACAAAACTGCTAATGTAACTATTTATTCTTGAACTGTAGTCTCTGAGGAAAATGCAAAGAATATCATGGACAGACATAAAAACCAATCAGCATGCCCTACTAGAAGCAAATGAAAACCGTAAACTGATTAGGGAAATTAGACATAGACAGTCAAACAGTTTTGGGCGCATTATGAGAAGACAAACTAGAGAACTTGGTGACAACTGGCAACATTGAGGGGAAAAGAACAAGGGGGAAGCAGAGTAGTACATATCTGAATGGCTTGAAAACATGGTATGGTCGAGACAAGATCACAGGGTTAATCCACAACTCATTGTGATCGTGTAAGATGGTGAAACATGACACCCATGCTTAACAGCATGGCACATGATGATGATGATTCTTGAACAGAAATGTGTATGTTGTTTACAATCCATCCATCATGTGCCATGCCAGTAAGCGTGGGCGGTCATGTTCTGCCATCTCACTCGATCACCAGAGTCGTGGATCAGCTCCGTGTTTCTGTCTCGACCATGCCACAAGGCCAAGCCATCCAGGTACTTGCTTCTAGGTCTTCCCCTTGGTCTGTTCCCCTCGATCTTACCAGTTGTCACCAAATTCTCCAATCCATTTCTTCTCATAACATGCCCAAAAAACTTTGACTGTCTACGTCTAATTTCTCTAATCAATCTACGATCTTCATTTGTTTCTTGAAGGACTTGTTCATTGGTCTTTCTGGCTGTCGATGGTATTCTTTGCATTTTCCTCAGAAACCACATCTCTACAGCCATCAGATGTTTTTCAGCCTGACTGCTCATTGTCCACGCTTCACATCCATATAAAAGTACAGGTTCAATTTAGCATCTCAACACTCTTTTTCTCGTTTCAATTGACATCTTTTTATTGGTCAATATGTTTTTCATCTTGCTAAAGGCTACTTTTGCCATGGCGATTCTTGTTCTAATCTCTTCAAGGCATCTCCCATCAGATGTTATTACTGTTCCGAGATAATTGTACCTGCTCACTTGTTGAAGAATATTCCCATTTACTTGTATATTACATTGTGGTATTTCGTCCTTCCTAGATGACGACCATAATCTGTGTCTTTTTACAATTTAATTCTAACCCTAGTTGTTCACTGTGTGTAACAATCGCATCTACTAAATTTTGCAGGTCCTGTTCATTGTCTGCAATCAAGACTGTATCATCTGCATATCTAATGTTATTGATGCATCGTCCCCCAATGTTGATTCCTTCCATATCTTCAATATTTCTGAAAATACTTTCACTGTACAGGGAAAACAGATCTGGAGACATTACACATCCCTGTCTCACACCCCTTTTAATAGGCTGATATTGGCTTACTTCATTATCAACTCTTATGGCAGCTTGTTGTTTCCAATATATGTTTTTTACAAGTCTAAGATCTTTTCCATCAATTTGTAGATCTTCAAGCATCCTTATCATGTTGACATGTCTCACTTTATCAAAAGCCTTTGTGTAGTCAATAAAGCAAAGGTGTAGATCTTTGTTTACTTCTATAGAACGTTCGATTATGTTTCTCAGTATATACACAGCATTTACTGTACCCTTGCCTTCCACAAACCCACATTGTTCTTCTCCTATTTCAGGTTGTATTTTCCTCCTAACTCTTTGCATGATAATTCTTAGCAAAATCTTCGTGATGTGACTCATTATACTAATTGTTCGATGTTGATCACATTCCAAGGCTCCTGATTTCTTTGGGATTGCAATAAATACAGAATTACATAACTCCTGAGGTATATTTCCAGTATCATATATTGTATTAAGCAGACTGGTAACTTTATCTATTCCATATTCTTCTAAAGCATTAATCATTTCTGTTGTGACGCTGTCTGAATCGGGGGTCTTGCCAGATTTCATATGGTTAAGCGCATTCTGAACCTCCATCTTTAAAATTGCTGGTCCTTCATTATTATTTTGGACATCATACTGTTCGTCTCTGTTATCGTCATAAAGGTTTTTCACATAATCTGACCATTCATGTAAGATCTGATCTTTTTCTATTATGACTCTTCCATCTTTTGTCTTTAGGCAGCCTGCTGATGTACGTGTTCTTTGATTAGTAAGCTCCTGAATTCTTTTGTGCATTAGTTTCGCATTGTTACTGTTGTGTTGTTTTTCAATTTCTCTGCAATTTTTCTCAAGCCATGTTTCTTTTGCCTCCTTACATAAGGTTCTCACTTTTCTGTGAATTTCTTCATATTTGGCAGGATTATTTTTGTTCTGTCTTCTTGTTTCCATTAGTTGTAAAATTTCTTCAGTCATCCATGTCTTACGGCCCACTTTCTTTACTTTTGGAATAGTTTTTTTCTGCTGCACAACTGATTGAATTCTTCATCGTTTCCCATTGATCATCTACATCTTGAAACAGGATCTCTAGATCAGACAATATATCAAATTTGTTCTTTACTTCTATGTTAAAATGATCTTGTATTTCTTTGTCAGTTTTCAATTTGCACAAGTCATATTTAGGGTTTCCTGCTGTATACTTGACTTTCTTTAACTTTACCCTCAATGTGCCTGTAATTAATCTGTGATCACTGTAACAGTCTGCATTTGGAACTGTTTTTACGACTGTTAACGCATTTCGAAACCTTTTGCTAATCAGGATGTAATCTATCTGGTTTTTAATCCTGCTGTCTGGACTCCTCCATGTCCATAATCTTCTAGGATGCTGTTTAAACCAGGTGTTTCCTACAACCATTTCTTGTTCTTTTGCCCATTCTACAAGTCTGTATCCTCTTTCATTTCTCTCTCCCAAACCATGGTTGCCTACACTGCATCCATCGCCTTGCTGTCCTATTTTTGCGTTGAAATCACCCATTATGATATTTATTTCTGATTTTTTGCAGTTCTTCAAAGCAGACTCCACGTCATTATAAAATTCCTCTATGCTTTCTTCACTGCTTTCACTTGTTGGGGCATATACTTGAATGACATTTATTTTAAAAGGTCTTCCGTTTAATTTTACTAATAGGACTCTGTCTGACACAGCATGATATCCTTTGACAGAATTTGATGTTTGCTTATCTAATATAATGGCTACACCTCTTAGCTGTTCTTCTCCCCCAGAGTAAATAATCTTACAATCCTCTCCTGTCCTTATCCCTGCTCCTTTCCATCTCGTTTCCGATACTCCTAATATGTTAATCTTCTCTCTCCCCATTTCTTTTTTGATGTTTTCTAATTTTCCATCTGCATTCATTGTTCTAACGTTCCAAGTTCCTACTTTCAATGATATTAATCTGTTGCACCTAGTAGCCTGTTGACGGTCTGGAGTCACCTGGTGCGCATGACTATCCCTACCGGGCGAGGCTGCTCCTATGGAGCACCCATTTACGCCGTTTCTCTGATTATCAATGATTTCACACAACATGATTTTCTTGGCATCTGTAAAGAAGGTAGTTTGCCATTGCTTTCCTTCCTAGCAGTGACCATACTGGTCAGTGACCGTAGCCATTGTCTCCTCAAAATAGAGATCCTCTGCCTACCGTCGTGAAGGTGGAGACCATAACCTACAACTATCTGTTGGCTGCTCTCCATCTTCATCCACCACCTGCACCCATGGCTTCACGTAACCCTGATCGGGGGGCTAATTGGGTACTCCATCTTGCCCAAGGGTGTCCCGTAGGCTAGCGGAGGGAAGGAGGCGCCTTACTTCTCCTTTGATAGGGGATACCCCTACCCCGCTACCCGTTTACAATGCATCGCTGAAATTGAAAATGTCTTTGACTGAACACCATACAAATCTCTCTCTCTCTCTCTCTCTCTCTCTCTCTCTCTCTCTCTCTCTCTCTCTCTCTCTCTCTCTCTCTCTCTCTCATGATGATGGTATGGTACAATGGCCTCTCTGCCATGCATCTTATGATATTATCCTCCCATTTAAACCAATGTCTTCCTTTTGCATATTTTAATTCCACTTTTCTCACTAAAATTGTTTTTTAACAGGGTATAGAGCTTCTATATTTGTTTTGTTTTCCATTTCCATGAAATATGACTTCTCCATCTGCATATCTACATTTCTAGAGCATCAATTTAATGCTCACATTGCTTATTTATTGTCCATATATTTGTCTATTTCTATATATTCACATTTCAACAGCATTAATTCTTTCTTCCATTTGTATTTTTGAACTTCTTTGTCTGCTGCCTTTCATCTCCCAATGGAGCATAGCCCCTCAACTAATTCAGGCCCTTCAAAGACTTGTTCATCCAAGACAGGGGGTGAATCCTCTGAGGCGGTCAAACCTGATAAATATCAGATTTATTTTTGTGCCAGGACACGCAGGTGTATGAGGACGTGAGCAAACTATGGGCTTGCTAGTCAGGCTACTGTGGAAAAGGGACTAGCAATGCAGCTGACTGATATAATACATGCCATCAAGGCTGACAGGCAGGAACATTAAATGAATCAAGAGATGACTGCCATCATACAACCTTTACCAGACTGTAAAACATCAAGTGAACAGTGGTGAAGCCAGGTAGAACTGCTATGCACGAGGACAAAGAAAAATAGTCACTCAAAACAGAACTGGTGTCATCAACTTCTACATGATTAGAGACATACTGAGGAAGGCATTCAAGCACTTATGGACTGAATGGTTCAATGTGCAGTGAGGATGATCTGATGAGGAACTAAGACTTGTTCATGACTGACTGGACTGTACAGCTGTTCTATAAGATGAGATAGCCAGTTTGACATCAACCCTTCTTTTACTCACCTCATACAACAGACATTGTTTAATGTAAATGAAATCATATTTCACAAGCTAAACAAGGCTGCTTGATGTTCAATGTAATGCTACTACAACAATTATCTAAAGAGTAACATATTTACCGTAAGTCCAGGCAATCCATCTAGACCAGATTGTCCTGGATAACCTCGTATCCCATCTCTGCCAGGCAAACCAGGCAGTCCAATATCCCCTTTTTTTCCCTAAAATGAAAATGCACATTTGTTTGGTTTAAAGATCACTTTCACTGCACACAAGGATACATCTCTTTCAGTGCTTCTGGCTTTTTCAATAGATCACACAATGATGTTTTAAACATTGTGTACAAGCTACACAGCGCCAGCAAGAACCTTAATGGGTTCATACCAGAAAAACACATGCTATAAATATTTCTTATGAGACTATATTTTCTAAATTTAAAATCTAGCTTGAGCAGCTGCCTATTCTCTTCAATTTTCAACTTCCAAGGCCTTTGTAAAATTATCATACTGCACGCAGAACTTTATTTGCTTGCCCTTATCTGTAAATCTAGGCATTTGATACACAACCCTGAGATCTGTGAGGGGTAAAACAGCCTGAGCTTTCTTATTTTTGTAAACAGCCACAACTTGTTTCATACCTTGTCTTCTTTAGCCTTCTTAACTTTCTAAGCTTTTTAAGTCTTTAGTCAGAAGCAGATGACAATGTGTCTATAAGTTACTTTACTTCACCCCCCCCCCCCCCCACCCCACCCCCACCCCCAGAGTGCAAGTTATTGTATTACATTTACCAAACACATCAAACAAACAATTCATAACATTCTAGATGATTTGACTATACTTTACAATAATGAGGTAGAAGGGTAATTTTTATATGTAGTAGGTGCTTAAATAATTATCTTCACTGTTAAGCAACAGTTCCTTTGCAGAATGTCACTTTCATCGTGGCACAAAGGAAAGATTCAATCTTTTGCCAACTCCCTTGGATCATACATTTTCATGCCCAGGATATCTGTAAAGTCCTATGTTAACCTTCATGTTGGTCAATCCCTGTCTCTGTAAAATGTCAGTTTTGTTTCCTTCTTCCTGGTCCACAGTATTCTAAGAATGTTTCGGTTTTTTTGTTTTGTTTTGTCCTCGCTAACTTTGAACTCAAGCGTAGTCCATACACGCTACTTCTAGTAGCAATGAACTCAATTTTTCGTGTGGATTAGCTCCCCCTATTACCAGTGTTCCTCACCTCTAGGTAAGCCTACTCTGACTTCAGAGGTACTTGTAATTTATGTCCATATGTCAAGGACGAGAAGTCAACATTTTAATACAACTGTCTGGTGTAGGGGTTGAACCCCTTACCCTGGCATCAACACACCGGATGTTTAAGAATGCGCATTCTTATCCATTTGGCCATGATGAACCCCGTTGAAAGAGAGAGCTAAAATGCTATATAGAACCAGTTTTGCTGTATGGCAGCGAATCTTGGAATGTAAATGAACAAATTAGGAAGAACTTAGAAGCAACAGAGATGTGGTTTTAAAGACGAATGTTGCGAATTCCTTGGACTGCCAGAGTAACTAACAACGACTGCCTGAAAGAGGCTAATGAAACTAGAACATTATATACAACAATAAGAAAGAGACAAACAGTTTTCTTTGGTCATGTGATGAGAAGAGAGGCATTGGAGAACATCGTGACAACTGGAAATATCGAGGGGAAGAGAGGCAGAGGCAGACCAAGAGAAATGATGCTGGACGGATTGAGACGGTGGCATGGAGGAATATCATCAGCAGAGCTGATCCAGAACACCAAAGACCGAGATCTGTGGAGAGCCATGATAATGATGATGATGTGGTTTTGTAGACAAACAATTAGAACATCATGTACAAATAACAAGTTTAATGAAGATATCTTGAACAGAGTTAAATTTCACAAAGAGATCTGGTTAATAGAATTAGATGAAGACAGTCCATATTCTTTGGGCACATTATACAAGAGGAAAGCAGAAATACACTGGACAGCAGATAATTTGGAGTTGAAGAGAGGCAGGGGGAGAACAAGAGAAAAGACGCTGGACATTTTGGCATCGTGGCATAGGTTATCAGAAATGCCTGGCAGTCCATGAGACAGAAGGCTGTGGACAATCATGATGGCAAACACCGTATGGCTTGGACTATAATACAGGACAGAAAGCCAGTGTTTGTGGCCGACATTTCAATCATTCATGACCAAATGGCCAGTAACTTTTACCACACTGTTTGTTTTTTTTTGGTCCTGGTTATGTGTAATTATTTCCCTTATGTAAATCAGCATAGTTTTTAATAAAAATGAGACAACCAGACGTAACTTATAGAAATACTGGAATAGAATATAAGCCATATATTTTACTTGCTCTGGACTTGTATAGTCTTAACTACTGAAGCCACTCAGTTTGATAAATTTTGGATAAATTTTAAAGCCACTGTAAATGAAACAGGTATGCTAATAGTCAAAATTTAGGAAATGCAGTTACAATCACACACATCATTATGTAAATCAACATTAGTTTTCCAGTGTAATTATCCCTGTGTATAACATTGGATAGAGAGTCGTTGTAGCGGAGTAGCTAGCACACTTGCCTGTTGGCCTGGCAGTCATGGATTTGAAATCACACTGAGGCAGATTTTTGTAAACTGACCTGGGCTCCCAGGCTGACCAGGCCAAATATGAGTTCCAATAATTGAAATAATAAAGGCAGCTGGTGTGATAATGACCACATGACTTCTCAAGTGCCGATTGGTCTATACAAATATGGGGCTACCACCAAATTTCCAATATGTCCCAAGGCACGTAAAAAGGGTCCTTCACTTTTCATTACAAATTACAAGAAAATGACTGGATAGATTAAAGGAAAGTAATCCTCCACTTAAATAATGTGTGAGTTTTAATTAGAAAGAACGTCCCTGAAAACTTAACTGGTTCAGTGCCGAAGGATAATAATATATTACCAAATGAGACCTCCATTTAGACAGAAGGACAATATATCACCATACTAGGGTCATTATGTTATTTGTTCTGTTTTGTGGTATCTTCAGCAATTTTAAGGCTCAGTGAATGGAAATTAGCATAACAATATGTGTTCATTTGATTGCGTACCATGTTTGGTCTAAACCTACATTTTGTTTGGCACTGAATCAGTTAAATAACTTACTGGCAATCCTGAGAGTCCAGAATCTGATCCTCTAATGACTGTTGCCTCGCCAGGAGGTCCTGCTGGTCCAACATCACCTTTGTCTCCTTTAGGACCAGGTGGGGCGGGTTCTGCCGGTGGACTTGGCGGTGCTGGAAGGCCAGGATCTCCTCTATCGCCCTTAAGATCAACACAATAATATTACAGTTTATTTTGAAGTATTTTCTCATATCAATCTATCATGAAACATGGGTTGTAAAAAGAACAGTGTTTCTCAACCTTTTCTGAATCATAACTTCTATCGCCCTTAGAATCAACACAATAATAATTTAGTTTATTTTGAAGTATCTTCTCAAGTCAGCCTATCATGAAACATGGACTGTAAACATAACAGTGATTCTCAACCTTTTCTGAATCATAATCTCTATCGCCCTTAGGATCAACACAATAATAATACAGTTTATTTTGAAGTATTTTCTCATATCAATCTATCATGAAACATGGGTTGTAAAAAGAACAGTGTTTCTCAACCTTTTCTGAATCATAACCTCTATCGCCCTTAGGATCAACACAATAATAACTTAGTTTATTTTGAAGTATTTTCTCATGTCAGCCTATCATGAAACATGGACTGTAAACATAACAGTGTTTCTCAACCTTTTCTGAGTCATAACTAATTTTTATAACAGTCGTGTAACGATCTGTGTAATAAACTCCTTTTTTTGTTTTGATGATAATTCGCCATGGCGAAGGTAGCCTTTAGCAAAATGAAAAATATTCTGACCAATAAAAAGATGTCAATTGAAACGAGAAAGAGAGTGTTGAAGGGATACATAGAGCCTGTTCTTTTGTATGGATGTGAAACTTGGACAATGTGCAGTCAAGCTGAAAAACATCTGATGGCTGCAGAAATGTGGTTTCTGAGGAAAATGCAAAGAACACCATGGACAGACAGAAAAACCAAAGACCAAGTACTACAAATGAAAATTGTAGACTGATTAGAGAAATTAGACGTAGACAGTCAAAATTTTTTGGACATGTTATGAGAAGAAATGGACTGGAGAACTTAGTGACAACTGGCAAGATCGAGGGGAACAGACCAAGTGGAAGACCGAGAGGAAAATTTCCGGATGGCTTGGCCACATGGCATGGACGAGACGGGAACACTGAGCTGATTCATGACTCTGGTGATCGAGTGAAATGGCGAGTCATGACCGCCCACCCTTTCTGGCATGGCACATGATTGATTGATTGATAATTTGTCCAGTTGCATACTGACAATGTAAACAAACATAGAAACAAACAAACTTTATTTTCAAACATGCTAGCATAATAGCTAAAGAACAAAATATGAAAATGAATATAGAGAAAATAGAGGTCATGACCACTGCAAGGAAAGAAATAGAAACTAAGACTGATATAACAAAATGGCAACCACAGGAAATGAAATATTTCAAATACTTGGAGGAGTTAAAATCATGTGATAAAAGAACGACAGCAGAAGCTGATGAACAAAACAAATAATTGTATTAGTCAGATATTACCAAAATTGTAGAGCAAACACATAATACAAAAAAGAGCATTGTTCAACAGTCTCTCTACCAGCTTGGACACTGCCTGTAAATGAAAAATGGAAATGGAAACAAAAACGGAAAGACATTAAATGTCTGCAGTGAATTTTAAATGTTACGAGAGGAGACAAAATGTTACCCCCCCCAAAAAAAAAACGGATATGATGGAGCAAGTAGGGACAGAACTAGTGTTCATAATCATTACCTTGTTCTAAGCCGATAAGTATGGCCAGTCATGGTTTGCTATCTTGCAGGGACACTGCTGTCTTGTATCAGGACTGTATTCTTCTTGCAATTACATCTTGTGGCTAAACCACTCTGGTATTTATCTCTTTTTATTTCCCTTGCTTTTTTTTTTCTCCATCACTTTTGCCAGTATTCAAATTTATTTCTTTTCATAAGATGCCCCAAAAATTCTTGACTGTCTGTCTAATTTCTCTAATCAATTTACGGTTTTCATTTATATCTTGAAGTGCTGTCTCATTCATTAACTTGGTATTCTTTGCATTTCCTTCAGAAACCACATTTCCACAGTCACTAAGTTTTAACATTTCCCCTTATTGTATATTTTTCACATACTTATAACAGTATAGTTTCTATATAACACTTTAACACTCTTATTCTCACTGCAATTATGTATGATGTCAACAATAAAGATATGGTGAGTTGGCTAGGAAGGAATGACTTAACAGAACAGTTCACCTTTATTTGATGGTCTGTATTTGACAGTCTGTATTTTGTAGTCTGTTATGCAAATAGTGAAATACGAATTCACATTTGAATGTTAATATTTAATTTTATTGACACCATATCATGGAATAATGTTAGAACAATTTAAACTAATTATGTGAAAATCAAGTGATGAACATAGCACTTAAGGTGGGAATAATAAATCCAGTCTCAATCAACAGGAGTGTCAAAGATTACAAAGTCTATTCAATGCTTAGAAGATAATGGATGAAGCAATTACAAACATCACATAAGGATTAGAGTCAATGGTGAGTGACTATATACCATTAAGTTTGCAGATGACTAACCATCAGAATTAAAGAAGGAAAAAAGAAATCACTAAAACATTGTTCACCAAAATCAATGACATTGTCACAGCATCTGGCCCAAAGATAAATGCTAGTAAAACAATAGCGATGTTAAAGGAAAATGCTGAGCAATTATGTGCCATGAAGTTTGCAGATGATAAAGTCATCACAGAAGAAGCAAAGATAAATGTTAGTAAAACAATAGTGTTGTAATTTCCTACGATGAGCAACTATGTGCCATCAAGTTTGTAGATGATAATGCCATCATAGAAGAAGCAAAGATACATGTTAGTAAAGCAATAGTGAAGTTAAAACCAACAATGAGCAACTATGTGCCATCAAGTTTGCAGATGATAAAGTTATCACAGAAGAAGCAGAAATAAATGTTAGTAAAACAAGTGTGACGTAATTGCCAAACAAACAAAAAGTGTACATATCAGCACTGAGGGAAAGGCCATTGAACAAGTATATAATCTTTCTTATTTGGCCAAATCAATGCACAGGATGCTAATTGTGTAACTGAGATCAGATGTAAGATTGACGCAGCCAAGCAAATTTTCTGGGAGAAACCAAAATATTTCTGATGTGAAATAATATCAATGCTGAGCCATGGAAAAGAATTATCACTACCCATATATAGTTCACTAAAAGAAAGAGACAAACAATGTTTTTTAGTCACATAGGAAGAAAACATTGGAAAATATTGTGACGACTAGAAATATCTGCAATAGAAAAGATGGTGGCAGACAGAGAAATGAACCTGGATGGCCTGAGGTACTGGCATGTAGGAATATCATCAACATAAATGATCCAGAACACCAAGGACTGAGATATGTGGAGATATATTAGCGTCTATGCCATTGAGCAGGACACATGATGATTATGATATATGGTCCATGGAAGCAAAAAGAGAGCATTGGCTAGCATGCTTGCCTGTTTAACATTTGTACCGATATGAAAACTCTAATGATCAGTTATCAGTTATCAGTTATCAGTTGGGGTATCTTCGTTGCACTCCGGACATGTCAAAAAACTCTAATGATACAGTCATGCATTGAGATCAACTAAGATGTCAAAATCTATACTTATTGAAACAGTTCTAGGAACAATACAAAAAGAGAAGTATCACAATTGTGCTAGGCAGATAATATTTAAAAAACTGGACAGAAAAACCCTGGTAGAAAGAGAAATTCTGACAAGAGACACATACATGTGAAAGCAAGCCACACAGAGTCCAACAGGGGGCAGCGTTCTAAGAGCTATAAGGTATAGGAGAAGATGATGTTAAATATGCACTGCTGATATTTCACAGCTTGCAATCAGAAACCTCACCTTTTCTCCTTTTGTTCCATTCAGTCCAGGGGCTCCAGCTTCTCCTCGGGGCCCAACTGGGCCAGGTTGTCCTGGAAACCCTGGCTCACCATCAAGTCCTGGCATACCTGGTTCCCAATCATTTCCCTGCCAGAGACACATACATATGAGTATCAGACAAGGGTATACATCAGACACACAACATATGAGTACCAGACAAGGACATACATCAGACACAACATATGAGTATCAGACAAGGATATACATCAGACACACAACATATGAGTATCAGACAAGGACATACATCAGACACACAACATATGAGTATCAGACAAGGACATACATCAGACACATACATATGAGTATCAGACAAGGACATACATCAGACACACAACATATGAGTATCAGACAAGGACATACATCAGACACACAACATATGAGTATCAGACAAGGACATACATCAGACACATACATATGAGTATCAGACAAGGACATACATCAGACACATACATATGAGTATCAGACAAGGACATACATCAGACACACAACATATGAGTATCAGACAAGGACATACATCAGACACACAACATATGAGTATCAGACAAGGACATACATCAGACACACAACATATGAGTATCAGACAAGGACATACATCAGACACACAACATATGAGTATCTGACAAGGACATACATCAGACACATAACATATGAGTATCAGACAAGGACATACATCAGACACACAACATATGAGTATCAGACAAGGACATACATCAGACACACAACATATGAGTATCAGACAAGGACATACATCAGACACACAACATATGAGTATCAGACAAGGACATACATCAGACACACAACATATGAGTATCAGACAAGGACATACATCAGACACACAACATATGAGTATCAGACAAGGACATACATCAGACACACAACATATGAGTATCTGACAAGGACATACATCAGACACATAACATATGAGTATCAGACAAGGACATACATCAGACACACAACATATGAGTATCAGACAAGGACATACATCAGACACACAACATATGAGTATCAGACAAGGACATACATCAGACACACAACATATGAGTATCAGACAAGGACATACATCAGACACACAACATATGAGTATCAGACAAGGACATACATCAGACACACAACATATAAGTATATGACAAAGGACATACATCAGACACAACATATGAGTATCTGACAAGGACATATGTGAGACACAACATATGAGTATCAGACAAGGACATACATCAGACACACAACATATGAGTATCAGACAAGGACATACATCAGACACACAACATATGAGTATCAGACAAGGACATACATCAGACACACAACATATGAGTATCAGACAAGGACATACATCAGACACAACATATGAGTATCAGACAAGGACATACATCAGACATACAACATATGAGTATCAGACAAGGACATACATCAGACACAATATATTTGTATCAGACAAGGACATACATCAGACACACAACATTTGAGTATCAGACAAGGACATACATCAGACACAACATATGAGTATCAGACAAGGACATACATCAGATACAATATATGAGTATCTGACAAGGACATACATCAGACACAACATTTCAGTATCAGACAAGGACATACATCAGACACAACATATGAGTATCAGACAAGGACATACATCAGGCACACAACATATGAGTATCAGACAAGGACATACATCAGACACAACATATGAGTATCAGACAAGGACATACATCAGATACAACATATGAGTATCTGACAAGGACATACATCAGACACAACATATGAGTATCAGACAAGGACATACATCAGACACACACATATGAGTATCAGACAAGGACATACATCAGACACAATATATGAGTATCTGACAAGGACATACATCAGACACAACATATGAGTATCTGACAAGGACATACATCAGACACAACATATGAGTATCTGACAATGACATACATCAAACACACAACATATAAGTATATGACAAAGGACATACATCAGACACAACATATGAGTATCTGACAAGGACATACATCAGACACAACATATGAGTATCAGACAAGGACATACATCAGACACACACATATGAGTATCAGACAAGGACATACATCAGGCACAACATATGAGTATCAGACAAGGACATACATCAGACACAATATATGAGTATCAGACAAGGACATACATCAGACACACAACATTTGAGAATCAGACAAGGACATACATCAGACACAACATATGAGTATCAGACAAGGACATACATCAGACACAACATATGAGTATCTGACAAGGACATACATCAGACACAACATATGAGTATCTGACAAGGACATACATCAGACACAACATATGAGTATCTGACAAGGATATATATCAGACACACAACATATGTAGGTTCACACTTCAGATTTCTCTTTCTCTCGCATACATACATGCATGTACATGCACCCATACCCACAAAATCAGCACACTTGATGGAAATTACGCAAATAACAGATCCTTTGCAGAAAGTAGCTCTCATCACTGCGGCCAACAACAACAACAATAAAGATCTGTTGCCAGTTCTTCTACCGATTCATGCCCAGGGTGTCTTTAGTGTTCAGTTTCCACCTTCATGTTAGTTGGCATATGTTTTAGTTTAGTTTAGTCGATGGATCAACATCATGGCACACAGGTGTAACCCAAAAGTGTTCCGTTCTACTCCTAACTTAAGCCTGATTCCGGAGAATCTCAGCTCAGTACATGAACTCCGTAGCACTGGCGAGGATCCTGAAATATTTCGGGTAGATTTTTATCTCAAAATTTTGCCCGGGCTGCGCTGTTAGACTACTCTTTTTCGATATCCAACTGCCAATGGATTTTGTACATGCGCAACAATACACACGGGCATTCGATCTCATTACCCAGAGACCAGGGGAAATTTTTTAGTAGAAGTCCACATGAAAAAGTCCTGGCCCTCACTGGGGCTTGAACCCGGGACCTCCAGCACTCCTTGCGGACACCATACATCGAGACCACTCAGCCCCCTGGTTGACATGTACCTTCCATTACTGTTCTTCCTAGGCCACTGTGACGATAACATGGCCAAAGCATTTGAGTGTTTGAAATATGGTGCTGATTATGAGCCAGTTTTCTTCTTTACTCAAATATTATAGAATGTTATTCTTGACCTTACTCTTGATCCATAGTATTCTAAGAATCTTTCCATAACATTTAAATTAAAAAACCTTGATTTTCTACTTTAGTGATTGTAATAGTCCAGTTATAGACTGACACAGAAAAGATGCATGGTCTCAAAATATTTTATTTTGTATACAAAATTAGGTGAGAACACTTGGATAAAGTCCGTGAGAATGGATGGACACTCTAATATGAAGAAGGGTATGTAATGAGGATACACATTTAGAAAATAAATACAGCAAAGGAAATCTAAAAACAAAAAACCTGTGAACAAAAATACGAATAATAACTACTGGTCAAAACCACATAGGCAGGACATACATAAAAACTGATGAAAATCTTACCTGATCTCCTTTTTGTCCTTGTATACCAGGTAATCCTGGCTGTCCTGCAAAGCCAGGTTCACCAGGTGGACCTCTCAGTCCTTGAATGCCTTGTGGTCCTACTGGCCCTTGAGGTCCTGGCAAGCCTGGTGGTCCTTGCACCCCACGAACATTCTGTAATAAAAAAGAAAACGATGCTTGTTTCTAAACTAGCTACAGCAGATGATTAAGAAATGTACATTTTTGTAAATTATCTAGCACTTATTTTACAAAAGGAAATCAATAAGTAAATTACAAATAGATATATTTTAAATGCATCCACTGTGGACAATCATTTACAGCGCGAATTGACTTTATCAGTCACATTCACTACCGCCATGGGTTGTAGTTATTATGCCTTTTTGAAGCACAATGTAACAAACTATCATCGGTCAAGACAGCAAGGTGCCAATGATATTTCAAATAAATAAATCGAGAAGTGCACTTGAACATGATTTATTGCATCACTTAAATTTCCCAGTATTTCTCAACACAATATGCATCAACATTGATTTTTAAAAAGTTAGTTGCATATCCTTTACAGATGTCACAGTTAAACCCAGAATTTTTCTGGCTATTTGTGATTTCTTGGCAAACTTATGTTCAGTAGTTTGCCATTGCTTTCTGAATGACCAGCACTCATACCATTGAATGAAAACCAGCACAAAGCAGCCTGCTGCCAAATCGCCAGCAGCTGTGTTTCGAACATGGTATGCGGGGTTACAAATTGTGCCTGTAACCCCTTCGCCACAGAGCTGGCTATCAACATTGATATATTTATTTAATCATTGTACTACCAATTCACAACTTGCAGCAAGGAAGTACATGCTCTGTCAGCAAAGTACTTGATAATGATATGCTGAAAGATGTCTTGAATTCTTGATGTCATGTTTTGTAAGAAATTCCATGCTTCTGAGCCAGTCATCCATCCAGCCATCATGTGCCATGCCGATAAGCGTGGGGGGTAATGTTTTCCCATCTCACCAGAGTCGGGGATCAGCTCCAAGTTCCTGTCTTGGCCAAGCCATCCAGGTATTTACTTCTCGGTTTTCCCCTTGGTCTCTTCCCTTCGAACTTGCCAGTTGTCACCAAGTTCTCCAATTAATTTGTTCTCATAATATGCCCAAAAAATGTTGACTGTCTACACCTAATGTCTCTAATCAGTTAAGAATCTTCATTTGTTTCTTGGAGGACTTGTTCATTGTTTTTTCTGTCTGTCCATGGTATTTTTTGCATTTTTCTCAGAAACCACATTTCCACAGCCATCAGATGTCAGTCATCAGTACAGTTTAAAGTAAAGATTCCAAAGTAAATACTGTTGTTGAGGTGTGAAGTGTCTGGCCTTCACATATTCTACATCACAACATATGAGGTGGGGTGGCCAGTCCCCTCCCTTGTGGCCTTCCCTTCCCAGACAATTCCTAGAAATTTGTGAAAATTGTCTGATACCATTTTGATGAGGCTGGGTTGACTCCACAGAAAATTGTCTGATACCATTTTGATGAGGCTGGGTTGACTCCACAGAAAATTGTCTGATACCATTTTGATGAGGCTGGGTTGACTCCACAGAAAATTGTCTGATACCATTTTGATGAGGCTGGGTTGACTCCACAGAAAATTGTCTGATACCATTTTGATGAGGCTGGGTTGACCCCACAGAAAATTGTCTGATACCATTTTGATGAGGCTGGGGTGACCCCACAGAAAAAAAAATGATAAGAAAGAAAAAACCCTGCCTCTTCTGGGAGCTTGAACCCGGACCATTCTCCTGATAGACAAGTGTACTAGCTACTATGCCAACCCAGTATACTTGCTTGCTTGTGTTCGCTGGCTATGAACTCCAGCATGAAGTTCTGTATGTCGGATGAAGACATCCTGTTGTCCAGCATCAGTGTGATGTCAATACAGGACCTGCGATTTGCGTGAGTATCCGTTGTCCCATGTCTGGCTTATTGGTGTGCAGACTGGTGGTTCCTCGCCGTGCAGGCAGACACTCTCCGACTTTGGAGGAATCCATGATCCTACTGACTTTAGCCAGGACCCCAAAGGGACCTGTTGTCCAGGAAGCTCAGTGAGGACATGTCAATAGGTCTTGGCCAGTAGAGAACCTGGCTCTGGTGCCTTGGAAACACCTCTGCGTCCCACCCCAGTACAGCGTTTGCATTAGTATTAATTATTATGCAGTACACACATAAATAAAACTGCTATTACTGACGTTACCTCAGGAAAACTACCACTGCCATCTTCGTTATCAAATATAGAAGAAAAGGAGCTGGTTCCCGGGCCTGGTGGGCCTGGAGGTCCAGGAGGTCCAGCTGGCCCAACTGGCCCAAGAGAACCAGGAAGTCCAGCAATGCCGTCAATGCCCGGCTGACCTCTTTCACCATCACGGCCAGGAACACCTGGTACACCCTGAAAAGTTCAGAGTAATTTGTTTTTAAGTTATCATCATCATCATCTTCAGGTTAGTCAGTCAGGTAAGGCTGGCATTGCAGTTGCCAGATAATTCATGTCACTTTACTGTTGTCAGGAACTCTCTTCAGTGCAGAGTATCTCTGAAGCCTAATGTCCTTGCATTCTTGTGTGATGTAGTTGTTTTTGGAAGTTCTTTTTCCCTCTGCCCATGAGTTTCCCCTCCAATATTTTTAACATGTTTCATTTTGTGACTAATCCAAGACAGCCTACTTTTTTTTTTATATAGAAGTTGAATAAATGCAAAATATAATTGAGAATCTCAACAAAAAGAAACACACAGACATAGATACAGATAGAATTTTAAAGATAGTCTTGATCAATGAACAACAAAAAGAATACTGAGCTGGAAATCTGAAGTATCACAATCACAGAAACAGAACTATCACAGTTACAGAAACTGAAGTATCACAATTACAAAAACTGAAGTATCACATAAACAGAAACTGAAGTATCACAGTTACAGAAACTGATGTATTACAGTCACAGAAACTGAAGTTTTACAAAAACAGAAACTGAAGTATCACAATCACAAGAACTGAAGTATCACTGTAACAGAAACTGAAAAATCACAATCACAGAAACTGAAGAATCAAAATCACAGAAATGGAAGTATCACAGTTACAGAAACTGAAGTGTCACAATCACATAAACTGAAGTATCACAGTAACATACACTGAAGTATCACAACCACGGAAACTGAATTATCATAATAACAGAAACTGAAGTATCACAGTTACAGAAAGTAATTCACAATGTGCAATGAACACTATCAAGTTTTCTAGTTATATTTTATTTTCATTCAACAGTCAACCCTCCTCCCCCCCCCCCCCCCCCTATTCCCTATTTCAATATTTTCTGTTAAATACTTGTATTTGTCAATACCTGCCTCTTTCCCTAATGTCTTGTATTAATGTTTTCATTTAATGTCTTTTCTGTCCAGCTCACTCTTTGCAATCTATGATAGCACATTTCAAGAGATATTAAGATATTATTTTTTAATTAAATTTGTTTCTTAGGGTTTTGAGTCCAAGATTCAGAGCTACATAGTGCTAAAGACCATATATGTATAGTGGGTATTCTTTTTAGTAGCTCAGTATTGATGCTGCTTCAAGTTATAAATGTTTGTTTCTCCCGGGATTCTTGTTTATCTGCTGTGATTCTAGATGTTATTCCAACTTAATTGTGAGCATCCTCTGTAATGATCTGGTCCAGATAGGAAAACTTCTGCACTTTTTGTGTTGTTCAGTTTTTCAATTACACTAGACTAATTCAGTATAAATTTTAATATTTATCAGAAAAACTTCACTGTTCTATTAATTACTTCATTCACCCAATTATTATTCCAAAAGTAGCTCATTGACCCTGCAATGCAGCCATATTCTATTTATTTTAACACAATTAAAGACGTACTGATTTGACCTGCAGAATCAGAACTAGTTTTGTTAAAATCATAAACTTGGATTTAATTTGAGAATCTGTCCTCCACTTTTCTAGTTCTCATCATCTCATCTCATCTTATTCCTCTTCTACCTTGCGGTGTCGAGGCGAAGTATAAACAGCGGGAGAGTGCCCGCTACTGCTCGTAAAAAAACTAAAAACTTTACTAGCTAATAAAGTGAATTAGACTAGCCTATTTAAAATTCTATACTTGTAAATTACGATGCACAAATAAAATGCTACTTTCCAAACGTGTACAAAACTATAAAGTAATAAATATAGCTTCAACCCAAGATTGGCTGTAAATATATTTCATGTCCTTTGTAAGATGTAGCGAGTAACCTGTGTGGATTTTCTGGACAATTTTACATTCAGTAATTTGCCATTGCTTTCTGAATGAGAAGATGACGTTTTAGTCCAGCTGACAATTATGGGGAAATGAACCCTCTAACCATGGCCATCAGCACACAGGAAGTTTAAGAGTGAGTGCTCTTATCGTTTTGGTAACGCTGGCCTCTCAGATAGGCTATAGTTAGATTATGAAATGACTTGTGTTTGTTTCATTTATTTTATTCCATCCTGTATGTGATTTTTCTTTTACCTTATACAGTGGAACCTCGCTTAACGAGCATAATCCGTTCCAGAATCTTACTCGTAAAGTGAAACACTCATTAAGCGAAACAGTTTTTCCCATACAAATTAATGTAAAATACGATAATGCATTCCATGCTGACAAAATACTCAAAAAATTTTGTATAACGTTTATTCAAAGAAAATAATATATGCACTGTTAAGGAGTGTGATTCATCTTCCTCTTATATCGCAGAATGAACGAACCTGGAATAAGAATTCGATTTGTAGAAAACAAAAAAATTTGAAATAATTAATTTACAATTTATAATACGTACCTAATTCTTTTTTATTAGAAAGCTGTCTAGAGAAATTTTGTTTTGGCGAAGCTTCAGAATTTGGTGGAAATGCGACATAACATTATCATTAAATTAGTAGCTCTCATAGCCACTGCCTTATTAGGGTGATGGTTCTCAATGTACGATGCAACAGTTTCCCATGCTTTCAGCATTTCTCTGATTGAGCCCCATGACTTCCTTAAAAACTTCTTCTTTGGCCGTTGATGATCCTAGAGTCTTCTTAACGAGGTCGGCAAAAATCACTTTCACCTTCTCACAAATGATGTTCTCATTAATAGTGTCGCTTTGCAGTTGCTTTTCGTTTATTCATATGAGAAGCAACCTGTCAACATCATCGAGAATATGTAACCATTGCGTAGATATTCTTGTCACTCCCTTTGAAGCATCTAGCTCCTGAATCTTGTCCTTCTTCTTGAGGATAGTGCAAATCGTTGATGTATACCGATTGTATGTGCGTGCTAGATCAGCCACGCTCACACCATGTTCTTCCTTTTCAATGATTTTACGTTTCATTTCCACAGTAATTTTTATTCTCTTATGGCTGTCTCCTTGCGGCTTTTTCTTCGGGGACATTTTTGCAAGGGTTATTAAACTTTGCAGGCGCAAAATCCGGGACTTCCCCTCCCCGGATCACTTGTTATGCAAAATGTCGTTGGCTCAGCGAGTCATTTTTTTACAATTTATTTTGCTCGTTATGCGAATTACTCATTATGCGAGGTGCTCGTTAAGCGAGGTTCCACTGTACTTATGTTGACATTGTAACATTAAATAAATCTTCGTCTTCGATGAATTGCACAACTCTTCCTCACTTTAATCCAATTCATCGTGCAAGTCATTCTTCATCCGATGTCAAATATCACCTTCAAGCCCTGTGGCGAGCGGCGAAGTGGCAAGCGTGGGTACACTGGCAGCCGTAGTCGCAGACCTGCACACAGGCGGCTCAGGCCATATGGCCGTCTTCTACTGACCGGAGCAGCAGTGGGATTCGGCAGCCCCCTGAGTGACTGAGCAGCCCTCTATAGGAACACACTGCTCACCTCCATAGCATGAGGAAGGGGCTAGAAAAGGTGCTCTAATCATTGTCTGCTCCATCACTACCTAACCAGCTAGCCGTGGTTGGTGGGTACCCTAAACTGCGGTCGACATACAAACAAAGAAAATACAGGTAAAGCTAAAAGAGCAAACCATATTCCCTTAACAATCGGAACTTGGAATGTGCGCACCCTACTTGACAGAGATGGCGCGTCGGGTCCAGAGAGACGAACAGCACTGATTGGGAGAGAGCTGGGCAGGTACAACATTGACATTGCAGCCTTGAGCGAGACACGACTTGCATATGAAGCCAACTTCCAGAAGAAGGCCAAATCTGTGAAATAGGTGCCGGCTACACATTTTTCTGGAGTGGAAGGAAAAGCGAGGAAAGATGCCAATCCGGTGTGGGATTTGCCATTAAGTCGGCCCTGGTCGGCAAACTAGCTGGATTTCCAAAGGCTATAAACAACAGGCTCATGACCATTAAATTGCCCCTCCTGAATGGAAGGAAGCATGCAACTATTGTGAGTGTCTACGCACCAACTATGACCAATGAAGATGATGTCAAGAACAAGTTCTATGAGGACCTGCACAATGTATTAACATCTGTTCCCAAAGGAGACAAACTTATACTCCTTGGGGATTTCAACAAAATCCATGTGTGGTGCCGAATATTGGACAGACCATCGTCTCATTATCTCGAAAATAAACATTCACATCAAACCACCACGGCGTCCTCAAGGGGTGAAAATGCAAAAAAAAAACTAAATGTCACCCGCCTAAACAGCAAGAAAATGCAGCTGTCGTTTGAAAATATGCTGGAAGACTGCTTCAAGCCCAATGCTGCAGCTAAACAGGATACAGAAACAGAGTGGAGAGTCCTAAAGGACATAATTTACAACACTGCTATGGAAATCCTGGGTCCAACCTCCCGAAATCATAAAGACTGGTTTGATGAAAATTTCGAAGACATCAACCAATTGCTGGCCGAGAAACATCTTCTCCTCAAGGCACATTTGAATGACCCAAGTCAACATAACAAAAAGATGCCTTCAAGAACATTCAGAGAGTAGTGCAGCAGAAACTTCGGCACATGCGGGACTCCTGGCTGAGCAGCAAAGCTGATGAAATTCAAGGCTTTGCTGACAGACATGATATGAAAAACTTCTACAACTCACTGAAAGCTGTCTATGGTCCTACATCACCAGGGACAGCTCCCCTCCTCAGTGCAGATGGGGGAACATTGGTCACCAATAAGAAAGACATCCTTCAGTGCTGGGCAGAACATTTCAGCAACATCTTAAATGCAACGTCCTTCTTCGATGATGAAACCATCAACTGCCTTCCTCAAGTTCCCATCAATGATACACTTGATGACCTGCCAACCATAGTGGAAGTAAACAAAGCCATCCAGCAACTCTCCAGTGGCAAGGCACCTGGTCCGGACTCCATCCCGGCAGAGATATACAAGGCAGGTGGGCAAGCTTCACCAAGTCTTTACAAACAGATGGGTGAACGAGACCATGCCACAAGATTTCAAGGACGCGTCAATAGTCCACCTTTACAAACGAAAAGGAAACCGCCAATCCTGTGACAACCACCGAGGCATCTCCTTGCTTTCAATTGCAGGGAAGATACTTGCCAGAATTCTTCTCAATCACCTCACTGCACATTTCGATCAGGTCTTCTTCCCGAGAGCCATTGTGGCTTCAGAAAAGAGCGTGGAACTGTTGACATGATTTTCGCTGCAAAGCAGGTGCAAGAGAAATGTCAGGAACAGAACTGTGAAATGTTCTCCACTTTCATTGACCTTACCAAGGCTTTTGATACAGTCAGCAGAGAAGGACTGTGGAAGATTATGGCAAAATATGGCTGTCCACGAAAGTTTGTCCAAATAGTGCGGCTATTTCATGATGGCATGCAGGCAAGAGTACAGTAAAAAGGTGAACTGTCAAAGCCCTTTCCTGTCACCAATGGAGTGAAACAAGGATGTGTCCTGGCACCAACACTGTTCAGCCTCATGTTTTCAGCTATGTTGACGAATGCCTTCGAGAACGACGACATTGGAATAGACATCAACTACCGCATGGATGGAAAGTTATTCAATCTCAGAAGGCTGAAAGCTAAAACCAAAATTGACAGCGACACCGTCAGAGAGCTCCTGTTTGCTGATGATTGCGCTCTATACGCCAACTCAGAGGCAAACATGCAACATGTTTTCAGCTTTCTCACATGCCTGTGCCAACCTTGGTCTCAATATCAATTTGGAGAAGACTGTTGTTATGTACCAGCCAGCTCCACACAGTGCCGAATACCAAAGTGAATGGTCATAGTCTAAGTGTTGTGGACAAATTCACCTATCTTGGCAGCACTGTGTCACAAGCTGCCACAATTGATGATGAAGTGAATGCAAGAATCTCCAAGGCCAGCGCAGCCTTTGGCAGACTGTACAAGAATGTATGGGACAAAAATGGAATAAGTCTGCAAACAAAGCTGAAAGTCTACAAAGCAGTTGTAGTATCCACACTGCTATATGCTTGTGAAACCTGGACTGTATATCAGTGACACGCTAGGAAATTAAACCACTTCCACACAGTCTGCCTTAGGAAGTTACTGAAGATTAAATGGCAAGACAAGATCCCAGACACTGAAGTCCTAGAAAGAGTGTCCATGCCCAGTATCCACACTCTACTAATGAAGAATCAGATTCGCTGGGCTGGTCACTTGACTCGCATGCCAGATCACAGGCTCCCTAAACGAATTTTTTACGGAGAGTTGCATTGTGGTAAGCGCTCCCAAGGCGGCCAGAGGAAACGCTTTTAAAGACACTCTGAAAAGTCTCACTGAATGCTTTTGGTATTCATCCTGACACCTGGGAAACTGCAGCCAGAGACCGAAATTCATGGCGTGCATCATTACGCAAGGGTGCAGTCACTTTTGAGGCAACCAGGACTGCAAGAGCTGTGAAAAAAAGACAACAGAAAAACCACTGCAGAAAATCCTCCTCCAGAAACGTCAAGCATTCTTTGTCCACATTGTCAAAGAATATTTCGAGCCAAAATAGGCCTTATCAGTCATCTTAGAACTCACGGCTCCATACTTTCAACCCCACTGGATGAAATGAATGGTCATCATCATTCTTGATGGACAAACAACACACAACAAATAAATCTATACAATAGTCTATTTTTTTTTAATTGAGGCATTACACAAAATGTCATTGATCCTCACAGTAATATTTCACTGCATAATTTCCAAGTAGACTTATGGGTTCCTTGCTTTTGTATATCCAACTTCATATGATTCAGCAAGTTTATCATATTAAGTTTCATCCACTAATCATTAATCTGTATTCTCTGGCATTTTACTTTCATAAATACTCATTTTGAATAATTCAGCTCTGCATGATCAAATGTTCATATTTTTTATTTTGCTCTTTGTGTTAAAGATATTCCAACTGCTTGATTCACTGCTTGATCAATTTTTGCAGGATAAATCACATGATCTCTAATGATTCTTATTTTTACAATCACTTTCTTAGCTCTCAAAGAATGTCATATTTTATTTTTACCTTATTTGATTCACAATTGTTCATTCTTGTTGAATTATAAGGATCACTTATTTTAAGTCTTTTTCTTTTCATCTTCAAAAAATTATATATATATATATATATATATATATATATATATATATATATATATATATATATATATATATATATATATATATATATATATAAACAGGACAAAATTTAAAAGATAGGTGAAAGTAAACAGCACTGGAAATTGTCACTCCGATACAAAAAATATATCAACCCCCAAATACTAGCCACTCAACCTAAAGAGTTCATATTAATGCAGTTTTTTTAAAAATCCTAATGTTTTTGCATCCTAATGTTATCAGTTATCAGTTGGGGTAACTTCATTGCACTCCGGACATGTCCATAGGTGCTCAGATCCTCCCCCCAGCATATGCATCAGCGTCCGGTGGCTAATAGTGCCAGTTCTGTGTTGGTTGACGAGGCGCTTTGTTTTCCCGATGTACCTCTCACGTCTGGCTGTGCCGATTCTTACTCCCAAGTCTTTCATCCTGGACAGCGATGTGGAATCACTGACGTCAAAGTCCTCTGTTCTCGCCATATCTTTGAGGACGTTAATAACATCGGCACGATTCATGGGCTGGCCATCTACAGGGGGTCCAGAGCCAGCCAGTTTATCAGCTCGTTCATTTCCCTCTACTCCCGCAAGTCCCGGGACGAAGATGAAGGTGACTTTATGGACAACAGACGTCCCCAGCGACTCAGTCCACTGTCTACGTACAGATCCAGTTTCGACCTTCTGAATCATGCTCATTGAATCACTTAGCCCGCAGAAGTCGGATGTGTCGGCCTAACGGCGCAAGAACGCAGCTCTGCTGTAAACAGGCACAACGCAATCACGTCTGGAAAAAAAAACTCCGGATGAGCGCAGAAGAAGAAGAATCACTTAATACACACACGTTGGTATAATGCTGTGACTCCAGCCATATAAAAGCCTGTGTAACTGCCATCACCTCCATCGTCATTGTAACAAGCTACGTGGAGGGTCCCAAATAGCCCTGTCACAATGTTTAAATAATCTTCTATATAGCCCTGGCTGGGATAGGTCTTTACCTGCCAACCCTCCTCCGTTTTCCCCGGACTCACTGTCACTCTTTCTTTCGACCTAAGGACCTATTTCCTGCAATGTTCTTCTGGCTGATCCATATATATAACACAGTGATCGTTGGAATAAACTAAAACTTGATTTATTAAATCAATAAAGGACAGCACAGGAAAACATCAAGGCAGTTAACACAGATAGTTCTAAACAGACACAACACTGATAAAGTTCAGGCACAGAGCCTCAGGTAGCCAGATTCACAGACCCAGCTTCATACACTGTCCGATCCGTCCAAACACAGCTCACCGAGTGTGCAAGAATCTCCTTCCTTCCAGGTAATTGGTTGTACGTACAACAGCCTTCTGTAGACCAAACTTCCAGGTTTCCATGGACCACAGTCTTTTTAGTAAACAAATGTTCTAGGGAAGTGCCATGTAATCACCTGTCATAATGTCAGGTAGGAAATAATGTCCTGGAGAATAGTTCTCATATAATAATGGGTGTGTCTGAGTGATTGGCGGGGTCCAGCCAATAATACAAAAGGACTCAATCCAAACGTATCGAGATGACTGGTGATGTGTCAGTACAGCTGATGGTCATTCTTTCAAGGTCAGCAGTGGCTCTATCTTGTAGAGATCATATTCTTAAAACAGGCATGGCCCAAACCTTGCAATGGCATAGTCATAACCTGCTTTCTGCGTAGAGCCCTGTCGAGACCTTCAGCTCTGTTCATACTTTCAAAAGAAGAAGGACCCTTTACACCACTTCAGTAGTATGTTGCATCTCTGTCGTAATCTTTAACTCACTGGACAGGCTGCAACTATCAAACGGTAGGTGTTGGCACGGCCATCAATTGACCAGCCGCTGCACCAGTGCACATTTGACGCAAGGCGCTCCATCGGGACTACCCGAAAGGAAAGACAAATATATACTCGCTCCATGTAAAGATTGTGGTATGAAGATAACCCAAAGAACCATCTTTCATGGAGATTTGAGCGAACAAGAGAACTGAGAGCTTCCGAAAGCCGTTTCCCCCTGTTTACCAAAATAAAAGAATGCATAAGGACATGGGCCACTGGCGTTTCGCTACATAGGCCCCCTCTTAAGAAAGTCGAACCCTACGAACTTTCTACTGTCAGTGGTTCTGTTCGAATGACCCCACCCTCACATTCAACCATAGGATGCCGTGATAGGAAATCTGCTCCCACATTCTCCCTTCCGGGGATGTATTCGACCGTGAACTGATACGGTTGTAGGAGCAATGACCATCTCATTAACCTCGCGTTCAGTTTCTTAGAAGTTGCCAAGAACGTCAGAGGTTGATGGTCAGATTGCACTTTGAACGGTACTCCATACAGATAAGGTTGAAATTTCTGTACCGCCCACACTAGAGCTAGACATTCCCGTTCGACGGTGGAGTAATTCCGTTCGGCGGGTAACAGTTTTCGACTGGCATATGCCACCGGACACAGCACCGAAGGATTATCTCGCCCTTCCTGCAACAGAGTTGCCCCATTCCCTATGTTACTCGCGTCGGTTCTCAGAACAAACGTTTTCTCCAAATCTGGGAGTTGCAGGACTGGCCTATCCACCAACGCCTGTTTCAGCTTCCCATAAGCTTCTTCACAGCTCGGGGTCCAGATTATAAGATCTGGCGATCCTTTCTTCAGAGTCTCGGTTAACGGCACCGCAATTTCGTTGAACTTTGGAATAAATTTCTGGTAAAACCCACACAGAGACAAGAAAGACCTAACATCTTTTTTGGATCTAGGACGGGGTGCGAGACGGACCTTTTCAATATTCTTTTCTTCCGGTACCAGTCCCCCTGGGGTAATAGTATGTCCCAGAAATTCCAAGGATTGATAGCCAATCATGCATTTGGCTGGACGGGCGGTTAACCCTTCCTCTTTTAACCTTTTGAAGATCTGTCCCAAGGACCTCAGGTGATCACTCAGATTGCCAGACGCGATGAGAATATCATCCATAAACGAGACCACAGAGGGATCCTTTAAAGGGTCTAATAACATTCTCATCATGCGAGTGAACACACTGGGCGCATTGCTCAGCCCAAAAGGCATCACCTTAAATTCGTAATGGCCGCTCGGAGTACTGAAAGCGAGCATGGGCCGAACCTCAGGCTTCACAGGGATCTGATAATATCCCCGACTTAAATCGATTTTTGAGAAGTACTTTGCCCTATTTAATCTGGCAAATAGTTGATTTGTGTTTGGTAACGGCTCAACTTGGAATGTCGTACAACTGTTTAAATGCCTGTAATCAATACATAAGCGGTGCTCCCCGCTTGGCTTCCTCAACAAGACAACCCCGGCATTATAAGGAGAAGTCGAAGGAGTTATGATGTCATCATCCAGAAGCTTCTGGATTTCTGCTTCCAGGGCCTTCTCTTTCGAAAAGGGCACTGGATATATTTTTTGGCGAATGGGGTCTTGGGTAGTCAGAGTCATATCAAACTCGACCAACCCTGTCCGCCCTGGACGATCGGTAAGAATCTGTTGATGGGACTCCAACAAACGGATGACCAGTTCTGTTTCTTCAGTCGACAGATCAGGATTTATATGTACATCCTTATAGGTTTCCCCAGGTTGTAAAGGATACTCCCTATCCGCGTCTTCGCCCGATTCAGTTTCCATCGCGACCGCCATAGTCATGAGTGGGAGAGAAGTACCATCGGATCGTTCCTCATATTTTTTTAGGAGGTTAATGTGGAAGATTTTAGATTTCCCCCTGATCCGGATAGCATAATTGGTACGGGACACAACCCTTTCCACCGGGAAAGGCCCCTGCCAACCAATCTCGAGTTTATTGGAACCTACTGGAAGTAACAACAGAACCCGATCCCCCACTTTAAGAGACCTATCTTTCGTCCTTCTATTGTAGTAGGCCGCGTGTCTCTTCCTGGCCGCTCTCAGATTCTGAGCTGCCAAAGCCCAACCCGTCTGGAGTTTCTTCTTTAACTCTTCGACGTATTTATATGAGGATACAACTTCTTCGGAAGTTTCTTCCTCTGTCCAACATCTCAATAAGGCTTCTAAGGGACCCTTGATTGGCCTCCCGAATAGTAGAGTGGCTGGTGGCAACCCGGTCGACCCATGGGGAACCTCCCGATAGGCGAACAAGGCGGCCGAGATATACTCATCCCATCTGTCTGGTTTCTCTTGAGCCAGCTTCCGAAGCATGGTCATCAAGGTACCATTAAACCTCTCTACTTGCCCATTAGACTGAGGGTGGTACGGGCTTGTGTGAATGTGGTTAGTCTGGAAGATACGAAAGACTTCTTCCATCAGCTTACCACAGAACTGAGACCCATTGTCCGTTAGGATCTGGTTGGGAAATCCCAACCTAGTAAAGGTCTCCATCAGTGCATCAGCCACTCGCTTAGAGTCGATTGTGGCCAACGGTATCGCCTCGCCCCACATGGAACAGCAATCCACCATCGTGAGAATGTACTTATTCCTCTTCCTAGTCCGAGGAAGAGGACCAACAAGATCGATGGCAACTCTCTCGAAAGGAGAGTTCATAATGGGCATGTCTCCCAGGACTACCGGAGCTGTCCAGTGTTTTGGTGCCACACGCTGGCACTCTGGGCACGACTTGACGTACCTACGCACGTCTCCAGTCATCCCTGGCCAGTAGTAATGGCAGGAAATGCGCTGGAGAGTTGCCCCGACACCCATATGTCCACTGAAAGAAATGGTGTGTCCCATATGAAGAAGCTGTTCCCGATAAGCCTTAGGAACTACCAGCTGTCCATGCTGGCGATCCTCCACTCCGGCTCTCCGGTACAGTAACCGATTCTTCATATAATACTGACCCCGTCTTGGTGGGTCAGAACTTTTGGGCAACTGGTTGAAGCAAGGTTGCAAAGTAGCATCCTGGCTTTGAGCAGCTCGTAACTCCCCAGGCAAGGGATTCACGATCAAGGCCGGCGTCTGCTCATCCTCCGATTGAGATCTGGTTTGCATCGCCCCTACGTACATGGGTTCGGTTGGAATCCCTAGAAAGACGTAGCGACAACCCAAGATCATTGGGAAGATAGGATCTAGCAGAACGGCTGCCTGTATAGTGCCGGTAACATATTTAGATTTGATGTCTACCTTCGCAATTGGAAGAGACATTGCTACCGCACTCTTTGTCGCCGTTTGAATCTCAATAGATTCCCCGGTTAGCTGCTCCGGGCTCACTAAGTGTGATGAAATTACAGCCTCAAACTGCAGACCGGTGTCATAGAGACACTCAACTGGTTGTCCGTTCACAAGTACCGTTTCTACTACTGGTGGTTTTTCTGAATCATTGTTCCCAAGATCCCTCCCTTCTACTTCCTTGTGAGACCCTTCCCCGGTTTCTACAAGACAAGCAGCATAGTGAGAGTCTTTCTGTTTACGCCGGCAATCAACCGTATTGTGTGTGGGAGATTTGCAATAGGCGCACCACTTTTCACTCCACTTTCTTTTAGGAGATCCAGGTGGACTCTTACCAGAGGGTTTCTTAATAGGAACTTTCTCGAAAGGATCCTCCTTCTTGGGGTGAGCTGTTTTAGGGTTCTTCTTCTTTCCAGACCAGGTGTCTGGTGGTCGGGGATTGGGTTGTGACAATTCCCCATTATCCCCATGAGCTAGCACATACCTTTCCGCCAATGTGTTGACTATGTCTAACCTTTCTGCCCCATTTTCAAGCAAGAAGGTTTGCAATGGCCTAGGCATCATCCTCTTCATTTGGTCCACGACCACTAATTCTTCCAAACTTTCATAGTCGTTAGCAAATCCAGCTAATGACATCCACTTCAAAAGGTAAGACTTCAGTCTGACACTGTAGGCTGCGAACATCTCTCCTGGCTCTCTCTTGGACTTTCTGAACTGCTGACGGTATGTATGGGCTGTCATCTGGAACCTTTTCAATAATGCTTTTTCCAGAGCCTCATAGTCATTCTCCATACCAGGTGGCAACCTTGAGTAGACCTCGTACGCGGTCCCCCTCAGGCCCTGCGAGATTTTCAAGTTCCATTTCCCACGTTCCAGCCCCATAGCCAAAGCCATCGACTGGAATTTTTGAAGATACTGGTCGATCTTCTCTTTGTGTTCATCGAACGGGAGTAATGGGAACTTCATTGCCTGGTATGGACCGCCACTAGAAGTTGTTGAGTCAGGGAGAACTGCGCCTCCAACTGCACCCTCGCTTTCCTTGGCCGTTTTAGCTTTCAGCTCCAACTCCCTCATACGAAACTCATGGTCTCTGACTGCCTGCTCAGCCTCCATCTTCCTAGCCTCCGCCTCAATTTTCTTGGCTTCGCGCACAGCCTGTCTGAAGTCTCTTTCCACTTCCTGCACATATTTCTGTAACTCCGCTCCATCATAGCCCATCTCACGCCCTGTAGCCTGTACGTCAGCGACATTAAACCCAGTTGATGCCATCTTAAACTCAGAGGGAAAGTGCCCAAGAAATTGTATAGAAAATGATTATCTCACATAACCAAAATATATATATTACACGACCACAACACGTCGTATGTCGGTCAGTCTGTGTCAGGAAGAGTATAGACAATAGCCAGGCACGGTAGGCAGAACCTATTGATAGTAGACAAGAATATCTGTCCCCTATCACTAAATCAGCCAGAACTCCACCAGGATTTCAAATATCCCGCGACGTGCCCCCAGAAATTGTAACAAGCTACGTGGAGGGTCCCAAATAGCCCTGTCACAATGTTTAAATAATCTTCTATATAGCCCTGGCTGGGATAGGTCTTTACCTGCCAACCCTCCTCCGTTTTCCCCGGACTCACTGTCACTCTTTCTTTCGACCTAAGGACCTATTTCCTGCAATGTTCTTCTGGCTGATCCATATATATAACACAGTGATCGTTGGAATAAACTAAAACTTGATTTATTAAATCAATAAAGGACAGCACAGGAAAACATCAAGGCAGTTAACACAGATAGTTCTAAACAGACACAACACTGATAAAGTTCAGGCACAGAGCCTCAGGTAGCCAGATTCACAGACCCAGCTTCATACACTGTCCGATCCGTCCAAACACAGCTCACCGAGTGTGCAAGAATCTCCTTCCTTCCAGGTAATTGGTTGTACGTACAACAGCCTTCTGTAGACCAAACTTCCAGGTTTCCATGGACCACAGTCTTTTTAGTAAACAAATGTTCTAGGGAAGTGCCATGTAATCACCTGTCATAATGTCAGGTAGGAAATAATGTCCTGGAGAATAGTTCTCATATAATAATGGGTGTGTCTGAGTGATTGGCGGGGTCCAGCCAATAATACAAAAGGACTCAATCCAAACGTATCGAGATGACTGGTGATGTGTCAGTACAGCTGATGGTCATTCTTTCAAGGTCAGCAGTGGCTCTATCTTGTAGAGATCATATTCTTAAAACAGGCATGGCCCAAACCTTGCCATGGCATAGTCATAACCTGCTTTCTGCGTAGAGCCCTGTCGAGACCTTCAGCTCTGTTCATACTTTCAAAAGAAGAAGGACCCTTTACACCACTTCAGTAGTATGTTGCATCTCTGTCGTAATCTTTAACTCACTGGACAGGCTGCAACTATCAAACGGTATGTGTTGGCACGGCCATCAATTGACCAGCCGCTGCACCAGTGCACATTTGACGCAAGGCGCTCCATCGGGACTACCCGAAAGGAAAGACAAATATATACTCGCTCCATGCAAAGATTGTGGTATGAAGATAACCCAAAGAACCATCTTTCATGGAGATTTGAGCAAACAAGAGAACTGAGAGTTTCCGAAAGCCGTTTCCCCCTGTTTACCAAAACTAAAAGAATGTATAAGGACATGGACCACTGGCGTTTCGCTACAGTCATGCTGCTCGTTGTCATAGAGTGGGCACCACTGGATTCTTGAACGGTTCGGCCCGCTGTACGGGCTGTAAATGCCCATGCACTTCTCTGCTGCTTTTCAACAGATCCATCTGTATAGATGAGCACTTCAGGGCTATCTGAGTGTTCATAGATGAGCGCGTTAACCTCAGCATTGACAGCGGCAGGGTTCTGCTCTCTGCACTGTCTGTCGAGTGTGATAATGCAGGAGAAAGTGCACTTAAAAGCTGGAGGCACCGGCACCCATTCCTTGCCGGGGTTGATACTGGTAAGACTGCAGACCTGTCTGATGACATCTTCCGCCCGACCCATCCATTATTTGCCCCTCTGTAGCCTGTCACCCTTTTCTCTGAATATAGCGTCATGCAGAGGGTGCTGCTCATCTGCACTTATTTTTAAGTATGCACGAGCTCTCCAGATCTTGATCCTGTGTTCCATTGTCGGAAGTCAAGGAGGTATCTCATTGCTACACAGCTGGTGTCTCTCGTGCAGCCCAAAATGATGCGCATGGCTTCGTTTTGTACCTTTTCAAGTCTTCCAATCTGTGTAGGGCTGACAGTGAGGATGGCCAGGGCATACTCGATGCGTGAAAGCACAAGTCCTTGGAACAGAAGTATTAGCAGTCTTTGCTCGATATTGGCAGTCGCATCCTAATGTTAATTAGGCTATGGTTTTTGCATCCTAATGTTAATTATGCTATGGTTTTTGCACTAAACTAGTAATTTATTTTCTAGGATAAATTATATTCTCTTTGCCATTTCTGGAACCTATAAAGAGCCTGCAATACCTGGGATGTCAAAACAAAAAAAAAAACAATTACATACATATATACATAGAAGGGCCGACCCACAATCCTGCCACTCCCCCCTCCCCCGCCACACTCAACTGTCCCTCTCAGGACATATATATATATATACTAGCTGACCCGGCCCGGCTTCGCCCAGACTCTGGTGGGGAGCATCTAATTTAATTCATATAAGTAGTCATATAAGTTCTCGTTCCCGTTACCGATTATCTGTCTGTCTGTCTGTCTGTCTATCTGTCTGTCTGTCTGTCTGTCTGTCTGACCCGGCCCGTCTTCGCCCAGACCCTGATGGGGAGCATCTCATTTAATTCATATAAGTAGTCATATAAGTTCCCGTTCCGACTATCTATCTGTCTGTCTGTCTGACCCGGCCCGGCATCGCCCAACTCCTGGTGGGGAGCATCTCATTTAATTCATATAAGTAGTCATATAAGTTCCCGTTCCCGACTGTCTGTCTGTCTGTCTGTCTGTCTGTCTGTCTGTCTATCTATCTATCTATCTGTCTGTCTGTCTGACCCGGCCCAGCCCATGGTGGAGAGCATCTCATTTAAATTATATAAGTAGTCATATAAGATCCCGTTCCCGACTATCTGTCTGACTGTCTGTCTGTCTTGGGTAAATGTAGGAGGGAGGAGGAAGAGGGAGGTGGAGGAGGGAAGAGGAGGGAGGAGACAGGAGGAGTAGGGAGGAATAGGAGGGAGGAGGAGGGATTAGGAGGAGGAGGGAGGAGTAGGGTGGAGGAGGAGGCGAGGAGGAGGGAGGAGGAAGAGGGAGAAGGAGGGAGGAGGAGAACGCAGGAGGAGAAGGGAGCAGGAGGAGGAGAGGGAGGAGGAGGGAGAGGGAGGAGGAGGGAGGAGGAGGAGAGAGTAGGAGGAGGGAGGAGGCGGAGGGAGAAGGAAGAGGGAGGAGGAAGAGGAGAAGGAGGAGGGAGAAGGAGGAGAAGAAGGGGGAGGAGGAGGGAAGAGGAGGAGGGGAGGAGGATGAGGGAGGAGGAGGAATGTGAAGGGAGGAGGAGGGAGAAGGTAGAGGGAGGAGGAGGAGGAGGGAGGCGGAAAGAGGAGGAGGGAGGAGGAGGAAGAGGGAGGAGGAGGGTGAAGGGAGGAGGGGGGAGGAGGTAGAGGGAGGAGGAGGTAGAGGGAGGAGGAGGGAGGAGGAGGAGGGAGGAGGAGAGGGAGGAGGAGGGAAGGAGGAGGGGGAGGAGTGAGGAGGAGGGAGGAAGAAGGAGGAGGGAGGAGGAGTGATGAGGAGGAGGGAGGAGGAGGAGGGAGGAGGAGAGAGGAGGAGGGATAAGGAGGAGGGAGGAGGAGGAATAGGGAGGAGGAGGAATGTGAAGGGAGGAGGAGAGAGGAGGTAGAGGAAGGAGGAGGAGGGAGGAGGAGGAGTGAGGAGGAGGAGAGGGAGGAGGAGGAAGGAGGAGGGGGAGGAGGGAGGAGGAGGAGGAGGAGGAAGAAGGAGGAGGAGGGAGAAGGAGGGAGGAGGAGGAGGAGGAGGGAGGAGGAGGAGGAGGAGGAGGAGGAGGGAGGAGGAGGAATGTGAAGGGAGGAGGATGTAGAGGGAGGAGGAGGAGGGAGGAGGAGAAGGGATGAGGAGGAGGGAGGAGGAGGAATGTGAAGGGAGGAGGAGGAGTGAGGAGGAGGAGAGGGAGGAGGAGGAAGGAGGAGGAGGGAGGAAGAAGGAGGAGGGAGAAGGAGGGATGAGGAGGAGGAGAGAGGAGGAGGAAGAGGGAGGAGAAGGAATGTGAAGGGAGGAGGAGGGATAGGGAGGAGGGGGAGGGGAAGAGGAAGAGGGTAGGAGGAAGAGTGGAGAGGAGGAGGGAGGAGGTAGAGGGAGGAGGAGGGAGGAAAAGGGAGGAGGAAGGAGGAGAGAGGAGGGAGGAGGAGGAAGAGGGAGGAGGAGGGAGGAGAAGGAAGGAGGAGGAAGAAGGAGGAGGAAGAGGGAGGAGGATGGAGGATGGAGAGGGAGGAAGAGGGAGGAGGAGAAGGAGGAGGAAGAGGAAGGAGGAGGAAGAGGGAGGAGGAGGAAGAGGGAGGAGGATTGAGGAGGGAGAGGGAGGAGGGGGAGAGGGAGGAGGGGGAGAGGGAGGAGGGGAAGAGGAAGAGGGTAGGAGGAGGAGGGGAGAGGAGGAGAAGAAGGGAGAAGGAGGGAGGAGGAGAAGGAGGAGAAGGAGGAGGAGGAGGGGAGAGGAGGAGGGAGGAGGCAGAAGAAGGAAGGAGGAGGAGGAAGGAGGGAGAGGAAGGAGGGAGAATGAGGAGGGGAGGAAGGAAAGGGAGGTGGAGGAGGAAAGGGAGGGAGGAGGAAAGAGGTAGGGGGAGGAGGAGGTAGAGGGAGGAGGAGGAGGAAGGAAAGGGAGGAGGAAGAGGAGGAGAAGGGAAGAGGAGGGTGGAGGGAGGAGATGAGGTAGAGGGAGGAGGAGGAGGAGGTAGGAGGAGGAAGAGGGAAGAGGGAGAAGAAGGGAGAAGGAGGAGGGAGGATGATGAGGGAGAAGGAGGCAGGAGGAGGAGGAGGGAGGCAGGAGGAGGAGGAGGGATGAGGAGGGAGAGGGAGGAGGAGGGAAGATGAGGGAGGAGGCGGAGGGAGTAGGAGGGAGGAGGATGGAGGAGGGGAGAGGAAGAGGGAGAAGGAAGAGGGAGAAGGAGGAGGGAGGAGGGAGAGGGATGAGAGGGAGGAGGAAGAGGAGACGGGTGGAGGGAGGAGGTAGAGGGAGGAGAAGAGAGGGGGAGAGAGTTCGCCATTCCGAATTCATACTCGTCTAGTTCTTCCCTTCTACATGACTGTAGATAACTTCCTTACACATAAAAAGATGAATTGTTATTGATATTGCCGTGGCATGGAGGAATATCAGCAGCAGAGTTGATCCAAAAAACCAAAGACTGAGATCTACGGAGAGCCATGAACGCCTACGCCAGCCGGCACGGCACTTGATGATGATGATTGCCGTGTGACGATTCTGTGTAGTCACGTCATTTTCTTCCCTTTCCCTAGCGTTTTGGTTCGGGGATTCTTTCATCATCATCATCATATATTTACGTACGTATTTTGGGAGGGGGATGAGGGAGGAGGAGGAAGAAGAAAAAAAAACTATGACAGTTGACAGCTCTGGAATGAAAGGAAGGCGTGTAGAAAATTTCATCTCAATCGGATGGGCCGTTCGCGAACAAATAAAGGACATACATATTTACATACATACATATATATATACATACACTTTGTTTTATATATATATATATATATATATATATATATATATATATATATATATATATATATATATATATATATATATATATATATATACTAGCTGACCCGACCCGGCTTCGCCCAGTCCCTGGTGGGGATCTATCTGTCTGTCTGCCTGCCAGCCTGCCTGCCTGCCTGCCTATCTATCTATCTATCTATCTATCTATCTGTCTGTCTGTCTGTCTGACGACCCGGCCTGGCTGTCTATCCATCCATCCATCCAGAGGACCCGGCCCAGCTTCGAACAGTCCCTGGCGGGGATCAATCTGTCTTTCTGTTTGTCTGTCTGTCTGCCTGCCTGCCCACCCGCCCATCTCTCCCTCCGTCTATCCCTCACTCCCTGTCTGTCTGTCTGTCTGCCTGCCTACCCGTCCGTCCATCTCTCCACCCGTCTTGTCAGAAGTTGGGGTGCCCACCGCCTAGATGAAAGTATTATTCACTGGCGAGCAACCCCAAATAGTCAGAAACTGACTAGTGACAAAATCTATATGGCTGAACTATAGATTAAGCCCATGAATATCCAACGTACAGCTCCAAATGGCTCGTAACAAAATGAAATGAACTGTCCTGAATATTCGCCAAGGAATGGGAAGGAGAAGGTTAGCTAAGATAGATTTTTAAGTCTAAATTTAAGAGGAATTGACAACTATCCCAGTACAGGTTATTCTCCCTGACTGCTCCCTTCCTTGGTGTCTAAGTGAACCCCCACCAATGCACACACACAACACGTATGCACAATTGGAATTAAAAAGTATAACGCTGAACTTATGAGTTAAAACAAACTACACTCACTTTAATTACTAATCATATTAGACATCTGATGTTATTCAAGATGATGATGATGAATCATATAACATATTGATAGTGATGACGAACATTACATAACTTCAATGTTACTTGTCAACTATCTGGATCTGTCGTCCAGATCCCCACTCTCCAGTAGAAACAAAACAGCTTGCTGGTATTCTGACGCCTGTCAGTTCTGGAACTACCTAGTCGTCACTCGTTCTTGAGATCTATACATAGGTGCTCTTTTGTGAGAGCTAGGAAATCAAGAATGTGTTATATCTAGTTCTACATCAGTACAATCCTAAGTACTACATAAATCCTAGCATACCTATATACAATGACCAGTCTGGCCAAGTTTATCTTCCAGCTCTACTGTGTTCACCATCCTCCTTCTCCCTCCCTATCTCTGTTCTACGGTCTTAGTCTGGGACAGGCTTTTCAATTGTCTCACATGCCTGTAATTATTACATTTCTGCCGCCCCATGTCCATGTCGCTAATACCGACATTCTGGGTCGTACAGCCGCTCCGCCCAAAATACCTGAAAGGACTAAGCACCATATACCCTATACCAGTTGGGGGTAATGTCTGTACCATTCCACCTCTGCTTCCAATGCAATCGATAGGCAAGGTGCCAATGCGCGCACAATAGCATAACACTTCATATTGGTAGGGTTGCATATGAAAAATAAATTACCAAACATGAAATACCCATAAAATATATTAATTAAACTATACATATTATGATACTTTAACATAATAGCATTATGCAAAGCTAGTTTGTATGCATACAAAATGAGACGTATACACATAAAAAGAATATCACGAAGCATAATCCTAGCATCATAAATTCATATGAAGTTACAAATGCAAACAAGTTGTAGTAACATGATTATCTACAACGACTGAGAAACTAATAGTGTCTATAGAGTATCAGACATCTAACATGATAAATGAAAGTCAAAAGTCTGCCTCTGCAAAAAGTATCTACTTCTACTTGTAAAGAATAACCCTTTTAGCAATATGATATTGTACACAGAACTGAAGAATGAATAGTTCACAGATCAGCAACAAGAGAAACTGATGGGCTCACTGAACTAGCCTACCACTTGCCGACAGAAAGTCAGTCCCCTAAAAGACTTAGATAGTTGCTAAGAAATAACTTTCCTAGTGAAGTCTAGAAGCATCAGAATCATACATATGCCTACAAACATTGAGCTGGCTGCCTTACCTGTTCTGAAGTCAAACATTTTCTGACTTGAAACTTTCAAGCCTAGCCTATTTAACTAAGTATCCCAAATGCCATTAACATTCCTCCAGTCCTGCTCTAATTGCCTTATCAGATCTGTTTCACACATTCCTACAGGACAGACACATTATCTCCCAGTCTGTCCGGTCATACATTCTTTCTGAACCACTAACCATCACCATAGTGTCACACCTGGGCGATTTTGAGTTGCCAGCCCCAGATCAGTTTCACAGTCTGCCCTCCAGTTGGGTGTAATTATCAGTTTGACATGTAACACCTTTAAGCTGGACTGGCTGGTTTACAACCCTAGTCCCACTGTCTGTGTGATTTCATTCTGGGTTTATTGCAATTCCCACTGTCCTGTTTTAGTAGCCAGCAGCCATCTGTTCTGACACTTCACAGTTGAATGGGTTCCTTTTGGTACAACATTTTATGCCTCTATGTGTGCAGGCCTGATTGTTCTGTCTTCCATTTCTCCTTTATTGTTCTTTATTATAGAGAATTGCATTTGTTCTTCTGTAACTTTCTGTAACTCTACATGGCCCATCAAAAGTGAACCGGAAATTGTTCTGGGATGTAAAGGCTGCATTTCATGACACGTCTATCCCTGTGTCTTTCCATCCCTCTCAACTATATGTCTGTCTGTCTGTCTGATGACCCGGCCCGGCTGTCTATCTATCTATCCATCCATCCATCCATCTAGAGGACTCGGCCCAGCTTCGCCCAGCCCCTGGCGGGGATCAATCAATCAATCAATCTATCAATCAATCAATCTATCTATCTATCTATCTGTCTGTCTGTCTGCCCGCCCGTCCGTCTCACCCTCCATCTATCCTTCTCTATCTATCTATCTATCTATCTATCTATCTATCTATCTATTTATCTATCTATCTATCTATCTATCTATCTATCTATCTATCTGTCTGTCTGTCTGTCTGTCTGTCTGTCTGTCTGTCTGTCTGTCTACTCATCCATCTCTCCCACCGTCTATCCCTCCCTCTCTACCATCCATCCATCCATCCAGAAACTGCAGAAGTTTGAATTCGAATGGCATATCTGTTGGAATCATTGGGATGCGAGGCAACAGTACATCTTCTCTTTTAAATTTCACACTTAAAATTGTAGCTTTGATGATATTGTTCAGTTAGAAAATTTCCATTATTTTTACGAAAACTTAGATTTTTTATTTTTAGTCATTTAACGGCCTGCAAATTTTTTTTTTATTCCAAATTCTTGAGGTTCTAAGTTTTTATCACTTTGTTTTGATTCACAGAGAGTCCCGTTCCCGTTGCGGGGAAAATGGGTTCGTAATTTTAGTATTTTAACATGTGTGCTGTGTGTATGGTATTTGTGTAGGTCTGTATGACATATTTACATAGTATGCATAAAGTATGAACCAAAAAATAAAAAAAATAATAATTAAAAAGCTAATTAAGAATGTCCTTCCACACACCATGTGTTCTCTTTCACATCCACAACACTGAATGAAATGTTGGGAAAACCTAATGTTGACTGCACACGCGGCCAACTAAAAAATAAAGCATATACACATTTTATGCAAGTGTGAATTTTGTACTGACCTTCTACCAGCCAAGCGAACGGAAAAACAAATCCCTGCGGCTTAATTCAAAAGTTTCTCTCCCAAAAAAGTACAGAAATAAAATTCTAACGTATCTCAAATAAATCCATTATTTTAATGAAATCTGTTTTTAAATCACCTACATGACTGTAGATAACTTCTTTAAACATAAAAAGATGAGTTAGAAAATTTTCACGTATTTAACATAGATGCATTATTTTTATGCAAACTTTGAAAATGCCTTAAAGATTTTATCATTATCTATTATAACGCATATGCCTGTAGATAACTGCAGATAAACATTTTAAAAAACTTTGATGAAAAAACAACAATTATTTAAATTATATATATTGCAATGCTATTAAAAGTTATGTCACTTGGTATAACTTTTCTTAAGTTAAGTCCCCTTGCTATATATTAATTATAATGTAATTAAAAAATTAAATTTTATTACGTAAATAACTATTTGTAAACTAACAAACTATGACAGTTGGCTGGGCAGGAATGAGAAAATTTCATCTCAATCAGATGGACCGTTCGCGAACGCAGAAAGGACATATGTACATCCATACATACATTGTCTTTTTTATATATATACATATATGGAATGTATTATAGAATGTTAGATGGGCCCGTGTGCCCAATTCTTAACCCTTTGAAAATAAATTTTGTTCGTTCGTCATTCGTTCCAACCCATACACCAATCACGAAAACAAGAAAGCGAACCTAGAGGAATATGGGCAGCTGACTGGGGGGACAGCTTGAGACTGCACTTAAACTCTCTGCCTTTGCCTACATCGAGTCCTTATAAGGACTGAATATGACCGGGACCAGCCCTGGCGAGGACAACACAAGAAACAACAAGTACGTAGTAGTGCAAATAGAGAAAGAAACCAACAAACAAAAGTCTGCGGAACCTAGTAGACCCGACCAAGGACTGGTCATTATCAGGACCAACATAAGACAGAAAGAAATAACCAGACAGCACAAAATAACTTCATCCGACAGAGCTGAAACAATAAAATCAGTATGAATTAGGACTAACAGTCCACACAACCACGGATCTCAACAATAACCACTGCTGAGGAAGCAGGTTAGAAGAAACCAAATTTAGAATTTTCTTTTTAAAAATTGGAATTGGAAATTGGAATTAGCATGTCAGTCTCTCTTATTCTTGTTAGCCTAGATTACCCTCTTAAACCCAGTTCCACCTTTTGCTTGACATTGAGTGGTCTGTGAAGTCCTGCAGTGCAAGGCACGTGTGAGGACCCTGTATATAGCAGATTACAGCTGTTTCCTATTTCACTGATGCTGCTCAAGAAAAAAGTAAAGCATTTAATTTTGCCCATCTAGTAAGTTGTTTTAGGTGGACAACATATAACTGCACAAGGAAGGCAGCATTTAAAATACTTAGGATGCATTCTCAATAGTAAGATGGAAGTAAATGAAAACTTACACCATCTCCTTTAGCTCCAGGTGGTCCATCACGTCCTGACAATCCTGGCAAACCTTCCATCCCAGGATGACCCTAGAAAATAATGATAATATGTAAAAGCATGGATGGATGAAAGTCTACTTTCTTTTAAAACCATCAGACTTCAGAAGAATTTAATATTTTTGAATAAATTAAATACAATTACTCATAAAGTTGTTAATCTAAGTAAAATGATTAAGAATAATATCAAATAATCATTAGTGGCAGATAGCACAGTGTAGAAATGTTAATCTGACCATGCTTTAAGATAAAACCTCAACAAAATTAATGAAACTGTCATGGTATTAAACATTGGAAGATGGGAAAATGACAGGTTCACCATGAATATCCTGGAACAGAACTATGCAGAATAATACAGAAAATATGACAGTTGAGTAGAGGCAGTTTTATGCTGAGTTACAATGTTTGATTATCACTGCTTGTTTGCCTTTCTGAGACCAATTATATTAAATGTTTTTTGTATCTGTCATTGTTTTCATAAAGTGCTGAAGCAAGGAAACATATATAACTATCTCTTCACTCTACAATTTAAAAGCACAAATTAAGTTAATACAATCAGGAAAATGCAAATTGCATTATAACAATCAGTTTAATGAGTCAAGACACCAAAATATTCCTTCGCATTATAATGGAAAGGATAGGATGGGAAACTGGAGATGTTGTTTTTGAGAATTAAGAATACTGTGGGCAGAAAAGAAAACACACGCTATAGGACCAGCAGCTGCAGGTGTCACTACATCGCTTATCATAACCACACGGGAAAGACAAATGGAATTTATTGGGCACATCTGCAGAAGAGATGGATTAGATAAATTGGCATTATGTACAAGCAAACTAGGAAAAAAAGGCAGAGGAAGATAAATCAATGTATGTTATATGTGGAAAGTTTAAACAGTTGGGTGACAAATAATAAGCAACACCACTAATATAAGCAACACTAACTTCATTAAAACATCAAATCACAGACAGGATTGGAGAGTCATGATCGCAATGTCTATTTCAGATCAGGCACCTCAAAAACTAGGGGAAGAAGATATTAAGAGGAGGAACTGCAGGGATTTTTCAACACATCTGACAAAGATATCAAGTTTAGATTAGTCCATTTCCTTGTAAGTATATCCTGAATATAAATTTATAAATGTTAACTACAAATGTATCTTGCAAAATTATGATTTTGAAAACAGATACAAAAGGTAATTTATTATTACAATTTGATACTTAAAAATGCTAACTGAGGTAACTTTGTAAATTATGAAGTAATTCCCACAAAATTTGATATTTATACTACTCATGAGCTACTAAACCTTTGGTCAGATGATGTTTGTCATAATTTTCAAAATTTAAATGTAACATTTAAAATGGTCATAATTTTTATAAATGGGGTTACCTTTTGAATGTGCACTTTCCAAATGTTTGTTATTTTTAATCTATAAAAGCTATCAAAGTAATACTGTGACAAAAGTGTAAAATTGAATTGAAATACTACTACTGGCACCTGGCCATCTTGACAGATGATAGTTTGTTACATTATGCTTCAAAAAATGCATAATAACTACAACCCATAGCAGTAACCAGGCATGGAGTTATACCTCTCCACAACACAAAGCCTGGGCTGAATTGTAGAGACCATGTGTTGCCCATGCAGCATGATCCCTTTCTTGACCTGATTAGTTTCCTCCAGAGGAAAAGTAACATCAATACATCTGGAGCAAAACAAACAGCAGGTGCTGCCAGATCTTGTTGATTACAAGATACGGAAGTGAACAAATGACCAGCAAAGCATCTAATTAAATAAAGGAAACTAGCAAACCAACATAACATGTATGCTTCAAATATATACTGTAGTTATAAAAATAAAGGGCCATTATTCTCATGCATGGTTGGTTAATGCAGTACCATCTCCACAATGAAGGTTTGCTGCAATGGATCTCCACCATTCTCTGTCTCCTGCTTTGGTACTACACAAGGACAATCTGTTGTCATCCATCTCTCTAGTATCATCTACCTCTTGTTTGCCGGCCTTCAACTCTTCCTTTCAGTATACTTGTTATAGGAATGGCATGTCTTTTCGTGTGATTAGGCTTTGATTCCTTTTATTACCTTCATAAGCTTTATTCCCCCCCCCCTCCCTTTTTCCATGCATATTTAAGACTGCTATATTACTTTGCTTTTTGGTTTCCATTAAATTCAAAATATTCCTCAGTGTATGTAATTTCCAGAGCCTCAGTATAGTTGTTTATGCCATTTTCAATATCTCTGGATGATTTACTTTTATGCGATTTGTAAATGCAAAAACTTAAGGCCTATTACACCTAGAAAATAACATACGCAGCTGTAGCAGGAAATAAAATTAACTATATTTAACCAAAATTAAATATGAGAAATAGGCATGCAAACATCTCCTATATATAGACCCCCACCCTCCCCCTTTATGTTAACTAATAACTAGCATTGTTTTGTTTTAAAAAACAAATAGCAAAAATCAGTTACAGAATGAGTGTAACCCCATTAAATATGTATTTTTCTTTTTTAAATGTGACCCACATAAAAAATGAAGGAGTTGAAGCAAAAAAAAACAAACAAACAAGAAAACAGCTATTTACTTACAGAAAATGACCATGTTAACATGTATACAATCACACAGACAAATGTAAATCATACATGTAGATATGATAATGTAGTTAAGCTTGTCCCATTAATATCTTGGCAACCTTATACAATAATTAACACCCAAGCTTAGTACAAAAGGAAGCAAAATGTCACTGATAAATCAATTACTCACTCATATCCTGAAGCAAGATTTCAAAAAGATTTGTAAAATGAGCTCTTATCAGTTAGAAAAATTGCAATTACACAGGAAAATTAAACACACATTTTTAATTGTTAATTAAATATAAATATCATTACATTCTGGGTAAATCCAAAGATGCCATGTTTTCCTTGTGGGAACAGTGAGTAGAGAGATACTTTGTAATGGCTACTGTCTTAAAACCAACTCCTCGTGGGAACAGTGAGTAGAGAGATACTTTGAAATGGTTACTGCATCAGAGGACTGAGCATGCATTGAAATACCCAATGTGCTGGGACTGCTGATCATGACAAAATAACATATCAAGCTCTGTCTGCAATAAAAAAAATGCCCCAAGATGTAATTGCTGATTATTCCAGTAACAATCTGATTGTAAGCCCTTCAGATTCATAAATCCAAACTCAATCTCTTCAAATAGTTATCTGGAGGTCAGCATGGCTGAATAGATAAGAACTTGTATTCTTAAACATCTGGTGTGCTGATGTCGAGGTAAGGGATTCAACCCCTACACCAGTCAGTTTGACTAAGATATTGAATCTCGTTCTTGACTTGAGGGATGTAAATTACAAGTGCCTCTGAAGTCTGAGTGGGTTCACCTAATGGAGAGGGACAGTGGTAATAAGGAAAGCTAACTCACAAGCAAAAATCAGTCCAGTGCTATTAGAAGTAGTGTGGATGGACTACGCTTGAGTTTATAGAGTGAGCGAGTGCAAAAAACATTAGTTGTTTCATCTGTAATTTTGTTTTAAAATAGCAGTTTTTCTCAGCCTTCAAAATACACTTTTTGTCTATCACGAGTGTATCAGTTACTGACACTCTTGAAGGCAATAAATCAACTTCAGAAGAAGAAGAAGAAAAGGAAGAAAAAGGAGGAGGAAGCAAAGAAGACAGATAAAAGGAGGAGAAAGTGGAGGAAGAGGAGGAGGACAGAAGTAGCAGCAGCAGCAGCAAGCAGAAGAGATGACAATGATTATTGTAAGTTATTTCAAGTGGTATCTGTTTTCTTACGAACTCATAGATAAAGTCGTTCCCATTAATATTAGTCAAAATAAAAGTCCCTTTTACACCTTTTTTGAGATGGTGGCATGGAGGAGTATCATCAGCAGAGTTTATCCAGAAAACCAAAGACTGAAATCTGTGGAGAGTCATGAACACCTACGCTACCAGCATGACACTTGATGATGATTTTACGCACCTAAAGCCACATATTTGTATAGAACAAACTGCACTCAGTGGGTGATGTGTCAGTATCAATAGGCTGCCGTGACTTCCCAAGACATTTTTTGGTACTTATTGTAGGGTGAGAGCCGAGGTCAATTAAAAAGTGTTCAAAACCCCCAGATGCGGCTAAATCCCAAGCTGATGTCAAATGAACAAATAGAAGCATTCAGTCATCACTAATGATAATTTCTTTCCTTTAATCTCACAGCAACATCTTTAGTTCACTGGGCCGCCATTAAGGTTATATACTTTGAGCATGTCATGAAAAGAGGAAAGCTGGAGTACGTTGTTACAATGGGAAGGTTGGAGGGGAAGAAAGGCAGCGGTAGACCAGAAGAGAAGATGCTGGACAGTTTGACATCTTGCCTTGGGGGAATATTGGTTATCAGAAATGATTAGCAAAACAAGAGACAGAAGGCTTTGGGCAAACATGATCACCAGCACCACATGGCATTGACTAGATTCATGATGAATATAAAAACATTCAAGGTCAATAAAAGATTAAACTTAACTATACTGTTTGCAAAAAAAAAGAAGTAGCAGCAGCAAGCGGAAGAGATGACAATGATTACTGTAAATTACAGTATTTAAAATGGTATCTGTTTTATTACGAACTCATAGATAAGGTCATTCCCATTAATATTGGTAAATATACTCTTATTAATTACCAGATTGCTTAAAAAATAAACTATAAGTTAAACTACTACATGCAATCCTGTACCAATTTGGTTTCTAATGTATACTGTGATTTTAGTTTTTAAAGTGTTTATGGGTGTCTTCTTGCCAAAGTTGTAAAGGTTAGAGCTTCATTCTGGAAAGTGTCATTCGTTTCACAAGTGCATATTCATTTGTCGTAACCGTATACTCCTGGGGTTCATCGCTGAAGCTATGAAGTTCACACTATGTGCAACAGCCTTTGTCAGGCCACCCTGTGGAAAGAGATTTAGCTACAAAGGATAAAACCCGGTGCATAGAAGTGAATCCTCTCACCTTTACATCATTGTCTAATATATATTGTGAGTGCAACCACCCTGTATATAATAGCTAAACAACTTATCATAACTCACCCTTAATCCTTCCATACCCTGCGGCCCAGGCTGTCCATCCTTACCAGGTGGTCCTCTTAGTGCTGCCAAACTCTCAGAATCCACTTCAAAATGCCCTGGGAGACCTTGGTTGCCTTTCGTGCCAGGTAAACCTGGCAACCCATTATTACCAGGGTAACCTTGAAGAATTTATTTTGTTAAAAAAAGAATTAATATAATTTAAATTATGAATACACCAAAAAATATATTGCACAAATTACTGCCTGGCATGTTTCATTGTACCCCACTAGGTGCATACAACAGAAAAAAGTTAAACATATAATGAATCCTTTCAAATGAAAAAAAAAACAATACACATTGTCATTTGTTTCAGTGCCACGATGCTAGATTTAAAGAGACTATCATCATTTTTCGAAAACAGTATGCAGAATTGTGAATGACATTCATTACCCCTTTCCCCAGTGCCAGCATTTGTGATTTACTAGGCAATATTTTAATTTAGGAGTTTGCCAATGTTTTCTGAACAGCTGATGCCTTATACCATTGAAATTAATGCAAAGTGGTCTGCTTCTAAATCACCCACTGCTGGTTTCAAACCTTTCACTTGGTATATCGGGGAGTTGTGAAAAGCTGTTTCACGATCCTTTAAGCCACAGATGTATAATTATAGATACATTGTGCATATCAGACCAAGATGGAGGTCAGCATGGTTGAATGGATAAGAGTGCCCACATTTAAACTTTATGTGTACTGATGCCGAAGTAGCAGTTCAACCACTTGTCAGCTGGACTAAAATGTTGACTTCTCATCCTTGACTTGGGGACGTAAATAAGTACCTCAGAAGTCAGAGTGGGTTCTCCTGATGGCGAAGGACACTGGTAATAGGGAAAGCTAATCCACGTGCAAATAAAAACATATGACTGAAGGTGTGTGCTTATTCCCCTGGAGCTGGTCAAAAATGCATCAGCTGTCATGGATGACTAGTTAAAATACACAAGTAACTAGGAGCGATTCAGTTAGGGAATGTCCATCACTAATACATGAAGACTGAGATAGTGAACAAGACAGAAGAATTATTAATGATAAATAGCTTGTGAAGCGGAAAAGAAAAGTGTCTCACACATAAATAAGGTTGATTGATTGATTGATTTAGGAACTGACATCACAGCATTCGGGGCATTCCCATAAGTGCTCCGTCCCCATCCTCAGCAGCCAGCGAAGAGTTCCAACACCAATAGTTCCAGTAGCAATCTGATTATATGTCCGTCTCGCCTTTCCTCTGAGCGTCGAGCGTCGACCAGATCCCCTCGTCACTCCTCGTTGTCTCATTCTTGCCAGACTATGGTGATCCATTTGCTCCTCCGAGGTGTACACGTGCTCCCACAAGGCCACAACCATGTCTGCCTTGTCATGCATCAATACTACACCAAGTTTTGCAGAGCCAGCCAATCTGTCCACCTTTTCATTCCCCAACATCACACATAAGGAATGTTCAGGGTATGAAAGGTAACACAGTTAACCTCCCAAAAGAGATTGGTACTTCACCAAGTATCTCAAAGATAGCAATAGAAGCAACACAACATAAGAGAAACAGGAATACATATAATTTTCATACCCTAAGATAAAAGCCTGTTGTGCTTAGAAAGAGGGAAGAGACAATGACTCTATTAAACGACTCAGAGAATACAAATAAGCCTGCCAAATTCTTTTGAAATGGTGCATTATGACACTATGTAACTTAAAATAGAGAGTATTGTTTAAAAATTGATATACATCGAATGTACGTACACCATACCAAGCAGTGAAATTCAACTATGATAGAAAGATAAACCAACAACATTATGAATGACAAAACATGCAGCCATATCTACATTTCATAGGGGGAGGGGGGAGGGGAGAAATAAATTTACAAGTCCTAATGAGGTTAGAAATGAAAAGAGAGCTGTTGGGAGAAATCAAAATGAGACAAATAAAGTATGTAAGCCACATTAGAAGACATGACATTCATACTAATCATCCTGTAGGGAAAGGTTCAAGGAGGTTGAGCAAGAAGGAAGACTTTATCAAGAATAGTCTGCCAAAATGTGCCATTATAGCAAGAAACAGAAAATGTTGCAGATCCATTGCAATCAACCAGCATTGTGCTGACGGCACTTAACTGAGTTCAGACCATCCATCCATCATGTGCCATGCCGGTAAGCGTGGGCGGTCATGTTCTGCCATCTCACTCGATCAACAGTTCAGACACAATTATAGAAATACCGATAAGACTTAGAAAAACTAAAATAAATAACTGACACAGTCTGAGTAATGCAAATCTCAGTGAGGTAATGTAACAATTAGCTGGGATGGGTGTCAACAGACGTTAATCCTAGGCTGAAGGGCTTGCGAACGTGGTTTGTGAGACCGTATACCCGGGTTCGAAACACGGCGGTGCTGGTTTTTTCGAAAAAGGTATAGAGACCGGTCGTTCAGAAAGCAATGGCAAACTACTGAACGTAACACTTGCCTAGTACATCAACAGCAGCTGAAAATGCTGGTGTTGACTGCAACGTCCCGTAAGGGATACGCAACAAAAAAATTATGTAAGTGATTCATGCCGAAGGATAATATGCGGCCAAATGTGACCTCCTATTTGAACAGAAAGAGGACATATATCGTCATACTAGTGTCATCATGTTATTTGTTTTGTTTTGTGGTATCTTCCGCAATTTCAACACCCAATGAATGGAAATTTACATTACATTTACACATTGGCACCTTTCCGTCTTCACAGATGATAGTATGGTACACTGTGCTTCAAATAGGCAAAACCACATGAGGTTGCCAAGTGCAGGGATAAGTCTTTCATGACCTCCAGCTGGGATATCAATCATTCCCAGTAGCGAATTCTTCACTCCAAAGCCCAGACCATGTTGCCTTTTTTCTGCCTGCCCTCTACTCTTCCAAAACAAGGTGTATATCTTTTCCCTGAGTGACCCTTCCTCAGCGAGATAAGTCTCCTGCAGGCCAGCAATATCAATGTTAAGACGATTGAGTTCGGCATCAATCACAGCCGTTTTTCTCACATTGTCAATATTGGTCAAGTCAGTGGAAAATCCTGGACACATGATTCTTACATTTCAGTTTGCAAGCCATAGCTTGAGGTGTCTATTTGTCCTTTTATTAGTACCTGGTGCATTGGTTTTACAGCCTGCGATTCAGATTTTGTCCTAGCCCCAAGCACCCATTGAAGCAGGCAGGCTGTGGCGGATCAGCACCCAATTGGCCGGGGGCTGCCCAGCTTGAGGCAGGCAAGTAGCTGATCAGTGACACCTGTAGGTGTCTCCCACCATCAGAGGCAATGTGTGGCGCCCCATGTCTACGCCAACTGACAAGGACTTATAACCCGTAACAGTTACCTCTCACTTTGATTCCGAGACTGGTTAAGACCAGGGATGGAGTTATTGCCTCTCCATAGCACAAAGCCTGGGCTAAAATATAGAGACCATGTGTTGCCCATGCAGCATGATCCCTCTCTCAGCCTGCCTAGTTCACTCCAGTGGAAAGGTAACACCTATACATCTGGAACAAGACAAGCTGCAGAAGCTGCCGGATCAACAAAGCAATGCTCTAGCGGTCCGCCTCTCAGAGCTTTTATCCTAGACAAGCTGCCAACCAAGGCTTAGGGCCTGGTCCGCCCTGCCATGACATTTTGTCTTTAGGTTGCATTTCCTCCCACCAGGATAAGGCTTGTACCCTCCCAATTGCGCTCTTCCGCCCGAAGCAGTTGGCACAATGTGGGGTATCAGATTTGGTAAGCGTTGCCCAACATTCGGCACTGACAGAAAGCAGGTAGTTCCGTCTAATGTCATACAGTAGCTCAGTCATATCCGACTAAGACCTGACTTGAAGAAAAAAATTTACATTAACCCTACCAGACCGCTGTAACAATTTTTCGGTAATTTCCTAATCTGCCGCTATACCACTGAACCTAATTTTCGGTATGTTGCCTAGTACGTGAAAAAATTTGTCACAAACTAAAAATAACCAACCAATCGTGGTCAAACCTCACAGTTAGCCATTGCAAATGGCTTCCCCCATAGGTTTGAAATGACTTTGTGTGGTTTAACGAGAAAACATTCTGAAAATTCACAATGAAATGTGCGGCTGATGAACCAAGCACTTCAACAAGAAAGCGAAGTAGGTCTAGGCTTTTCACAGTCCAACAGGTGATCGATACTTTGGCTTATTCAGACTGGATTGGCACACAAAGGTGGGATATTGGCGCTAGATGCCAGGTAGACCTATTTTGTACAATGTCTCCAAGTTACATCTTATTCTAACCACTTGTTTGCATGTAACTAACATTTTTCTATATCATGTTGGTTTTTTTCTATTTAATGCTCAGGAGCCCAGGTAATAGGGACAGTTAGGTTCAGGGCCTCAGGTCTGGTAGGGTTAAATGAAATTTACATTATAACACTTATTAATTTGATTGTGTACCATGTTTGGTTCAAACCTACTACTTTTTGATTGGCACTGAATCAGTTAACTCTCTCTCCCCTACACTGTTGTTGCTGAACTCTTTCTGTCCCTGACAGATATTAATTTATCTTAAGACCAGTATTTACTACTTTAAAGTAACAACTTTTAACTCTTAACCAATCTTCATTACTTTAAAGTAACACTCAAACCTGTGGACACGCTAGCAAAGTTGGTAGGTTGAGAACATCGGACGCAAATTCAATTCCTGAGCTCATCGCCTGCAAAAGAGATTGGCCACCTATTTCTCCCGGCATTCAGGCCTACAAAATGTGATGTTGCTATCACATCACAGACCCATATCATTAAGCTGTTTCGCGACAAATTTTTACGTTTTTGTAAAAACAGATTCATTGGCAAACAAAAAGTAGGTTTGAACCAAACAAAAATGGATGCCAGACAATGGGAAGTAGGGATGTGTCACAGTTATGAATTAAAAGCTCTTAATATGGTAGCAGATATGCTATATTATATAACAAATTAAAGGGGGTTCTAATTGGAAAACTACTGTATTGGTAATTAAACTATAGTTTGATTTATAACCCTATGGCAGTTATGGGAAATTTGAATAGGACAATTTATCATCCCTTGGCACTTAACTAGTGAACACAGAGTCCCCTGGGGTTCATGCTTTGTGCAATATTCTCTGCTGGTGGCTTGCAATTTTGTGGCAAGAAGCCGAGCCTAATGGGCTCAAACCTGGTGCAGTAAAAGTCGATTCTCTTACCCTGAACATAATTTTGTAAAATGTAACTTTAAAGTTACTACCACTTGGGACGAAAGTGTTGAAAACTATGACATGTACGATGAATATATAGCCCATAATTTGATGTATGCAGCTGTTAAATATAAAACTGACCTCTGTCTCCCTTAGGCCCAGGAGGTCCTTGAGGTCCTTCCTTGCCTTGACCAGCCCGCCAGGTACCTAATCCTGACGATTCAGTGTCAATTTCATCAGTGTTCCCAGGAGGACCTGGAGGGCCAGGGGGTCCCGTCAAGCCTGCAGGACCACGTTCACCATCTCTACCATCTTGTCCAGGTATACCTGGGGGTCCAATTACTGTAATACCCTGAAACCAAATTGAATTGATTTAATAATTTAACGAACCATTGTAGTCAACCTTCATTATGAAGAGGGCAAATGATCTGATCCAATGCATTAATAATTCTTATAGTATTCATTGTGAAAAGGACAACTGACTTTCCCAAAATTTATTCACAGTTTTTGAAACAAGAGGACCACTCGTATATGCTAGGTCATGGTTTCTTTAGATAAGGTGACCAGTTCCATTCATTCCTGCCATTTTCAGCTCCAACTCAAAGCAACATCAGGTACCTAGTTTACAACAAGGTGCAGCCTGCATCACTTGGTCACAAAAAGTCACACATCACAGGAATACTTCAATAATCACAATAGGTTGGTCACAAAAAGTCACACGTCATAGGAATACTCCAATAATCACAATAGGTTGGTCACAAAAAGTCACACGTCATAGGAATACTCCAATAATCTCAATAGGTTGGTCACAAAAAGTCACACGTCAAAGGAATACTGCAATAATCACAATAGGTTGGTCACAAAAAGTCACACGTCATAGGAATACACCAATAATCACAATAGGTTGGTCACAAAATGTCACACGTCATAGGAATACGTCAATAATCACAATAGGTTGGTCACAAAAAGTCACACATCATAGGAATACTCCAATAATCACAATAGGTTTCCGCCTCTATGTAGTATTCATCCAGAAGAAGCAGAACAATTCAAGCAACATATTTTTATCAATGGTGGTCAGAAAGATAGTTCTTAACATGCAATTATGTAAAGTCAATCCCTACACTGCTCGGCTGGACTAAAATGTTCACCTATCGTCCTTGACTTGGTGATGTAAATTACAAGTACCTCTGAAGACAGAGTGGGTTTGCCTGATGGCGAGAGACACTGGTAATAGGGAAAACTGCCCCGCACGCAAAAATCAGTTTAGTACACTAGAAGTAGTAGCACGTGTATGGACTACCCTTGAGTTCAAAGCTAATGCCAAAAAGAAAAAAAAACATTAAACAGCACTTATGAACACATCACGTGAGGCATAAAACATGAGATGTTTGATTACCTTAGGGCCTTGTTCGCCCTGTAACCCTGGAAGGCCTCTATCACCAGGAGGTCCGGGAATGCCAGGTAAGCCAGGTTCTCCTATGCCTGGTAAGCCAGGCTCACCTGGTTCACCCTTTTGACCAGCATCTGATTCAGGTATAACATCCAGTGTTCCGGGCAGTCCTGGGGCACCAGGTGGGCCTGGGGGACCTACAACTGTCAGCCCTGGAAGGCCCTGATAAACAAATTGTCAGAATGTTAGAATGTTAATGATTCACTATGGAAACAAATGCTGCGTTTTCTTAACATGGTGGCAACACACAAGCACATGCACACACTGAGCACACGCACAAGGTGGTTTTACATGAAAGCCTTAAATGTGTATATTTTTGTTGTTTTTTTTTTGGGGGGGGGGGGGATATTGGGGGGGGGGGGGGGGGGGGGGGTGGGTGGATATATTCTGAAAGAGTAAAGAACAAATGTATCATTTTTCAATGTAGTCATCACTGCATTCAATACAAGTCCTTCAGAGCCAATAAAGTGCTTGGATCCTTGAAGAAAGAAATTATCTTGATCGCAAGTGTAACCACTCATGCATCACCTGCTGTACCTCTGCATCAGACAAAAAATGCTTTCCTCCCATTGACTCTTTGAGTTATCCAAACAGATTGAAATCACTTGGGGCTAAGTCTGGTGAGTACGGGGGATGTGGTACACACTGAAAGTGGAGGTCTTCAATGGTTTTAACCACTATATGGACAATATGAGGTGGAGAATTGTCATGTTGCAAAAGGACACTTTTACTCAGAAGTCCACGTCATTTGGATTTAATTGTGGGTAGAAAATGATTCCTGAGAAGATCTGTATATGTATCACTGGTGACAGCATGTAGTGCTCTAAAACAATGTCTTGCTCATACCCCCCCCCCCCCCCCCCCAAAAAAAAAAAAAAAGACTCAGCATAACCTTCCCTGTAGATGACTGTGTGCGAAACTTCTTTGGTTTAAATGAGGAGTGATAGCGCCATTCCTTGCTCGCTCTCTTCACTTGCGGCTCGTGGTAGTGAACCCAAGTTTCATCTCAAGTAACAATTCTTTATAGGAAACCATCACCTACTGCTTCAAAGCACTGCAAAAGTTCTTGACAAGCATCAATGTGTCTTTGTTACAATTCTGAAGTAAGCTGCCATGGCACCCACCTTGCAGACACTTTGCGGTACTGTTGCACGTCAAAGATGATGTGGTGTGCTGAACCTTGACTGATGTCAAGATTTATGACTATGTCACTCACAATCAATCAACAGTTTTCCTGTACAAGACCTTCCACAGCGGCAACCGACTCTGGGGTCACTACTCAGTGTGCCTGACCCGGTTGTGAACTGTCTGTTTACAGTTGTCATGCCGTTTTGAAACTTCCTACTCCACTCATACAGTTGCTGGACTGACAGGTGTGCATCACCATACTGGACCTTCATTCGTAGATGCATATATATATATACAAGGGGCTTCTCATAAGTCTTTAGCCTGACCATGAAGGTGTAGGCAGAGAAAATTGAAATTTGGCACATGTATAGCTCATTCAATTTGTAATGGACATATGAATTATGAATTTCCCACCTCAACTGGTTTTCCCAATATGGTGCATGGCACAACACACCCTATTGACCAGATCTGCACATCCAGCGGTTTATCAGAACAATGCCATAAAGGCGGAGCTGGATGAACAGCTATCTAACGTACAGAATGTGAAATGAAACACAGAAATCACTCTTGATAAGATACTTGAACTGCTCAACATCCAGACAGCCACACCGGAACCAGAGGATACAAGGGCACAAACAGAAGAAGAAGCAACAGAGGAAGAATGATATCACTCACCACAAAGATTCGACTGGTGAACGCCGAGAAGATTCGAATGCAACTCACGACGGGGAAATAGGAGGAACACCAGGAGAGACGACAACTGGTAAAACTCCCTGAAGGAAACAGCACCATATGACGGGGTGGGTACCCAATTACTCCAGGCCTCAACAAATGCGCGACTCTGTCCAGACATGAAATCCATCATCAAGAAAGTAACGAACACAATCAACCCATCAGAAGCCGGGAAGCTGACAACAAGCAGCCCAAAGTACGAAAGAGAAACTTCAAGCTACACCATAGACACTCTACATAGCCATGTCGAAACCAGAAGGCTGAAAGGGGGTACTCGTACCAAAATTTGGATATATATATATATATATATATATATATATATATATATATATATATATATATATATATATATATATATATATGTTCTGTTGTTGTTTGTCCATCAAGAATGATGATGACCATTCATTTCATCCAGTGGGGTTGAAAGTATGGAGCTGTGAGTTCTAAGATGGCTGATAAGGCCTATTTTGGCTCGAAATGTTCTTTGACAATGTGGACAAAGAATGCTTGACGTTTCTGGAAGAGGATTTTCTGCAGTGGTTTTTCTGTTCTGTCTTTTCTTCACAGCTCTTGCAGTTCTGGTTGCCTCACAAGTGACTGCACCCTTGCGTTATGATGCACGCCACGAATTTCGGTCTCTGGTTGCAGTCTCCCAGGTGTCATGATGAATTCCAAAAGCATTCAGTGAGATTTTCAGAGTGTCTTTAAAGCGTCTCCTCTGGCCACCTTGGGAGCGTTTACAACAACGCAACTCGCCGTAAAAAATTCGTTTAGGGAGCCTGTGATCTGGCATGCGAGTCAAGTGACCAGCCCAGCGAATCTGATTCTTCATTAGTAGAGTATGGATTCTGGGCATGGACGCTCTTTCTAGGACTTCAGTGTCTGGGATCTTGTCTTGCCATTTGGTCTTCAGTAACTTCCTAAGGCAGACTGTGTGGAAGTGGTTTAATTTCCTAGTGTGTCGCTGATAAACAATCCAAGTTTCACAAGCATATAGCAGTGTGGATAATACAACTGCTTTGTAGACTTTCAGCTTTGTTTGCAGGCTTATTCCAGTTCTGTGCCATACATTCTTGTACAGTCTGCCAAAGGCCGCGCTGGCCTTGGAGATTCTTGCATTCACTTCATCATCAACTGTGGCAGCTTGTGACACAGTGCTGCCAAGATAGGTGAATTTGTCCACAACACTTAGACTATGACCATTCACTTTGATATTCGGCACAGTGTGTTTATTCCCTGGAACTGGCTGGTACATAACAACAGTCTTCTCCAAATTGATATTGAGCCCAAAGTTAGCACAGGCACGTGAGTAAGCTGAAACATTATGTTGCATGTCCACCTCTGAGTTGGCGTATAAAGCGCAATCATCAGCAAACAGGAGCTCTCTGACGGTGTCGCTGTCAATTTTGGTTCTAGCTTTCAGCCTTCTAAGATTGAATAATTTTCCATCCATGCGGTAGTTGAAAGAAGACGACCATATGGCCTGAGCCGCCTGTGTGCAGGTCTGCGACTACGGCTGCCAGAGTACCCACGCCTGCCGCTTCGCCGCTCGCCCATCGCCACAGCGTCTGAAGGTGATATATGACGTTGGATGAAGAATGACAGGAAAATCTCTCTCTCTCTTTCTCTCTCTCTCTCTCTCTCTCTCTCTCTCTCTCTCTCTCTCTCTCTCTCTCTCTCTCTCTCTCTCTCTCTCTCTCTCTCTCTCTCTCTCTCTCTCTCTCACACACACACACACACACACACACACACACACACACACACACACACACACACACACACACACACACACACACACACACACACACACACACACACACACACACACACACACACACACACACACACACACACACACACACACACACACACACACACACACACACACACACACACACACACACACACACACACACACACACACACACACACACACACACACACACACACACACACACACACACACACACACACACACACACACACACACACACACACACACACACACACACACACACACACCACACACACACACACACACACACACACACACACACACACACCACACACACACACACACACACACACACACACACACACACACACACACACACACACACACACACACACACACACACACACACACACACACACACACACACACACACACACACACACACACACACACACACACACACACACACACACACACACACACACACACACACACACACACACACACACACACACACACACACACACACACACACACACACACACACACACACACACACACACACACACACACACACACACACACACACACACACACACACACACACACACACACACACACACACACACACACACACACACACACACACACACACACACACACACACACACACACACACACACACACACACACACACACACACACACACACACACACACACACACACACACACACACACACACACACACACACACACACACACACACACACACACACACACACACACACACACACACATATATATATAATCTTTCTTATAGTCCATGCCATGTAGCATTGATGTCTGTCCACAACACTCTCTCTGAAGAGCTGCCAATCATTTCTGAAACTGATGTTCGTTATGTCATGATGTCAAACTGTCCAGCATCTTCTCTATTGGTCTGTCTCTCTTTTCCCCCAACCTTCCCACTGTGGCGACATATTCAGCCTTTCCCTTTCTCATGACATGTTAAATAATGTGGACTGTCTCTTTCTGATGTGAATAACCAGTTCTCTTTGTGAGTTAACTTCTTTCAAGATATCTTCACAACTCTTTCTATCCATCCATCCATGGTGTCCTCATCAGGCTTCTATGAAACCATATCTAATTCTTCTCATAACATATATAGCCATGTAAACCAAACTCTCTGTCCAACTATTTACAGAACCATAACATATATAGCCATGAGAACCAAACTCTCTGTCCAACTATTTACAGAACCATAACATATATAGCCATGTAAACCAAACTCTCTGTCCAACTATTTACAGAACCATAACATATATAGCCATGTAAACCAAACTCTCTGTCCAACTATTTACAGAACCATAACATATATAGCCATGTAAATCAAACTCTCTGTCCAACTATTTACAGAACCATAACATATATAGCCATGGGAGTCTTCATGGCGAAGTGGTCAAGCCGTTTAACTCGGGCTCTGAAGGTTGTGGGTTCAATTCCGGGCCGCGTCCTTCGGTTCACGAGTTAAATTTTTCGGAGACTCCCGTGGGTCGTCGCTAGAGCTACGGAGTTCGTGCTATGTGCGACGCTTTTCGTGCTGCGGAAAGAGACCGAGCCATATGGGATAAAACCTGGTGCAATGAAGTCGACCCTGTCGACTTTTAAGCGACTTTTTAACATATATAGCCATGAAAACCAAACTCTCTGTCCAACTATTTACAGAACCATAACATATATAGCCATGTAAATCAAACTCTCTGTCCAACTATTTACAGAACCATAACATATATAGCTATGTAAACCAAACTCTATGTCCAACTATTTACAGAACCATAACATATCAATCAATCAATCATGTGCCATGCCGGAAAGCGTGGGCGGTCATGACTCGCCATTTCACTCGATCACCAGTGTCGTGGATCAGCTCAGTGGTCCTGTCTCGTCCATACCATGTGGCCAAGCCATCCAGGTATTTTCCTCTCGGTCTGCCTCTTGGTCTGTTTCCTTCGATCTTGCCAGTTGTCACCAAGTTCTCCAATCCATTTCTTCTCATAACATGTCCAAAAAATGTTGACTGTCTACGTCTAATTTCTCTAATCAGTTTACTATGTTCATTTGTCTCCTGTAGTACTTGGTCATTGGTTTTTCTGTCTGTCCATGGTATTCTTTGCATTTTCCTCAGAAACCACATTTCTGCAGCCATCAGATATTTTTTCAGCTTGACTGCCCATTGTCCATGTTTTTCATCTTGCTAAAGGCTACTTTCGCCATGGCGATTCTTGTTCTAATCTCTTCAAGGCATCTCCCATCAGATGTTATGACTGTTCCAAGATAATTGTACCGATTCACTTGTTGAAGAATATTTACATTTACTTGTATATTACATTGTGGCACTTCTTCCTTCCTAGTGATGACCATAACCTGAGTCTTTTTACAATTTAATTTTAACCCCAATTGCTCACTGTGTACAACAACCGCATCTACTAATTGTTGCAGGTCCTGCGCATTGTCTGCAATTAATACTGTATCATCTGCATATCTAATGTTATTGATGTTTCGTCCTCCAATGCTGATTCCATTTATATCCTCTACATTTCTGAAAATATTTTCACTGTACAGGGAAAAAAGATCTGGAGACATCACACATCCCTGCCTAACACCTCTTTTAATTGGCTGATACTGTCCCACTTCATTATCAATCCTTATTGCAGCTTGTTGTTTCCAATATATGTTTTTTATAAGTCTAATGTCTTTCCCATCAATTTGTAGATCTGCAAGCATATCTACCATGTTGACATGTCTAGCTCTATCAAAAGCCTTTGTATAGTCAATAAATCAAAGTTGTATATCCTTGTTTACTTCTATAGCACGTTCAATAACTGTTCGCAGCATATACACAGCATTTACTGTACCCTTTCCTTCTACAAACCCACATTGTTCTTCCCCTATTTCAGGTTGTATCTTCTTCCTCACTCTTTGCATGACAATTCTTAGCAAAATCTTTGTGATGTGACTCATTATACTAATTGTTCTATGTTGATTACATTCCAAGGTTCCTGATTTCGTTGGGATTGCAATAAATACAGAGTTACATAATTTAGGAGGTATATCTCCAGTATCATATAATGTGTTCATCAGTCTGGTGACTTGCTCTAGTCCAAATTTTTCTAAAGCTTTAATCATTTCTGTTGTGATGTTATCTGCACCGGGGGCCTAGCCAGCTTTCATATGCTTAAGAACATTTCGAACCTCCATCTCCAAAATTGGCGGTCCTTCATTATTAAATCTAATATCACACTGTTCGTCTCTGTTATCATCATAAAGGTGTTTCACATAATCTGTCCATACATGTAGAATCTGGTCTTTTTCTATTATGATTTTGCCATATTTAGTTTTTAGACACCCTGTTGATGTACTTGTTCTTTTATTAGTAAGTTCCTGAATTCTTTTGTGCACTAATTTGGTATTTTGACTGTTGTGTTGGTTTTCAATTTCTAAGCACTTTTCCTCAAGCCATGATTCTTTTGTCTCCTTACATAATATTCTGACTTGTCTGTGGATTTCTTCATATTTGACAAAATTATTTTTGTTGAGTCTTCTTGTTTCCATGAGGTGTAAAATTTCTTCAGTCATCCATTTCTTACGACCCACCTTCTTAAATTTTGGAATAGTTGTTTCTGCAGCCACATTGATTGAATTCTTCAATGTTTCCCATTAATCATCCACATCCTGGAATAATATCTCTAGATCAGACAATATTTCAAATCTGTTCTGTACTTCTATGTTGAATTTGTTTTGTATTTCCTTGTCATTACTCAATGTACACAAATCATATTTAGTGTTTCCTGTTATATACTTGACTTTCTTCAACTCTATCCTCAATGTTCCTGTGAGTAATCTGTCATCACTATAGCAATTAGCACAGGGAACTGTTTTTGCTACTGTTAGCACGTTTCTAAATCTTCTGCTAATGAGAATGTAGTCAATCTGGTTTCTAATCCTGCTATCAGGACTCCTCCATGTCCATAATCTTCTAGGGTGTTGCTTATACCAGGTGTTTCCTACAATCATTTCCTGTTCTTTTGCCCACTCCACGAGTCTGTATCCTCTTTCATTTCTCTCTCCTAAACCATAGTTTCCTACTGTGTATCTATCCCCTTGATTTCCTACTTTTGCATTGAAGTCCCCTATTATGATGTTTATTTCTGAATTTTTACATTTCTTTAAGGCAGCCTTTATGTCATTATAAAATTCTTCTACACTATCTTCACTGGATTCTCCTGTTGGTGCATATACTTGAATAATATTTATGCTAAAAGGTCTGCCACTTAATTTAACTAGTAGAACTCTGTCCAATACGGCCCAATATCCTTGAACAGATGTTGATGTTTTCTGGTCCAAAATAATTGCCACTCCCCTATGACGATCTTCACCTGCAGAATAAATAATCTTGAAATCGTCATCTATCTTGATGCCTGATCCTGTCCATCTCGTTTCGCACATATCTAAAATATTAATTTTTTCCATTTCAATTTCCTGTTCTATGTTCTCTAATTTTCCGTCGTTGTTTAACGTCCTAACGTTCCATGTTGCTAATTTTAACGTCTCTGTCCTTGTCTTGCGATGATCAGTCTTTAAGCGAATCATGATATACTAGGCACTTTTAAAGAGGTAGTTTGCCGTTGCTTTCCTCTATGGCAGTGACCGTACTGGTCGGAGACCGTAGCCATTGACTCAAGAAGAGCTCTTCTGCCTGTCGTCGTGAATTCGAGACCATGACCAATGAATATCTGTTGGCTGCCCTCAAATTTCATCCACCACCTGCCTTCCGTGGCTTCTTTTGAAAACTTCCAATAAAAGAGCACAAAATATCATCACATAATCCACAGGAAAACACTATTTGCAGGAAATCCATAGGAAATCACACAAAATCCAAAGGAAAATACTAAATAGCGTCCCCCCGAAAAGTACGCGTCATCCTGTCGCCATTGTACCGGAGAGTTTGGTTTACATGGCCATAACATATATAGCCATGTAAACCAAACTCTCCGTCCAACTTTTTACAGAACCATGCAATAAACATGTGAAAATAAATATAAAAAAGAGGCCAGTATGGCTGAATGGATAAGAGCACTCACTCTGAAACTTCCAGTGAGCTGATGCCATGGTAGCGGGTACAACCCCTACACTAGTCAGTTTGACTATAACTGTTGGCTTCTCATCCTTAACTTCTTCTTCTTCTTCTTCTTCAGCGTTCCGAGCCATTGAGGCTCTTTGCTGCAGATACAATCCGTCTCCATTCATCTCTCTGGTTGACCTTCTCTTGCCAGTCATTGATTCCAAGCGCTTATAGGTCTGTATATATATTATCTCTCCACCATCTTCTTGGTCTACCTCGGAGTCTACAGTCATTTATTTCCTGAGTGTAAGCAAGTTTTGTTTCCCTATTATCTTCCATTCTTTCTATATGCCCCAGCCATTGGAGTCTAGTAGCCTTCATGATACCAGTGATTAGCGGGGACTTAAACTTGACTTAACTCATCTTTAACTTGAGGACGTAAATTATCAGTACCTCTAAAGTCAGAATTGATTCACCTGATAGCGAGGGACACTGATTCCACATGTAAACATCAATCCAGTGGCAACGACTAGAAGTAGTAGCATGTGTACTGGCTACGCTTGAGTCCAAAGCAAGTGAAAACAAACACACACACACACACACACACACACACGCACGCACGCACGCACACACGCGCGCACACACAAATATGACAAGAAACAAGTAACATGATAACACCTCATCTGGAAATATGATACTCACTGAGTCTCCTCGATCTCCTTTATGACCAGGTAGGCCTGTCATTCCAGTCCTCCCATCGAACCCATTGTCACCCTTCTCTCCTTTCTGTCCAGCAAATCCCTGGATACCTGTCTCGCCAGGAGCACCTGGGTCACCTTTGTCTCCTATTACAGTAAATGACAAGGTGAATACATCACATTTGATAAATATTTAGAATGCCATTTTGTACATCAAAGCACCATATGTCAAGGGAATTTACTATCTTCATTCAAAAGAGATCACGTTATCATTTGCTAGATTTATTCTCACAAATGCTATGAATTTGCAACCTAATTGTTGACCTCCAATCATGTGTGTTTCATTTTTTATGGCAACTGATTTTGTATGTGGAATAATCAGGTAATATCATCAGTGAATCTCAGATCAGCAGGCTGTTGTGTCAGAGTCCATATAACTCAATGTCTGGTCTTGGTTGTTGTTATCATAATCCAGTCAATAATCAGTAATAATAATAAAGATGAAAATGGCATCTCTGTTGAACTTCTGCTCTTATTTTAAAAATACCTGTTTATTTTCCCCCATGATTATAACTGCAAAAATATAGTAGCGCTATAACCTAACAAACACATTGAAAGAGGCAACTATGGAGGGTTGGCATGAGATTGACTACTTCATACCGCGGAAAATATTAACTGCCAAATCTAACCAATCGTGAACAAGTTTACAAAGGTCTTGGCGTGAGTTGGTCGATGCCTCCATTGAGAGAAAAAAGACAGCAGAAGGAGAAGAAAAAGATTGAAGAAATGATGTAAATTTTTTAAAATACAGATATGATCAATTTTATTTTCTATACTATGAACTAATGATACCAAAGTGGCTGTATATATTCTTTATTGTAGAAATATTATTATGGCATACTGTTTCACTGCGTAATAAGTGGTGAATACTTCTGTATGTTCATTAATTACAAGTCTGTATTTCTCCAGAACTCTTGTAAGACCCATGTTATCTGTTTCTATCTTGACATTCGGGTCAACCATCAAAGTGTGGTATTGCTATTTCTTTGATTACCTATAATACTGTGAAATTTCATGTAAGATTCCTTTTTAATGGATTCATCCATGTAATTTTTTGGTGCATAATACTGGATTACATGAATGTTTACAGTACTTGTATTTTTGTTGTACTAAATGTTGTGCTAGAGTTCTGGAACTCTTAGTTTTCCGCACCATTATTGCATTCTCTGCCTCTTTAAGTAGGATTCGGGCCACTTCTTCACTGTAAGGGGCATTTTCCTCTGCAATGCTTGAAAACAACACTGGCACTAGTAAATTTATGGAACTTTGAAGTGAAATCAGTACAGCTTTATGTATCAGAAACATGAAGAATAACTAGATCAAATATTGATAAACCAGAAACAGTTATTAGTCAGTCAGTCAGTCAGTCAGTCAGTCAGTCAGTCAGTCAGTCAGTCAGTCAGTCAGTCAGTCGACAGATCATCCTCATTGCACATCGAACCATTCCTAACAGTTATTAGCTGATGCCTGCATAGAACAAAAGGACTAAAATAGTATGACAGAAACACCTATGTAGAGCTGATGGAGCAAACCATACAAATTTCAGTAAATCAAGAAGCAGTGAAAAGACTGGTCATGGATACAACACACGTTGAGAACACCTGTTAATGGTGAAACTAGAAAGATCTTCCTCTAGAACCCACTGAGATGAAAAAAAGCGGCAGGCGACAGCAAACGAGAGAAGGGCCTGGCTAAGGGCCAAATGCTCCTTTGAGAGATAAAAGGCAGAAGAAGAAGAAGAAGAAGAAGAAGAAGAAGAAGAAGAAGAAGAAGAAGAAGAAGAAGAAGAAGAAGAAGAAGAAGAAGAAGAAGAAGAAGAAGAAGAAGAAGAACAACAACAACAACAACAACAACAACAACAACAACAACAACAACAACAACAACAACATCAAGTCTTGAAGTACACCAGCCTAGCGCAGCCCTGTTCGTCATAATTTTGTAAAGACGTATTAGATATTCTATAGAAACAACAAAACTATTGTTGCAAAACATGGTACCATTACCGGCGATTACCAAAATGGTTCCTAAAGGATTGCGGATAAAGGCGGCTTGTCCAAGCAATGCCACACATTGTTCTTTTTCTTCTTCGCTCGTCCGAAATGTTTGTTTTGTGACGTAAATATGTTGTGCCTGTTTATAGCAGAGTTGCGATATTTGCGCCTTTCGGCCTACACGTCTGACTTCTTTTTGCGTTTGTTGACCGGGATAACCCTCCCGGGACATGGTGTTTGGGCACAATGGTTTTAATTTTAGCCTGATAGATAAAAATTCCAGGCCTTAATTATAAACCTGATAGATAAAAATTCCTGGCCTTAATTTTAAGCCTGATAGATAAAAATTCCTGGCCTTACAAATGATTTGAACCCGGGTCCCAGTATGTTTCAGACCAGTGTCACATCCAATGATCACCCTCCCCGAATCTATATCTATAAAAGGCGATGTGTGTATGTCCGTCCGTTCTTTATGTGTTCGCGAACGGTCCATCCGATTGAGATGAAATTTTCTACACATCTTCTTCTCATTCCAGTGCAACCAACTGTCATAGTTTGGTTATAGGCAATACTAACATACTTACTAAAATTTAATATTTAAATTTACATGACTTAACATAAGAAAAATTAAATAAAGGGACATAACTTTTAGTAGCATTGCTATATCTTAGGTTAAGTCCCCTGGCTAATAATATATATATATATATATATATATATATATATATATATATATATATATATATATATATATATATATATATATATATATATATATATATATAAATAGACAGATAGATAGATAGATAAATAGATAGATAGATAGATAGATAGATAGATAGATAGATAGATAGATAGATAGATAGATAGATAGATACATAGATACATAGATAGATACATAGACAGACATACAGACAGACAGACAGATCCCCGCCAGGAACTGGACGAAGCCGGGCCGGGTCAGACAGACAGACAGACAGATCCCCGCCAGGGACTGGGTGAAGCCGGGCCGGGTCAGACAGACAGACAGACAGACAGTCGGGAACGGGAACTTATATGACTACTTATATGAATTAAATGAGATGCTCCCATCAGGGGCTGGGCGAAGCCGGGCCGGGCCGGGTCAGACAGACAGACAGACAGACAGACAGACAGACAGACAGACAGACAGACAGATAGATAGATAGATAGATAAATAGATCGATCCCTGCCAGGGGCTGGGCGAAGCCGGGCCAGGTCAGCTAGTATTCTATATAAAATACGCAGCAATAGCAATGCCTGGGAGCAGTTAAATTACCATGAGAAATACATTACGCTTATTAAGTGGCACTAACAGAAGTAATGGGGAAGAAGTAGAAATCAGTGCACGCATGAGACAGCAGAGGCACCTCAAGATGGACCTGGCATTAATGTATGCACCTGATCAGGCATGAGCTTTTCCTTGTTTCTTTAGCGAGGTATAAATGTTATTTGGAGATGTCAGGTTCGAATCTTTGTATGTCCTAACTGTCAATTAATCTGTTTTTAGTATGTCCTCTAATTGTTACTTCATTCTTCTCTTCCTCCTCTATCCACCTCCCCCCTCCTCCTCCTCCTCCTTCTTCTTCTTCTTCTTCTTCTTCTTCTTCTTCTTCTTCTTCTTCTTCTTCTTCTTCTTCTTCTTCTTCTTCTTCTTCTTCTTCTTCTTCTTCTTCTTCTTCTTCTATCTCTCCTTTCTTAATGCACATAGTTTATAACATACTTATAATAACTATTTAGATGTGCAAAACAGCGCGATGTCACCATCGATTATTCATTCTATTTATTTATTTATTTTTAAGGGAAACTTCATTTATCCTTATAACTTATCTATATATTTGATATTCATTTATATTTTAGTAACAGTAAAAAGCATACCTTTGGGCCCTCTAAGTCCTTCAAGATCTGGTGGTGGTGGAGTAATGAGTGGCGGATGTTCCAAACCAGGTAGTCCCCGTGGCCCTTGATCACCTCTGTCACCTTTGACACCTGGAATACCTTGGTCGCCTTTGTCTCCCTTAAGAGCGGTAAGATTTCCATATACCTGTAATTATTTACAAAGGTGATACAGTATTAACTTGTACAATTGTTTTCACTGTTTTAAACATTTTTGTTTAAATTTTGCGTTCGTTGGCATGAACTCAAGCGTAGTCCACACACATGCCACTAGTACAGTTGTTTTGTTTTCTACTAGCGAATGCGATGGGCTGATGTTGCGTTTCCCCATTACCAGTGTCCCTCTCCATCTGGTGAACCCTCTCAGACTTCTGAGGTACTTAGATTACGTCCTCAAATCTAGGACGAGAAGTCAACATTAAGCCTAACTGAGGGGCATGTGTAATGAACCCACTACACCTGTATTACTATATCTTTAACGTGGGTAAGATATTTAAACACATAAGCCACAAACAATGTTGCACGATTTATTGTCTGGCATATTTCGCTGCATCTCATCAGGTGTATAGTGAATAAATGAAAAATACTTTGGCTGTAATACCTAAAACAAACATCACAGGTATTGTTCTGATGTGCAGCTTTTTGTTATCCCCACGGTAATCTCAAATTTAAAACTAAATATATCTGTTTGCACAAAACTGGCTGGAATCGCCTAATTGCTAAGTCCTCAGTATATCTGAGCAATTTGTTTGTTGTTCGTCAAATAAAGTATATGAAACGCTTTTTCTTTGTTAACTTTATGATCGTAGTTTATGAGTTGTTGAGACATCGCCGTTTAGGGTTAGATCAGTGGTTCTCAACCGGTGGGGAATTCCCCCCTCCCCTCCCCCCAGGGAGTGGGGATTTTAGGGTTTCTGGGGGGGGGGGGGGATTAAGATTATTTCAGGATCGCATTATTACAAGAACCAGTTACTTGATATTGTTCTTCCCTCTAAATTTTACGGTTCTCTACTTCTCGCCCTAATGAAATTCGTTTTATAACGTAAGTAGACCCGCAAATCACGTCTTATGTAGATGCCTAGACCTGTTCTAGTATGTGTTACTAAATTTAGCTTTCATTTTTATGTATACTGTGTTAGAGTGGGGGAGGGGGGATGTATAGGGAGGAAATTGGAAAGGAGGGGAGGGGAGAGGGATGACGTTTTGAACATGGGCCAAAATTGGTTAGATAGTATTCCCATGTCAGATACTGCCAATGAAGCGTATAAATTCTAGGTCATGACTTTAAAAAAAAGTTGCTTAAAAGTCGACAGGGTCGACTTCATTGCACCGGGTTTTATCCCATATGGCTCGGTCTCTTTCCGCAGCACGGAAAGCGTCACACAAAGTACGAACTCCGTAGCTTTTAGCGACGACCCACAGGAGTCTCTGAAACATTTAACTCGTAAAGCGAAGGACGCGGCCCGGAATCGAACCCACAACCTTCGGAGCACGAGTCAAACGGCTTGACCACTTCGCCACAGAGACTCCCAGGTCATGACGAAATGAGCTATGAATGTCACTTCTGTTTCTCATTATTTTTCCCTTTTTTGTAAAAATTCCTAGACATTTCTGAAAGTTATCCAAACGATGGACAAAGGGAATAGCAGAGTCCATGGGTATCTCGATACATGAAGCTCTTAAACGGGTACTCTCCCTCTGTTTATGCTTCACATCAACACCGCAAGGTACAAGAGAAACCGGATGAGATGAGACCCATGTTATGAGGCTCAGTCCACCCCAGAGACCCATGTTATGAGGCTCAGTTCACCCCAGAGACGTGCTGCGTGGAAAAACGAATTCTACTGCTTGGGGATTGAACCTGGATGATTGTCTTTGTCAGCAAATGCTGGGGCTTTATTGCAAAGGCTAATGGGCGAGTCTTGAAAAAGGAGTGCCTGGTATATGACACTACGACCTCCAGCATGAGAATGGAGGTGGAGGCAGTAACGGTGGCATTCCTGTGGCTAGACGAGACTACGTTGTGTTCATTACGGATTCAAAGAATATGTTTAGTAAGGTGGAGAAAGGAATGTTTCGTATGGAATGGCTCTCGTCGCTTCAAAGGTCACAGATTGTGAGAATTGTATGGATATTTTGCCCTGGCCATGCGGGTGTACGGGGGAATGAACAGGCTGATAGGCTAGCAGGGGATGCACCTCTTGGTGGTATCTTGCATATGGACAAGGGGGAGGTAGTCGTGCGCTTGTGGGACCAGGTGGAGAAGGCGGAGGAACAGATTGAGAACCCACATGTGGAAAGAATGAGATTGCGGGGGGTCGGCAGGGGTTCTGGAAGAATCTCAAAACTGAGAGGGAAGACCAGGAGAAAATTTAATCACATAGCGGTGGGAATGATTAGTAGTATGACTCTTCGCTGGCTGTTGAACGAGGGGACTGAGCACGTATGGGAATGTCCTGAGTGCAGTGATGTCGGTTCTTGACTCAACTCAAGTCAACACATGTACTAAACATTATGCCGCCATGGCTCTCAACATGAATCAAGTAAGCAAACGTAAAGTTGGGGACCCTTTTTCACGCCCCGACACATACTGGACATATGGTGCTTGTCCCATAGTATAGACCAATCCTATTTTAAAATATTGGCCGGTCTCCGTGGCCAAAGGCTTGCGAGCGCGGTTCGTGATCCGCTTACCAGGCGTTCGAAACGCAGCCGCGACCGATTTGTGCAGCAGACCATATCGCGTTGTGTTATAATGTGTTAGTATGGGAGCCTGTCATTCAGAAAGCAATGGCAAACAACTGAACGTAAAAACGTGCCTAGTACATCAACAGCAGCTGAAAAGATGCTGCTGTTGACTGCAACGTCCTGTAAGGGATAAGCAACATTAAAAAAAAATGTTTTTAATAATTTCCAATGTTATGAAATTTAACACATAAAGATGGTATGGCTAAATCAACAAACACACAAAATGTTAGGACTAATTGGTGAATTTTACAAGAACACGATTATAAGTGACAGAATGGAAGTTAGGGTAGAACGCCGTGGTCTGCTCATAGAGAACAGACATTGATAAAACTACATACAAATATATAAATAGTTACTGAGATGTATTTACGTGAGTCATCTGAATAGGCACATAAATGGCTACAATGGTACGTGAGGCTGGAGAAAGAGAGAGAGAGAGAGAGAGAGAGAGAGAGAGAGAGAGAGAGAGAGAGAGAGAGAGAGAGAGAGAGAGAGAGAGAGAGAGAGAGGAAAAGAGAAAGAAAGAATAAGAGAGAGAGAGAGAGAGAGAGAGAGAGAGAGAGAGAGAGAGAGAGAGAGAGAGAGAGAGAGAGAGAGAGAGCAAATCGAAAATGAAAGACCAGTAGGACGACCCTGCAGTTGGCAGAGAGATACTTCAGAGCGAATTCAAAAGAACTGAATGCCAAGAACTGGAGTGGCACTATAAAGGAAAGAGAAAATAAAACAACAATCTCATAAACAGAGGGACAAATAATTGTGTCTAGGCTTATAATAAAATAAAGTTAGTTGCATAACCTTTACAGGACGTAGCAGTCAACCCCAACATTTTTTGGCTGTTCGTGATTCCTGGGCAAGTTACGTTCAGCAGTTTGCCAATGCTTTCTGAATGACCGACACTCATACCATTTCATAAAAAAACAACACAAGGAGGTCTATTTCCACATTGCCTGTAACTGTGTTTTGAACGCGGCATGCAGAATTATAAATCGCATTCGTAACTCCTTCACCACGGAGCGGGTTATTTCAGAAATATGTGTGTTTTATTTCTTTATTTTGAACAAGCACATAAATAATTATGTATTCAAGGAGCTAAATATGGTATCTTATGCTATGTCTAACCATGTTACTGGACATTGGGCATTCCCATGCGCGCTCATTCCCACGACGCAGTAGCCTCCCAAACTATATATCTACTCACTGCTCCCGTAAGGAGTTAGTTATCTCCAATCTTTCCCTCGAAGGCGGCATTCCCGTGCCTGACCAGGTTTCACCCCCACTTCATGTAATCTGGCTAGCGTCTGACTTTCCTCAGTGTCCGCCAGCCGAGTCTGTACTGCATTCATTGTATCAGCCATGCCCACGCTTCTTCCCGTGTATACTGGTGCAGTATTTTCCAACTGGTTTGCTCGCATTACCTTTAGCTAAATATACAGGCTAATATGATTGTGTAGTTGTAACTGTTAATTATACTTACCGGTTTGGAGACCTCAGGCAGAGATGGCTCAATGATAATATCCCCGCCTCCTGATCCACTGGAACCCTGATATTAAAAAACAACATATGAGATGTTTCTAAACTAAGGTGCATGTTGAGTATTACATTGTGTGACGCCATAAGACTATCATCAAGTGAGATCCATTACACTGTTTCATCAAATGTTTGTGGCAGTACACACGATTTCGACAGCTATTTCTTTCTGATTTGCTTGTCCTAACATTTGATTGTTCCCAGTCTACCTAAAAGGCACCTAAATAAATATTCATCATCATTATCGTACGCCCTGCCAACTGGCTTGGACTTTCATGTATATCTACAGATCTTGTCTCTAGTTCTTAAATCAACTCCGCTTATGATGTTCTTCCATGCCATTGTCTCAGTCTATCGATCATTTTTCTCGGTCTGCCTCTGCCTCTTTCCTCACATATCTTTCCAGTCGTCACGGTGTTTTCCAATGCCACTGTTCTCATTATATGACAAAAGAAGGTTGTTTGTCTCCTTATTATTGCATATAATCATATATTTTCATTAACCTTTTTCCAGGCAATCGTAGTTAGATACTCTGGAAGTCCAATGAATTCGCAACATTCATCTCAGGAACCACATCTTCGTTGCTTCTAAGTTCTTCCTAATTTGTTCATTCATTTTCCATGATTCACTACCATACATTAAAATGTGTTATTTATAACATTTCAGTACCTTTATTCATCTTTCTCACATTCAACGATTGGCGACTTGTTGCATGAGATCTTTTCATTTTCTGAAATGCAGCTTTAGTTTGACCTATTCTGCTCGTAATATATGTCTTAAATATAATACTAAAATATAATGATACACAAAGAGAGATTATAAATAAATACAAAGAAATATAAAGATAGCAATACATAAAGTTTATATACGCAATAAAAGCCTCCATCTGCGATCCTTTTCATTCAGGTTAAGATCACGCTTTACCGTCAATCTTCCCATTGCATGGAGAGAAAATACAGCATTAATATAATAATATCAAATATGAAAAAAGTAATAGAAACTAGTTGGATTAAGAATCAAATCCAGGTTTAATTGTATGGGTCTTTATAAGTCTCATGTACGCCTTTTAGGCCCTGCTTGTGGTTCTATGGCAGTGGTTCTCAACCTTTTTTTGCCCTATGCCCCCCTTTACCATATGTTCAGAACGTCATCCCCCCCCCCCCTTTTCGAATTTCCTCCCTGTAAATCCCCCCACCATTACATAGTATACATAAAAATGGAAGCTAAATTTAATCACACATACTAGAACAAGTCTAGACATCTACATAATACGTGATTTGCGGGTCTAATTACGTTATAAAGCGAATTTAATTAGGGCGAGAAGTACAGAACCGTAAAATTTAGAGGGAAAAACAATATCAAGTATCTGGTTCTTGTATTATTGCGATCTTGAAATAATCTTAATTCCTCCTCGCCCTCCCCCCCCCCTAATTGGAAACCCTAAAATTCCCCCTGGGGGGAGGGACATTCCCCACCGGTTTGAGAACCACTGTTCTATGGTGACTGCAGGTGACCGACCCTCGCCAAAAGGCATAGGAGTCGGCTTATCTTGTTATTTGGAAAATATAAGGTGATCTAAGAATGCCAGAAATGTTAACTTACAACATCGCAGTCTGTGTCCTCGGCTTCTGCTGGATTTCCAAAAATCTTTAATTCCACAATAGCTCCCTGCAACAAAATAAAAAACATACAATTTACTATTTTATTCACCCAAAATATTAGAGCTGAGCATACGCTGATGATCACAAACAAAGTGACAATAGACAGGCGAGGGAGCAAGGATGAGATAGGGAACGAAGAGAAGGAGAAGAAAAAGAAGAGATGGAGGAAGTGGAGGCAGAGGAGGAAGATGAAGAAGAGGAGAAGCAGCAGCAGCAGACGTCTTCACCACAACGGGCACACCAGCTCTCCTCTCTCTAAGACTGGTGGGCTGTTGATTTGGCCAATCATCAATTTAGATCTGGTGAAGATAATTTTTATAAGAGTTTCACGATCTCTTAATCTACAGACGTCGCAGACAGGCGGGCACGCGGCCAGGAGGACGGACGGATAGACAGACAGACGGACGGACGGACGGGGAGACAGACGGACGGAAGGACGAACGGACGGACAGAGTGACAGACGGGTAGACAAAATCATAATATATAACACACGGAAATAAGAAACGCGAACTGAAGATCGTCTCTGTATTTTCAAAGGAAGGAACACACTACTGCAAGAAAGAGAATGAGAGTAAGACACCAGACAGACATTTCCCGTGCCACGTTCGCTAAGTGACTGACGGAGATAAATTGTGCACGATGATCATTACAACAATTATCATTCAGTAGACCACACAGCCGCCCTTTAGAACAGACAGCTATGGAACACATATGTTATTGCTAAACGAAACGTTGGGTGTTGGGGGAATATAGACGTTCATAAAAGTAGCGAGAATCAAATTAATAGGTATTAAATTAATAGATACTTTGTGTGGTTTCTGGGGAATGCGCAAAGATTACCAACGACAGACATAACAAGGAATGAGACATTCTTTAAACAAGCAAACAAACAAACAAAAATGAATGTTGTAAAGTGAAAATATAAATTAGACGCAATCAGTCAAGATATTTTGGACACGTTCATCATCATCAAGTGCCATGCCAGCTGGTGTAGGCGTTCATGTCTCTCCACGGATCTCGGTCTCTGGTGCTCTGGATCGACTCTGCCTCTGTTATTCTTCTATGCCACCGTCTCAATCCATCCAGCATCATTTATCTTGGTTGGCCTCTGCCTCTCTTCCCTTCGATCTTTCCAGTCGTCACGATGTTCTCCAATGCCTCTCTTCTCATCACATGACCAAAGAAAGCTGTTTGTCTCTTTCTTATTGTTGTATATAATGTTCTAGTCTCATTAGCCTCTTTCAGGCAATCGTCGTTAGTTATTTGGCAGTCCAAGGAGTTTGCAACAGTCATCTTAGGAACTACATCTCTGTTGCTTCAAGATCTTCCTAATTTGTTCATTTGCATTCCATGATTCACTGCCATACAGCAAATCTGGTTATATATAGTGCTTAAGCACTCTCGTTCTTACATTCAATGATAGAGATTTATTGCATAAAACAATCGTCATTGTCTGAAATGCCCCTTTTGCTTGCTCTATTCTGCTCTTAATCTCTGTTGTGCACCTCCCGTCCATGACAATACACGTGCTACTACTTCTAGTGCACTGGACTGATTTTTGGGTGTGGGTTCATCATCATCATCATCATCATCATCATCATCATCATCATCATCAAGTGCCCTGCCAGCTGGCGTAGGCGTTCATGGCTCTCCACAGATCTCGGTCTTTGGTTTTCTGGATCAACTCTGCTGCTGATATTTCTCCATGCCACGGTGTGGGTTAGCTTTCCTTATTAACAGTGTACCTTGCCATCAGGCGAATTCACTCCGACTTCTGAGGTGCTTGTCGTTTACGTCCCCAAGTCAAGGACGAGAAGTCAATATTTTAGTCTAACTGACCGGTGTAGGCGTTGAACCTGCTACCTCAGCTTCAGCACACCGGAAATTTAAGAGCCAGCGGTTTCATCCATTCGGCCATGCTGACATTCTGACGATATAATTAAACAGCTTGATTTAACAGGGGCTTACAACTAACCAAACCTCGCAGGGGCCCCGAAAATATGACGTTTACATTATACCTCCAGTATACAAGAGTCGCCGCAACTCCCCGAAAATATGACGTTTACATTATACCTCCAGTATACAAGAGTCGCCGCAACTCCCCGAAAATATGACGTTTACATTATACCTCCAGTATACAAGAGTCGCCGCAACTCCCCGAAAATATGACGTTTACATTACACCTCCAGTATACAAGAGTCGCCGCAACTCCACGTGATGATGATAAAAAATTATCACCCAGGTGTTAGTTAGTTAGTTAGTTAGTTAGTTAGTTGGTTGGTTGGTTGGTTGGTTAGTTAGTTGGTTGGTAGGTTGATTAGTTGGTTAGATAGTTAGTTAGTTGGTTAGTTGGTTGGTTAGTTAGTTAGTTAGTTGGTTGGTTGGTTGGATGGTTGGTTGGTTGGTTAGTTAGTTAGTTAGTTGGTTTGTTGGTTAGTTAGTTAGTTAGTTAGTTAGTTAGTTACTTATCTGCATTCTCCAATGCTTGTTCTGAATTTGGTTTAACAATTAGCAAAAAGAAGACACAGATTATGTCACAAGGTGCACATGGGGTACCATCAATCTTTATTGATGACGCCGAACTAGAGATAGTAGACCATTTTACATATCTAGGATCAGTGGTAAATAGCAAATTATCCCTAGATCAGGAAATCTTCATCCGGATTGGTAAGGCAGCAACAACAATGAACAGGTTAAGAAAAAGAGTCTGGGAGAACAGGAAGCTTACTGCCAAAACAAAAGTCCTTGTCTATCAAGCCTGTGTCCTTAGTACTCTTCTCTATGGCAGTGAAACCTGGACAACTTACTCACACCAAGAGAACAACTTAAACAGCTTTCATATGCGGTGTCTGCGAAGAATTCTTGGTATTAAGTGGCAAGACAAAATCACAAATACTGAAGTATTGGAAAGATCAGGTTGTGTGACAGTTTATTCCATGCTCAGTCTTCGTAGACTTAGATGGATAGGACATCTTAGGAGGATGGATGATGGTAGAATACCAAAGGATATCTTTTTTGGTGAATTACAGATGGGTAAGAGATCTCAGGGTCGGCCTCTACTACGATACAAAGATGTGTGTAAGCGGGACATGATTGATACAGGCATTGATAATGCACATTGGGAGCAAGTCGCCGCTGAACGTGTTGCATGGAGGGCAAATATCAGAAATGGAATAAAGTCAAAGGAGAAAATTATTGCAGAAAAGTCACACACCAAGCGTTTGAGACGTAAGATGGTGCATGATGGTGGAAATGACCACGTGTTCACATGCACCCACTGTGAACGGACATTTACAGCGCAAATTGGCCTTATCAGTCACACTCGCTACCGCCAAAGTTAAAAGTTATTATGCCTTTTTAAAGCACAAACTATCGTCTGTCAAGACGGCAAGGTGCCAATGGAATAGTTACTTAGTTGGTTGGTTGGTTGGTTGGTTGGTGGTTGGTTGGTTGATTGGTTGGTTAGTTAGTTAGTTAGTTAGCTAGTGTGTTAGCTAGTGTGTTAGTTAGCTAGTTATCTTTTGGAGTATCATCCTTGCTTTCCCAATAAGCCCGTCGGCGCTCAGATTCCTTCCCCCCCCCCCCCAACCCAATATAATGACATCTGTGACACATTGAAATACGAGCGTAAGTTAATAAGTAAGTCACAATTGGCTGTAGAAAAATAACTAACTATGATAACAACTTGAAACCAGTTTATTTTTATACATACATTGTCCCTTTATTTCTCAACATAATTTCCACCAACATTGATGCACTTATTCCATCGTTTTATCAGTGCTCCCAAACCGGCTGCATAGAACTGCGTGCTTTGTTTTCATTTAGCTGTCATCCCACAGAACTGTGTGACTTACTTATTGACTCACACTCGTAACTTTTTCTACCCAGTTATGCACCGCTTTACGGAAAATCGCTAGGGGCTTAGTCCACTGAAAACCAACCTTGGCGGGAGACATTTCGCGAGTGACGCCGGAGCTGAATGTGAAGTGAAGACGTGGTTTAGAAAATACAGCACGCAGTTCTATGCGGCCGGTTTGGGAGGACTTATAAAACAATGGGATAAGTGCATCAATGTTGGTGGAAATTATGTTGAGAAATAAAGGGACAATGTAAGTATAAAAATAAACTGGTTTTAGGTTGTTATCATATTTAATTATTTTTCTACAGCCATTTGTGACTTACTTATTAACTTACCCTCGTATGAGCGTCAGTTCCGTGAAAGTATAGCGACTGATAATTGGGTACATCCGACAGCTGATTTTGGCTCCTATCCTCGCCGCTCGAGTGCCAGCCGAACAAGTCTCTCACTTGTAATTCAGAGGTGTCCACTTATAATTTCCTGGTGGAATATTGTTTGTGCAGCACGACTCTTCTAGAATGCTTCAGATTCGAAATGCGGTTCCGGAACCTGCCATTTTTCTGACAAGCTTTGGCAAGAGGTTGGTCAAGAGCCATGCTTCGACATGTTTCCCGCGTTCTCATTTATTTATTGCAAATGACCAAACGTAATACATTTGGTTGCCTTCCTGTACTCTCCTACTCATTTGTTGCTAGTGCTTCGACCTGATCCGAGAGCATTGGTCTGCTAGTTTGTGGAACTAAGGGGCATACTGACCTAGGAACGCCAATCCCTTGCACTCCATCCCCACTGTTACAACAGCAACCACCCTTCATTGTGGAGATGGCACTCTCACGAATGGTTAATTCCCTAGTGACAGCCAGGTCTTAGTCAGATATGGCTGAGCTACCGTATGACAGTAAACCGTACTACCTGCTTTCTGATAGCGCCGCTTACCAAACCCGACACCTCACATTGTGCCAACGACTTCGGGCGGAAGAGCGCAATTGGGAGAGTACAAGCCTTATTCTGGTGCGAGGAAATGCAACCTAAAGACAAAATGTCATGGCAGGGAAGACCAGGCCCTAAGCTTTGGTTGGCAGCTGGTCTAGGATCGAAGCTCCGACAGGCGGACAGTTAGAGCACTGATTTGCTGATCCGGCAGCTTCTGCAGCTTGTCTTGTTCCAGATGTATAGGTGTTAACTTTCCTCTGAAGTGAACTAGGCAGGCCGAGAGAGTGATTATGCTGCATGGGCAACACATGGTCTTTACTTATTTAGCCCAGGCTTTGTGCTATGGAGAGGCACTAACACCATCCGTGGTCTTAACCGGTCTCGGAATCAAAGCGAGAGGTACGGGTTATAAGTCCTTGTCAACTGGCGTAGAAATGGGGCGCCATGGGTTGCCGCTGACGGTGGGAGACACCTACAGGTGTCACTGATGAGCTACCGCCCGCCTCAAGCTGGGCAGCCTCCGGCCAATTGGGTGCTGATCCGCCACAGCCTGCCTGTTTCAACGGGTGCTTGGGGACTAGGACAAAATCTGAATCTCAGACTGTAAAACCAATGCACCAGGTACTAATAAAAAGATAAATAGAAACCTCAAGCTACGGCTTGCAACCTGGAACGCAAGAACCATGTGTCCAGGATTTTCCACTGACTTGACAAATATTGACGATGTGAAAAAAACGGCTGTGATTGATGCCGAATTCTAATCGTCTTAACATTGATATTGCTGGCCTGCAGGAGCCTCGCCTCGCCGAGGAAAATAATTACGCCTGTTTTTTGTTGTTTTTGGGAAGGGTAGAGGGCAGGCAGAAAAAGGCAACATGGTGTGGGCTTTGCAGTGAAGAATTCGCTACTGGGAATGATTGAAATTCCAACGGGAGGCAATGAAAGACTATTATCCCTGCGCTTGGCAACCTCTTGTGGGTTTGCCACTATTATTACTGCATATGCACCAACACTCGCTTTCTCTGATGATGTGAAGGATTCGTTCTATGAGGAGTTAGACTATGTGATCAAGGCAGTTCCAAACACCGATTACAGTTATATGCTCGGTGATTTCAAAGCTCGTGTGGGCAAGGACTCGAGTTCATGGCCAGTGGGCCTTGGAAAATATAACATCGGTCGCATGAATGAAAATGGGCAAAGGCTGCTGGAGCATTGCACCAGAAATGACCTATGTATTACAAACTCCTTTTTTAAACTGAAAGAGCTGCATAAGGTCACATGGCAACATCCAAGATCCGGCCATTGGCATCAGCTGGACTTCATCATCACACGGAGACAACATCTGAACCATACATCATTAACTCGAAGTTACCACAGTGCTGACTGTGATACAAATCATTCTTTGGTTGTTGCAAGGGTTAGACTGAGTCCAAAGAGAATCTACACAGCTAACCATAAATCTAGCCCCAGGATTAATATTATTAATACTCAAGATCCTTAAAAGTGCTTTGAGTTTCAACAGCAACTTAAAGACGCTTTCACTGATATATCAGAAAATTGTACAGTAAGTGAAAAGTAGGGTAAACTTAAGGAAACCCTTTATAAAACTGCGGTGGGGGTGTGACAAAACGGCAATTCATTTGTGCCTTGTCAGGCAAAATTCCACTTTATTCGGCGTCATCCGGGACTTTCCTGGCTATAATTAGATCGGGGATAGCCCATTAGGAATTTTCCATCTGGAAGGTTCGAGAAACACCTGAATTTGGATGTCCAGGGTGGCTCAGTACAGCACTAACTTTACGTGCTGCTAGAACCTAGAATTCCACTGTGGAAAATAGAGTTTCTCGTGGAGTTGCCACACTTCGTGCAGCACTTATTTCTCGAGCGCATTCATACGCACGAAGGAGAAAAGCGGCTGGTACAGCTAATTCACTTTCTATCTCTTGTGTGAGAAGGTTCTGCTTTTGAGTAGCAGTGAACCCACTTCTTCACCCACAACCAAGATGCAGCGGACTGTCAATATTTCACGACCTGCTGGCGTAGATAGTCAGTGAAGCTGACTGGAGACAATCAACCGATTCAGGTACGAATTGTAGTAATTAATTTAGCGTTTAATTTGAGCAGAAATTGCGATCGTTCATAGCTAATTAAATATGCGGGCGTCTTGCATAGCTAATGAGTTGACCGATCGATAAGCTAGTTGAGAACGAGGGCAGCGCACAGCGGTGTGTGTACTTGTGTTTACAAGCCGTCGTGAACAGCTGTTTTGTCAACTGCTTAGAGCGAAAAGTCCATTAAAATTGGCAAATTGTGTTACAATGTTATTGATTGATTATAGTTCGTAGTTGCATGTACTATGTTTGCTGTACTGTAGTAGGGAACACTACAGTATAGAATGAACTTAATTATGCCAGTCAGTAATTACGTTAGCCGAGCGCTGAAATTAGACAAGGTAAGTTGGTAGATGAAGATTGAGTTAGTGAATCGCTCATGTGATAGGGAAATAGAGCACGTACGTGATTAACTCTAAGAAGTGATGTAGCTATTTTGTGTGTGAACTAAATAGTGAATACATTCGAGGAACTGGGAATTCATACGAAGGTAAGTTCTTCAGTGGTGCTAGAGAGATATACGATGTTGTTATCACGTATATACTAGGTCATGTTGTGTACTACTTCTATGAATAATGTACCGACTGCCGAAGTGGTTCGACGCGGGATAACACGGCTTTACCGTCGCGATGTACATATGCGTTCTTCATGCTATTCTTTCCTGTCCTGTTCTATTCATACTGGCATGGGTACGTCAGTGCTGATGTGAGGAAAGTATGGAGGAACAAATGGAAGACGAATGAGATTCGGGGACGAATGGGATATGGGAACTGTGTGTGAGTTATTCTTGTATGAGACTGGTATAACCAGGCCAGCTATGAAGTTCGGCCACGGCCAAGGCTAATCCTCTTGGAAAGGCAGAAATGGAGAGAACCTTGAACATGCGGGGAGCATGTTTTCGCTGGAAAGACTTCTTGACTCTAGGGAAGAGTCTAACAAGAAGAGTTTCGCTATAGAGTGGGCAGGAGATCCCACTAGCGAAATGGAAACTGTAGATATGTTATATGGTCATGTATTGTTACTATATCCCAAGTGATGGTGCCTTGATCATTGTTTGTTTATGATGAGATGTATATTGTAAAAGGGGGGGGGGGGGGGGGTCCAGGGACACCTTACCTTGATGTTTAGTTCCAGTTAACTCTTGAACAACTACAGAATGACTTTAGCGACAACCGTTAGGTGAATAGGGATAGGTGAAACGTTAGATCAGACTCGCCATTCTTGATTCTCAATCTGTTTGACGGGCTGTTCTCTGAAAGGCCAGCTGACATTGGACTGAGCTTGATGCATTAATACTATCACCTTAGAGATGTTGCTCTACTTAGTTGTATAACTAGGTAGCTAGACTGAAGGTTGATTTTTCATGGATTTGATGCACATGAGCCAATGTTTGGGCCGAATACTTTCACCGATCGCTCTTACTTTCAGGTGTTGCCTGTTAGAACCAGCCTATTACTAAGTTGCCGGAAACCACTACGTGATCCATGGCGAAGGGTCACAATACCTACTTTACCACGCCTGACTGTGCTACATTATGCAAGAGGGAGAATCACCATGCATGACTCATACTCACCACGTGATTCTAGAACCCTGCTGCAGCACTAGTGGAACGAGATGGTTTGTTTTTCCATATTAGAACTGTGATTAAGACTATTTCAGAATAGAGTTCATCTACCTGAGCAATCTTGCCGGGGTATACTGAAGGTTGATTTACTACGGAGCTATGATGGCAGGCTCACTCCAGAGAGACTTACCAAGGTGGGGTAGGCGCAGCTCTGGGAGCTCATCAAGTCCAAATCAATGTGTTTCCGCCTAAACGTGGGACAGACCAGGCAAAGATTGGCCCAAACCAAAGGGGCTGTAACTACGTTGGCATTAGTGTTCGGTCATGACTAGACCCATACCAGCTTGCGTATTTTCTTACTCAAACTCGTGATGGTAGACAGGTCAACTCAACTTGGCCTTTAGGAACCTGGTATGCTGAATATGAATTAGTTCTTAATCAAACATTCGAACAACCAAGACATAGAAATATACATTATGTTTTGTTACCAAGCGCAACCATGTTTCAAGATATGTGCTGGACTCCGAGGGAGTCGGAACATGTGACTGTGTAGTGACTATTGAACTCATTTACCGAAACATTGGTGTTTTCTAGTGACTGTGTTGACTTGTTGCAGTAATGATTCATTACCCAATCAGGGGTATACAATTCTACTACGGGACCATTCGATTGGTCAATTGTTACTTCTAGGAACATCTAGAGATCAACTGGGGTCGCCTCAAGGAAGAGGGTCTCCATACCAGGCTGTACTTTGATAACTGTGAAAGTTGGTCACAGCGATTCAGTGGGACAGAGCAGACGAGTTCATCCAGCAGTCGGTGGTCCGAAGAGGTAGTTCCTCTGACATCTGATCTTAGCTCTGGGGACGGAGTGGTCTCCAAAGGTTCCAGTCATCAGTCTGGAAGAGAGCCGGGTGAGTGTCGGACCGACTGGACGGAACATCTGTCTCAAACCTGCACGTCAGCCTCATGATGAAACAAGTAGCATCTCTGTCTCTGATTCTGTCTCTAACCTATCATCTGCTATTGTAAATAGTTTATACTATCAGGGTGTTCATTTCCTACCTATTGTCTTTAGGGTAGAATAAACTTTGTTGATGTTGACTGATTCTTTGTACAGTGATTGAGTGTGGTCTCGGACTATACCTCAGGGTTCATTGTCCCAAGGGAGAAGGTAGAGAGTGGGGGTCTAGAATCTGGAGGGGCTTGTAGACTTAATTAAACCATTTGAGGTTAACCACAGAGAAAATAGTGTATCTGCCTGTCCAACCCCTGGGGTTAGAATACACGAGAATGCTAAGGATCCTTGGGCTTGGTTAATTTTCAATACCCAAGGCAAACCTGTCACAGGGGGTTTACAGCACTGTGGATCATAAGAGACAGGATTGGTCTGCGGCAAACAGCCAGACACTGCAGCCCTTGACTGATAGACAGAAGATAGCTCTCTTAAGAAACAAGGAAAGAACAACGCGTAACACTCTTAGTGAGCCGAAGCAACCTAGGAAGGAAGTGCCAAAGGTTGCCGGGCAGTGTGCAGATGACTGTTGGATAAAGTTATGTGAGTCCAATCAAAATGCAAGTGATAGGGGAATCATCAGAAGCATGTATGAAGGGATAAAGAAAGCCTGTGGTCCAATGATCAAAAGAAGTGCACCACTGAAAACCTTGACTGGAGAAATCATCGCTGATAAGAACCAGCAGATGGATAGATGGGTAGAGGACTATTTAGAGCTTTACTCAAGTGAAACTAAATTAGCGGATGATGCCCTCAACGCCATAGAGGCCCTGCCAACTCTTGACCCCCTGGACACACTCCACACCATAACAGAAATTAAGTGTGCTATAAATGAATTTGCATCTGGCAAGGCTCCAGGTAAAGATGCGATTCCAATAGAGGTTATCAGGAGTGGGCAAGACACACTCACTCTACAGATCTACCAGCCAATAGAGCTATGCTGGCGAGAAGGACAAATCCCACAGGATTTCAAAGATTTAAGCATCATAACACTGTGCAAGAACAAGGGCGATCGAAGCGACTGTAACAGATATAAGGGTATCTCACTTCTGTGTATTGTTGGGAAAGTATTTGCCAGAATAGTCAGTCCTGCGCAGACTTCAAGTCCTGGGAGATTAAGTCTACCTCGAATCACAGTGCGGATTCCGACAGAACCGGTCTGCCATTGATATGATATTCTCATTGCGACAAATGCAAGAAAAATGCCGGGAACAAAATCAACCACTGTTCATTGCCTTCATCGACCTCACAAAGGCATTAGATCTGGTCAGTCGTGAGGGTCTGTTCAAGGCAGTAAAGAAGATTGGCTGCCCAACAACTCCTCTGTCCATTGTAGACTTGTTCCACACAGGCATGAAGGGTATAATCAAGTTTGGTGGTGCAACTTCTGAAGAGTTTGAAGTCAAGAGTGGAGTTAAGCAAGGTTGTGTACTATCCCCCACCCTCTTTGGAATATACTTTTCACTTCTATTGAAACATACCTTTCGTGATCAGGATGCCGGCATATACATTCATTCACGCTCAGATGGCGGCCTTTATAATGCTCAGAGATTGAAGGCCAAGACAACAATTAGGAGGGTACTAATCAGAGAGTTGCTTTTTGCAAAAGATGCTGCAATTATGGCCCACTCTGAACAAGAATTACAACATCTACTATCTGCATACTCCAATGCTTGTTCTGAATTTGGTTTAATAATTATTTAAAAAAAAAAGACACAGATTATGTCACAAGATGCACATGGGGTACCATCAAAGTTTATTCAGGATGCCGAATTGGAGATAGTAGACCATTTTACATATCTAGGATCAAGAGATAAATAGCAAATTATCCCTGGATCAGAAAATCAACATTAAGTCCTCGTCTACAAAGCCTGTGTCCTTAGTACTCTTCTTTATGGGAATGAAACCAGGTCATCTTACTCACACCAAGAGAAACTTTTAAACAGCTTTCATATGCCGTGTCTGCGAAGAATACTTGGTATTAAGTGGCAAGACACAATCACAAATATTGAAGTATTGGAAATACCAGGTTGTGTGACGGTTTGTTCCATGCTCAGTCTTCGTAGACTTAGATGGATAGGACACGTTAGGAGGATGGATGATGGTAGAATACCAAAGGACATCTTTTTTGGTGAATTACAGATGGGTAGGAGATCTCAGGGTCGGCCTATACTACGATACAAAGATGTGTGTAAGCGGGACATGACTGATACATGTATTGATACTGCACATTGGGAGTAAGTCACCGCTGAACGTGCTGCATGGAGGGCAACTATAAGAAATGGAATAAAGACAAAGGAGAAAATGATTGCAGATAAAGCGCACACAGAGCGTGAGAGACGTAAGATGGTGCATGATGGTGGAAATGACCATGTGTTCACATGCATCCACTGTGAACGAACATTTACAGCGCGAATTGGCCTTATCAGCCACATTCGCCACCGCCATGGGTTGTAGCAGTTATTATGCCTTTGTGAAGCACAAGGTATCAAACTATCGTCTGTCAAGACGGAAAGGTGCCAATGAAATGAATGAATTCCCAAGTCCAAGGTCCTCGGTTGTATGTACATAATATGCCTTCTGTACCATGCTTCTATCTTCAGAATGAGGCAACACAGCCTCGTAAATCTGCAATCTAAACCACATTAACCTCCAGCATGCTACCCTAATGCAGACATTGTTCTCACTTCTATAGAACCATCAACCACTCTCTCTGTAAGTGTCCTGTGCTTTCAAACTCCAGGAAAAGCTACTACAGCCGTTTTCAACTGTTATCTAATCTGTGGGACAGTTATATCCCCTTTCAAATTAGAAGTCCTGGTCCGCATAAAGAACGCGTGTTCTTAAACATCCGGTGTGCTGATGCCGAAGTTAGCGGTTCAACCCCTACACCGGACAGCTGGACTACAATGTTGATATGTCGTTCTTGACTTGAAGACGTTAATTACAAGTACCTCTGAAGTCGGAGTGGATTCGCCTGATGGCGAGGAACACTTAATTGGGAAAGCTAACCCGCACGCAAAGTTCAGTCCATCACTACTATAAATAGTGTGTATGTGGACTACACTTCAATTCAAAGCGAGCGAGCAACAAAAAAAAAAAGAAAAAGAGAGAGAAGTTAGGCACCTCCTTCCTTCTGCCGCCATTCACCGGGACACCCGTGAGTCTGGGTTGAGTCCCCAACTAGGTGAACCGCAAATCATGATAGATGCTGGATTGAAGTTGGCAGCAGCCGACAGACAGTTGAATGTGGTCTCAAGTTCGCGACGGTATGAAAAAGAGGATCTCTTTATAGAATCAATGTCTATTGTCACTACCAGAATGGTCACTGCCAAGAAAAAAAAAAGCAATGGCAAACTACCCTCTTTACAGATGCCTACATAAAATGATTCGACAGCAGTTGCGAATGCAAATGGTTCCCAGAATCATCTGCACTTTCGCAGGAATAGTACTGGACTGTCCACAGTAGACAACTCCGCAGCTCTGGGAACAATAGTATCAAAAACAATCATTGTGAATAACATATGATGCGGTGTTAATTATTTTTCTGGTGTCATGTTTGTAGTTTCATTTACACATTTGCTCCTCTGAAGAAATCCCGATTTAGAGGACATATAATAATATGCCTGTGCTTGTTCGTAGGAGGACGAAACACGTTGGTGTCACGGTTAGGACATTACGTTGGCTATTGCAGGAGCGAGGTAGGACAAGGATACGGTGCCAGCTCTCATCATTCGCTATTTGGGATGAGGAGAGAGAGAGAGAGAGAGAGAAAGAGAGAGAGAGAGAGAGGACTGGACGCCTATTCCTCTCTGCACTCGGCTTATAAAATGGTTATGGTCCAGATACGTCACATCTGAACATCACAGTACGAGAGCCAACCACAATGTCGGCCCACGCCATGCCAACCTCTATGAATGACCTCTGGTTGGCCATCGTTAATCAAAAAGTTGACGTCACAAGTTCTGTTAGTTCAATCTATATTACCGCAATGATAAATACGGTAGTACTTGGTTGACCGAACACAACAATTACACTATCAATTGTGACATTGAAATATGAGCGTCAGTTCCATGAATGTATAACGACTGATAATTAGGTACATCCGACAGCTGATTCTGGCGCCTACCCTCGCCGCTCGAGTCCCAGCCAAACAAATCTATTCTTTGTAATTCCAAGGGTCACTTATAATTTCCGGGTAGAATGTTGTTTATTTAGCACGACTCTTCTAGAATGCTTCAGATTTGAAATGCGGTTCCGGAACCTGCCATTGTTCTGAAAAAGTTTTGCCACGAGGTTGGTCAAGAGCCATGCTTCGTCGTGTTTCCCGCGTTCTCATTTATTTATTGCAACCGACCATACGTAATACACTTGGTTGACTTCCTATACTCTCGTACCCAAATGCACACTTATTACTAGTGCTCTGACCTGACCTGAGAGCAATGACCTGCTGGTTTATGGAACTATGGGGCATACTGACCTAGGAACGCCAATCCCTTGCTGCACTGAGTGCCCACTGTTACAACAGAAACCATCCTTCATTGTGGAGATGGCACTTGCACGAATGGTTAATTCCCTAGTCCAAGGTCCTCGGTGGTATGTACATAATACGCCTTCTGTACCATGCTTCTATCTTCAGAATCAGGGGATACAGACTCGCAAATCTGCCGTCTAAATCACATCAACCTCCAGCTTGCAACCCTAGTGCAGACATTGTTCTCACTTCTATAGAACCATCAACTTCTCTCTCTCTCTCTCTCTCTCTCTCTCTCTCTCTCTCTCTCTTTGTGTGTCTCTCTCTCTGTCTCTGTGTGTGTGTGTGTGTGTGTGTGTGTGTGTGTGTGTGCAAGTGTCCTGTACTTTCAAGCCCAAGGGAAAGCTACTACAGCCGTTTTTAACTGTTATCTAATTCGCTGGGTCCTCTATCAAAAGAGGGATAAAGGGGAAAACAAAGGGGGGAGGGGGTGGGATTTCCAAGAGATTACTGAGAAACTACGCTCTGCTGGAGGATAGAAGCAGATGAAGAAGAATGAACAGGAGAAGGAGGAGGGATGCAACTATCGTAACCAAACCGCTGAAGCAAATAGCCATGGAACAAGGCGCCTAACTGACTCAGTGCCGAACATGGTGCACGATTAAATAAACAATTATCATAATGTAAATTTACTTCCATTCACTGAGCATTGAAACTGCGGAAGATACCAGGAAACGAAACAAATAACACAGTGACCCTAGTACAGCGATATATCGTTCTTCTGTCCAAATGAGAGGTCACATCTGGCGATACATTTTCCTTTGGCATTGAATCAGTGAATAGAGACCGCTTGATGGCGCGGGTGAGGGGGGGGGGGGGGGGTGGCAGTCCAGCATTACCACAAGCAAGGGATTATGGGATAGGGTCATTCACATCTTCTGGGCCTGGATACACGAGGATAGGAGATTGTCAGTCCAGCATTACCACAAGCAAAGGATTATGGGATAGAGTCAGTCACATTTCCTAGGTCTGGATACACGAGGATAGGAGAATGTCAGTCCAGCATTACCACAAGCAAGGGATTATGGGATAGAGTCAGTCACATTTCCTAGGTCTGGATACACGAGGATAGGAGATTGTCAGTCCAGCATTACCACAAGCAAGGGATTATAGGATAGGGTCAGTCACATTTTTTAGGTCTGGATACACGAGGATAGGAGAATGTCAGTCCATCATTACCACAAGCAAGGGATTATGGGATGGGGTCAGTCAGATTTTCTAGGCCTGGATGCGCGGAGGAATGGATGGCCAGTCTTTCTCTCACTTAGTGTTGAGAAGTAGGAGAAGTGCCTGGGGGTTCTTGGCAAAAACTAATGGTCGGCGTTTGGTGCAGGAGAGCCTGGCGTATGATAACACTACATCTAGCTTAAGAATGGAGGTGGAGGCGGTCAGTGCAGCTTTCCGCTGGATAGAAAACACGATACATACACACATTGTGATTGTAACTGACTCAGAAAGCATGCTGAGAAGGGTGAGAACAGGCAGGCTTCGTGCAGAGTGGCTTGCTTCGCTTCGGAGGTCGCGGGTAGTGGGCATAACCTGGATCTTTTCTCCTGGGCATGCCGGTGTGCTGGGGAATGAACAGGCGGACAGATTGGCTGGCTCGGCAAAATTTGGTGGAGTATTGGTGTATGACAAGGCAGACGTGGTTGCGGTCTTGTGGGAGCACGTGTACACCTCGGAGGAGCAGATGGATCACCATGGTCTGGTAAGAATGAGACAGCGAGGTGTGACGAGGGGATCTGGCCGACGCTCAACGCTCGGAGGAAAGGCGAGACGGACATATAATCAGATTGCCACTGGAACTATTAGTGTTGGAACTCTTCGCTGGCTGCTGAGGATGGGGACGGAGCGCTTATGGGAATGTCCCGAGTGCTGTGATGTCGGTTCCTAAACCAATCAATCAATCAATCAATCAATCAATCTCTCACTTAGTGAGACAACGAACGCTGGCATTGAACTCTCACCCGAGCGCACTCTTGATTTTATCAGCGTAACTACCTATCAACCACGCTAACAGGCCCGAATTTTAACTACTGACACTGATTTAATAAGGTTTGCAATTCTGTCATTCAATCAATCAATCAGGTGCCGTCTCCACAATGAAGGTTGGCTGCAGTGGATCTCCAACACTGTCACTCGCCCTGACTGTACATTCTGTCAGGCTGATGTTCGTCCTTCTCTTGATGTTATCTTCCCACCCGTATCGTTTTCAACCTCTTGCTCGCTTGTCTTCAACCTTCCCCTCCAGTATGGTTTTAATCAGAGTTTTATGTCTTTTAACGTGACCGAAAAATTTCACTTGCCTCTGTTTCTGTCATTAAATGCACATAGTTCCCGTGTACTTGTAAATGGTTATAATTTACTTGCATTTCTCCGACGCAATAGTTTAAAGTGGGCACTACTATCAGGTCATGACCCTATACACCCCATCCTGAATGAGAGTTAACAATTGTCGCTTTTTTTCCGTTGGCTCACTTTCAACTCAAGTGTAGTCCGTACACAGGCTACTTCTTCTAGTGCACTCGACTGATTTGTGCGTGAGCATTAGCTGTACCTATTACCAGCGTCTCTTATCCATTCGGCCATGCTGACCTCCTGATGTGGAGATAAACTGTGGAGTGTTTTGTGGACATTTAGATAACACAAGTGGTGGTGAAATGTTTGCTGGATGTAATACACGTGACTAAAGACCAGTAACAGCCAAACATACTGTATAATAGCGTTTTCTAACGATTGTAAATAATAACAATAATACAGGGTGTATTTTTTATGACTTTGCAGTGTTTGAAAATATTGCCGGTCCAAGTTTTGTATTTACCTATTATGTTGTATGAACTTTACAGAGGGTGAATACAAAACATGGACCGGCAATATTTTCAAACACTGCACAGTCATTAAAAATACACCATATAAAACATCGTATGGAGGTCGGCATGGCCGAAAGGATAAACGCGATCGTTCTTAAACATCCGGTGTGCTCAAATCAAGGGCGAGAAGTCAACATTTTCGTCCAACTGTCCGGTGTAGGGGTTGAACCCGCTACCTCGACATCAGCACACCGGAAGTTTAAGAGCAAGCGCTCTTATCCATTCGGCCGTGCTGACCTCACTTCATGATGATGTGGTTACTATTTGCCTACACTAAGCTTTACATTTAATTGTTGTGTAAATGTCACTGTGGCCTGTGCATACGGGTCCTTATCGTTTTACCAAACCCCCGTGTTGCAACGACTAGGTGAAATACTGCCGTGTAGCCAAAAGTAGCCACACAGGAATACAAGTTAAAAGGAAATACTGCCATGCCACACTGGAATACAAGTCAAAGGGAAATATTGCCATGTAGCCACACTGGAATACAGGTTAAAGGGAAATATTGCCATGTAGCCACACTGGAATACAAGTTAAAGGAAAATACTGGCATGAAGCCACACTGGAATACAAGTTAAAGGAAAATACTGACATGAAGCCACACTGGAATACAAGTTAAAGGGAAATACCGCCACTTAGCTACACTGGAATACAAGTTAAAGAGAAATACTGCCATTTAGCCACACTGGAATACAAGTCAAAGGGAAATATTGCCATGTAGCCACACTGGAATACAAGTTAAAGGGAAATATTGCCATGTAGCCACACTGGAATACAAGTTAAAGGAAAATATTGGCATGAAGCCACACTGGAATACAAGTTAAAGGAAAATACCGCCACTTAGCTACACTGGAATACAAGTTAAAGGAAAATACCGCCACTTAGCTACACTGGAATACACGTTAAAGGGAAATACTGACATGAAGCCACACTGGAATACAAGTTAAAGGGAAATACTGACATGAAGCCGCACTGGAAATCAAGTTAATGGGAAATACTGTCATGCCACACTGGAATACAAGTTAAAGGGAAATACTGTCATGCCACACTGGAATACAGGTTAAAGGGAAATACTGCCATGTAGCGACACTGGAATACAAGTTAAAGAAAATACTGACATGAAGCCACACTGGAATACAAGTTAAAGGGAAATACTGACATGAAGCCACACTGGAATACAAGTTAAAGGAAAATACTGACATGAAGCCACACTGGAATACAAGTTAAAGGAAAATACTGACATGAAGCCACACTGGAATACAAGTTAACGGGAAATACTGTCATGCCACACTGGAATACAAGTTAAAGGGAAATACTGACATGAAGCCACACTGGAATACAAGTTAAAGGGAAATACTGACATGAAGCCACACTGGAATACACGTTAAAGGGAAATACTGACATGAAGCCACACTGGAATACAAGTTAAAGGGAAATACTGTCATGCCACACTGGAATACAGGTTAAAGGGAAATACTGCCATGTAGCCACACTGGAATACAAGTTAAAGAAAATACTGACATGAAGCCACACTGGAATACAGGTTAAAGGGAAATACTGACATGAAGCCACACTGGAATACAAGTTAAAGGAAAATACTGACATGAAGCCACACTGGAATACAAGTTAAAGGGAAATACTGACATGAAGCCACACTGGAATACAAGTTAAAGGGAAATACTGACATGAAGCCACACTGGAATACACGTTAAAGGGAAATACTGACATGAAGCCACACTGGAATACAAGTTAAAGAAAATACTGACATGAAGCCACACTGGAATACAGGTTAAAGGGAAATACTGACATGAAGCCACACTGGAATACAAGTTAAAGGAAAGTACTGACATGAAGCCACACTGGAATACAAGTTAAAGGGAAATACTGACATGAAGCCACACTGGAATACAAGTTAAAGGGAAATACTGACATGAAGCCACACTGGAATACACGTTAAAGGGAAATACTGACATGAAGCCACACTGGAATACAAGTTAAAGGAAAATACTGACATGAAGCCACACTGGAATACAAGTTAACGGGAAATACTGTCATGCCACACTGGAATACAAGTTAAAGGGAAATACTGCCATGTAGCCACACTGGAATACAAGTTAAAGAAAATACTGACATGAAGCCACACTGGAATACAAGTTAAAGGGAAATAACGCCACTTAGCTACACTGGAATACAAGTTAAAGAGAAATACTGCCATTTAGCCACACTGGAATACAAGTCAAAGGGAAATATTGCCACTTAGCTACACTGGAATACAAGTTAAAGGGAAATACTGTCATGCCACACTGGAATACAGGTTAAAGGGAAATACTGCCATGTAGCCACACTGGAATACAAGTTAAAGAAAATACTGACATGAAGCCACACTGGAATACAGGTTAAAGGGAAATACTGCCACTTAGCTACACTGGAATACAAGTTAATGATAGTGGTATGTCGATAACAGGACGTCGCAATCAGCCAAAGCTTTTTTTTTTTTTGCGGTCATTCAAGAAGCAAATGAAAAAGGTTATCCAGCATTTTCATTTCGTAAATATAGGGAGGCATTCCAATTTCGTAAATATAAAGTGGTTTTATCATTTCTTCAATACGTGGCTCCGCTCCTATTATGTAACTACAGTGGGTTATTCAGCATTTTCATTTCTTAAATAAAGGGAGGCATTCCTATTTCTCAAATATAAGGTTACTTTCCTGTTTTGTAAATATAAGGCTTCTTGTCCTTTCTATACACACAGGACGTTGCAATCAACCCTAGGTTTATTTTCAAGTCAATTTATGTTCGGTAATTTGCCATTGCTTTCTGGACGAGAAGTCGGCGTTTAAGCCCAGCTTAATGCCGGTGTATAATTTGAATCGCTTACCTCGTCATTAGCACACCAGAAGTTTAAGATCGAGCGCTCTTATCCTTTCTACCACGTCGATGACTCGTGGAACATAATTCTTCTCACATAATTCTTTTCCATTTCGTTAATATACGGCAGCTTTCCCACTTCGTAAATATAAGGCTACTTTCCTATTTCGATAAAAAATAATGCTGCTTTCCTGTTCTACAAAATATATGGAAGTTTTACTATTTTGTAATTCTAAGTCGATTTTTCTGTTTCGTAATTATGCATATCGTCCTTCCTATTTTATAATTGAATATATCGACTGTCCTATTTTGTAATTATACATATCGAATTTCCTATTCCATAATTATACATATTGACTTTCCTATTTTATAATTATCTATGTCGAATTTCCTATTTCGGATCTAGGCGTGGCGGCTTTGGTATTTCGCAATTGCATGTGAGGACATTTGTAGTTTACACATGTAACAACTTACCTCAAACCGCGGGACATCACGGAATGTGCGACCGGCTTGTCCAATGAAAAGACTTGAACCAGGCTCAACGGCCAGATTCCGCACCCTTCTTGACCACAAAACAGTATCAACAGACTGGCAGTTGACGTACAAGGTGATTTCTGAATCTTCTACTTTCAGGCCCAACTTTGTCCATCGGCCTACGATGGACGGGATCGTGAAGTTGGCTATAACTTCCGACTGAATCGCTAATCTAGAATTGGGTGTGTAGTACAACACAAACCTCTGATTGCCTTCATCTGCAGCTTCGATGAGAACACCCAACTGAATTATCGTGGAAAAGGGATTGACCACAGCAAAAATATACCCTGGTGTCTTTTGGTAGGTTTTAATGCTCATAATCAATGCGAACTCTGAGTACAGCGGTTGGCGGAAGTAGATGCCTGCGTCATCTCGTATTTCTGCTTCTTTGCTGAGTTGAAATGCCGGGTATCCGCTGCTATCTGTGCCGTAGGAGACTCCTTTGGGGTGTTTTATATTGGGGACGCCAACTGCTGCAAGGATGTCTATCTCTTGCGTGGATACGGCATCTGCAAATAGATAACAAAGGAAAGATATTGACTTGGCCTCTACTGTCAGACGTGTATTCGAGTCTTTGAATAAATCATATATAACCTTAGCATGAAAATAACAACAAACATGACCAGTAGTAGGAAAATCCAATGGTTGCGTGAATTACGAAGACTGCCATATTTATTAGGCCTGAGTGCACGCTGAAATAGGTCTTTCGCGGGTGGAAAGGCCAGTCATTCGCTCGCGTAGAGAACAGCGAGTGCAGGCACCGAAACCTCGTTCCACCGCGTTCATACCTTTGTCAGGGTAGCGTCATAGGCTTTACACAAACACGTACACTTTGTCAGGGTTCAGAGTGTCTTCTTCCCCCTTGTCGTTCGTTCGATTGTTTTTTTTAAAATTTTTATTTTGGACGTAATTTCACTATGTCAGTTTACAGCTGAGCTGCGATATTTGCGCCTTTCGTGTTAAGGTAATCTTTATTCCTCTAGCTAGTGTTACTATCCACTATGAATCTCTTGATGTCTGTTCTGTTTTCTTTTCCCCCATAGGTTTTATTTATAAAGTTTGTGGTCATTAATTTTAACCGGCACCTGGTCGTCTTGATAGTTTCTTACATTGTGCTTCAGGAAAGGCACAATAACTACAACCCTTGGCAGTAGCGAATGTAACTGATAAGACCAATCCGCTATAAATGTTTTGTTTGTCCACAATGGATGCATGTGAACATATTATGGGCATTTAAACCATCACTCACCATCTGACGTCTCACACGCTCGGCTTGTGCCACATCTGCAATAATTTTCTCATTTGCTTTTATTATTCCATTTCTTTTCCCTCCATGCAAAGCGATCAATGGCGACTTGGTACCTATTTTACCGACTAGGTCAATGGGCAAAAACTATCTCCGCCTCAAAGGGAATTCAAGTAAGACTCCCTGGCCGACAGGAAAGTAAGCTAACCAATATGTTAGCGCGGATACTGGCTTCCTAATTAGACAACCATTAGCAAACTATTATCAAACTTAGAGACTGAAATCAATACTATGGGCAGGGAATACATGAGGCTGCTGGGGAGAGCTAAGGCTTGGAGTGAGTTGGTCGAGATCTTATCCTAATGGGTGATAAATAGCGAAAGAAGAAAAGGAAGCTAAATTAAATGCGAGCTTTCACGATGTTCATGCTGGCATTAGGGCAATTAAACTTTCCGTAGGTGAGAGAAGGTGTCAGGTCTTAGTCAGATATGACTGAGCTACCGTATAACAGTAGACGGTACTACCTGGTTTCTGTTAGCGCTGAACGTTGGGCGGCGCTTACCAAACCCGACACCCCACATTGTGCCAACGGCTTCGGGCGGAAGAGCGCAATTGGGAGGGTACAAGCCTTACCCTGGTGCGAGGAAATGCAAGCTAAAGACAAAATGTCATGGCAGGGCAGACCAGGCCCTAAGCCTTGGTTGGCGACTGGTCTAGGATCGAAGCTCCGACAGGCGGTCAGTTAGAGCATTGCTTTGCTGATCCGGCAGCTTCTGCAGCTTGTCTTGTTCCAGATGTAGGGGTGTTACCTTTCCTCTGGAGTAAACTAGGCAGGCCGAGAGAGGGATCATGCTGCATGGGCAACACATGATCTCTATATTTTAGCCCAGGCTTTGTGCTATGGAGAGGCAATAACTCCATCCCTGGTCTTAACTGGTCTCGGAATCAAAGCGAGAGGCAACTGTTACGGGTTATAAGTCCTTGTCAGTTGGCGTAGACATGGGGCGCCACGCGTTGCCTCTGACGGTGGGAGACACCTATAGGTGTCACTGATCAGCTACCGCCCGCCTCAAGCTGGGCAGCCCCCAGCCAATTGGGTGCTGATCCGCCACAGCCTGCCTGCTTCAATGGGTGCTTGGGGCTAGGACAAAATCTGAATCGCAGGCTGTAAAACCAATGCACCAGGTACAAACAAAAATAAAAATAGAAACCTCAAGCTACGGCTTGCAACCTGGAACGTGAGAACCATGTGTCCAGGATTTTCCACTGACTTGACCAATATTGACGATGTGAGAAAAACGGCTGTGATTGATGCCGAACTCAATCGTCTAAACATTGATATTGCTGGCCTGCAGGAGACTCGCCTCGCTGAGGAAGGGTCACTCAGGGAAAACAACTACACCTTTTTCTGGAAGAGTAGAGGGCAGGCAGAATAAAGGCAACACGGTGTGGGCTTTGCAGTGAAGAATTCGCTACTGGGAATGATTGAAATTCCAGCAGGAGGAAATGAAAGACTATTATCCCTGCGCTTGGCAACCTCTTGTGGGTTTGCCACCATTATTACTGCATATGCACCGACACTCAATTCCTCTGATGATGTGAAGGATTCGTTCTATGAGGAGTTAGACTCCGTGATCAAGGCAGTTCCAAAATCTGACTACATTTATATGCTCGGTGACTTCAATGCTCGTGTGGGCAAGGACTCGAGTTCATGGCCAGTGTGCCTTGGAAAATACAACATCGGTCGCATGAATGAAAATGGGCAAAGGCTGCTGGAGCATTGCACCAGTAATGACCTATGTATTACAAACTCCTTTTTTAAAACAAAAGAGATGCATAAGGTCACATGGAAACATCCAAGATCCGGCCATTGGCACCAGCTGGACTTCATCATCACACGGAGACAACATCTGAACCATATATCATTGACTCGTAGTTACCACAGTGCTGACTGTGATACGGATCATTCTTTGGTTGTTGCAAGGGTTAGACTGAGACCAAAGAGAATCTACACAGCTAAACACAAATCTAGCCTCAGGATTAATATTATTAACACTGATGATCCTGAAAAGTGCTTTCAGTTTCAACAGCAACTTGAAGACGCTTTCACTGATACACCAGAAAATTGTACAGTAAATGAAAAGTGGGGTCAAATTAAGGAAACTCTTTATAAAACTGCCGTAGGGGTTTACGGCACTGTGGATCATAAGAGGCAGGACTGGTTTGCGGCCAACAGCGAGACTCTGCAGCCCTTGATTGATAAGAAGAAGAAAGCTCTCTTAAGAAACAAGGAAAGACCAACGCGTAACACTCTGAATGAGCTTAGGCAAGCTAGGAAGGATGTGCAAAAGGCTGCCAGGCAGTGTGCAAATGATTATTGGATCAAGTTATGTGAGTCCATTCAAATCGCAAGTGATAAGGGAGACATAAGAAGCATGTATGAAGGAATAAAGAAAGCCTGCGGTCCAGTGATCAAAAGAAGTGCACCATTGAAAACCTTGACTGGAGAAATCATCACTGATAAGAAACAGCAGATGGACAGATGGGTAGAGCACTATTTGGAGCTTTACTCAAGTGAGACCAAACTAGCGGATGATGCCCTCAACGCCATAGAGGCCCTACCAACTCTTGACCACCTGGACACACTTCCCACCATAACAGAAGTTAAGTGTGCTATAAATGAACTTGCATCTGGCAAGGCTCCAGGTAAGGATGGGATTCCAATAGAGGTTATCAGGAGTGGGCAAGACACACTCACTATACAGATCCACCAGCTAATAGAGCTATGCTGGCGTGAAGGACAAGTCCCACAGGATTTCAAAGATTCAAGCATCATAACTCTGTACAAGAACAAGGGCGATCGGAGTGACTGCAACAACTATAGGGGTATCTCACTTCTGTGTATTGTTGGAAAAGTATTTGCCAGAATTGTTCTGCGCAGACTTCAAGTCCTAGGAGATCAAGTCTACCCCGAATCACAGTTTGGCTTTCGACAGAACCGGTCTACCACTGATATGATATTCTCATTGCGACAAATGCAAGAAAAATGCCGTGAACAGAATCAACCACTGTTTATTGCCTTCATCGACCTCACAAAGGCATTTGATTTGGTCAGTCGTGAGGGTCTGTTCAAGGCACTAAAGAAGATTGGCTGCCAACCAACTCTTCTGTCCATTGTGGAATCGTTCCACACAGGCATGAAGGGTATAATCAAGTTTGATGGTGCAACTTCTGAAGAATTTGAAATCAAGAGTGGAGTTAAGCAAGGTTGTGTACTAGCTCCCACCCTCTTTGGAATATACTTTTCACTTCTACTGAAATATGCATTTCATGATCAGGATGGTGGTATATACATTCACTCACGCTCAGATGGCGGCCTCTACAATGCTCAGAGATTGAAGGCTAAGACCAAAATTAGGAGGGTCCTGATCAGAGAGTTGCTTTTTGCAGATGATGCTGCAGTTACGACCCACTCTGAGGAAGAATTGCAATGTCTACTATCTGCATTCTCCAATGCTTGTTCTGAATTTGGTTTAACAATTAGCAAAAAGAAGACACAGATTATGTCACAAGGTGCACATGGGGTACCATCAATCTTTATTGACGACGCCGAACTAGAGATAGTAGACCATTTTACATATCTAGGATCAGTGGTAAATAGCAAATTATCCCTAGATCAGGAAATCAACATCCGGATTGGTAAGGCAGCAACAACAATGAACAGGTTAAGAAAAAGAGTCTGGGAGAACAGGAAGCTTACTGCCAAAACAAAAGTCCTTGTCTATCAAGCCTGTGTCCTTAGTACTCTTCTCTATGGCAGTGAAACCTGGACAACTTACTCACACCAAGAGAACAACTTAAACAGCTTTCATATGCGGTGTCTGCGAAGAATTCTTGGTATTAAGTGGCAAGACAAAATCACAAATACTGAAGTATTGGAAAGATCAGGTTGTGTGACAGTTTATTCCATGCTCAGTCTTCGTAGACTTAGATGGATAGGACATCTTAGGAGGATGGATGATGGTAGAATACCAAAGGATATCTTTTTTGGTGAATTACAGATGGGTAAGAGATCTCAGGGTCGGCCTCTACTACGATACAAAGATGTGTGTAAGCGGGACATGATTGATACAGGCATTGATAATGCACATTGGGAGCAAGTCGCCGTTGAACGTGTTGCATGGAGGGCAAATATCAGAAATGGAATAAAGTCAAAGGAGAAAATTATTGCAGAAAAGTCACACACCAAGCGTTTGAGACGTAAGATGGTGCATGATGGTGGAAATGACCACGTGTTCACATGCACCCACTGTGAACGGACATTTACAGCGCAAATTGGCCTTATCAGTCACACTCGCTACCGCCATAGTTAAAAGTTATTATGCCTTTTTAAAGCACAAACTATCGTCTGTCAAGACGGCAAGGTGCCAATGAGCTGAGAGAACATTGAGCTGGCAAACTGGTGTCTCCCTTTTAAAAAATGGGGGTGGGGAGGAAGCGGGGATATTTGTTTCGCTACATGTGCTACTTCCTGTATTTGTAAATCGACATCAAAGAAGGCGAAAAGAAATCTTGACGTTTCCGCGCCTTGTTGCCATTAGTTTCCGGTACACGTGGTCTGCGATGTATTCCTGCCGAAATCTCAGTTTAGTCAGTTATCCCAGCCCCTTTTTGTATTCGCCGTTTCAATTCGCTGTTGATTACAAATTCCTCACAAGACTGTAATCATTTAGCTGACGTCAGCGCCGTGCTGTATTTTATTCAATTTCGCCGTTTCGTGCCGTTTCGTTTGCCATAAGAGAACGGTATTTCACAGGCCGGACTCCCTGGCGAACGCGTTAAGGACGCTGTTCGTAATCCCGTATACCCACGTACAAAATACAGCTGCGCGAGATTCGGCAGCGGATCGCGTCGCGTTGGTTTCTTACGGAAAGGTATGTGAGCCGGTCGTTCAGAAAGCAATGGCAAACTACTGAAAATTTGCCAAGACATCAAAAGCAGCTGAAAAATTCTGGGGTTTGCCTGCAATGTCCTGTAATTTCGGACATGAAAATTAAAATAAAAATTCACAGAGCTATTCTTACAGCACTTCATCTGTGAATAGTAATTGTTTCGCATATACTAGGTGTTGTCTTTATATGGTGGGATGCTGGGCATAATTGTAAAATAAATAGCATCAAGGCGCTTTACAAACTGCATCATAATGACGTATTATACTAGTAGTATAGGCCAGTGTCAGAGTCTCACCCGGAGTTACAACGCGTTGTCTGTACCAACGCCAGACAATGTAACGCTGAACTATGATAAACACTACAGTTATAACGCGGCGTCGTCGACAACGCCAGGCAATCAACACTGAGCGATGCTAAGCAGTCGGGGGTCAGCTGAAACACAGCGTGAACATTGGGGGTCACGCAAGCTGACTCGAGCACAACTGCCGCGTGTGCTAAAAGGCCAATTAGACTGGGCTTGGGCGCCGAACTGGACAGACGTGTGAATGCGACCTGAGAGTTTGTGCATGTATTGATAGCTAGCCTGTATGACCGTTGGAGATGAAACGCCTGTGTGTTTGACTTGTAAGTGGAGTGCATTGATGTAGTATTATATTGATGTATTGATTGCTTGTATTTATGCTCTATTTGATATTGTTAATTGTGATTGCGCGAAGCCTGTATTGTTTCTGATGTGTGCAGTGCGCGAATAAAGAGTGCGAATTATATCATCGGGTATTCGCGTCGCGTTATTTGATAATCATATTTAGTATCACACTTGTCAAGAAACGAGCCACATTTCTTGCTCTACGCAAGACTCTGACAAGTGTGAACGTGTCTAACCCTAACCCCGCGAACGTGGTGACTGTTGTCGGGTTGTTTGAATCAATTGTTTGTATAAAGTGCGAGTTTTGAACAAATGCGAGCGTGTAGGTAATAAATTAACAGATAAATTCTATCTTTCGGGTTGATTTATTGGAACCATAAGTGCGTCTTTGGACTTAGTAAATTTTCAACCGATTTAGTGAAGTAGATAAAAACAAAAATGGCGGCCATGTCCTTGAATGTCATTGAGTAGAAGTAGTGTAAGCGGAAAGTCTGGAAAGTGTGAAAAGAGAGTTGTTCAGTGTGGTGAAACGACTAACAACAATACTTGACGACATACAAGCCTACAAAAACTTAAGTGACATTACATACACCAAACACTTGCACATGTTCTAATTTCTCTTGTTCCAAAAACAACAGGTTGTTTGGTGTCATCTACACCTGTCCCTTGTAAACTCCGAATTTTTTGTCAACCTGAATTAACAACCAGTGTGGGTTCGGGCAGTACTGTGCAGCCATTGTCCGACACATTGTCTCAGGAGTACTCGAGTATAAAAATTTTTTTCCCTTCCTTATACTTTCGTTCATCAGGCCTAAACATAAGCTATAATATTAAGTACTGTAAACTTTTGAACTTAAATTACTAACAACATTATTAATTTTGTGTCTATCTATTTCATCATACATTTTGTTCATCGTGTCTAGTTTAAACGAATACATCGAAATGGGTTTAAAGATGAACCTTTCTGGTGAAGAGTTAAGGGCCTGGAGTGAGGAAATGTTTGCAGAATATAAGGTTAATGAACGGGATGAGAGAGCAGCCGAAATATCTTTTAAACAGGCAGAATCGGAAACTGCTTTAAAACTTAAGCAAGCAGAAACAGATGCAGAAATAAGAAAAGCCGAAATTATAGCTCAGAGCAAAAGAGTGGAATTTGAGGTACAGCAAAAAATTAAACAGCTGAAAGCAGACACTTCCAAAGAAAAGGAAGATGGAAAATCTGACAAAGATCAGCCATACAAGAAATACCAAGGACTGATTAAAAGTTATACCACAGGTGATTGCATAGCAGCCTTCACTCAAAATTTTGAATGTATTATGGATCATTACCAGATCCCAAAGTCAGAATGGAGTATAATATACATGAGAAGTCTTTCTGGGGAACCTCTGAAAGTGATAGAGTCTATTCCAAATGACCTGAAGAAAGATTATCAGTATATTAAGACAACAATTATGTCTCATTTTCTGCTAGATGAAGCAGGTTACAGAGAACAGTTTGGTAAATTGTCTCCTAAACCAACACAAACGTTCTCTGATTACATCTCAGAAATACAGAATGTTTTTTCTAAGTGGCTGTCAGCAGTCAAAGTGAATGGTAATTTTGATAGATTGACAGATCTTATTTTGAGAGATAAAATTATTACATCTCTCCCACCTCCATTTTCAAAATTTCTATTGGAATGTCAGTGTGAAAGTGTACAACAGATTGAAAGTTGTGGCTCAGGTTATTTTTCAGCCAATAAACAATGTTTCATTACTGGTCTGACTAGCACAGACTTTGTAGCAGCCGCTACATATGATAGATCTAAGTCAGTGCCCTACAACAAACAAAAGCCCTATAGGCAATCTGCTGTACAGGTTAATCAATGCAAATATTGCCACTTATCACACAACGAAAGTGAAATGTGTGACCAACATCCTGGATACATGTCTTACCTACAAAACTACATAGCGAAGCAAGACAAAGAAAGAAAGGTCTACAGACGTGTCACCAAATGCTTCCTTTGTAAGGCTTTCGGCCATTGGCGGAAAGATTATAAAGCCAAAGCTATGTCCAGAAAGGCTAATGCAGCCATGATTGATAGTTCTTCCTCAGAAGATGAAAGCGTAGAAGATCACCCTGTAAACGCAGCACATTCTATTGATGTGTTTCAACACGACAAATGTACTATCTGTGATCAATTTCATGAGGATGGCATTTTGACATGCGGCCATTCCATACCTGTTACAAATGAGGAAGCCAATTTAGTAGTCATCTCCCAAGGTAAATTAAATATCCACCATGGGTATATTAATGATAGAGCTGCCACCGTTTTACGTGATAACGGCAGTACCCTCATTGGCATTAAGAGAGACTATATCTTACCATCATAATATAGTGGTAAATATGTTACATGCAGAACTTTCTCGGGTAACATCGAGAGATACCCGCTTGCATGGGCATACATAAGTACACCATTTCTTACAGGAAAGGTCAAATGCGCAGCATTAACTAATCCTTGTTGCGATGTAATCATTGGTAACCTTCCTGAGGTAAATGATATGCCACATGACAGTATTATATCCACTGTCACTTGTAACATTGATAATACCATTTACCTTCATCACAAATCACCATTCATGATGTATTACCACCTGTAAATGAATGTATGTATGCCAATCCGGCAACGCCAGCACATGAATGTAATTGTTTGAATGTAACACCAAGTTGTAATGTAAATGATAACCTTGATATTACAAATGCAGTAACCAGATCTACTGCTCAAATGCAAGATCGAATCGATCAGACAGAGGCTTTACAGCTAATAAGCCCAGTTGTAACATCTCCTGAAACAACCAGGGAGAAATTTATAACAGCTCAAAAAGCCGATCGATCTTTGTGGAAGTATTTTAAACTAATAGGCCAAAAGCCACGAGTAGCAAAGAACGCTAAATGGTATTTTGCTCTGAAAAACGGAATTCTGACACGGTACTATACCAAAGGTTCTAGCACTACAGAACAAACGGTGCTACCTTCAGAAAACCGCAACCAAGCATTACAGCTAGCGCATGACATACCCTTTGCAGGGCATATGGCGTATGCTAAAACACGAGCAAGGTTACTTACTCAATTCTATTGGCCTAAATTTTGCAGTGATACCAAACTGTATTGCAGATCGTGTGACATCTGCCAAAAACTTGTTAAAAAGGGGAAACACCCGCAAGCAGAACTGCAAATCACTGATTTGGCAAGTAGACCGTTTGAAAAGATCTCGGTCGATATAGTTGGTCCTCTTAACCACATAACATCGAGAGGAAACAAATATATTATAACAATAATTGATTTATGTAGTCGGTGGCCAGAAGCCATTCCGATGAAGAACATAACTTCCAAAGACATCATGGAAGTATTCTTCCATATTTTTGCAAGGGTAGGATTCCCTGATACCATCCTTTCAGATCGGGGTAGTCAGTTTATTGCCACAGCTACACAAGCCTTTACTAAGATGTTGGGGGTGAAGCAATGTTTTAACAGCCCATACCACCCACACTCCACGGGTATCATAAAAAAGATTAACGGATATCTTAAACATATGCTCTCAAAAGTAACCCAAGAACATCCCGACGATTGGGACACGTATCTACCTGCTATTTTATTTGCATATAGGGAAGTGCCACATTTCAGCACTGGATTCTCACCATTTGAAATTGTATATGGGGCCAAACCACGCGGCCCATTATCATTGTACCAGTCTATGTTGACTGAAAGTAAAACTATATCTACACCCATTTCATCGTATGAACATGTAACATCATTGCGCGATAGAATCATGAGATCATGTATGTTAGCGAAAGAAGCACTACAAAAATCTGGTGCTATCTACCGACAATACGCTAACAGAGGAAATAGAACAATTACTCTGACGCCAGGACAGGACGTTCTTCTTCTATTGCCAAGTGACAGACATCTTCTCACAGACTCATGGCAAGGACCGTTTAAAGTGTTACGACAAATTTCGACAGTAGATTACGACATTGCAATTAGGGACAAACACACAATTTTTTCATATTACCATGCTTAAACCATATTACCACAGGGACGACGAACAAGTAGAGACTACAGCAAGCACAACAATAGTGGACCAGACAGACGACAACGATGCTGACGAGATACCAACACCAGTACTGGACATGACAACAAATCTACAGGACATAAAGGTAAATCCCAAGCTGACGCAGACACAGACCGACAGTTGAAGACAAGTGTTACAAGAATACAGTACAATTTTTTCTAACAACCCAGGACAGACAGACTTAGTGCATCATCATATTATTTTGACGTCTGACATCCCAATAAAATGCAGACCATATTCCATTCCTATACACTACAAAGACAAATTACACCAAGAAATTATTGATTTAGAAGCAAACCATATCATCCGACGTTCACAATCACATTTTTGTTCACCGATTGTCATTGTGAGAAAAAAGGACAACACAATAAGACTCTGTGTTGACTATAGGAAACTCAACAGCATTACACAGTTGGATTTAGAACCAATGAGCAACTGTGAAGACATACTAACTGAACTGACTGACTCACGTTACTTTACTAAACTTGACATGACAAAAGGTTACTGGCAAATACCTGTACATGCTGACAGCATATATCTGACAGCATTTGCCACACCCTGGGGACTATACGAATGGTGCAAGTTGCCATTCGGGCTAGTTAATGCTCCAGCAACATTTGTCAGAATGACAAGACGACTTTTGACAGGCATTTCTAACATCATTTGGTACATGGACGACATTTGCATACATACAAAGAACATGACAGACCACATAACAGCACTACAGCAGACATTCGACAGGATTAGACAACATGGACTGACAATAAAACCATCCAAAGTTGATATAGCCTTTCAAGAAATTTCATTTTTGGGCTATAAGATCTCAAATGGCTTTATATCAACTGACGATAACATCATGTCTAGAATTTTGAAATTGTCGCTTCCGACAACCAAGAAAGAGTTGCGAAGTGTGTTAGGTCTTTTGAATTATTATAGACAATTTATTCCTCATTTTGCTGAATTGACCAAATGTTTCACTGATTTACTAACAAACAAACATCCTAATGTCATTGTAAACAGCGAATGTTTAAGGCCTGCATTTGCGAAAGTACTATCTTATTTTTCCAGTGAACCTATTCTAAAATTACCCGATCTTAGCACTATTTTCAGGCTAAGATGCGATGCGAGCTCCGTAGCCATTGGAGGGGTACTGCTTCAAGAGCACGACCAAATATTGTACCCTGTATACTACGTCTCTCGAAAATTGAACACCAGTGAACGAAATTACAGCACGCCGGAACTTGAAGCCCTCGCTCTTGTGTTCTCGGTACGTAAACTTTCAAAATTTCTTTTAGGTAAACACTTCATTATAGAAACAGACAATAGTCCGTTGACATTTATCACCAGTGGAACCCCAAGTAACCACAGAGTGGCAAGATGGTCCCTTCTTCTGCAGGATTATAGCTTCGAAATCAGACATATAAGAGTCTCACATAACTAACTGGCCGATCTTCTATCTAGATGTCCATACGACTCACCCCATAGCCAGGTAACACCCGAGCACATTGCAGATGGTGTATAAACTGCAAATTAAATGGTGCTCAACACCACAGCCAATTGTGACTTCATGTCAGAACGGTGTGATAGGGAAGATTTAATCTCCCATTGTAAATAAATTGTGTACATACTATTATTATTATGTGAATGAATGTGTCGTATAATTGTGAAAGATGTGAAAGAATGCCATTAGTATTGTAAATATGTAATATTATAAGAAATAGACACCACAAGTGTCACAGGACAGTACTACAGGACCCAAAGACTTACCGAGCTTGAACAGCGTCAAGTAATCCTGAGTACATCTACAAAGATGGTCCACGACGTTTTAACAAGTACGAATGATGACCATGACAACCTAATCCGAGAATAAGACGGAAGAAACTATCCAACAGCTGATGACAACAACTGGTTGCTCCGTATATTTAAAGTCCATCTAGAACGGAAGACCTTGATGTGAATGTCAACATAACACATGTGTGCAACAACACAGCTCTACACTTCCGTTATATTTGCATATTAATTTGAAAGTTAGCAGACGATACTAAAATGTTTATAAATTTATGACAATTGTATGAAAATTTAGGTATGAAACATTTCCATATACGAAATTGTATATGTCGAGTTTTGCTAGATGTAATCTCAGCATCGTAGCTTGATTTACTTTTTCACAATAGTGACCTTTTGTGCACTTTTGTCAATAAGTATCAAATTATGACACTAAGAAAGGAAATGTTACTTGTAATTTATTTTGTTGAAAGCAGGATAAAATTACTGTCCCTAACCTTTGTACAATAACCAAGGGACATAACTAAAAATTGTTGGTGATGTGAAAATATGTATTGAAACTACCATGTTTGCCTAATGAGTAACACGTCAATGTGACGTCATGTGTGTATGGAGAAACTTGCCAAAACTGAAGACCTTCATTGGATATTCTATGAGATAAGGGTAGATGTCCAATGTCGGAGTTATCTTATAGGTAGATACTCACAGGCTAACCTGATAATTTGTAATTTTTGTTTTTGGTTGAGAGGTAGGGGCAAGTTAGCCGTAACCTACCGGACTGGCTGTGTCTCAGCGAGGTAAAATCCATGGAATTGATTGTACTTGACAAGTATGCTTGATGGGTAGGCATGGAGATTGTATGCATATTGTTTACTAATCACCTGTACATATTAAGAAAAACCAAAGATTTACGTCAGATGAAGTGCAAAGTTCGATTCTGACAAGATAAAGAACAGCTATATAGAGTACATGAAAGGAAAACCTTTCATGAGAAAAGGGGGAGGGGGAGAATGTCAAGAGTCTCACCCGGAGTTACAACGCGTTGTCTGTACCAACGCCAGACAATGTAACGCTGAACTATGATAAACACTACAGTTATAACGCGGCGTCGTCGACAACGACAGGCAATCAACATTGAGCGATGCTAAGCAGTCGGGGGTCAGCTGGAACACAGCGTGAACATTGGGGGTCACGCAAGCTGACTCGAGCACAACTGCCGCGTGTGCTAAAAGGCCAATTAGACTGGGCTTGGGCGCCGTACTGGACAGACGTGTGAATGCGACCTGAGAGTTTGTGCATGTATTGATAGCTAGCCTGTATGACCGTTGGAGATGAAACGCCTGTGTGTTTGACTTGTAAGTGGAGTGCATTGATGTATTATTATATTGATGTATTGATTGCTTGTATTTATGATCTATTTGATATTGTGAATTGTGATTGCGCGAAGCCTGTATTGTTTCTGATGTGTGCAGTGCGCGAATAAAGAGTGCGAATTATATCATCGGGTATTCGCGTCGCGTTATTTGATAATCATATTTAGTATCACACTTGTCAAGAAACGAGCCATATTTCTTGCTCTACGCAAGACTCTGACACCAGTAAACCCGTCGGCGTGGCTGAGAGGTCTAACACCTTTAAACTTTTCCTTTAGAAGATGACATAGTGGGTTAGTTCCAAACGCCAGTCAGTGTGGCTTAAATGTTGACTTCCCGTTCAGAAAACAGTGGCAAACTACGGAGTGTAAAATTGTCTGGTAATGTTCATCATCATCATAACATAACTTGTTACATGGTGTAGTACCATTGGTGTTGTTTTTTCCTGATCTGTTGTGCTCTTTGATAGAGGGGGGGGGGGGGCTGCGTGGTCTCGAGGTATGGTGTCCGCCTCGAGTGCTGGAGGTCCCGGGTTCAAGCCCCGGTGAGAACCGGGATTTTTTTACGTGGACTTCCAGTAATAAAATTCCCCCTGGTCTTTGGGTAGTGAGATTGGACGCCCGTGTGTATTGTTGCGCACGTAAAAAATCCCTTGGCAGTTGGAAATCGAAAGAGAGTAGCTTAACGGCGCTGCCCGGGCAAAATTTCGAGTTAAAAGTCTACCTAAAGTATTTCAGGATCATCGCTGATGCTACGGAGTACGTGCATTGAACTGAGTTTCTCCAGACTTAGGTTTGAGTTAGGAGGAAAACGGAGCATTTATGGGTTAAACCCGTGTGTCGTGATGTTGATCCAACGACTAAACAAAACTAAACTAGGTTCTTTTGATAAAGAAACAGAAGACAGAATGGTAGTATAGTTGCATCTCAAGTGTCTCCAAATAAAATAATTACTATCTTGTTGTTAACAAACAAAGGAGTCACTCTGCTACGTAAAGTTCTGTTTAGATAGACAGACACATTATGAGAGCACAGTGGGCTGATATAAAGAGCAATAAAGATTTCTTCAAAGAAGTTACCTCACACAGAGAACTGATTACTAGCATCAGAAGCGGACAGTCCACATTTTTGACATGTTATAAGACCAGAAAAGCTGGAATATGTAGTCACAACGGGAAAATTGGAGGGCAAGAGAGTTAGAGGTAGACTAAGAGAGCAGATGCGGAACATTTTGAAATCATGGCGTGGAGGAACGTCCGTATTAGATTAGATTCGCTGCATATCAATCTTATGTTGTGTTTTTATTCGGACTCCCGGCAGTAACAACGCCCTTTTTCCCACCCAGTGTCCTTAAGGCTTTGCTATTATCAACTATCGTGGTATTTTTAAAGTGCATAACTTGTAAACAGGGCCTCCTGTTTTCCGCCTTGATTTTAGAAGCCCAGGTTCTCGATCTCAACAGCCAAGCGAATCAGTGGAACGGGTGATACCATTAGACACCAATGATTCTTGGGAACGCAATGAGCAAACAAGCTGAAAAACATCTGATGGCTGTGGAAATGTGGTTTCTGAGGAAAATTTAAAGAATACCATGGACAGACAGAAACACCAATGAACAAATGAAGATTGTAAACTTATTAGAGACATTAGACGTAGACAATAAAAATGTTGGGGCATGTTATGAGAAGAAATGAATTGGGGAACTTGGTGACAACTGGCGAGATCGAAGGGAAGAGACCAAAGAGAACACCGAGAAGTAAATACCTGGATGGCTTGGCTATGTGGCATGGTCGAGACAGAAATACGGAGCTGATCCATGACTCTGGTGATCGAGTGAGATGGCGAAACCTGACCGTCCACGCTTATCGGCGTGGCACGTGATGGATGGATGAATGGATGGATGGATGGGTGGATTCTTGGGAAAATCCCCAATCCTATTTTGAGATCCAACCCGGTACCTTCAGAGCCGGTGACGGACACTGTAACAACTCTGCCACGTCTCCCATTAAACAAAGAAGAAATCTGAGATTGAGGATTGCCATGATGGCAACATGGCGCTGATTGAATATGCTACCTGCACATGGAATGGGAGAGGAGATGTGTGTAAATACAGACTTAACTTTCCTGAGCACATATTTGCCCATGTAGAGGTCAGGGCAAAGGTATCGTCGAGACCCGTAACAAGAAATAACTGTAGAACAAGCAACGGAACTCATTGTGTGCATAGGGTTGGTTTACAGCCAGGGTCGTTGTGGTCTAACCTGAGCGCACTGAAACATGGGCGATGTCGTATTAGTGCTGAGCTTTGGTGCGCAAAGACATTAGAATCTTAAGTACGCAAGTGTTATAAAAAAAATGTTTGCATATCCTTTACAGGACATTGCTGTGAACATCAGCATCTTTCAGCTGATTGTTGATTTCTTGGCAAGATTACGCTCAGTAGTTTGCCATTGCTTTCTGAGCGGTCGGCTCACATACCTCGTAAGTTACCGACGCGATTCTAACCACTGCTGATTCTCATAGTCGTCACGTTACTTACGAGAGTATACGAGATTACGGAGAAAAGTTGCTAACCTCTAGGCCAGGAAGCCGGCGGTTTTATAAAGTATAGTTAATAAACAAATACACAATATATATATACACAAACATATTGGTTGACGCCCATAGAAGTAGGGGAAAGAATTATAGACTAGAGGACGCAAATTTTTTCGCATATCCTTTACAGGACATGGCAGTCAACACTAGCATTTTTCAGATGCTGTTAAAGTCTTGGCAAGTTTTACGTTCAGGAGTTTGCCATTGCTATCTGAACGACCGGCTCACATACCTCCGTAAATAACCAGCGCGACGCGATCCGCTGCCGAAACTCGCGCACCTGTGTTTCGCACGTGGATATACGGGATTATGAACAACTAGACAACATAACAATTGAAAGCTATAGTTACTAACCAGGATTCGACCTGCCACCTCCAAATGACGACAGCGCCGTTTTTAAAGTATATGCGTAGAATAGGCGGGATTGTGTTAAAGGAGATGGAAGGATAGAAGGTGATATGAGAATATGCAGAACTATAGTTTAAAAAGCTAGGAGAATAGGCACAATTTATAGAAGAATGATGAGCATTCATTGGACAATCAAGCTGAGCTTTAAAATAATGTAAAGTAATAAGCATATGGCCAGTTGACGTAACACAGCCGACGCATGTGGCGAAGGAGTAACGAACGCGATTAGAAGCCTCGCATACCGGGTTCGAGATCAGATGCAGGAGATTTGGAATCACACCACCTTGTGTTGATTTTTAGGAATGGTATGAGCACCGGTCGTTCAGACAGCAATGGTAAACTACTGAAGGTAAACTTGCCTAAAAAATCACAGTCTTGGGTTGATTGCTACGTCATGTAAAGTACGTGCAACTAACTTTGTGTATGTGTGTGTGTGTGTGTGCGTGTGTGTGTGTGTGTGTGTGTGTGTGTGTGTGTGTGTGTGTGTGTGTGTGTGTGTGTAAACAATTTATGGGTAAATATCTATGATTATCTCCATGGTTCCTTGATGTTCGCCATAATAAACTATCATTGCAACAGTTGATACCATTGCGCAATCAACAAGTAATTAGAAGGTCGAATAGTGCCCCTGGAGATGTGGATATACAGAAGAATATGTCGTATTTTAGGGAAACAGAAACAATCAAATACAGAGGTTCTAGAAAACCTGGGAATGGGAAGGGAGTTGATGAAAGAAATAAAAAAAGAGGCAAGTCAAATATTTCGGAACGTTAAAGTACATGCCACTCTTATAAAAACGATACTGGGGGTAAGGTTGAAGGCAAGCGAGCAAGAGGTAGACAATGATACAAGTGGGAAGATAACATCAAGAGATGGAAGAACAGCAGTTGGACCGAATCTACAATCAAGGCGAGACACGGTCAGTGTTGGAGATCCATTGCAGCCAACCTTCATTGTGGATATGACACTTGATTAAATTGAATTGTACCTTTGCTATGGTCGGCACGGACCGCTGAGGTGTAATTTCTGCTTTCCCAGACAGTCGTCATACAATCCATATGCCAAGTTTTCATTTGCCATCCGCCAGAATAAAAACCTTCCCTTCCTCACAAGTAAACCTCGTTTTATTATATGAGAGGCCGGCGTGCTACGCACTTGGTGATTAGCTTCACTTCCCAAACCAACTGTTTATAAATAATGGAGACAGGTGGTTGCAATGAGCTCTTTGACATGAGGGTGTCTGCAGCAAACAATCCAATGTCTTTATATGCTTGTTGTCCTATCAGTTTTCTTAAGTAAGGCGCAGAAAGATTAAACAGAATCCCCTGCGTGCAAGCTGCTCACGGTAAAAATAGCAGAATGTGGGCCATAATACTGACACCTGGCAAAAGTGTTAGAATAAATCTACCCACGGATAGACAGCATCAGCTGTGTTGTGTTGAATCTGTTTTAGGACTGAACCTTACGCAAATGAGTGCCAGAGTCGGACACACTGACCTCTGAGTAGAGAGAAACACTGCTAAATGCAATGCTCTTGCTTCGAAAGTGCCCAACGAAGAAGACATTTCCCACTCAAGGTGTCAAAAGCGATAAACATTGAAACCAAAAGAAATGAAGAAAATCTTTCTGTATGCTCACTTCAAAATAAAAATAACAAACAACCAAGCCCAAAAGATTATTGAAACTGCGTGCGTGTATCGTATACACACATGAGGACCCTTGGTGGTGGTACGGAGCTCGTGCACTGAACTGAGAAGTTCAATATAGATTTACGCAAGGAATTTGGGGAATTGATGCAGGTCTACGTGTGTTTAATGAAGGTTTACAACTGTAACCAATAATTTTGTATGTCAAAGATGGAGATAGTAGGGAAATATATCGGAGGATTTGCCTGCCACATGTAATGTGCCCATTCATTCATTCTGTACCGTGGCGATAAGCGTGAGAGGTCATGGATCGTCATCTCACACAATCACCAGTCTGGATCAAGTTTGCGTTCTTGTCTTGATTATGCCATGTGCCAAACATTCCAGACATTTATCTCTCTACCTTGTCCTTTCTCTTTCCCCATCAGTTTTACCTGTTGTCACTATGTTTTATATTCTATATCTCCACATAACGAGCCCAAAAAGTCTTGACAGCCTGCGTCTAATTTCTCGGATCAATAAACGGTTTTTATTTCTTTATTGTAGATATCACGATGTTCTTGATGATAAGTGCGTGATATGGTCGTTGTCTAGGTAACGATACTCGTGGTGTGTCAATTGAGCTATCTAACTGTCTTACAATATAACTCACCCCCGCAGTGCACATTCACCAGTTATTAAACAAGATTGAGTTGGCGCACATAATCCTTTATTGCAGAAAGAACACGGACAAACGGAACACAACTCTATATCCAGAAACAATATAATCCATAGAATATAAATATCCTCCTCACAACTTAACACGCACACATCACTGTCTTCTCACGGCCTTATGAATCTCCCATTCATGAACCAATTATCCAGCTACTATCCACAGCTGGACCTCACACATCACAACCCACACACTGGGTCTAGTCTCCGCTAGCTATCCAACCCTCACTGGGTTTTAGGCCTGCATTCAAAACTCGGAGAACAACACAGGACGGAGATCTATATCTACCTCCGCTCCTTCTCCTTAGACTACCGACCCGCTCGGTCTCTAAACCTCAACTGTCCCAAGCGACCCGACTCTCAGCCGGTCCCAGCTTCAACTCCCCAGTCAAGTTTTCCACTGTCTTTTAACCCTACTGTGTAGCCCTTTCCTGGGCTCCCCACAACATTGCACCCCAGCCTAAAACTGTCTCTCTCCCCATCCACCCTGGGGGTCTCCACTCACCCTCACCATTATTTTTCATGGTTGGTTGTTTTTCTCGTAGTCTCGCTACTCGGGTCACTCACCTCAATGTCAATGACTCAGGCATATGTCAGTAGAGCTGTCTTATTGGTTTTTCTGTCTATCCACGGTATTTTATGCATTATCTCCAGAAACAAAATGTCCACTTCCATTAGATGTTTCGCATCTTGTCTGCTAATTGTCCATTTTGCGTATACACATGACAATATTAGTTTCCTTATGCAACTGATAGCTTTTTTTAAATTAATCATTATGCTTTCCATCTTGCAAAAGGCTACCTTTGACATAGCGATTTTTGTTCGAATCTCTACGAGGTATCTTCCATCATTTGTTATTACTGTTCCAAAATAGTTGCACGCATTCAATTACTCATTTTCCCATTTACTGAGATGTAAACACAAACATAACTCATCCAGAGGCTGTTTGCTGAAACGAGTCCACAAAACAAGCCATGGCCAAAACCAGAAAATACTTTCACATATCCCAGGCTGGTAAACAGAATATGTATTCATATACCCTGCTCTGGCAAACAGAATCTACGTTTTCAAAAGAGATACAAGGGTAGACAAAACATGCTCGTAATGATATGTATAACACGTTTCTGAGGATTCAGATTTGTGAAACGTGACACGTGGCAGCAGGGCTCAAGATTCACAGCACCTTAAATGTTAATGTATGTGTGTGTGAGTTATGTCTAATAATCGTTTCTGTATGGCTGATACGGTCATCCACCTCGGTATCTTTTCCACACGATGATACCGGCAGCCGAGTTTAGATATTCTATATCCTCCACATTCTTGGCCTCGCTCTGAAACTCTCCCTTCTGTCTTTCCTAGATTGAGCTGCCCCATTTCAAAGTGTTCAGCGTGTGTTTCAGTTGCTGTGTGGCGTCCTTAATAATATCCCAGGTGCTGTGATATCAGGTGGCTCTGGTTAGGTGGCTGTACACTAGTGGAAACTTGGGGTTCAGAGTCTTGTGAGATATCTTACTCCTACAGAAGTAAATAACACATTCCTGTCATTCAAAAGACCTGGTTAAAACCGCCGGTGCTGGATAGGGCAAACATTGAGACAACCCGAGGATAGTATAACTAGACACTCTCTTGTCTGGAACCCACAGGAGAAATAGTGGGAAATTTAAAACCACACGGAGAAGAGAATTAAATACAGAAATGAACAGTGTCGTGTGTCCATCAAGAATGACGATGACCATTCAGTTCATCCAGTAGGGTTGAAAGTATAGAGCCGTGAGTTCTAAGATGGTTGATAAGCCCTATTTTGGCTCGAAATGTTCTTTGACAATGTTGGCAAAGAATGCTTGACGATCCAAGAGCAGGATCTCCTGCCGTGGTTTTTCTTTCCAGCCTTTTCTTCACAACTATTGCAGTCATCAGTACAAGACGTCAGAGCCTACAGAGGTGCAGATGCTGGCAGTGATCACAATCTCTGCATTGCCAAACTAAAAATAAAGCTCAAGACTCTGCACAGATCACCCAGAATTAAGAAAATAAGCTCACAGTCCCTACTGACTAAAGAACACCAACTTGCATTCAATTCAGAGGTACAAAACATCTATGCTAACAAAGAAAGTATATCGAGCAGTGCGAATATTAAAAAACAACATTGAAGAAAATTGGAATTTCCTAAAAAATACCTTGCTAAATGCTGCAACAAACACAGTCGGCTACGTACAAAGACAGAAGAAGAAGTGGCTAAGCGATAACACCTGGACGAAGATACAAGAAAGAAAACAAGCAAAACTAACACTTCTTTCTGCAAAAGACACATCTGCATATGAAACCCATAAGCAAAAATACTCTATGTTGGATAAAGAGGTGAAATCAAGCGCACGAAAAGACAAACAGAACTTTATTCACGGCCTGGCCTCCGACGCCGAAGCAGCTGCCAGAACTGGAAACAACAGAGCCGTATTCCATATCATGAAGCAACTATGCAATCACTCACCTACACCAAATATACCCATCAAAGACAAACAAGGCAATCAACTGTTATCCGATGACCTTCAAAAGCAACGATGGGCAGAACATTTCAAAGAAATATTAAATAGACCGCAGCCTGACACTGTTCCGAACCTGGATGGAGAAATTACTATGCCCCCACTGGATGCCTCCTGCGAGTCATTCACCATGGAAGAGATTAAAGCAGCCACCAAAAAATTGAAGAACAACAAAGCTGTTGGTGAAGATGAAATCTCAGGAGAAATGCTCAAAGCAGCAGATGAGAACACCTTACAACGTTTGTTACAGCTGATCAATGAAATCTGGCAAAGCGAATCCCCACCACAACAGTGGAAAGATGGTGTAATTTTCAAACTGCCTAAAAAGGGCGATATGTCTGATTGCAATAATTGGCGTGGTATCACTCTATTGTCAGTACCAGGAAAACTTTTTTGTAGCATGTTACTTGAGAGATTGAAAAAGGCGATAGATGAAAGGCTCAGAGAAGAACAAGCAGGCTTCAGACCAAAACGGTCATGCATAGACCACATTTTCACCCTCAGAATAATCATTGAAGACTCCGTAGAATTCCAGTCGAAATTAATCACAAACTTTGTCGACTTTCAAAAAGCCTTCGACAGCATCCACCGTCCTTCACTTTGGAATCTACTTAACATCTATGGTTTTCCTACCAAATATACCAACGTCATAAAATCTTTCTACAAAGAGACACGTTGCTGCGTAAGAACAGAAACAGGCAACTCTGACTGGTTCTCAGTCGAAACAGGAGTGAAACAGGGTTGTGTCTTATCACCGATGCTTTTTGGAATAGCTATCGATTGGGTCATGCGCAAATGCACAAGCAACACAAATATGGGTATCCATTGGGTTGACAAAATTCTAGAAGACCTGGACTTTGCCGACGACATAGTGCTTTTGAGTTCAACACATCCGGATGCCCAAGAGAAAATAAACCACCTCCAAAATGTTTCAGGGCAAATTGGTCTCCAAATTAACACCACAAAAACAAAGACTATTGATCTTACCAACAGTTCAGATGAGACCAAATTGAACAGCTACGTTCTTGAAAAAGTCAACAGCTTCACATACCTAGGAAGCAAAATGACATCCACAGGGGACTCAACACCAGAAATATCATCTAGAATCGCACTGGCATCTAGTGCCTTCAATAAACTGTCAAACATCTGGAAGTCAAAGACACTCAGCAAACACACAAAACTTAAAATCTTCAACTCTTGTGTGATTCCAGTGTTAACGTATGGATGTGAAAGTTGGAAATCAACGGTAGCTTTAGATAAAAAATTAGACAATTTTGAGAACAAATGTCTTAGAAGACTTCTAAACATCCACTGGACAGACTTCAGAACCAATTCGCAAATAAGACAAGAGACTAAGCAAGATACAGTATCCAATTTCATAAGAAGACGCCGTTGGAACTACATCGGCCATGTACTCAGAATGGACAAGACAAGACTCCCCTACCAAGCCCTCATATGGTCACCGGTAGGGAAAAGAAAACGGGGAAGACCAAGAGAGACCCTGCGTAGAACCATCATTAGAGAAGGCTCATCCAATGGCCAAGTAAATATCCAAGATCTACAACAGATAGCAGCGAACCGCCAGGCATGGAGAGACAGGACTTCTGCCCTATGCGCCGCCTTAGGCTCAAGAGGAAAGACTAACTAACTAACTATTGCAGTCATGTTTGCTTCACAAGTGACTGCACCTTTGCATAATGATGTACGCCACGAATTTCGGTCTTTAGCAGCAGTCTCCCAAGTGTCATTATGAATTACAAAATCTTTCAGTGAAATCTTCAGGGTGTCTTTAAAGCGTTTCCTTTGGCCGCCTTCGGATCGTTCATCACAACGCAGCTCGCCGTAAATTTTTTGTTTAGGGAGTCTGATATCTGGCATGAACAGTACGGCGAGAAATGGACGGGGCTGCAGGAGATAGCAACAGATAGGAGGCTTGGCGTAATTTGATTGGGGGTCTATATTCCACTAATGGGGAAAACCTACACACTCAAGGATATTTACGTCAAGTGCGATTCTTGTATATTCAACTTCTTCATCTCACCTTGTTCCTCTTGCACTTTGCGGTGTCGAGGTGAAGTACCAACAGCGGGAGAGTGCTCGTTTATGGACTTATTCTATTTTACACACATGCGAATTGACAGCGGTGCTAGAGAGTTTGTTCACTGTTTCGAGATTTCTCATTGTGTGATCTCTGGCAGAAGAGCGGAGCACTTATGAAGTGCAATGAAAGTCATCCTCTAGTAAAACCAAACGAAATCAAATAAATTTATAATTATATTCTCATCATCAGCATGTGCCATGCCGATAAGTGTCACGCAGGGTCTTGGTTCAGGTCTATGTTTCTTGTCCTGACTAAGCCATGTGGTCGAGATATGTATCTCTCTGCCTTCCCCTAGTTCTCTTCCCAATGTCATCATCATAATCATCTTCTACTTTTGCCATCAAGCGTGATGGGGAGGAAATAATTGATGTTTCAGTGTCTGATGGGTCGCACTGGATAGTGTCATTCCGTGTGACTGTACAATGTCTTTGATTTTCATGGTCAGCTCACATAATACACGTCTAGACATTGTGACTGTTGTCATCGTCGGTTATTACATGTCCAAGACCGGAGAAACTTGTTACCTGTTCTAGCAGTTGACCATTTACTACAATACGACACGTGACTTAGCGATAACGTGATTTCTGCTCATCTCCCCAAAGATCACTGTCTCCACTGTAATAAAGCCTGCCAAGGACTAAACGTGGTGTACGCTTCAAGACTGACAGAGAATCACAGTAAATCCCTGGTTTTCTGGCAGACACTCAGCGTCAGAGCCTTACACTCAAGAATGGTGTCCGCATGCGAATGATCGAAATGAATGCGTCTACCGCGATGGAAACAAAGTTATCATCATTCCCACAATTCTTCACGTCTTTTTAGAGTCAACAACTCAAACTTCCGGGTTTCATACAACAACAACATAAACAACAGCAGTAGTAGTTGCAGCAGCAGCAGCAACAACAACAACAACAACAACCATAACTGGAATAAAAGCACCTTAGCTTAAAACAATGTTGCGTAACCTTTGTAAAACGTTGCGACCCACCCCAGGTAGACCTTCTAGACAATTTTACGTTCAGTAGCTTGCCATTGCTTACTGAGCAAGAAGTCTACGAATAAGTCCAATACAGACACGCAAAAGCACCACCAAATAAGGTTGCTGAGAAAACATAGCTGGGTTGGTGTTCACACCATTATCATGCCGGCCGCTTTTACTCCCCAAGACATTTCCTTGACTCATTGTAGGCTGCGGAGCTGCCACAGAGTGTGGCTAAACGGATGCAATGTTGATCAATAACACCTGGAGTGTCGGTCGGTCTATGAAAATATGTCTAGCACCATATGCCCAGAAATGTAAGGCGTGTGAAATAGTTCTTGACCTTTACATTAGAGCAGTGGTTCTCAACCGGTGGGGAATTCCCCCCCCCCCCCCCAGGGGGGAATTTTAGGGTTTCCAGGGGGGAAATGAAGACCATTTCAAGATCCCATTAATATAAGAACCGATTACTTGATATTGTTTTTCCCTCATACTTTACAGTTAAGTATCTCTCATCCTTCTAAAATTCATTTTATAAAGTCAGTAGACCCACAAATCATGTTTTATGTGGATGTCTAGACTAGTTTTAGTATGTGCTATTAAATTTACCTTACATTTTTAGGTATATAGGGGTGGGGGGATTTTTAGATATGAACTATGAAAGGGGGGAATGACGTTCTGAAAATACGGTGAAAGGGGGGGGGGGGGGGAACGGGCCAAATTTTTGATAGGAAGGGGGGAATGACGTTCTAAAAATATGGTGAAGGGGGGAACGGGCCAAAAAAGGTTGAGAACCACTGCATTAGAGGATAGGTCGACATGTTATAAGGAGAAATGCATGTGAAAACTCAATGACAACTGGCTGGTTTGATGGGAAAATACATGTGAAAACTAGATGATTTGGTGAAAAATACACGTGACAACTGGCTGGTTTGACGGGAAAAGAGCAAGGGAGGACAGAGAGATAAACACCTGGCCACATGGCATGATCGGACTAAGAACACAAACTTGATCCTTAGAAACTAATAATCGTGTGCGATGGCGATCTATGACCGCACATATCTATCCACATGACACATGGTGGCGATAAGAATTAAAAAAAAAAAATAACCAAACTAGTGGAACTCCTCTTAAAGGGTCGCTTCTAGCATGTCTTTCCCACTCCATCTGAATTTATTCATGTTTTGAGTTCAACAATTGACGCCTAGGCATGCAAAACCCCACTCCTTGCTCGCACTCCGGGGATATCCGGCATTTTGCATATACTTTCGATGTTTATTTGTAAACGAAGTTCACCAGCTAAGATTAAGCTGATATAGCCAAACGATGAATGTGCCCTCACAATCGCAGGTTTGGCAGTTTGCACACGATTGCTTTCATTAGGTGCTGCGCAATGTCGTGCCATCAGGTGGAAGTGCAGGTGCACTGCTATGATTTTTGGAAGCGAGGCTGAAGTAGCTGATAGACTGCTAGGGTAAATGGTTAAGTGTAGTGGTAATTTCGTGATTTCGTTCAGGTGCCACAGATAAAACATCTCTCTCTCTCTCTCTCTCTCTCTCTCTCTCTCTCTCTCTCTCTCTCTCTCTCTCTCTCTCTCTCTCTCGCTCTCTTCTCTCTCTCTCTCCATAATATGTCCCCCCCCTTCCTCTGTATAGTTACGTTGTCGAACCATTTCTGTTTTCTAATGAAATCTAGCACTGCTATTACCCCCCACTTTAGTCCTGATTTCATCATTTATCTCTTCTTGATACATTGAAGAGATTAGAACAAGAACTGCCATTGCGAAGGTAGCCTTTTGCAAGATGAAAAACATACTGACCAATAAAAAGATATCATTTAAAACAAGAAAAAGAGTGTTGAAGTGCTACATAGAACCTGTACTCTTGTATGGATGTGAAGCGTGGACAATGAGCAGTCAAGCTGAAAAACAGCTGATGGCTGTGGAAATGTGGTTTCTGAGGAAAATGCAAAGAATACCATGGACAGCCAGAAAGACCAATGAACAAGTCCTTCAAGAAACAAATGAAGGCCGTAAACTGATTAGAGACATTAGACGCAGACAGTCAAAATTTTTTGGGCATGTTATGAGAAGAAATGATTTGGAGAACTTGGTGACAACTGGCAAGATCGAAGGGAACAGACCAAGGGGAAGACCTAGAAGCAAGTACCTGGATGGCTTGGCCACGTGGCATGGTCGAGACAGAAACACGGAGCTGATCCATGACTCTGGTGATCGAGTGAGATGGCAAAACATGACAGCCCACGCTTATCGGCATGGCACATGATGAATGGATGGATACATTGAGTATTCTTCTCAGGAATCTCATTCTGTTGTAATGTTTCTTTTCTCTTGTTATTTTTTTCTCTGTCATTGTCCAGGTTTTGGCATTGATAGCATAGAGTTGGTAGAATGATTGTATCATAGACTATTTTTTTTAGTATTTACTGATACATGTTTGTTCTTTAGTATTGGTGCCATTTGTCAAATGAGTTGGTTTGTCTTATTGCATCCATTCTCGACTTCGTCTTCTAATTCGCCGTGTGATGATTTTATGCTTCTTAAGTACTTGAAGCTCTTTACTTGTTTCACGGGGCATTGTCTCAGATGAATCTTTGTTGGTTTTTCTTCTTTGGTTATAGTCATTACCTTTGTTTTACAGATGCTAATTTTCATGTTATTTCACTTATACACTTAGTTTAGACTATTTATGTAGACTTGCAGTTCCGTTTCTGATTTTGCAATAGTGCTTGATCGTCCGAAAATACAAGTTCTGTAACGGTGTAATTTGTCTTAGGTTCTTCTTCTGTTCTCTTCATAAGGTGTTGCTGTTTGGCTGGTTTCTTGACATATGCTGTCTATATAAGTTATGAACAGGAAGCCCTGTCGTACTCCGGATCTTACGGTGAAGGGTTCTGGGGTCCTCCGTTTTAGCTTACCGTGCATTCTCTGTTGTTGTATAAGCTTCTACGTAAGTTCGTCAGGTGTGTGCTTACTTCCTTTCTTTTAGGGATTTTCCACAGCTTGTTTCTGTCTATCTGCTCTATCAAATGCCTTTTCTTGGTCGACAAAGGCTAAGTAGAGTGTGTCATTAAATTCGATTGCTTTTACTATAAGTTTTCTAAGAGCAAAGATGGCATGTGTACATCCTTGGTTTTTTTCCTAAGTCCAAATTGTGCTTCGGTTAGCTGGGGTTCTATTCTAGAGCGTAGTCTTTTCTAGAGAATTTAGCAAAATATTTGTTTTCTAATATGACTCAAAAGTCGCCCCCGATGGTGTTTCCACCTTGTCGTGGTGGGGGAGCTTGAGTTTCTCAGTGACCCTGAGAGCTATGCCGGCGGTAGCGTAGCTACCAGCAGGGCCTCCCAAGCCGGACAGGTCAAAGGGTAGAGAACAGACAAAGAGAAACACCCTGGTCCTCCAGGTTGGGGGTTGAAGCGTGGGGTTAACATCCCCACCTTTGTAAAAACCTTTCTTTGTTACGAAACAAATACATGAGCCTCGATATCGGACTGACTTATCTGGACAACGACCTTGGAACGTTAAAGGACTTTTGAGATTTGGAACATGGAATGTACGGACACTATTTCGAGCTGGAGCGGCCGAAGAACTAACCCGGGAGCTGGTTGAATATCAAATGGATATAACAGCAGTTCAAGAAATAAGGTGGCCAGGAGAGGGTACTTTAGAGCAAAATGGAATGATTATAATATATGGAGGAAACACCCAAAATAAACATGAATTAGGAACAGGATTTGTCATCAAAAAAGAGTTACGGGGGAACATTTTAAACTTTAAAGCTTTTAATGACAGGATTAGTAAATTACGAATAAAAGGTAAATGGAAAAATATAACGATGATTAATGTACATGCACCTACTGAAGAGAAAGAAGATGATATTAAAGAAGACTTTTATAATGATCTGGAAGATGTCATAGAAGAAACCCCCAAACAGGACATCCTGATTGTGCTGGGAGACTTCAATGCAAAAATAGGTAGAGAGCAAACTAATAAAAAAGTGGCCGGTATGGAATGCCTACATACAACTTCAAATGATAATGGATGGAGAGTCATCAACCTGGCAGAAGCCAAAGGACTGCAGATTAGCAGTACCAGACTACAAAGAAAGGATATACACAAACAAACTTGGAAATCATGTGACAAGAGAACTTATAATCAAATAGATCACATTTTAATTAACAACAAAAATGCATCAAACATACAGCAAGTCAGAAGTTATAGAGGAGCTGAGTGCCACAGTGACCACTTCCTCGTTGGAGCAAAATTTAAAATAAAACTTAAGAGAGCTTTCTATACTAAATTACAAAGATTACACCCAACATATAACAGAGAAAAACTACAAGACATTACGGTCAAAGAGAAATTTACAGATGAAATAAAATGTAAACTTGAAACTCTGCAAAACCCTTTGGAGGAAAGCATTGACCAAACTTGGTTGAACATCAAGAATACAATTCAATCTACCGCAGAAGAATGTCTCGGTGTGTTAACCACGCATAGAAAGAACAGATGGTTCAATCAAAAATGTGAAGAAGCAGTCATTAGGAAGAAGAATGCCAGACATGTATGGTTAAATGACATCAATAACATCCAAAAGGAAGAGCATTATAGAAATGAATGTAAAGAGGCTACAAAAATAGTCAGACAGCAGAAGCGAGAATATATGAGTAATATAATCAAAGATATGAAAACTCACCAGAAAAATGAATCCAGAAATTCTTTTAAAGAACTGAAGTCAATGAAACGAGAGCACCAACAAAACACATATGGTTTAAAAGACAAAAATGGGAATATGATAAATACCAATGAGGAAATGTGCAACACATGGAAAGAATATTTTATTGAATTACTAAATTGTGAAGCTCCAAGTAACATTTTCCCACAGGAAGAGGTTCTAACATGCGAACCACAAATTGAAGAACCTACATTTGAAGAAATCCTATATGTAATCACACGACTTAAAAACAATAAGGCAACTGGGACTGATGGAATTGCTGCTGAATTTATAAAGGCAGGTGGCAATGCATTACATCTAAAGCTATACGAACTAATAATAAAAATCTGGAGGACAGAAGAATTACCCCATGACTGGAAAGAGTCATTATTGATACCTATCTTTAAGAAAGGAGACAAGTTCCAATGTGGAAATTATAGAGGAATATCACTACTGTCCACAAGCTATAAGATACTATCCGCAGTATTACTAAATAGACTAAAACCATATTCAGAAGACATATTAGGTGACTACCAGGCGGGTTTTAGACAAAACAGATCAACAATAGATCAGATATTTATCTTACGACAAATAGCCGAGAAACACTGGGAATATAAAAGAGATCTCCATAACATTTTTGTGGATTTTAAAAAGCTTATGATAGTGTCCATAGGAATAGTCTATGGAATGCTATGCAGGAATTTGGAATACCAAGGAAGTTAATCAACATGACCAGACTATGCATGGAAGATACTTATAATATAGTAACATATAAAGACAGGAAATCAGACCCTTTCCAAATAACATCTGGCTTGAAACAGGATGATGCACTATCGCCGCTACTCTTCAATCTGGCTCTAGAGAAAGTTGTAAGGAAGGTAAAGGAGGAGTGTGATATTGGAGGAACATCCAAGCTGCTTGGTTATGCAGATGACATAGATATTATAGGGCAAAGTGAACAAAAGACATTGGAAATATTGACTCACTTAAAGGGAAAAGCCCAACAGATGGGGCTGGTTATCAACCAAGATAAGACAGAATATATGGTAATTTCAAGAGACGGAATGGCTAAAAACTCTGGCCACATACAAATAGATAATATGACCATTAAAAGAACGGAAACATACAAATACCTGGGTACAATCTTCAACTGCTCCAATATCATAAGGGAAGAAATACAAACTAGAATCAACTCTGGAAATAAGATATACTATGCACTACAACATCTACTAAAATCAAAGGCGCTATCTCGTAACACCAAAATCACAATATACAAAACACTGATCAGACCAGTTGTGCTGTATGGCTCTGAAACCTGGAGTACAACAAAAGGAGACGAAACCTTTGAGAACAAAATTTTAAGACGCATCTTTGGACCCATTAGGGATACACAAAGTGGAGAGTGGAAAAGAAGAAGTAACAAAGACATTTATGATCTGTTTAAGTCCCCGCTAATCACTGGTATCATGAAGGCTAATAGACTACAATGGCTGGGGCATATAGAAAGAATGGAAGATAATAGGGAAACAAAACTCGCTTACACTCAGGAAATAAATGACCGTAGACCCCGAGGTAGACCAAGAAGGCGGTGGAGAGATAATACATGTACAGACCTACAAGCACTTGGAATCAACGACTGGCAAGAGAAGGTCCACCAGAGAGACGAATGGAGACGGATTGTATCTGCAGCAAAGAACCTCAATGGCTCGGAACGCTGAAGAAGAAGAATGACTCAAAAGTAAATGCATCTGTATTTTGTGAAATCTCTTTTACTGCCTTTTTTTCCAAATTGGAATTATGGCGCTACCCCAGTTCCAATTTTACTCTTTTCCACTTTTTCAGTGAGTTCTTCTTCTCCAGTGTTTAAACCGCAGATATTCAGTGTGCTGCCTTTTAAAAAAAAAAATCGCTTATCTGTCTCATTGCCTTTTAACATGCCGGATCCGTTACCATTTGGGTTAGTCCGATTATGCTCTCATTATTTTCCTTGGAGCAGTAGGCCTCTGTCAGCTTGCTAGTGTAGTCGTGGGTTGGTGACGGTGTGCATGCGTGTTTTATAAATATACACCATTAGTTCTCCACCACTGTCTCTTGCCTTGATTGTACATTCTGTTAGACTGTTGTTCGTCCATCTCTTGATGTTATCTTCCCACGTGTATCGGTGGCTGCCGCTTGGTCGACTGCTGTCAACCTTACTTTCAAGTGAAACACTCCTATGCACACACAAATACACACACATATGCTCATGTACGCATAGACACATATATGTGTGTATGCGTGTGTATGTTATTGCGCGTGCAAACGAGTGTAGTACGCTCCTTATCAGCTTCATTGTCTTCACAACTGCTCCTAGCGCGTCAGCTAAAAGAACATTTCAGGAAATACCCCAGACGCTGGAGTGAGGCGAGGGGGGAGGGAGGGGGATCTGAGACATGTCTCAGGCGGTGATTTCTGTTGAGTCTCCGGCAAAAAGCAACAGCGCAGAGAGGAAGCACAACCATAACAGTAGCTGGAGGGCAGCACGGGAATGTCATTCTGTCTGCCATTGCTATACACAGACGTTCGTCTGAGGAGTCGGGTGAGGCGTGAGTAGGTGGGTGGGTGGCATAGGAGAAATAGAAATGAAGCGGGTAGATGGTGGTAGAGGTAGTTGTTGAAGAAAGAGCGAATAGTATTACAATATATATATATATATATATATATATATATATATATATATATATATATATATATATATATATATAGAGAGAGAGAGAGAGAGAGAGAGAGAGAGAGAGAGAGAGAGAGAGAGAGAGAGAGAGAGAGAGAGAGAGAGAGAGAGAGAGAGAGAGAGAGAGAGAGAGAGAGAGAGAGAGAGAGAGAGAGAGAGAGAGAGAGAGAGAGGTTGTGCGGCTGAGAGATTTAGTGCACTTAAACTTTCTCTTCTGACGGCGACGAAGCGAGGGGTTCGTTCCACATACCAGTCAGTTGGGCTTAAACGTTGACTTCTAGTTCAAACAGCAATGACAAACTTATTTTTGTTTTTCACATATCCTTTACAGGACATCGCTGTCAACATCAGCATCTTTCAGCTGTCTGTTGATTTCTTGGCAAGATTACGCTCAGTAGTTTGCCATTGCTTTCTGAGCGGCCGGCTCAGTTATCCCGCAAGTCACCGCTTCCAGCTCTCGTCCGCTACGAGACTCTGCGTGATAAACGGGATTACGGAGAAAGTGTTGTAACCCCTCGGCCAGAGAGACCGGCAATGACAAACTACTAAACGTAAAATTGCCTGGTAAATCACGAACAGTCGACAGGGACTGGATGTGACTGCAATTTCCTACATACGACATTACATGTTAAATGACACACACATACACAAACACGCACGCACGCACACACGCACGCACGCACGCACACACACACACACACTGCATTACAAAATATCTCAGGGATGGTTTGGGATGGTCTTGTTATTATTTTTGTTTAGGTTCGTTCTTCTTCTTCTCCGTTCACCCTCGGACGTCAGTATGAATAAATGCAAAGAATGGAAACAGTTAACTCAAGCTTGCTGATACCCCCAGTAGAGTTTGCCCTCAAATGGAATGGGTGTAGACCAAAATACTTTTCTCTGTTCTGCATATGTTGAACACGCCTGCAATAACTGTTTAGCTGTCATTTTACTAGTTCCGCAGTTTCCTTGCATCAGTATCTCCTATACTTAGTTTATTAAACACGTAGTATTTCAGCCTGTTGTTGCCTGTCCGCAGTCTGAAGGTAGTAACTTGTTCTTTTAGGTTGAGTTGTGAATGTGCATCATTTTTCTGGTGACCTAGAGGCTCTGATTTCCACTTGGTTGTAAAACTTTTTCTTTTTTTCTTTTAAATAAATCCCTTAGCCTCATCATGGGTTATGGCTGAAGCAGTCTTACGCCTTCCTTTCCTTATTGGTCGGCTTCTTCATTTCCAGGTATTTTGCAAAGAGAAGGAATCCATTGTATTACAACCCTTTTGGATGTCTGGCATATTTCATGTATTGCTGCCCTTAGGTTTGCTTATTCTGTACTGTTTCAGCTCTTCAATGTGTGAGACTTGAATCTTCGTTCTACTGGAATTTCAGACTCGAATATGCCTGTTGTTTAGACTGAAATTAATGTGTTCAAGAGTGTCAGAATCAATTTTCCGTTTTGTCATGATTTCAGGCTCAAATCTCCTACGTGTCGTGGTGCCAGATTCGAATCTCCAGTGTACCGTTATGTCAGACTAGAATTTCTGATGTGCCGTGATGTTAAACTCGATTATTCAGTGCGTAGTTATGTCAGACTCAAATGTCCAATGTACTGTGGTGTTAGACTCGAATCTCCGATGTGGCATGGTGTCAGACTCGAATCTACAATATTTCATGGTGTCAGACTCGTATTTCTGATGTGCCATCGTGACAGACTCAAATCTTCGATATGTTGTGATGACAGATTTGAATCTCAGATGTGCCGCGGTGTTTGCCTGGAACCTAGTGTGACCAAAGTGTCAAACTCGAAACATTGCCACTTCGAAGTGTCAGCTCCGGTACAATGGTGTAACAAAAAATCCGACTCGGTGACACCCTTGGTGTGCTGAAATGTCGGACTCGAATCCTTGGTGGACGGCAGCTGCCGGTGTGCCAACGTGTCAGACACTTGTTGTCAATGTACTGAGGGTCAGATACGTGTTATCAGTGTACCGCAGTGTCAGACTCGAATCCTTGGGTACGGTATGTGACGGTGTATCGGAGTGTCAGACTCGTGTTGTCAGTGTACAGGAGTGTCAGTCTCGAATCCTAGGGATTACCAGAGTGCCAGCCTCGCGAAACCAGCATGCCGAATTATCATACTCCATCACTTGATGTGCCAATGTGTCACCCGAAATACCAGTGTTTCAGATATTCAGACGTTAAAAAAAAATTGTCACAGGCCGCACAGAAAAACTGTAATATTATATCTAAAATGTTACATGTCCTCGGCAGGACGTGGCCGTCCACCCCAGGTTGATTTTCTAGACAATTTTTTACATGCGGTAGTTTGCCATTACTTTCTGAACAAGAATTCAACGTTTAAGCCCAGCCGACCAGTGGAGAGAATGAACTCACTAATCCATCATCAGCGCACAAGATGTTTAAGAGCCAGTGCCTTTAACCTTTTGGCCACGCCGACCTCTTAATATTATATTATGTTCGCCAAATACTAAAATGGATATAGCAGAGAGGGGAGGGGGGGGGGGGGGGGAAGAGAAGATGAAGACGGGGGTCAAATGTCAAATGCCAAAGTGAAAGTGGGTTGGTTGAGTATCCTCCTAACGAGTACCATCTGCTGAATGGGATCTACGGGAGGTAAGTCAAAGCATCGCTTCACAAGAGCAGGTAATTATGATCTAATTTTAAGAAAGTGTTTTTTTTTTTTTTGCACCAGGTGAATGCAGTGTACAAGACATCAGTTAGTTAGTTAGTTAGTTAGTTAGTTAGTTAGTTGCATATCCTTTACAGGACGTCGCATTCACCACCTGCATTATTTGCTGTTGTGATCTCTTGGTATGTTTACGTTCAGTGGTGTGCCTTTCTGAACGACCAGCACCCATACCATTTCGTAAAAAAACCAACGCAAGGCGGTCTGCTGCCAAATCGCCCGCAGCTGTGTTTCGAACGCGGGTATGCGAGATTACGAACTTCGCCTGTAAACTTTTCTCCACGGAGCCAGCCCACAAGACATTACAAATGGTATATGATACCTGACAGCGCCAAACTTTGAGAGCATAACATCGGCGTGGAATTAACGATCTTGGCAACCTTGAAGTCAACGCTTTAAAGTGCACACGGCTAATGGGGAGATATTATAAACATGGTTAGCGAGGAGGGATGATAATTACGGTTAATTGGTATTGTAAGTTTGGTTATGAGGAGATGTAAGTACGATGTATGAGTTTTTTAAAATTATAATTATGGTTAATTAGTTCTTGAAAGTTTGGCTAATGAGGAGTTATAACAATTATTGTTCATGATAATACATAGTGATGAGATTATACGTTTCTCTATGAGATATATGGTTAGATGTTGTAAGTATGGTTTCTGATAAGTTATTAAAATAAGAATGGTTAATGATGAGTTATTGTGAAATATTATACATATCGTTAATGGGGAACTACAATTGTGGTAAAAGGTTTTTTTCCGCATATCCTATTACAGGACATCGCTGCCAACACCAGCATTTTACCGCTGTTGTTGATTTCTTGGCAAGATTACTCTCAGTAGTTTGCCATTGCTTTCTGAGCGGCCAGCTCATATATCCCGTAAGTAACGGCTGGTAAACGTATAGTTATTACAATTACAGTTACTGGTGAATTATTGCGACTGGAGTAAATGACGAGTGATTATAAATATTAGCAACGGCGAGTATTTACAATTATAATTGAGGGTCGGCGTGGAAGCCAGGTCTAACGCGCTTAAATGTTATCTGCTAACCGCGACATACACAGTTTATTTCACACACCGGTCAGTTGGACTTAAATGTTTACTTCTCGTCCTTGACTAGGAGATGGCAATTAAAAGTACCTCAGGAGTCGGAGTGGATTTGCCTGATGACGCGGGGTGCTGGTAATAGAGAAAGTTAATCCTGATGCAAAAGCAGTCCAGTGCACTCACTGCTGGTAGTGCGTGTGGGGAGTCTGGGGTTTGTCGGTAGTGCGTGTGGGGAGTCTGGGGTTTGTCGGTAGTGCGTGTGGGGAGTCTGGGGTTTGTCGGTAGTGTGTGTGGGGAGTCTGGGGTTTGTCCCCATGCAATTTCCTGCTACAGATCTGTGATATGATAGTCACATTGTGTGTTTTTTTTTTTTTTTTTTGTAGTCGTGCTTTGGTGAAGCTCACAATCTACTTCTCGTTTTTCAGTGACTCATTCATTGTGATATGATAGGACCATCACATAATGTTGTTCTGAATTCACGGAGGAACAGTTGGCCAGTCTTTCCCTCCCTTAGCAGGCGACGAGTCCAGGCGACGAACTTTCGTCCGACGATACTCATGACATTATCAACGCAGCTCCCTATCAACTTTGCTAACGCGTCTGTTATGTGGAGACTATGATCGAGCTCATAGCGGGCGAACGAATAAAAATGATCACAGTTAAAGGTGTGCTATTATACGTAATTACGTAATTACGGCTACCACTTTTGAGTTGGTATATGCCAGTTTACGACAAACATCCAAGCGAATGAACCGAGCAGCAGAAAAGCCTTGTAAGAAAATGTGTGTGAATGGGAAAAGGTAACCGGGGAGAGACACAGCAGGAAACTGTGGCATTCAGCACTGAAAGGTTGGTTAGTCTGAAACGAGGCGAGAAGGCGTACAACGGTGCTGCCATCTTGGCTATAACTGACAACATCAATGCATGATGCAAGAGAAGAATGGGACGGCACAGCATTTTCTGCTGAGAAAGCAGGAGATAGGAATGCGGGGAATATACGACAGCGAGATATCTTTTTCTTTGGAACCATTCCTTTTCTTGTCATCCATCTCTCTGTCTTCAGTTCGTCCATCTATTTTTATATCTGCCTGTTTGCCATTCTGTTTGCAATGGATAGACGGTGAACCGGTTAAAGCCTCTGGGTGTTTGTGCTCGTGGCTACCGTTGCATTCGCAATTTCCTCATATTGGATTGGTAGTTTGTGGTTTCGTCGCCCTGCTACTGAGTTGAGTGCGTGGCGCGATGCTGTGAGCTGTGAATTTCATGTGAATGCTTTTACATCTGCCCGAGTTTGTGGAGCGTGAACTGCATGTTCAGAGCAATGGCGGCTGGCTATGTCCCAGAACTGACCGGTTTTTGTGCCTTATGCAAAAATGTGTGGCTACTGGTCTTCTGATTGACTGCCGCTTCCTTTGACGATGAACTGTGCTTTCGTGGAGATCTGTTGTTTATTGGCATTCTGGAGACGGCATTATGTACAGTGAAATGTTTCTTTACATCTGTTCGATGTTGTTTTATTGCGTGAACTACATTTCAGAGACAAAATGGCGTGGCTGGCTATAAAACATCTAGAAACGGAACAACAACATCTAGAAATATCGAGACTTTGTAGGCGAACATCTGGTTGGGAAAGTGACTGCCGCTTCCATCAAGGATGAACTGTATGTTTCGTAGAGGACTTTTGTGTGGCATTCTGACGGCGGAATCATGTACAGTGAATTGTTTTTACGTCTGCCCGAGGTTTTGTTGTTGCGTGAACTGCATTTCGGAGGGAAAATGGCGTAGCTGGCTAGATAACACCTAGAAACGGAACAACAACATCTAGAAATATCGAGACTTTGGAAGTGAATATCTGGTTGGGAAAGTGACTGCCAATTCCATCAAGGATGAACTGTATATTTTGTAGAGAACTTTTGTAGTGACATTCAGGCGGCGGCATTATGCACAGTCTGCTTGAGCGGGCCGTTGTTTGTCGACACACTCTCTCTCTCTCTCTCTCTCTCTCTCTCTCTCTCTCTCTCTCTCTCTCTCTCTCTCTCTCTCTCTCTCTCTCTCTCTCTCTCTCTCTCTCTCTCTCTCTCTCTCATTCACACCCATACACAAACACACAGTCGGACATATAAAGGAAGACAAAAGTAATAGTGATATAAGAGAAGCAAATCGTACCTAAATGTACAGTTAAAGTAAATGGAGCTATTTTGGGGCAAGTGCAGAAATCAAAATATCTAGACGCATGAATAGCATCAAGTGAAAGATGCAACACGGCAAAAACTGCATTTTACAAAATGTATAACATTATTATGCAATAAATCCTTGCCATTGTAAGTTAGAAAAACATCATTCTTGCATATTACTTAGAACCATTTCCAGCGTATGGCTATTAACAATAGACACATGGCTTTACAATTAGTAAACAAGGAACAGAAAACCCTAGAAACAGAGAAGTGATTGTATAGAAGAAGGCTGAATAATCCTTGGTCAGCCAAAATTAGTATTATAATCGATTTGAAAGAGGCTAAGATACAAAGACAACTTATCACAAAAAGAAATCAATTAATCAATCATGTGCCATGCCGGAAAGCGTGGGCGGTTATGACTCGCCATTTCACTCGATCACCAGTGTCGTGGATCAGCTCAGTGTTCCTGTCTAGTCCATGCCATGTGGCCAAGCCATCCAGGTATTTTCCTCTCGGTCTTCCTCTTGGTCTGTTCCCTTCGATCTTGCCAGTTGTCACTAAGTTCTCCAATCCATTTCTTCTCATAACATGTCCAAAAAATGTTGACTGTCTACGTCTAATTTCTCTGATCAGTTTACGATGTTCATTTGTCTCCTGTAGTACTTGGTCATTGGTTTTTCTGTCTGTCCATGGTATTCTTTGCATTTTCCTCAGAAACCACATTTCTGCAGCCATCAGATGCTTTTCAGCTTGACTGCTCATTGTCCAAGTTTCACATCCATACAAAAGAACAGGCTTTATGTATCCCCTCAACACTCTTTTTCTCGTTTCAATTGACATCTTTTTATTGGTCAGAATGTTTTTCATCTTGCTAAAGGCTACTTTCGCCATGGCGATTCTTGTTCTAATCTCTTCAAGGCATCTCCCATCAGATGTTATTACTGTTCCAAGATAATTGTACCGATTCACTTGTTGAAGAATATTTCCATTTACTTGTATATTACATTGTGGCACTTCTTCCTTCATAGTGACGACCATAACCTGAGTCTTTTTACAATTTAATTCTAACCCCAGTTGCTCACTGTGTACAACAACCGCGCCTACTAATTGTTGCAGGTCCTGCGCATTGACTGCAATTAATACTGTATCATCTGCATATCTAATGTTATTGATGTTTCGTCCTCCAATGCTGATTCCATTTATATCCTCTACATTTCTGAAAATGTTTTCACTGTATAGGGAAAAAAGATCTGGAGACATCACACATCCCTGCCTAACACCTCTCTTAATTGGCTGATACTGTCCCACTTCATTATCAATCCTTATTGCAGCTTGTTGTTTCCAATATTTGTTTTTTTATAAATCTAATGTCTTTCCCATCAATTTGTAGATCTGCAAGCATATCCACCATGCAAAAAGAAAGTGGCAGTCATAATATTCTGGCCTCATTATGAGAAGATAAAAATTAAAACACAGTGACAACTGGAAAGATTTGCGGAAAGAGAGACAGGGGAAGGCAACGAGATACAGCACACGCAGTGATCCATGCCGTTGTAGATCGCAACATATGGAGAAGCATGATAGTCCACACACTCGGGTAGGCGCTTAATGATATGTGTGTGTGCGTGTATGTGTGGATGCGTGCGTGCGTATGGATGCGTCAGTGTGCACGTGTGGAAGCGTCAGTGTGCGCGCGTGGATGCGTCAGTACGTGCGTGCGCGCACGTCTGCATGCGTGTGTATATAATTTATAATATCAGACAAGAGATGTCTTTTGAACAGTTTCAGTGCCAAATAAAAAGTGGGTTTGGACCAAACAAAACTGGAAAGCGGGAAATGGGAAGTAAGGGTGTGTAAAAGTTATGACTTCAAAGGTATTAATAAGGTAGTATACACGTTGTATTATATATCACATTAAAAGGGGTTGCATAGAGAAAACTACTGTACATAATTCCATGGCAGATTAGAAAAGTCGATACAGGCATTTAATCAATTAAGAACTCTACCGCTCTCTCATTAGACAACCCCCCCCCCCCCCTTTCCACGTTGCTGTATAAAGAAGGCCTAATCGACAACTACAGCAGAAATACAATAGAGTTTTCCCGGGAAGGTTAACCCGGTCAACAAATACCCGCAGAAGTCGGATGTGTCGGCCTAACGGCGCAAGAACGCAGCTCTGCTGTAAACAGGCACAACGCAATCACGTCCGGAAAAGAAAAAAACTCCGGATGAACGCAGAAGCAGAAGAAGAATAGAGTTTTCATTGTACTAGTGCATTTTGCGCTTTCGGTACACCTATGGTATCAAGATCCGTCCGTGGCAATCAACTGCTGTCAACTGTATAGACAGACATTGGCAGCAAGAATGAGCACCAACTTGAGACGGGCGCGACAGAAGCATTATGGTGAAGATAGGCTGGCTGAAATGTTTGTTCTATGACGGTTGTTTAATTTTGAAATAACACGAGGAATTTCCACAGGTAGGAATTAGTAAAGACCTTTGAAAATACTATCAATTAGAAGACACAATGGGCCATAAAGATTTAAAAAAAGGTTGGTTGCATATCCTTTACAGGACGTCGCAATCAACCTCTGCATTCTTTGGCTATTTGTGATTTCTTGGCAAGTTTACGTTCAGCAGTTTTCTTTTACTTTCTGAACGACTGGGACTCATGTCATTGCATTACAACCAACGCAATACGGTCTACTGCCAAATCGCCCGCAGCTGTGTTTCGAACGCGGTATGCGGGATAACGAATTGCGCCCTTAACCCCTTCGATACATCCTCGGTTAAGAAAAGAGAAAAAATGAAAACTACTGGCACGCCAAGATTGCGTTGTGTCCGAAGTCTAGCCCTGGTGTTTGTCATATGAAAACTACTGGCACACCAAGATTGGGTTGTGTCCGAAGTCTAGACCTGGTTTCTGTCCCATGAAAACTACTGGCACTCCAAGATTGGGTTGTGTCCGAAGTATAATCCTGGTTTCTGTCCTATGACGTCATGGGCGTAACGTCCGGTACGGAATTAGACAACGTAAAACGACAGTACACTTGCCGACAGACATGTAACATCTTGGACAGGAACATGGCATCTCTCAGCGAGAAATTGGATCAATCATAGAAACATGGCATCCACTACAGACACGTGACATCTCATTACAGACGCATGACATCTATGACAGAAACATGACATATCCCAGGGAGACATGTTGGTCTACCACAGACACATGTCATCTTCCACAGACATATTAGATCTCCTACAGACACATCACATCTCCCATAGAACATTTCATCTCCCTCAAACACACTGCATCTGAACTGAAACACTTGACAAGCGGCTGTCAGCTGCACCGTGTAATGGCCCGTGTATTGAATGCATGGAGTGACAAAACATAAAGGGATTAGGGCATCTTGCGAAAATAGAGCCCGATCAGCTTTGCGCTGACAATGAGATACGTTGTGGGAGATGCTATGTGTTGTTTGAAGCCACGATGGTATAGTGGCTATTGCGTTACGTGCCACGAAACTAGTCAGGATTCAATCTCCAGCAGAGGCAGAATAGGGTTTTTATCCGATCAAGACGGCTCTGGAGACGACCCAGACTTACACAAAATGGGCACCAGACAAATGTAAGAATCTCCTGGGAACTGTCGTGGGAAGGGAAGACGACGAGAAAGGGAACTGGCCACCACACCTCATTTGTTGTGGATTGGAATATATGAAGGCCTGACACTACATGTCCCAATGACGGTCTCGACTACTTTCAGCTTGACTTACGGAATAGAGGAAGACCAACAAGTGCATGGGTTGGTTCTAACAGGGTGTATTTTTGATGCCTGTGCAGTGTTTGAAAATATTGCCAGTCCAAGTTTTGTATTCACCCTCTGTAAAGTTCACGCAACGTAATAGATAATTACAAAACTTGGATGGGCAATATTTTCAAACACTGCACAATCAGTAAAAATACACCCTATATCAAGTGTGTGTGTGTGTGTGTGTGTGTGTGGAGGGAGGGAGGGGGGGGGGTAGGTATACATTTTACAGAACGTTGCAATCAACCCTAGCATGCATTGGCTGTTTATGATACACTATGCACTTTATTTCAGTATTTTGCCATTGGTTTCTGAACGGCCGACGCCTCATACCATCGAAAATAACGCAAAGCGGTCTGCTGACAAATCGGCCGCATGATTTGGAACTCTCGACTCGGTGTGTCGGAGAATTGCGAAACTGTCTCACTATCCACTAAGCCACAGCGCCAGGTTATACACGGTATAACACAAACTTAAAGCAGATCAGGCCAACATTTAGCTTCAGGTGAATCACTTCGGCTATACTTGATCTCTCTCTCACCAGGTAGCAAAGATGGATCTCCCACAGAAAAATGTCGTCTCCAACAGACTCATGACCATAGACTGGCATGCGGATAAAGAGACAGACAGACAGACAGACAGACAGACAGACAGACAGACAGACAGACAGACATACAGACAGACAGACAGACACAGACAGACAGATAAATAGATAGATAGATAGATAGATAGATAGATAGATAGATAGATAGATAGATAGATAGATAGAGGAATAAACCCCTCACCCCTGCATCTCCTAAATACAGAAAGTACATGCTGATAATTACACCCCCCCCCCCCCAGAGGACAGAAAGAAAGCAGGAAGCATGGCGTCACCCTTCAGTCCAAGCATGCAGCTGCAAAAACCAAAAATAGATGCCGAAGACCTGACCTTCTGACATATTGGCCAACTTTGATCACACAACTCCATGGGAAGACGATTGGAAACAGACATTCCAAGACGTCTCGCCAGCTAAGAGCTTATGTAGCGGCAGACATTTTAGATGTTTCTAGAAACCCTTCCTGCACAGCTAAAAATATACCAGCAAGGTCAGACACAGGGTCGGGTACGGCGTAACGGCGCGCATACTTTTACTGTTGGTGCAGGCGCGAGTCAAACACGGGCAATTAGAATATGCATGAGAATTTCTTCCCTGGGAAATTTGTCCGCTTATAGCAGTGGTTCTCAACCTTTTTTGGCCCGTGCCTCCCTCACCAAATTTTCAGAAGGTCATTCCCCCCTTTCGTATTTCCTTCCTACCCCCCCCCCCCCCCCCACCATTTAAAAAATACAGTATACGTAACAATGGAAGCTAAATTTAATAGCACATACTAAAACAAGTCTAGACGTCCACATAAAACGTGATTTGCGGGTCTACTTACGTTATAAATTGAATTTCAGAAGAGTGAGACGTACAAAACCGTAATGTATGAAGAGAAAAACAATATCAAGTAATCGGTTCTTGTATTAACGCGATCTTGAAATAATCTAAATCCCCCCCCCCACCCCCACCCCCATTGAAACCCTAAAATTCCCCCAATTGGGGGGTAATTCCCCACCGGTTGAGAACCACTGGCTTATAGACAAACATTTCTATAAGAATATCTCCAGATCAGTAGTTCCCAAGCTTTTCAAGCAGAGGGCCATATCTACTATTTTCGGCAGTTAAGCGGGCCACAACGTTATAAAATTATAAAAGTCGTGCAATATCATTCTTGCCTTTCTTAACTTTCGTCAACAAAATTCTAAAACTTTAAAGGCAGTCAGTGTCAGTACTACACTGCGGCCATTTTTTTTGGTTTAAAATCAAAAGTTCATTTAACGATACATTTTTAATCAGTTTCGAAAATCGTTGTTATAGTAATTAATTTACAATTGTAACTGTTCTTCATAACCAGTTACTTAAGTTCAGATGCCAGTTTATACATGTCTGGGCACAAATATGTCGTGCCCATAGTCATAAGCGCAGCTAGTTACTGTCGGTGAGTCTCGAACGTTGCGTGTTTTTTTTAAAATAACGTTCATTGCGGAAATCACTGCTAGCATCTGTAAGTGGAACCAAAACGACAAATGTATCTCTGGGGGAAGGAACGCAAGTGTTAAAATTGTTCGACAGGCAATAATCGCCAGAATGAAATCATATGATCAGCTGAAGGTGAAGCAGGCAGCTCCAGAAATTTATATCTCAGTGCAGAATTGCATTTCAAGTCAATTACTTCTTCATGCTGAAGGTTTTGCTGTCATTGGCAGAGCTTGGCATCAGGAAATAAGAACGAGGCCTCGCGTGCCATTTTCCGACAGCTGGCAGGCCACAAGTGGCCCGCGTGCCGTGGTTTGGGAACCTCTGCACTAGATGGTAAAGCAAGAACCATGGCAGGTACTGTTGTTTGGGTCTGGGATGTCAAGTCTGCTCATCTTGTAGATCATTGCATTATGCGATTGGATGACCGGTTTCTTTCTTTCCTCGTGGCCTTCCTTCGCAATCCTCTTTACCTTTTAACGGCGGAGACACATCATAGGGATATACATAAAATGATACATCATAAGGGAGAGGCAAGATCGCCCACGTCAGACAGCATCAAGTTTCCTTTTCCCACGCTTTGATGCGTACTGGGTTTATATTTTTTTCCCCATATCCTTTTACAGGACATTGCAGTCAACACCAGCATTTTTCAGCTGCTGTTAATGTCTTGGCAAGTGTTACATTCAGTAGTTTGCCATGGCTTTCTGAACGACCGGCTCAAAAACCCCCCGGAAGTAACCAGCGCGACGAGATCTGCTGCCAAATCTCGTGCAGCTGTGTTTCGTACGTGGGTATGCGGAGTTACGACCAACGTCCTTAACCCCTTCGCCTGGGAGACCGGTGGGTATATAATGGTAGCCCTATTTTTGTATAGACCAATCGACATTCGATAGATGACTTTCAATATAATGCTAGCCCTATTTTTGTATAGACCAATCGATATTCGTTAGATGACTTGACCAATGTAATGCCCGTCGCCCTGTCTTCCCACAACATTTCCTGCTACCCATTTTGGCTGATTATTGTTGTTTTTTGTTTTAAATCTCCACTTCGGTGAAGATTGGAACCAGTGACCATCAGGTCGGCAGGCCAGGGGTTGGTAGCCATTGTGCGACTGTTGCTGCTCCAGTCAACTAGCGTGGCACCTGGTATTGATGATGATGGTGAAGATGATGATGATGATGAGGATGATCATGATGATGATGATGATGATGATGATGATGCTGATGCTGATGATGATGATGATGATGATGATGATGATGATGATGATGATGATGATGATGATGATGATGATGATGATGACATCACATTTTGAAAACAGTGGGGGAGAGTGGGGATGGTGGTGCTGCTGCGAAAAAGACAACCCACACAAACCTCAGTTACGCAGAGTTTGAAAGAAATGGGATGCGGCATCTGAGAAAGGTCGCGAGAAGAGAGTCTCTTTGGCAGTAAAATACTTGCTCTACTGCCAACAAACATCATTAACACAAACAAGTTGATACTGGCACAGATAAACACACGGAGAATGTTGGAATCCACCAATTAAATACAGATCTCTGGAAAAAATAAATAATAAATGACACCTTAATTCCCTTCATGCAGATAAGTATATAGTACTTGTAGCTGTCGCTCTTGCGAAAATAGACGCATTCATTAACTATCTGTTTAATTGATTCAATGTCCAAGGATAATATATATCAACATGTCATCTTCCATTTGGACAGAATAACGATATATCGCCATATTAGGGTCATTGTGTTATGTGTTCTGTTTCGTAGCATGTTACGCAATTTTAGTGCCCAGTGAATGAACATTTACATTATAAAACTAATCCACGTGATAGTGTACAACGCTTGGCACATCCCTCCTTTTTGTTTGGCACTGAATCAATTAAGAAACAAATTCACAACACAGACATTGTTTGAAATGGTGTCACGAGTAATAATTCGTTTTTAATGTCTCCTTTATACTTCTAGGAAGATCGAGATAACGCTTGAATCATTGACCCGAGGGACAATAGTAATAATGAAAGCTAACCGACAACACCTTGTGCCACATTCATTGAAAGGCAGAATATCAAGTGGTTTGGCCTTGTCGTTAGAATGCAACACCAACAACTACCATCACTGGCCTTACATCAAAGATCACATGCGACGAGACCACGAGGACGTCCAAGAAGAAAATGGATTGACGACATCAAAGACATTGTACAACCACAAGGAATGACACTATCCAGTGCCGTCCACGGGCGCTGGAACGCAAATTATTCCTCCCCACGAGACTTGACGGCAGAAGTGGAAGGTGATGATGATGATGATCATCATCATCATCATCATCATCATCATCATCATGATGATGATGATGATGATGATGATGATGATCATGATGATGATGATGATGAACCCACTTATATTAATCATCCCATCATATATTACGCACTACTTAAAAGCGAGCGAACAAACAACAAACTGAGCCGTCACAGGAAATGTATCCGCGTTTTTGTAGGGGAGGAGAAATGATAACGCTCTCAGCATCCTTATCTACCCAAGTTATCTCGTCCCACGGTTATTGTGAGCAGGAAACACCGCTCTTAACTATGAACTCGACATGTTAGTACAAATTTAGTATCTGATTGTCTGAGTTTCAGTGCCACAATAGCTCTAATTGTAAAAATGTCCAGATTCAGACAGTTAAGTTGATTTAGAAAGCTCAGGAATCGTTCCATAATACACGTATAAACGAATTGTTGCATGATCAATAACATCGAAACAAGCCAGATTTGTCTTGTGTCACTGCGGCCACACCGACTAGAATTGTCTGATATACGTCAGATTGGTCTGTGCGGTCACCATTACAAAATAAATCTGGGAATCACGGATGAGGATATCATATGTTTCGACAACACGTTCATACTGGATCGCAATAAATACAAGTCGTCTCTAAACATCTACAGCTTAGCATTCCGGGTAAACCCACGGGTGCTTTGTTTCCGCCAGCAAATGTCGTCAGGTGTAGATACTGATCGTTCCTGTAACACTTTGGTTGTAAACACCACATCTTCGTCCTCTCATGCGACCAATTTCGCAGAAACCACACGTAAAATTCAAGCATCCGTGTCGCTTCAAATTTTAGAAGTTAACATTTTAGTCCAACTGACCAGTATGCAAGTAAAATTCTACTAAAATTATAATGGGAAGACTTCTAAGAAAAGGAAGAAGAGATACGCGTGGTTCAAGCTAGATTTTAACAAGGAAGAGGAACAAGAAATCACGTATTCAACATGTGTTTAATAATAGAGAAGTGCAGAGAATTTAATGTAAGTCTATTCTCATGGTTTGTAGATTATTCAAATGCATTTGACTGTGTACAACATTAGAAACTTTGGGAAATCATGAAGAATATGGACTTTCCATCACATGTAGTATAGCTCATAAAAATGCTCTATCTAGATCAACAAGCAGCGGTTAGAATAGATGGCGAGACATCAGATTGGTTTGAATTCAAGCAAGGAGTCCGTCATGGCTGTGTGCTGTCAACCTATTTGTTTAACCTGTGCGCCGAAAATATAATGAGAAATGTCAGAGATGATATAACCAGGGAGCAATATGATGCCATAAATATCGGTGGTCATAAAATACCAGAGATTCGATATGTTGATGGTACAGTATTCCTAAAAACATCACAGAATGGTATAGAAAACCTAATAACCTCAACCCAAAAGAATAGTGAAAATCACAACTTATATCTTAACATAGCACAAATACAGAAAATGCATACAGATAAAACTAGTATGGAAACATAAATATATGTTAATGAGGAAAAATTGGAGGTCGCGAAAAATTTCAAACATCTTGGGTCTTTGATTACCAACAATGGTGACACAATGAAAGAAATTAAAAGACGAATATCTATTTCTCTTCAAATATTAAAACAACTGAATAAATTATGGAGTGGGACAGATAGAACTACAAACATTAGATTTTTAAGAGCATGCATTTTTCCCATTGCAACATATGCCTGTGAGACCCGGACACTTACAAAACAAGCTGAACAGCGCATAAATGCCTTTGAATATAAATGTTATAGACGGGTTCTAAGAATATCTTGGATTAGAAAAAGAACAAATGCATCCATACTTCAGGAGCTGAATATTGAAAATGATTGGCTATTAAAGACGATAAAACAAAGAAAATTTAAATATTTTGATCACTTGAAACGTCACAAAAGTTTGGAGAGAACAATAATGGAGGGGTATGTGCCTAGGAAGAGAGAAAGAGGAAGGCCAAAGAGAAGATGGGTGCAGGATGTGGCGGATAATCTCCAGATGCGTGTATCGGACTCGGGACATCTTGTTTGTGATCGAGAGGTTTTCCGGAAGGTTGTTATAAGAAACCAGGTTCTGCAAAGGACATGCTACTGAATGAATTACCAATTTTGGGGTTGAACCCGCTAACTCGGCATCAACACACCGGATGTTTAAAGAACGATCGCTCTTATCCATTCGGCCATGCTTTCCTCCAGGGTGGAAGATTATGCTAATGTTCTCGTTTATTCTCCCGCTAAAAAAAGAAAAGAAAAGAAAAGAAACTAAAACAAGAAACAGGAGCAGCAGGATTGTGAGAAGGAAGTATGGAAACTGGTGATAAGGAAGACATACTTGAAACACCAGGCACAAAGGTACGTTAAGGCACAATGAGTATCCCAATGCAAATACCCGCGCAAATACTTGTACATGCGCGCTTGTTCCAACCTGCAGAGATAAGTGACTCCCAGACAAGAGAGGGCGCAGTAACCTTTGTTAACCTAGCCAGGTAACCTTGAGATCTCTTGCTTGATATCTGTGAACCCAATTTATATAACCGCGGAGAATAAATCAAGAAAGCAGCAGACCCGTGCAGGTAAGCGATTGTCGCCTGGCAGGTGGTTGCCTCACGGAATCTACCTCTTCGTTAAATTCCTACTTCCTTCGATAACCATCCCACTCGTAAATTAATATCATGGGATTGACGTACAGGGAAAAGAGCTTGGGTACAATATAATGTACTACTTCATTCCCCTCTGGTGTGTATCCATCTTGGCGTGGTAGAGGGGTTTGCGTGTCCCAATGACTCCAAGAGTTATGCCGGCAGTATCGTAACTACTGGTAGGGTATCCCGTGTTGGACAGGTCAAGGGAACGGAGGCAGGCGAAGAGAGACACAAACCTTGTAGATAGACAGGGAATGTCAACGGCTACTGGAGTCTTAATAGTCGAGATGATCAACTTCATTGCACGGGTTTTATCCCATATGGCTCTGTCTCTTTCAGCCGAAAGCGTCGCACAAAGCAAGAACTCCATAGCTCCAGCGACGACCCCCAGGAGTCTCCGAGGAACATGCACTCGTGAACCGAAGGATATAGCCCGGAATCGAATCCACAACCTTCGGAGCGCAAGACAGACGGGTTGACCACGTAAGCCAACATGGAAAAAATGCTTGTTGAAGTCGGATGTTCTGAGCCATAGGCTTTTAGAAACAGTGCAACGCAATTCATACAGATAACGTGCCATAGGCCGATTAATCGTCTTTATCGACTTCCTGTATCTGCCATGGACTTATAAATCACCGAAATGTTGTCACTGAGAAAAGTTGTCTCAATTAAAATAATACATTGCCTTATTCGAACTTTTCGTAACTGACATGCAATCATACGTAGCTACAATATTAATACAGTAGTTTTTTTCCTACGCCGCCTGCTATAATTTGATATATAAATCAACATGTCTGCTACCATAGTAACAGCTATTAAGGTCATAACTGTGACACATTCATGCTTACCATTTTTCGCCATCCATATTTGTTTGGTCCTAGCCTACTTTCTGTGTGGCACTGAATCTGTTAATGATATACTACCTCATTCATGCATACTGATTCCTCTTCTGACATAAAGGGTAGAGATTTCCTTGCGCATTGGATGGGAGACTGTTGACAATTAAATACATACAATCCGTGGAAGAAACGTTACAACCTTGGTCTAATTCTAGCCAGTCCGTGTTAGCAAACTAGGTCTAATTCCAGCCAGTCCCTGTTAGCAACCTAGATCTAATTCTAGCCAGTCTGTGTTAGCAACCTACGTCTTATTCTACCCAGTCCATGTTAGCAGCCTAGGTCTAATTCCAGCCAGTCCGTGTTAGCAACCTAGGTCTGATTCCAGCCAGTGCGTGCGTGCTGTGTTGAATGATGATCTGGTTATACTCTAAATGCCTTTCCTCAGATTTGAAGCTCCGGTACTGGTCTTACACACCCCGCTGATGTCTGGGTTAGGAGAGGGGAAGAAGAGCTCATCAATAGTACCCATAAAGGTGGCACTTTGGTCCCAGTGTGGGGGAAACAGTCTCTACACCAACCTCACTCCGACAGTCTTCTTCTTCTTCTTCTTCTTCTTCTTCTTCTTCTTCTTGTTCTTGTTCTTCTTCTTCTTCTTCCTTCATTTTCCTCCTCCTCCTCCTCCTCCGCCTCCTCCTCCTTCTTCTCCTTCTTCTTCTTCTTCTTCTTCTTCTTCTTCTTCTTCCCTGGCCTCTCTTGTCTAGTATGTTTCTTTAATATACCTCTTCTGTTGATATGCTCCATACATTTCATTTGTTTGTTTTTTCTCTATGGTTTGGATGAGCAATGTTGTAGCACATGCACCTTTCAGTGCCTCAGCGCTTGTTTTCTTCTTTGCTCACGTTATTCTCAACATTCTTCTGTATGAATAAAAAAAAGGAAAAAGAAAACCATCTCGTTGCTTTAAAATTTGTTACCAAGATATTACTGATTGTCCATCATTCGCATCCATACACAAAGAGCAGGCCACACATAACCTTTCAGCATGCGGGCTTTTGCACTGGCCGTACTCAAGAAATGTTTTAGACACCGCAGATGTGGTTTCTGAGACGAATGTTGTGAATACCTTGGATGCCAGAGTAACTAACAAATATTGGGTTGAACTTTGAACTGCATAGTCCTATTTTGTATTTGTATTCCTACTCTTAATAAAAATAGAACATTATATACAAATATTAGAAAGAGACAAGCATCTTTCTTTGGTCATGTAATAAGACGAGAGGCATTGGAAAAACATATTTCAGACTGAAAAGCTCTGCGGTGAGAGAGGTAGGGGCATACAGGAAGAAATCATGCTTGATTGACATTATTAACATGCGACGGTGGAATACAGGGACATTATAAAATAGAATTGATCCAGACCACCTGGGACTGTTATCTGTGTAGTTGCTGGAATATTTGCGCCAGTTGGCAGAGTACGTGATGATGATGATGATGATGATGAGGATGATGATGATGATGATGATGATGATGATGATGATGATGATGATGATGATGATGATGATGATGATGATGATGATGACGACGACGACGATGATGATGGTTGCCAGGGTGTTGATCCGGTTTGCTCGCTTCTCTTATGACAACTCCTGTGGCCTTCTTTAACTTTGATACTTGATGGCAGGAAACACCTGTTGGTTTACACACGGCCAGGTTGAGCAACACATAGATTTCATAGGCTGTGTGAGCTAAGATAACTGGACGACAATATTGTTCTTGACGCGCCACTACTGTAACATTTCAGTGGCGCTTCATTAACATATCTGGAGATGCTTGTTCTGTATCTGGTAGCCATCTCGACCTCTACTTCTGATGACTATTGAGCCTTTGCATCTGATGTCGATAGCAAACCATTTGCTCCACAGAGAATTCACAGAAATACATAACAGTACTTAAACATGCTACAATAAAAGAGCGGCGTAATTTTAGCCATGCTCTGTCAACTCAGAACTATGTCCGATTCTGACACTAGCCCTCGTTCAACTCACTTTCACGTGACGTGACGTCTAGTCTGCTTTTCACGTGTTTGTGACCAATGTCGTGATAGGTCACGTCGCACTGTCTCCGTCTGTCAACCGCGCTTAATACGTCTCATGCCATGTTCACAACCTGTAGCCACTGGACCAAGGCACTGATGATGATGACGACGACGACGACGACGACGATGATGATGATGATGGTGATGATGATGATGATGATGATGATGATGATGATGATGATGATGATGATGATGATGATGATGATGATGATGATGATGATGATGATATCGTACCCATCCAATGATTTATATTCTTGAGAATTGTTCATTACTTTTCTTTCTGCCATTTTCGTGAGAATTATTTGTTACCCAAACTGTTTTTCATTGTTTCATTCACTGTTAACATGTGATTGACTGAGTGTGCACTTGTTGTTATGCAGTCCTTACAGGCAGCGGCTGTTTCTGCTTTGATTTTTATCTTCCCTATATTGCTTCATGATTCCCATCGCTAGGGTTTCCTGATATTTTTATCCCATCACAGAGACGTGACCCATCAGAGACAGAGACGTGTCCCATTACAGAGACGTGTCCCATCACAGAGACGTTTCCCATCACAAAGACGTGTCCCATCCCAGAGACGTATCCCACCACAGAGATAAGTCCCATCTCAGAGACGTGTCCCATCACAGAGACGTATCCCACCACGGAGATAAGTCCCATCTCAGAGACGTGTTCCATAACAGATAGATGTCCCATCACAGACAGAGACGTGTCCCATCAATCACAGAGACGTGTCCCATCACAGAGACTTGTCCCATCACAGAGACGTGACTCATCACAAAGACGTGTCCCATCCCAGAAACGTATCCCACCACAGAGATAAGTCCCATCTCAGAGACGTGTCCCATCACAGACAGATACAGACAGAGACGTGTCCCATCCCAGAGACGTATCCCACCACGGAGATAAGTCCCATCTCAGAGACGTGTTCCATAACAGATAGATGTCCCATCACAGACAGAGACGTGTCCCATCAATCACAGCGACGTGTCCCATCACAGAGACTTGTCCCATCACAGAGACGTGACTCATCACAAAGACGTGTCCCATCACAGAGACGTGTCCCATCACAGAGACGTGTCCCATCACAAAGACTGTCCCATCACAGAAACGTGTCCCATCACAGAGACGTGTCCCATCACAGAGACGTTTCCCATCACAAAGACGTGTCCCATCACAGAGACGTATCCCATCACAGAGACGTGTCCCATCACAGAGACGTGTCCCATCAATCACAGAGACGTGTCCCATCACAGAGACGTGTCCCATCACAAAGACGTGTCCCATCACAAAGACGAGTCCCATCACAGCGACGTTTCCCATCACAGAGAAGTGTTCCATCACAGAGACGTGTCCCATCACAGACAGAGACGTGTCCCATCAATCACAGAGACGTGTCCCATCACAGAGACGTTCCCCTATCACAGACACATGCCCTATCACAGAGACGTGTCCCATCACAGACAGAGACGTGTCCCATCAATCACAGAGATGTGTCCCATCACAAAGACGTGTTCATCACAGAGACGTGTCCCATCACAAAGACGTGGTCCATCACAGAGACGTGTCCCATCACAAAGACGTGTCCCGTCACAGAGACGCTTCCCTTCACAGAGACGTGTCCCATAACAGACAGAGACGTGCTCCATCAATCACATAGACGTGTCCCATCACAGAGACTTGTTTCATCACAAAGACGAGTACCATCACAGAGACGTGTCCCATCACAGAGACGTGTCCCATCACAGAGACGTGTCCCATCACAGACACATGTCCCATCACAGAGACGTGTCCCATCACACAAAAAAAAAGCAAACATAGGAACGGACCAAAAATAAACCGAATAAAAATATTTAACAGATTCAGTGCCACACTAAAAGTAGGTTTGGACTATAAACAAAAATGGATGGCGGGAAATGGGAAGTAGGGATCTGCCACAATTATGACTTGAATGTTGTTACTATGGTAGTACAAATGTTGTATTATATAGCACATTAAAGGGGGTTGTCATGGGAAAACTTGAATATTTAGACTATTGTTTGATTAATAAGACCTTGACAGTCACGGGAATTTTGAATAAGACGATGTATCATCCCATGGCACTGAATCAGTTAAAACAAATTACAAAGGTCACACACATACACACTCAAACACAATGCACATATGCACACACGCATTCACATACACGCTGACACAACACACTCACACACACACACACACACACATCACACAAGAGTGACTTCAGTTACACACGTGCTAAGATTACCATAATGCTAACGTGGCAAAACAAGAACCCAGACGAGAAACACACAGGCATAAACATTCCTCGAAGTAAATGCAATATTCAACTATGACTCATCCCATACTTAGTGCAGTTTAGATTTTTGTTCGGCGTCTTACAAAAACTGAAACTTTGCGCGCGTTCACGTGAAGTCAAATTTGAGAACTTCAAACGCCATTTTTATTTCCCATATCTCCTCTCGCACGTGTTGCGTGTTTTCTCTTGTCTGAAAGTTATGTCTACTTTCTGCTGCTTGGATGTACGAACTAACCTACTTACGCGATAATATAATACTGCCACTTACGATATAATGAGACGCAAAGCTATATTATAGGCGATGTTATCGTGTTAATTTGCGCTGTTTTACATACCTGTTTACTTGCCTTCAGATAGGCAGGCAGTAAATCTGGCACACCTACCTACCAACTCAAAGACACTTATCTACCTAGATACCTACCCACCCTATTCTACCCAACTGCCCACTATAATACCTATCTACAAATGTACATACCTACCTACCTAAATGCGCTACTTACTTGTCTGCCAGCCTCTGCTAACGGAGTCTCAAAGCGGATTTCAAACTCTGGACTCTCATGGTAGTCAGTAGTTACATTACTCTCGGACACTGGGACTTCCTAGACACTAACCGTTTGACATTCAATTAATTTAAAGCCCTCTCCTTTAAAAAACAATGTTATACAAAAGAGTTGAGTATTTATTCAATCATTACATCTGTCTTGCCACTATCAAGTTACTTAACAGCCTTCCATTTCTCTTTGAACCTCCTAATAATAGATAGGTTTAGTCTATTCTTTGAAGTTTGAATATATTTTGTTAATTTGAAGTAGGCTAGGGCTTCACAAGGTTTCAGAAATGTTTGATAAGTGCGAAGACAATGCATGGTAATGACTAGGAGAATGAACATGACCTATAAAGTGGGTAAATAAAGGTAAGATTGAATGGTGGGGAAAAAGGAGGCTTGAAACATTATATTTAACAGATATTATAAGAGCAGATAAAGAAATTGTCAGAAACGTAATGCAACACTTAAAATACAAAGCATAAATAAACAATGGGACATGCTGAAAAACTCGATCCAATAAACAATGAAAAGAGATGTTACCGGAGAGAGAGAGAGAGAGAGAGAGAGAGAGAGAGAGAGAGAGAGAGAGAGAGAGAGAGAGAAAGAGAGAGAGAGAGAGAGAGAGAGAGAGAGAGAGAGAGAGAGAGAGAGAGAGAGAGAGAGAGAGAGAGAGAGAGAGAGAAACAAAGCTAAGAAGACATGGATGGTTGAATAACTCTTAAAGTTGACGGATTAAAGGAAAGAAAGTAAACAAATGACGAAGAAAAATTTGATAAATTAAATAGGAGATACAAACGTAAATCTTCTTCTTCTTCTTCTTCTTCTTCTTCTTCTTCTTCTTCTTCTTCTTCTTCTTCTTCTTCTTCTTCTTCTTCTTCTTCAGCGTTCCGAGTCATTGAGGTTCTTTGCTGCAGATACAATCCATCTCCATTCGTCTCTCTGGTGGACCTTCTCTTGCCAGTCGTTGATTCCAAGTGCTTGTAGGTCTGTATATGCACTATCTCTCCACCGCCTTTTTGGTCTACCTCGGGGTCTACGGTCATTTATTTCCTGAGTGTAAGCGAGTTTTGTTTCCCTATTATCTTCCATTCTTTCTATATGCCCCAGCCATTGTAGTCTATTAGCCTTCATGATACCAGTGATTAGCGGGGACTTAAACAGATCATAAATGTCTTTGTTACTTCTTCTTTTCCACTCTCCACTTTGTGTATCCCTAATGGGTCCAAAGATGCGTCTTAACATTTTGTTCTCAAAGGTTTGTAACAAGGCTTCGTTATCGAGGCTCATGTATTTGTTTACAAACGTAAATGCAAAAGAAAATTAAGTAGTGGAACACAATCAAAATAAATTATGTTTAAGGCACAACATATGCACAGACAAATAAGTGATTTGACAGGCAATACAACTTTTTTGCCTTTACGATAAGAAACATAATGTTTGAAATCATAAACAGGAAAAATATTAAAGGATGAAGGTGTCATGATAAAGAAGTGGAATGATTAAATATGGTGGAGAAAGAGAAGAATTATAAGGAACAAAGTAAGTACAGAGAATATTTATACTAGGCGAAGAAGTCACTGATGCTACCAAACATAAAGAAAGGGAAAAGCCAGAGCACGATACGAAATCATGCTAGAGGAATTGGAACTTCCTGTGGTTACTACCCATACTACCTTGCGGTGTTTTTATGTCTTGAGCCTGATGAATTAAGACCGCCTGAACTGGGCAGTTGTCGCGAACTGTGCAGGTTAGGGTTCCCCCCCCTTTCCGCCCCCCAACAGAGAACAAAAATCCATTACCTTGACGAAGATTCGAACCCTGGTCTCCGGAATAGGTAGCCAGGCGTTCTAGCTACTAGGCCAGATGCTCCTCAGAGGAAGTATTGGGATAATTATCATCATCATCGTCATCATTATCATCATCATCATCATCATCATCATTATCATCATCATCATCATCATCATCATCATCATCATCATCATCATCATCAAGTGCCATGCCAACTGGCGTAGGCGTTCATGTCTGAGTCTCTCCACAGATCTTCATTGCCACCGCCTCAATCCATCCAGCATAGTTTCTCTTGGTCGGCCTCTGCCTCTCTTTCTCCTCCATCTTTCCAATCGTCACGATGTTCTCCAATGCCTCTCTTCTCGTCACATGATCAAGAAAAGCTTTTTGTCTCTTTCTTACTGTTTTAATACTGAACAGAAATATTGTCTATACTGTTGAATGATATTTGCAACAACGGATATAATCCTAGTGATATGCTGAGATCTGTGTTTACATCTGACTCAAGTGATCAGGTCATGGCCGCGGTGGCGTAGTAGTTAGACGTTCGCCTCATGGCCAGGTGGTCATTGGATCGAATCCATATCGAGGCTGCTTTTTCTTTCTTATTCAAAATTGACTTGGGCTGCTAGGTCCACCCAGTCTTAATGGAAACCAGGAAGTGTCCTGGGAAGTAAAGACGACCGATGTAATACTGACCCCATCAGCCACCAAGTGCCGACTGGTCGATACTAATATGGGTCTACCACAATGTACCCAAAACGTCATAATGTATATAACAGGGGACTTTACTCTCAATGCTATTGACATGAATACTGGTGGCTTATTTCCCTTATTTGATGTGATATCACTGTGAACACCAACCCTCAAAAACTTCCTCAATAACAAATTTTCCTTTTTTGGCTGTGAATTTAGCGCGAACGCAAAAACTAATAAAGGCCACCAACAATACATTTCTGCGAACACCAAGACTCAGACAAAAACCATTCAACATTAAATGTTCCTTATAGGCTGTAATATCAACGTGCACACCAAAACTCAAAAAAGCTTCTAATATTAAATTTTCTTTGATAGGCTGTGATGGGGTGAACACTCAAAAAGGCCAATAACAATTAATTTTCCTTAAGGGCTGTGAATTTAGCGTGAACACAAAAACTCAACACGACGATTAAAATATGAACTAAATTACAGGCCAAGATGTTGGAAATGTGTGAGAACTCAAAAAGTGTAACAAAAATGAACGCATATTTCACGCCAAGAAACGAATCTAATCTAATTTGCGATGAAAATTTTTCTTTTTCTTTTTTATCTTTCTCAAGACGGCACACACTTCACTGGAACCAGTTTTCATGAAATGGTGTGTGCCATCCTAAGTTATTTGATAAAAGTGTCTGCAAAGACTGGAATGTGAACTGTGTCAAGATTTTTACATTTTGCGCAAGAATTTCTGGAGGAATCTTGTTTTAGTTATCACATGTGGTAACGTTGTCAGTTTTTGGTTAATGGAAATTTTGCCGCTAAATTTAAAGAAAACAAAAGATAATATGTTCTTGTTTCGTTTTTCTCGTCTTCCACAGCTAGCTAGGCAATCGTTGAAGGTTCGTGTTGAGATCGTTCTTATTTTTATGTTTTATACATACTGGAGTGTTACGCGTGTGTTATTTTCTGTTGAGAGATAGACACAGACTTTCTCGTATGAGATGTGGCTGGTATCATTCGGCTGGCTTTTATTTTCTAGAATTGAGTTGAGTTGAGTTAAGAACCGACATCACTGCACTTAGGACATTCCCATATGTGCTCCGTCTCCCCGTTCAACATCCAGCGAAGAGTCATACTACTAATCGTTCCCACTGCTGATTTAAAGTTCTCCTGGTCTTTGTTCTCAGTTTTGAGATTCTTCCAGAACCCCTGCCGATCCCCCGCAATCTCATTCTTTGCAACATACGGGTTTTCAATCTATTCTCCCGCCTTCTCTATCTGGTCCCACAAGCGCACGACCACCTCCCCTTTGTCCATAGGCAAACTACCACCAAGAGGTGCATTCCCTGCCAGCCTATCATCCTGTGAATTCCCCCGCACCCTCGCATGGCCAGGGCAAAATATCCATACAATTCTCACAATCTGTGACATCTGAAGCGATGAGAGCCATTCCACACGAAATATTCCTTTCTCCACCTTACTAAGCATACTCTTTGAACCCGTAATGAATACGATGTGAACTGCAGTAGTCTCCTCTAGCCAACGGAATGCCGCTGTTACTGCTTCCACCTCCATTTTCATGCTGGAGGACGTAGTCTCATATGCCAGAATCTCCTTTTTCTAGAAACATCTCTGAAGCTTGAATTATGTATCTGAGTGGACCCCAGAAGAGTGGAGGTAGGTAAAAATTAGTTGGTAATTGAACTCAGACGGCTTAGTTGGTAAGTTTGAGCACTAACCACTGTGCCTAGATATTTCTACACAGGAATAGCTTTCAATTTTTATGTTGTCTAGTGCGTCCTCTAGTGTCTACTTCCTTCTTCTCACGTTTATGAGCGCTAAACAATAATATGTGTGTTTATTTTTGTTAACAGTCTTAAAAGTCGAGAGGATAGACTTCATTGCACCGAGTTTAATCCCATATTGCTCGGTCTCTTTCCGCAGGGCAGTCTGCCAAAAGCGTCGCACTAAGCACGAACTCCGTAGCTCCAGCGACGACCCTCAGGAGTCTCCAAGGAAAATGCACTCCTGAACCGAAATCTGTAGCCTGGAATCGAACCCACGACCTTCGGAACGCGAGTCAGACGGCTTGACCACTTGGCCAAGGAGAATTTATGAACTAACAAGGTATTTCTACAAAGCCTTGCTCAAACTCCTCCGACAGAGTAAACAAGAGAAATAAATTACCCTGGAGAAGTTTCCTGCCATGTGTCTATGATGTGACAGCGCCATCACATTCTGTAGACCTGAGAGCAAGGAGGAGTAGCTAGCCAATATCTGCACGTGCGAGGACTATGCTCCAGTTCAAAGTGAGCGGACTCAAAAATTCAGTATTCTCCTCAATCTCACCATATATTGAATACAGTATTTTCCTCCATCTCACCATATATTTAATATAGTATTCTCCCCTATCTCACCATATATTGAATACAGTATTTTCCTCCATCTCACCATATATTGAATACAGTATTTTCCTCCATCTCACCATATATTGAATATAGTATTCTCCCCCATCTCAACATATATTGAATACAGTATTTTCCTCCATCTCACCATATATTGAATATAGTATTCTCCCCCATCTCACTATATTGAATACAGTATTCTCCCCCATCGCACCATATATTGAATACAGTATTCTCCCCCATCTCACCATATATTGAATACAGTATTCTCCTCCATCTCACCATATATTGAATACAGTAGTCTCCTCCATCTCACCATATATTGAATACAGTATTCTCCTCCATCTCACCATATACTGAATACAGTATTCTCCACCATCTCACCATATATTGAATACAGTATTCTCCACCATCTCACCATATATTGAATACAGGATTATCCACCATCTCACCATATATTGAATACAGTATTCTCCACCATCTCACCATATATTGAATACAGTATTCTCCACCATCTCACCATATATTGAATACAGTATTCTCCACCATCTCACCATATATTGAATACAGTATTCTCCACCATCTCACCATATATTGAATACAGTATTTTCCTTCATCTCACCATATATTGAATACAGTTGTCATGAAATACTGAAGAGTTAACGATTCCCAGATGGACGACTGTATACACCGACTAACCAGGTTGGAGAAGGGTTAACCAACAAAGGAGTGACCAGGCGCATGTGTTTCTAGGTCAAGACCCAGAAGGCGGCTAACCGCGCAGGTAAAACTGTCGAGTGGAAAAATTGGTTTGCGACAAAAGCAGAGAGTATTATTGGATAGCATATTGCAGTCTGAACGTATGAATAACGGAAAAGTTTCAGATCTGTAATTTTCCACTAACAATGATCATGCAGTCTGGATGTGAGGTGTCCAGCAATGTCAAGGACTATGCGGCAAAGATGACCGATATAAAGAGTGGCAATTCTTTGTGTAAGTTTAGTGTGTGTTCCAAACTGACCTGAAGGAGATATGTTCTTGAGTGGGAATAGAAATACACGTCCCTAATGATGGAAAGAGGGGATAATAGTGTGTTATTCGCTAAGTGTTATTTCGATTCCAGGAACATAGATGCCTAAATAAGGTATAAAGATATTAGATATAGTTTAGGATATGAATATAGATGTGCGTGAAGTGCATTTAACATTACTTTCTATTAGTAGGAATAGTATAGACGATTAGGTGAATCTTCTATCCTATGTCAGAGTGGGTTTTTTCGGAAGCCTTTTCATTTCGGCTGGAGGAAAAGACACTCACATAGGAGAGAAGAGGAAGCAGACACAGATCTCATTATTAAATGTATATCACACAGGTTTCCATACCAGTGCGGGACTTATCAACTAAGAGATTACACAGATGGCTGTGGTCAAGATCACCCAGTGTTGATAATCCACAAGAAAGCACTTTAACGTAATAAAGCACGACGCTTGTGCATAAGAAAGGAAGGAAAAGAAGTGGCATCTTAATAAGTCAGGAGGACAGAGAATGGAAAATAGAGATCATACAAACTAAAGAAAAAAGACTCAAATTACTCAGTATCAAAGAGTTACAAGGTGCATACAAAGTGCCTATATCAATTAAGTGTAGAACTTTTACAGGACAAAAATAGAGAACAATAGAAACTAGATGTGTTTTCCAGGATGGAATTAAGAACGCTATAAGATAATACAGACAATGCAGTTTACGCTGACAGCATATGGTGATCGGGTTAAATACATTCATACAGTGGTGAACATTTTTCCATTACAAAAAACGGATATATCTACAGACTCAAGCAGACGGAGCTGTCAGGGTGAGACCGTTCTGTTATATCTATGTCATGTCCTGTACTCTAGCTGAGAGAAGAGACGAGAGAAACCACGGAGACTATCTATCAACATCTTATCTGGCAGCCACATTAGAAGAACATACCAACTACATAGACAATATCCATACATACACCAGACATAGTTTTTTATAATAAATCTTTTATCTTATCGTTGAAAGGAACTGTTGTCGGAGTATGTGTTGAGGGAATAATAGAGAGAGTGAAAGAAATAGATATATGGAAGGGAAGACAGAAGAGAGGAGTGTAGACCAAAGTCAGTCAATAATCCCAACAGATAATAAGTTTAAAGATGTGCTTGTTGAGTCCAGTCTCCTCTCGGGAATTTAACAGGACATAATTGGTGGAGCGAGCGGGATACGTACATACATTATACCCATATGACCGGAAGGCATAACATGGCATATGAATAAAGGGGTACTTGCATATTGGCACAGGCATAGCGGAGTACCTACATGTTGGGACATACTGATTGGAATAAATAGAAGTATATATTGATGACTTTTAATGGAAGGACGTCCATTGGATATATTGTGCCATTACATTTATGGTAGAAACATTTCATTAATGCTGGTGACTTTGCAGTGAGAAAGTTCCAGACAGAGTGAATGTGGATAGGTGGTAAGACACATTACATACCTAATCACACGGTCACACGTCTACATAAGTCTTTATCCTATATCTCCTCTTGTGGATGAGAGAGTGGTTGTGATTTACTGTGTGGTGTTGTAGATTAATATATTTAATAGACATAGATAAATGATATAGGGTCTAGGTAGATTATCGGTTTATAGTGAGTATTCTTTACTGTTTGAGGTGTCTTTACGCAACGTGCTGACTTATCTGCTGTAACTATGGCAACTCCTAAAGTAACTACAGCCGAACTGAGGGCCAACGGGGAGGCAATTGGTTTAGCTGGTTCCGAGCTAACTGATTATATACAAGAAAGAGAGCGAGAGGTTCGTCAAGCGGAAAGGGAGGAGCGGAAGACCCAGTTGGAAGCAGAAGAAGCCCACAAGATAAGGGAACATGAATACCGCATGCGAGAACTGGAGCTCAAGACACAAACTAAGGGAGAAATAGATGGAGTGGAAGGAAATTATTCTTCACCTGGTGCAACCCATATGAGTGGACATGGTTACCATGCCATGAAGTTTCCCTTAGCTGTCTACGATCAGTCTAAGGAACGCTTTGACCAGTACGCATCTCGTTTCGAAGCAATGTCAGTCGCTATGGGGCTGGATCGGAGCAGATGGGCTCTTAAACTATCCCAGGGTTTAATCGGTTCGGGATTTGAAGTGTACACACGCTTACCACCAGGACAGGAAAATAATTACCAGGAATTAAAAGCCGCTTTGATGAAACATTTTGACATAACCGCACAAACGTATAGGAAGAAGTTTAGATCGTCTAGACGAGAGCCGGGAGAACTATTCGCCGCCTACAGTCTGAGGCTGAAATCCTATCTCCAGAAATGGATGGACTTGGCAGAATTCACGAGGGATTATGAGAGTCTCGAAGAGATGATGGTGGTAGACCAAATTCGAAAGCAAATGTCGAAACCTCTCAGAACCTTCTTAGGAGAACAAGGGGCGGAACGGATTGATGTGGTAAATAAGCTGGCGGAACGATTCGTGGAAGTACATGGTGAAACTGAGGAACTAAGTACACAAACCAAAGGTCAGGAGAAACCAGAGAAAAAGAAACATAAAAACTGGGAAGGAGAAAAAGGGGAACCTTATATAAAGCACACAGAGGAGAGTTCAGAGAAGGTGAAGGTAGGAAACCAGAGCACCTCGAATTCTCAAGCGAAACGACAGTGGTCTGAAAAGTGGTGTTCGTTTTGCAAGGCGGCCTCCCACAACACAAAAGACTGCAGATCGAAACCTAAAAGTTCTTACTTCGCAGCATGCAAAGTGATTCCTACATCGGTGATCACAGACAAGGCTGAGGTCGGCGAAGGAGAAAGGAACAAAAAGCACACAGGGAAACCTAGGAAGGGAACAGAGTGCACTCACTGCCAGTCGACAACACATAATAATGTGGACTGCAGATGCAAGGCCAAACACGCCAATTGCACAACCAACCTCGAGGAATCAAAAGAGGAAGGCAAGGAAACGGTCAAGGAGATGAAAGACACTCAGGACCAAGAGAGACCACCTGTGGTTGAACTTATTGAAGTCAATGGCCAGCAGGTTAGTTGTCTCTACGATACCGGTTTGGATGGGGAAGCGGTGGTGGACGCCAGCTTGGTAAGCCCAGACCAATTTACAGGGGAGACTATAGAAATACAGCCGGCAATGAGGAGTGCTGTTACCATGACGCTGCCAATCGCCAAGGTGGAGATTAAATCCAGGTACGTCACGGGCATTATCCCAGCTGCTGTATTATCTGACTCCTTATTTCCAATGATCATTGGCACGAAATATGTCTTTTTGGGGATGCCCAAACAGCAAGCCCACAAGGGAACAGTAGTCAGTGGATCTCAAGGGAAGGAAAAAGAGGCAGAGACACTATGCGACAACTCAGGGATAGGAGAATTGCATACGGCCCAGAGGCAGGATACTACGTTGCATCCTTGCTACAGGAAGCTGCAAAGAAGTGCTGAGCCACCAGAACGGGGACAGTACTTTCTGAAGAATCAACTACTCTATCGGAGAGCTGGGAGGGGAGATAACCTGCATGAGCAGTGGGTGGTTCCAGAGACCCACCGTCCTCACATTCTTCAGAGTGGACACATCATAGGCGAGAATCGACATATGGGTGTCAGAGAGACCTTGCAGCAAATATCCGGCCATTATTGCTGGCCAGGAATGACCGGAGATGTACGCCGGTGGGTGAAGTCTTGTTCGGAGTGCCAGAGAGCACCACCCAACAAGCGAATTAAGAGGAAACTAGCTCTTAAAGTGGAAGACAAAGTGGAAGTGTGGAGTCCAGCAGAGACCAATATACTCCAAGTAGGATTGAAAGGACCTTATCCTGTGGAAAAGGTGGTGTCCAAGAACATCTACAAAATACGGATCGGGGAAGAGAAGAAAAATCTCCCTAGACATCTCATTAGGAAATATGAGGAGAGATCCGGGAGCAAAGCTTCGCACTTTATGGTGATGGCAGCCATTGGGACAAAGGTTACCAGTCCAGACGAAGACCAGAGATCGCCAGTACAACATAGGAGGGCCTATGGGACAGTACGTGATAGGTCAGATTTACCCAACGACAGGAGGAGGGAAATCACAAGTCAGGGGAAGGACAAGAGTGAAAGTTTCACCGGTAACCAAGTTCAGAAGGGGTGGGTAACGTCGGGAAAAGCGAGAATTACCCAGGACTCCAACCAAAGATTGGCTGACCAGATACAATATCGCCCAAGATGGTCCTGGAAGCAAAAGCCCAGGAGGTTTGGGAAAGACGACTCGGTCCGACAAGGACGAGGCGGAACATCCCCAGAGGAAAAACCGGGGGAAACCAAGAGGACATGGAAGCAGTGTTACAATCAGGATGGGACAATCCGTTTGTATTGTGAGCCGTCGCTGACGCAAGTCGAAAGTAGGTCGACCAGACGTACAGGTGCGAGGAGCCAACACTAGTTTCAGTCGTGAGTAGTATAGTATGGTGTCAATTAGAGCTCCTACTGGATAATGAGATGAGCCATGTGAGGATCCAATCATATCATCAACACGTGATGTTAATAGCTACTTCGCAGAAGCTCAACGCACGGTGGATGTGATGGACGTTGTTGCTGCAACTGGACTTCACAATGGAATACATCCTTGGTAAGGAGAATGTAGGAGCGGATTTGATATCCAGACATCCAGCTCCGGAGAAAGAAGACTAGGATTGTGGATCATGGGAATCAAACCTACAGTGAGAAAGATTCGACGCGGTCTAATCTCTTAAGAGGGGGCCTATGTCATGAAATACTGAAGAGTTAACGATTCCCAGATGGACGACTGTATACACCGACTAACCAGGTTGGAGAAGGGTTAACCAACAAAGGAGTGACCAGGCGCATGTGTTTCTAGGTCAAGACCCAGAAGGCGGCTAACCGCGCAGGTAAAACTGTCGAGTGGAAAAATTGGTTTGCGACAAAAGCAGAGAGTATTATTGGATAGCATATTGCAGTCTGAACGTATGAATAACGGAAAAGTTTCAGATCTGTAATTTTCCACTAACAATGATCATGCAGTCTGGATGTGAGGTGTCCAGCAATGTCAAGGACTATGCGGCAAAGATGACCGATATAAAGAGTGGCAATTCTTTGTGTAAGTTTAGTGTGTGTTCCAAACTGACCTGAAGGAGATATGTTCTTGAGTGGGAATAGAAATACACGTCCCTAATGATGGAAAGAGGGGATAATAGTGTGTTATTCGCTAAGTGTTATTTCGATTCCAGGAACATAGATGCCTAAATAAGGTATAAAGATATTAGATATAGTTTAGGATATGAATATAGATGTGCGTGAAGTGCATTTAACATTACTTTCTATTAGTAGGAATAGTATAGACGATTAGGTGAATCTTCTATCCTATGTCAGAGTGGGTTTTTTCGGAAGCCTTTTCATTTCGGCTGGAGGAAAAGACACTCACATAGGAGAGAAGAGGAAGCAGACACAGATCTCATTATTAAATGTATATCACACAGGTTTCCATACCAGTGCGGGACTTATCAACTAAGAGATTACACAGATGGCTGTGGTCAAGATCACCCAGTGTTGATAATCCACAAGAAAGCACTTTAACGTAATAAAGCACGACACTTGTGCATAAGAAAGGAAGGAAAAGAAGTGGCATCTTAATAAGTCAGGAGGACAGAGAATGGAAAATAGAGATCATACAAACTAAAGAAAAAAGACTCAAATTACTCAGTATCAAAGAGTTACAAGGTGCATACAAAGTGCCTATATCAATTAAGTGTAGAACTTTTACAGGACAAAAATAGAGAACAATAGAAACTAGATGTGTTTTCCAGGATGGAATTAAGAACGCTATAAGATAATACAGACAATGCAGTTTACGCTGACAGCATATGGTGATAGGGTTAAATACATTCATACAGTGGTGAACATTTTTCCATTACAAAAAACGGATATATCTACAGACTCAAGCAGACGGAGCTGTCAGGGTGAGACCGTTCTGTTATATCTATGTCATGTCCTGTACTCTAGCTGAGAGAAGAGACGAGAGAAACCACGGAGACTATCTATCAACATCTTATCTGGCAGCCACATTAGAAGAACATACCAACTACATAGACAATATCCATACATACACCAGACATAGTTTTTTATAATAAATCTTTAATCTTATCGTTGAAAGGAACTGTTGTCGGAGTATGTGTTGAGGGAATAATAGAGAGAGTGAAAGAAATAGATATATGGAAGGGAAGACAGAAGAGAGGAGTGTAGACCAAAGTCAGTCAATAATCCCAACAGATAATAAGTTTAAAGATGTGCTTGTTGAGTCCAGTCTCCTCTCGGGAATTTAACAGGACAACAGTATTCTCCTCCATATCACCATATATTGAATACAGTATTCTCCACCATCTCACCATATATTGAATACAGTATTCTCCACCATCTCACCATATATTGAATACAGTATTCTCCACCATCTCACCATATATTGAATACAGTATTCTCCACCATCTCACCATATATTGAATACAGTATTTTCCTCCATCTCACCATATATTGAATACAGTATACTCCTCCATCTCATCATATATTGAATGCAGTATTCTCCACCATCTCACCATATATTGAATACAGTATTCTCCTCCATCTCACCATATATTGAATACAGTAATCTCCACCATCTCACCATATACTGAATACAGTATTCTCCTTCATCTCACCATATATTGAATACAGTATTCTCCCCCATCTCACCATATATTGAATACAGTATTCTCCACCATCTCACCATATATTGAATACAGTATTCTCCACCATCTCACCATATATTGAATACAGTATTCTCCACCATCTCACCATATACTGAATACAGTATTCTCCACCATCTCACCATATATTGAATACAGTATTCTCCACCATCTCACCATATATTGAATACAGTATTCTCCACCATCTCACCATATACTGAATACAGTATTCTCCACCATCTCACCATATATTGAATACAGTATTCTCCTCCATCTCACCATATATTAAATACAGTATTCTCCGTGATAACTCCCCCCCCCCCCCCTTCCCTTCCCAAATAGTAAATAGAACTCACGATTCGCCCCCCCCCCCCCCCCCCCCCCCCCCTCTGAACTCCAGATAACAAAGTCAGGATGTTGATGCAGCAAGCTTTTCACTGAGAAAACGGCGGCCACGCAACATGAAGCATACCTGACGCGAGGCAACCAACGATCATGATGATGATTTCACCCCGGCAAGGTGCGGGAAGAAAGCACGACCAACTCCGGCGGCATTTATGATGAAACTGATTAGCTGAGAGGCTTCAACTGTGCTCAGTTTGGGGGAAAATCTCCATCAGCCAGACGAACACTCGTGTGAAAGAAAACATGTGTGATGTATAAGCCTTATCTCAGACTCGGCTGCGCGTGTAACAGGGGAACCCAGGTCTAGCGTGGGAGTTATGTCACGCCCTGCCCCGCCGTTGTATGCGTCGCTGTGTAAAACAAAAGAGCAACTGTTAAAAGAAAAGCTTTTGTGTCCAGTAGCTTACTGGGTACATGGTGCTAGCACCACATTTGTATAGACCAGTCGGCACTGGGTCGGTGATGTGGTCAGTATTACACAGGCCACCCTTATTTGCAGGACATCTCATGGTACCCAATGGCGGACGTGGTTTAAAAAATATAGTTTGCCTGGATACAAAGCTACTAAAAGATATTTAATATTTTTGGCGGTTTTTTCTTTTTTTTTGGGGGGGGGGGGGGGTGGGGGGGGGGGCACTTCATCCGAGACCACTTTCCATCGGAATAGCTGAAACCCTAGCCAGTCCACCAGCGGAGTGAAAAAGAGACGGATGTGGGGGGGGGGGTGACAGACAGACAGACAGACAGACAGACAGACAGACAGACAGACGGATGGACGGACAGACAGACAGACAGACAGAGGCAGTGTCAGACAGTGAAATAGTGAGAGAGGTGGATAGAAAGAAACAATGAGAGATAAACAGGCAGAGTGAGAAAGAGAATAAAAGATAGGCAGAGAAAGTGTCGGGCAGATAAAGTGTGAGAGAGGCAGATAGAAACAAACAACGAGTGACGGACAGGCAGACAGTGTGAGAGATAGACAGGGAACGAGTGAGAGGGGCAGATAGAAAGAAACAATGGGAAACGGACAGGCAGAGAAAGTGAGGGATAGGCAGACAAAGCAAGTGTCAGACAGTAAGTGTAAGAACGGCAGATAGAAAGGAATAATAATAAACAGACAGGGAGAGAGCGGGAGAAAAAAAGAGAGCGAGAGAGACGTGAAGAAAGTGAGAACAAACAGTCATGTGATTATATCTAAACTCTAAATGTTCTCTATAAAGCAATGATTAATCATCTTACATTATGTGTTTTAACGCAAGCTCTTAAAATGTTACAGTCTATTTAATTTTGTTTTAACATAATCGAAAGGAGATATAATCCTAAACGAAATACGGAAACCGACAACCTTTGGACCCTTCTGACTTAAGCAGCAGACCAAATGTGCATATAGCAACGTATCATGTGTTAATATATAATTTACGTGTGGTTTGAGAACACCCAAGAAATCTGGCTAATTATTTCAACACGCAAAGCTGTATATGTTTGAAACAAGGCGTTTATGTGTTGTCTATTTGAAAGCGGATATATAATAAAACAAACACTGATGCATTGGTGGATGTGGGTGTTACAGGATTACACATCAAAACCATACAGAAAAGATTGAGGAAATGTATGAGGTTTATCACCAGAAGGGGAGTCGGGATATCATAGTGGCAAGACGCTGGCCTGGCGGTCTGGTGGCCGTGGGTTCGAACTTAATTCGGAATTTCTTCTTCTTCAGTGTTCCGAGCCATTGAGGTTCTTTGCTGCAGATGCAATCCGTCTCAATTCGTCTCTCTGGTCACCTTCTCTGCCAGTCGTTAATTCGGGACGGATTTGTAAAATCGACTTGGGTTCCTAAGTGGACCCAGCCTACAGTGGGTACCGGGACACGTTTTTGTAAGTGATACTGCCAGCCTGATACCGACCACATTTTCCCCCAAGTGTCGGTTGGTTGATAAAAATATGAATCCAGTACCACATGTCCAAGAAAACAACACTTTACTTACTTATATAATTAGAAGAGATGAGATAGAGAAATTATGTGGGAAAACAGTGAGGAAGAAAGTCGGCGAAGAAGGAGTTTATAGGAATTGAACTCATTGTATGTCAAACAACGTGCTATACATTCACTGGAAACTCCAAATACGCAATTATTTGTTAACTCAAGTTTGTTCCAAGTGAATATTTTAAAATCAATAGACCTCATATGTCTTGCTAGGGGCGCGTTGGTGTAATGGTTTGAACGTAACGCTAACAATGCCATGAAAGGACTTGAACTAGGCTTCACTGTCAGATCTCGATGTTTACTATAGGAAGGAGAGACTGGCCACCTATTCCTCCGTGCACTCAGACCTACAACATGTGATGGTCCCAACACTTCACACAGCAGGTTAGTGCTAAGGGACTTATTTGTCGGTCGGCCTGATACTAAGTCGACTTTTTTTGTTTGTTTGTTTTGTGCGAATATCCTTTACAGGACATCGCTGTCAACATCAGCATCTTTCAGCTGATTGTTGATTTCTTAGCAAGATTACGCTCAGTGGTTTGCCATTGCTTTCTGAGCGACTGGCTCACATACCCCGTTAGTTACAGTTACCGACGCGGAGAGAACCTATTGGCGACTGCTCTATGTAAATATGGATCTTCCAACAATGAGCCTCGAAGCGTGTTAAGGGCTCCCTAGCTGAATACACACCTTGTTAGAAGTAGCGACAGCAGTAACTGGATGGGTCAGATAGAAACAACTGTTTACAACACACGGAGTTTGAGTAGTCAAAAAAACAACTGTCATCTACTGCCGATAGTACCCTTCAGTGTAGGGCAGGGGTGGGGGTGGTCTTGAGTCTGATGAATTAAGACCGCCTGGCTAGTGCAGTCGCCGCGAACTGTGCACGTTAGGATTTGAACAGTAACTAGTACAATTTCTTCTTATAGTCTTCTATACAGTGTGACTTTCTTCATTATGTCTGTCCACAGCCTCATATCTCGTCTCCTGCCAATCATTTCTGACAAATGTTTCTCCTCTAGCATCATCGTTCATGGTCTCCTTTCCCTCTCTTTCCTTTTCAACTTTCCTGTTGTCACCACGTACTCCATCATTCCCACCTTAGAGCAGTCACTAAGACGAGAGACAAGACGATAAAGTGACTTGTGGCTTTGGATGCAGTCACAAAGACAAGGGAGACAAACTGCCAAGTGACTTGCTGGTTCGGGTGCAGTAACTAAGACGAGAGACAAGATGATAAAGTGACTTGTGGCTTTGAATGCAATTACAAAGACAAGGCAGACATACACTGCCAAGTGACTTGCTGGTTCGGGTGCAGTAACTAAGACAGGAAACGAACGAACGAACTATTTTCAAAGTTTTGAGAATTAGGCACTCAGGCCCGTCTAACATTCTATCCTTTGTCTTTCTCAGGGAGGACATACAAGAGTATAAAGTGACTTGCCGCTTTGGATGCAGTCACTATGACAAGGAAGATATACAAGACGATGATGTGACCTGCCGGTTTGGGTGCATCACTTGGTTGCCAACATGCGTGCTGAAATTACACACCTTTTGTCAGAAACTGTTAGCTGCCAGGACGGAGTTTTGTTTTCTGCATCTGCAGGTGAAATTTAGCCTACTTCAAAAAACAGACACGTGGAATATTTTTTGGGGGTAAAAATATACAACAGAAGTTGCAAAACTAGGTGCAACTGGTAAAAGTAAAGTTTAGGTTTCTGTTACTCGCCTAAGGCTGCATTTGGGCATTAATAACTAGACCCATCTTGTTGCTGTCTGAAAATGAGAATTGTCAAATGTTAAGTATATTCAACACTACTTTATGGCACGGAAGCCTGGACATTGAATACGCAACTAGAAAGTCGAATAGAGGCCCTAGAGATGTGGATATCCAGAAGAATATGTCGTATTTTATATTTAAAAAAAAAGACAATCAAACACTGGGGTTCTAGAAAACACGGGGAATGAAAAGAGAGTGGATGAAAGAAATAAAAAAGAGACAAGTGACATATTTTGGCCATAACACTTTTGTAAAAACCATACTGGAGGGCAAGGTTTAAGGCAAGCGAGCAAGAGATAGACAACGATACAAGTGGGAAGATAACATCAAGAGATGGACGAACATCAATCTGACAGAATGTACAGTCAAGGCGAGAGACAGACAGTGTTGGAGATCCATTGCAGCCAACCTTTATTGTAAAGACGGCACCTTAATGATTGATTGATTGATTGATTGATTAATTGATTGATTGAGCAAGACCCATATTACAAACGGTACTAAGTGTATGCCGTAGTTGGTATCACACCGGCCGCCTTTACTTCCCAAGACATTTCACGGTACAATTTTAGGCTGGGTCGAACTGGCAGCACAGGTCAATTTTAGGCTGGGTCGAACTGGCAGCACAGGTCAATTTTAGGCTGGGTCGAACTGGCAATTTTTAAAAATAAAATTCGGAAACGACCCGCTGCGAATCGAACCCTAGACCACAGCACCGGTACGACAGGCGAGCTACTACTTACCGCGGTTCCACAAGTAACATTAGTGGAGCTATCAAACGATCTGATGAAACATCTGCAATATTTAACTACATGCACAGGTAAAAAGTAGCGTGATATACAAGGAATAATATGGCACATCTGAGACAAGCTTTCTCGTTTGAAATTAGAAGAGAGGCTGTGTTTGGTTTACATACAAGCAGTTTTAACACGTGGGAGTGAGTCGTGGACGATCTGTACACGGGACAATATAAGATACCATTTGTGAAGCTATAGAAAAGTAGTTCTGCGTGAGAATTTTGATGATTTATTTTTCTTCCGCTCGCTTTGAACTCAAGCGTAGTTCATACACGTACAGGCTCTTTCAGCAGTTAATAACTTCTGTCATTGAGTATGGTTTGGGGCTGCTGACAGTATCAAAGAGCCAGCTTGAAAGGTTGGAGCGCATACAGAATGCTGCCATGCGGTTAATCCTGGGGTGCACAAAGGACACACCAATTATATGCATGAGGCATATCCTGGCGCTACCAACAATGACGGATAGGTATAGGATCCTTCAGGCCAAATAGTACCTGAGAGTTGCCGCATACAGGGATCACCCGCTGCATGCAGCAATGGATATGGTTAAGGGTCATAGACTACGATGAGGCAGGTCCTGGATGGCACAGGCAGAACATTCTATAAGTCAGGTGCGTGATCTAGAGACCATCAATCGTGAAAGAGAGTGGGTTGAAGTTCCGGAAGACATGACTGACTGGCACAATGTAATAGTAACACTGGGTCGTGAGTGCAGAGAATGGGCAGCGGGCCGCACTGAGTTTGAAGTGCAACAGCTGATCCAGAGCAACACACATCAAGGTGAAATAGCCAGCTACACTGATGCGTCAGTGGTGAGAAACAGACATAGTGGCTGGGGCTTTATTGCAAAGGTTAATGGGCGAGACTTGAAAAAGGAGAGTCTGGCATACGAGACTACGACCTCCAGCATGAGAATGGAGGTGGAGGCAGTAACAGCGGCATTCCGGTGGCTAGAGGAGACTACTGCAACACACGTTGTATTCATTACGGATTCAAAGAGTATGCTTAGCAAGGTGGAGAAAGGATTGTTTCGTGTGGAATGCCTCTCGTCGCTTGCAGAGGTCACAGATCGTGAGAATTGTATGGATATTTAGCCCTGGCCATGCGGGTGTACGGGGGAATGAACAGGCTGATAGGTTAGCAGGGAATGCACCTCTTGGTGGAATTTTGCCTATGGACAAGGGGGGGGGGTGGTCGTGCGCTTGTGGGACCAGGTGGAGAAGACGGAGGAACAGATTGAGAACCCATATGTGGAAAGAATGAGATTGCGGGGGATCGGCAGGGGTTCAGGAAAAATCTCAAAACTGAGAGGGAAGACCAAGAGAACTTTTAATCAGATAGCGGTGGGAACGATTAGTAGTATGACTCTTCGCTGACTGTTGAACGAGAGGACGGAGCACGTATGGGAATGTACTGAGTGCAGAGATGTCGGTTCTTGACTCAACTCAACTCAACTCATACACGTGCTACCACTTCTAATGCACTGAACTGATTTCTGCAAATGGATTAGCTTTTCCTATTACCAGTGTCCCTCGTCATCAGGCACAACCCATTCCGACTTCTGTGGTACTTGTAATTTACGACCCCAAGTCAAGGACGAGAAGTCAACATTTTAGTCCGGCTGACCGATGTAGGGATTGAACCAGCTACTCCAGCATCAACACACCTGTTTAAGAACGAGCGTTCTTATCAATTCAAGCATGACAGGCCGCGTTGCTTAGGGAGTCGCTTAGAAAGAACCATCGACGACGGTCTAGAGCAGTGGTTCTCAACCGGTGGGGAAATCCCCCCCCCCGGGGGAATTTTAGGGTTTCGGGGGGGGGGGGGATTAAGATTATTTAAAGATCGCGTTAATACAAGAACCGATTGTTGACATCATTGTTTCTCCCTCCATACTTTACGGTTCTGTACTTCTAGCTCTTCTGACATTCGTTTTATAACGTAAGTAGACCCGTAAATCACGTTTTATGGAGATGTTTAGACTTGTTCTAGTATGTGTTATTAACTTTAGCTTCCAATTTTTTATGTATACTGTGTAGGGGCGGGGAGAATTTACAGGGAGGAAATACGAAAAAAAGGGGTGAGGGAGAATGACACTCTGAACATATTGTGAAGGGGTGCATGGGCCAAAAAAAAGTTGAGAACCACTGGTCTAGAGGGAAACAATTGTGCAACCACCGTGGTGGTGCTCAGAGCTGAAATGTGCATGGGGAGAAGAAAAACAGGAGGGCAAAGAAGCAACAGCAAGTGAGGATGTTATTTCTAGTATCTCATGATGAGCTAAAAGCTGTGGAAGATTAAATAGGCACTCGAGCAATTCACACCAAACCCTCCTAACATTAGCTGTCTCATTCAGCTCGATCCATGTCCTCCAAATCTTATTCATTTGTTTTATTTCTCTTCTACGTGTGTTTCTAGATCTTCTATTTCTTTTGCCATGTGGATACGAGACAAAAACCTTTCTAGTTAAACCATTCTCAGGTTTTCTCCATGCATGTCCTATCCAGCATCAGCAGCTTTTCTTCACCTCTCGGTTCACTGGTATTTGTCTAGTCTTCACCATGAACTACCCCACACTGGCTAGCTTAGTTATTCTTATTACTTTATCTTTGAACTTGTTCACGACTAGTTGAATTTTGCAGCTATGGTTTTTCAACGGAATGGGAAAGCCAAATCCCCGCCCAACCCTCCTTCGTCGCCTCTTGCAACATGTATGACAGGTTAAAATATGGTGCTATTCTTTGCTTTCCTTATGCGTCAGGGTAACAGGCGGGTGGAATCTTCTTGCCACATGTGTGGTGGGTTGCAGTGTTCATATCTTTGCTTCTCCTTAGAGTCCCGTTAACACAATAGGCGCATATCACGTTCTGCCCCATGCCATAATATTGCCAGATGAAGTCAACAGCACATTTCCTCGCCTCCTCTTGTTTCATATAAACATCCCACTTCTGGTAATCACGCTCACGAAACAATGCCAACCTTATACATAACTAGTTAGGTCAGGTGCGCAGGGACATCAATTCCTGGGAAAGGTGACTGAACCCCGGGCAGTCCTGTACAAAACACCTACCAAAAAACAAGCCAACTCCACCAAAAAGCCAACCGAATTCGGGGCATTCTAGAGATAGTAGATGAAAGGGGACCGGGGGTGGGGGGGGGGGGGGGCGTGCGTAATAATAGAATTACTTCAACTTTCTTTACTGTAACTTCTTCCTATCCCCCTCCTCCTTCCTTTCCTCCTTTTGTCCCCGGTCTATAATCTCCCGCAACATTATTTATTCCGTTTCTCCAGGGTTACAGTTCACCGAGTTCCCAAGGTGTTTCAGTAGTATCTATTAGATGTTGGTACGATCTCCACTGAAGACACCCCATTAAGAAGTCCGTAATATGAACGTTCTACATTGTGGCTGTCAGAATTCCCACAGTTAGACCTGAGATATAGCCGGCACGGGCGTTCCACTCAATAACTCCCCGACACTAGCGGGGTTTGTTCATTTCTGATGGGACACGAGCGAAAAGAGATCCAGCTAGGCTTTTGACAAGTCCCTACAGATGCGGCAGGAGAGGCATTGCGGGAGTTGTATTTTTGAAATCGAGTCGCTATTTTTACAATTCTGCTGCCGACTTTTATTAATTTTGTTGCTAGGATGGTGTTGTAGTAATAGACATTTTGTCGCCATTTTTCTGCTTATGCAAGGAAACAGGCAGGCAGATAGACATAAAGACAAACGGGCAGGCAGGCAGGCAGACTGGCAGGCAGGCAGGCAGGCAGGCAGATAGATAGACAGACAGATAGATAGATAGAGAGACCGATTATGCACCTAAAGGGTCGGTGTATTCGACTTCAGCGCGCATTTGGTAAGGTGTGTTTCCTCTACATCAGTGGTTCTCAACCATTTGGGAATTCCCCCCCCCCCCCAAGGTGGGGAGGGGGGATTTTAGGGTTTCCAGGGGTGAGGAAGGGGGAATTAAGAGCACAGACTGACAGACTCAAAATGGCTTCAGGCTCAATATCCTGGTTTTCTATTGAGTGCTTTGTTTGATGAAGCACACTTTTTTTTTGGCATTCTGGTGTCGTGTATTAAGTGACAATTCTTTGACGTTTTACTACACTATAAAATTAATCCATGCATGTAAAGGTTATGTACAACTATGGAAGAAAATAAGGATTTTCACTATTATAGGCATGTTATTTTTAATGCACCTTTTGAGGCTGACAGTTTTTGGAAACGGGGGAATTCTTCTTCTTTCCTTCGCTGGAAAGTGAGGAATGACATTGTGACATATGGTGAAAGAGTGTATAAGCCAAAAAACGGTTGAGAACCACTGCTCGAGGCAGATCATCAGCACTATCATCATGTGCCATGCCGATAAGCGCGGGCTGTCATGTTTCGCCATTTCACTCGATCACCAGAGTCGTGGATCAAGTCAGTGTTCTTGACTCGGCCATACCACGTGACCAAGCCATCCAGGTATTTACTTCTCTGCCGTCCCCTTGTTCTTTTCCCGAAGATCTTCCTAATTGTCACCAAGTTCTCAAGTTTATTTCTCTCATAACGTGCCCAGAAATCTAGACAGATTCGATCCAAAGTAACGAGCTCTACCTACCAGTGGATACGTTCACTTTCTCTAAAGATTTTACCCTGGCAGTGGCCTTACGGCATACCCGTTGCAATGTCCGACTACCTTGGAATTGTTATAAAGTGCACAACAAGCATACGGGACCTCCTATTTTTTTTTTCGTCCAGCTCTGATAAGGCTAGGTAATCGATCTCACTTCCAAAGCGGACACGGGACGTGAGATATCATTATATACCAATGGTTCTCGGAAACATGCCCAGCCCTATGCAGGAATCGAGCTCGGTACCTTCTGAGAGCTTGAGGTGGACACGTAACCTCTCAGCCACGCCCCTCAAGCCCCCTCCCATCTAATCACATCTCCCTCTCCACCAGCCACCCCCAATAAAAAGTGAGAGAAGTTTAAGAAGTCTTGGTCTAGTGCGCACAGAACATTGTCACTTACCGGAAACACCGCTATCACTCTGGGAGAGAACTGGCGGCAGACACGTGAGCAGCAGAACTAATCCGACCGCCATTGCCGCCCTGAACAGCCTGGGCCGCCTGAAAATAAGCACAGGTTCCTGTTGACGTGTGCATATAAACATACACAAGCACACACACACACACAAGCACACACACACACACAAGCACACACACACACAAGCACACACACACACAAGCACACACACACACTGGGAGTCATAACAACTACATACGCGAAACATGCCAAACATGTGGAGTCCATTAATGTCACAAAAAACAATCAGTAGTGTTTGTGCTGTAAAGATCCATTCATAGTTTTGATTTTGATTTGAGTGGGTGATTGTTGGACTGGTTCCATTCGATTCGATCATTACTGTCCTCGTCCACTGAAATTATTTATTTGTATTCCGTAGCTTAAAAGTCGCTTAAAAGTCGACAGGGTCGACTTCATTGCACCGGGTTAATCCCATAGGGCTCATTCTCTTTCCACAGCGCGGAAAGCCTTGCACAAAGCACGAACTCTAGCTCCAGCGACGACCTCAGAAATCTCCGAAAAAATGCACTCGTGAATCGAAGGACGTGGCTCGGAATCGAACCCACAACCTTCGGAGCCTGAGTCAGACGGATCGACCACTTCGCCACGGAGTGAACTCACGCTATGAAGTGTGTGGCTTCGATTTCGGACACCGGCATTCCGTTCACAGCAGCAATTTTATAGAGGCCCGTGGGAGAGAAGGGGAAAGGATGGGGGTCGTCGATGGGTCTACGAAGTTAATGCTTTGTGAAATGCTTTCGGCAAGAGGCTCTGCAGGAAAAGGCCAAGCTATCTGTGCTAAAACCCGGTTCCCCGGGAAAGTTAACCTGGTCAATAAATGCCCGCAGAAGTCGGATGTGTCGGCTTAACGGCGCAAGAACGCAGCTCTGCTGTAGACGGGCACAACGCAATCACGTCCAAAAAAACTCTCCGGGTGAACGCAGAAGAAGAAGAAGAAGAAGAAGAAGAAGAAGAAGAAGAAGAAGAAGAAGAAGAAGAAGAAGAAGAAGCAGCAGCAGCAGCAGCACATCAGCAGCAGCAGCAGCAGCAACCCGGTGCAATAGAGTCGATCCCCTTCTTTACATCCGTTTTTACTTCATTTGTGCTCCCGAGCTTCGCACGCAGATGACCCTAGAAGAATCTCTCGAGGGAGTGTCAATGTGTGCAACAGAATCGGAACTTCCTGTGAATAATAGGGCATGAGTAAAACGGGTAATCCTAACCAGGGGAGTCCTGGTGGCCAGGAGACAAGGCTACTAAACCGACATTAACATTTTTTTTACGTATTGGTTAATGCTGGCGTCTACTACCTACGGCACGAGTGCTAGGCGTGGCACATGGACCGATTTTCAATGACGTGCCGAGTGAATTGAAATACAGATCAATCAATTAATCATGTGCCATGCCGGAAAGCGAGGGCGGTCATGACTCGCCATTTCACTCGATCACCAGAGTCGTGGATCAGCTCAGTGTTCCTGTCTCGTCCATGCCATGTGGCCAAGCCATCCAGATGTTTTTCTCTCGGTCTTCCTCTTGGTCTATTCCCTTCGATCTTGCCAGTTGTCACTGAGTTCTCCAGTCCATTTCTTCTCATAATATGTCCAAAAAATGTTGACTGTCTACGTCTAATTTCTCTAATCAATCTACGATTTTCATTTGTCTCCTGTAGTACTTGGTCATTAGTTTTTCTGTCTGTCCATGGTATTCTTTGCATTTTCCTCAGAAACCACATTTCTGCAGCCATCAGATGTTTTTCAGCTTGACTGCACATTGTCCAAGTCAGATCAGATTTCACTACAATATATAAATTAAATAGAAGCAAATAATTCCTTTACAGTTATTCATGTTTTCACGCCTCTTCAAAACCGAAGTTGTTAGACAAATAGATTAAAGAATTTGCGATTTGATGCAAACAAATTGAGTGAGTGTTGAGCAGCAACAATGACTGACTTTGGTTATGTTCTATTTCCCCTCTCTCCCGATCACCATCCACCTCCAACGCTATAGATTTTTTGCTAGGGCTTTTAGCATTAAAAGTTTTTTTTGTTTTTTTAATATTATTTTTAAGTTAACGCGCCGTTAAAACTGAATTCAAAAATACCAAATATGGTATATGCTCGTTTTGAGACTATTGAACAAACGAATATAGATTATACCATTGTGAACTTAGTTTGGCATGATGAGAGGTTTTGCAACATTACTTCGACACGACTCTACAAAAAGGTCGCAAATCCCAGGTCTAATGTTTAAGGAGGCCCACTTCCGCCAGCTCCCATAGGGTCCGCTTGCCATCAGGCAAACTGACACCCTGGCAACTCCGCCACTGGTACTAACACGGAAAATGCAGTAGGTTATGAAGGTTGTAGATGCGCAACGTCGCTCTCATCGCGTCTAGACAACAAGATCATTTGTCCAGTTTCATGTTTCAGGTGGGAGCCATGTGGGCACGCCGTTTGCTTCGCGCTCCGAAAATTTTCTGATCGATTCCGACCTACGTTCACGAGTAGAATTTTCTCGGAGACTTCTAGGGATTGTCACTGGAGCTACGGAGTTTGAGCTGTGTGCGACGCTTTCGACAGGCCGGCCTGCGGCAAGTGACCGGGATAAAACCCGGTGCAATGAAGCCGACCCGTTAAGCCCCTTTAAAACCTCGATTGACATACGTCGCTAGAGGAGGAAGCCACAACCATGCGACTCATCTGCATGCCAGGCATACATCACTTGTAGGCGACCTATATCTGAACCAAACATGTCAAGGCCTTCGTTCACACGGGACCTCATTTCTGTGAACTATATTCTCCACCTAACAGGTGCCGGATGAAAATTCGCAGACCTGATAATTATCCCTCATAAGTGTCCTAATCCGTCTTTTCTGTATTTAGATGACCATGACCACGGTAGTATGTCCTAGTTGGTCACAGTTCTTCTGTTGACTGGCTTGGTCCATAACATATTTTGTGACATTCGTTGATTAATATAGATTCTTTATTTATCGTACTATTTATTACTTTTCCAAATAAGATGTGTTTCAAATAAGATGTATTGTTATGTGTGACAGAGGAAGACATGGCTGTTTTGCTCGTTGCAATTAACATATACGGCGTCTAGTCTTGCCCCGGAAATGCCATGATAGGACTACTAAATGATTATGCTTCCGGCATTCCATATTCCCAGAGCTGGGGTATGGGTTGATTTCATCGTGGTTCTTTACAATAGTCTGTGCTGTCTGTCTGCCCGTCTGTCTGTATATCTTTCATTTCCCACATCTCTCTCTTTCTCTTTCTGCATGCCACTCTCTTCCCTATCTCTCTCCTCTCCTATTTCTCTTCACCCATCTCTACTCCCATATCCCTTTCCTCTCTCTCTTCCCCCATCTCTCTCCTCCTCTATCTCTATGTTGTCCCCTTTCTCTATCCTCTCTGATCTCTCTCTCCTACCCTATCTCTCTCATCCCCTTTGTCTCTCTCCTCTATTTCTCTCCTACTCTATCTCTCAATCCTCCCTTATCTTTCTCCAACCTGATCTCTCTCTCTCTCTCTCTCTCTCTCTCTCTCTCTCTCTCTCTCCTACATTATCTCTCCCCCCCCCCATCTCTCTTTTCCCCTATGTCTCTCTCCCCCATTTCTCTCAGATTTTCATTCTCTCTCTCTCTCTCTCTCTCTCTCTCTCTCTCTCTCTCTCTCTCTCTCTCTCTCTCTCTCTCTCTCTCTCTCTCTCTCTCTCTCTCTCTCATCTCCGATATTCCCACACTGTTATCCCTCACATTTTCAAGACGAAAGCCACGGCCAGCTCATCCTGCCAGCTGTTGACCTCGGTACCAACTCACGGAGACATCGAAGTCACACAAACAGTGACAGCGCCAGAGGAGGAAGCCACACAGCCATGAGACTCATCTGCATGCTAGGCATACATCACTTGTAGGCGACCTATATCTGAACCAAACATGTCAAGGTCATCGTTCACACGGGACCTCATTTCTGTGAACTATATTCTCGACCTAACAGATGCGGGCTGCAAATTCGCTGACCTGATATTAATCCCTCAAAAATGTCCCAACCCGCCATTTCTGGAGGCGATAAATTATTGATAATTATGAATGGGGAACCCGCTGCAAAGCCAGACAATGACAAATGGCAAGCCAGGGGAAATAACAGAACGGTATTTTGAGAATGGTAAGCGTCGTCTCGCATAGAGTCGCTTCTTGTCTACTCTTAGGTTAAAGGTTACAATACAGTAGCACAAATTGCCTATGGGGATTTGATATTGAGGATTTTATCTATTATTAGGCCATGGCGTTGCGATGTGATATGACAGTTCCCTCCTTGCTCTTTCCTTTCCAGAGATGAAAGAAGTCGGGTTTCCGGTCTACCACAAGGTGGTGCAGCAACGTAATACAGCACAATAAGTTGTGATGTGTTACAGTAGCCAAGAAGTCAGCATCATTATTGCCATCCATTGTCGTCTCCACGGTGATGGTTGGCAGTAATGGGTCTTGCCAGGAGACAGGTGGAGTTTCTTGTCTACCATCTGGCGATGCAGCAAGCTCGGTTCTAATATTATACAGTAGCCAAGCAGCTATCGTCATTATCATCTGCATGATCGTGATCACCCAGTCCATTGTTCTCTCCATTGTGAAAGTTGGCGGTGATGGATCATGAAGAGATTATGTCCAGAGCCTTTGTTGTACATTCTGCCAGGCGGTGTCTGTCTATTTATATCGTTGATGTCCAAAAGCTAATTTTCCTCCTCAATTTCTCCTATGTAATTGAGCAATCAGCTGTTTTACTTATGATATATTTGAATGTTTCCATCCATGTGTCGACTCTGTGGCAATGGGGCTACAGACACAATTCCTAACACCGCGTTCGTAACACAGCTGCGGGTAATTTGGCAGCAGACCGCCTTGCAATGGTTTTCATACAATGGTATGTGTGCCGGTCGTTCAGAAAGCAATGGCAAACTACCGAAAGTAAACTTGTCAAGAAATCACAAACAGCCTAAAACTTCCGGGGTTGACTGCTACATTATGTATAGGATATGCAACTAACTTTCATTCATGAAAAGATATATAGACTGGCTAAAGGTGTGGAGGATGCTTGCAGCGGGATCTCTTTGAGCAGTGTCCACACTCTCCGTAGTTCAATACGCATGCCCAAGAAGGCCCGGGCATGTTGTCTGCACTGACAGTAGCAGGACAGTGTGTCTGGAGGTCAAGACTGCAGTACAATCAGCACATGGTGCGAGATCCATAATTTTATAGACCATTGGCCACTGGGTGGGTCATGTGGGCAGTATCACGCTGGTCACCTTACTTCTCAATATGCTGCAGAGTTTTACTTTCATATTCACGTCTGCGCATGCGGAAGTCATCGATACTGAGAAAGCATCAGGCAGTTTGTCAAGGAACTGATGTGATAAGCGTCAGGTCAATGGGCCTTGCTGATTTCCGGAACGCTGTTAAGGATGCTGCCCAGAATGAGGACACAGGAAGCGACCTGGATTTAATGTCCTTGAAGTTACACGGTGTTTGTTTCAAGAAATGAACACCGTACGGGCAGCGGACGATGTCTTGTTAGCCAACCCAGAACTATAACTGGCAGTTATTGCGTTTTGACGGATATACTGAGGCTGAGATCTGCGCGTCTATGGACTTATCCCACGTGCAATCAGACAACTAGCTAACTATTATTTTTCATGTATTGTTATGTCACTTATTGTGACAAAGTACCCCATCTTCGATAGCTCTACACACATACTAGGTCGTGGCATTATGTGGTCGGATCATCACATCAGTTCTCCACTTCCTTCTTAGTGGAAGTTCTGGTACCCTTTTTACAAGTGATATGCAGACATATCAATTGTCGGATATCGCAATTGTTAGATATAGTAATTGTTGGACATAACAATTGTTTGACATAGCAATTGTTGGACATAGCAATTGTTGGTGAGTCCTCGAGACAACTGCAAGGCAGGGTCCACTCAAGAGCCGAATGCGTTGGAAAAACATCAACTTTAAAGATATTGAACCCGGGTCTTTGTGCGGGTGGGTCAGTGCTCTATCGGTGGTGCTAACCCGACTCCATCCTTTAGTGCATGCACGTAAAGATATTTCGGTATTTTTGAACCAAACTGCCTCGCAACTTCATGTGCCTTGTGAGCACATCCACAGGGTACAGCAGAAGTGTCACTGATGGAAGGCAGCTGCGACGATCTGAAGTGTCGACAGGGAAGTGCTGGTGTAAACTGTAAAGGCAACTCTATGGTTGATGCTGCGATTAAGCTGATTTGAATTAAGTTGAGTCAAGAACCAACATACAACACTCGAGATATTCCTAGACACGCCCCGTCTTCATCTGCAATAGCCAGCGAAGAGTCCCAATACTGATAGAACAATAAGAAATCTGATTATATGTCCATCTGACATTCCCTCGGAGTTTTTAGTGTCTGTCAGATCGTTTGGTCACTCCCTGAATCACCATTCTCTCCAAGCAGTAGTATCTACATTGCCTTCGTATTGCAATTTTAAAGGGTATGTGCTAAAGAATTCGCAAAAAAAAAAAAAAGACCCTGTATACAACAGATCAATGTTTTGACATGCAGAGAATGTGGGGTGTTGAATTATGAAGGTAGAACGGATCCGAGACTCAGGAGACCGTATGAGACTGTGAACCACTATTCGTCAAGATTACCTGTGTGGTCAGTGACGATGTTAATCTGCAGGCTGAAAGGTCAGCTCCTGTTCTCTTTCCTCAACTCTGCGGCACATCGATATGTTTATTTTACGACTTGGTGTGTCTGAGAGATTTCCTAACTATTCACATAATTCCCATAGCAGTGGAAAAGACACCCCCCCCCCCCCCCCCAAAAAAAAAAACAATAACTAAAAAAATAAATATATATATATATATATATATATGGAATACCTAACTTAGTTAATGCGACGCTAAAGAAGTCGCTTAAACTTGTTTTTTAAAGCGACAATCTCTGGTAGTGGTTTTACGAGGCTAGGTCGACTGCAGAACTGCCAGGAAAAGATAAAGGCTATCAGATGGTAGATGCTCGCCTGCCGGCCCGACGTTTATGGGTTCGAATCAGCATCGAACAGATTTTTATAACTGACCTGGACTCCTAGGTCGACCCAGCCTAAAATGGGTACTAGAAAACGTCTTGGAAAGTCAAGGCAGCCGGCGTGGTACTGATCACATCACACACCGGGTGCAATATGGGTCTAGCACCATATGGCCATTGTGTCTGAAGGCGTGATAAAGTTTACTTGGCCTTTTACCATGGCAGTCACCGATGGCCTGCCTTAGTCACTGATACCGGAGAGTGTGGTAACAATTGCTGGGTGTAGCAATACTGAAATTAACAACTACTGGATGTAGCAGCATTGACAATAACAACTATTGGATGTAGCAGCATTGACAGTAACAACTATTGGATGTAGCAGCATTGACAGTAACAACTATTGGATGTAGAAGCATTGACAGTAACAACTATTGGATGTAGCAGCATTGACAGTAACAACTATTGGATGTAGCAGCATTGACAGTAACAACTATTGGATGTAGCAGCATTGACAGTAACAACTATTGGATGTAGCAGCATTGACAGTAACAACTATTGGATGTAGCAGCATTGACAGTAACAACTATTGGATGTAGCAGCATTGACAGTAACAACTATTGTATGTAGCGGCATTGACAGTAACAACTATTGGATGTAGCAGCATTGACAGTAACAACTCTTGGATGTAGCAGCATTGACAGTAACAACTGTTGGATGTAGCAGCATTGACAGTAACAACTATTGGATGTAGCAGCATTGACAGTAACAACTGCTAAATGTAGCAGTATTGACAGTAACAACTATTGGATGTAGCAGCATTGACAGTAACAACTGCTAAATGTAGCAGCATTGACAGTAACAACTATTGGATGTAGCAGCATTGACAGTAACAACTGTTGGATGTAGCAGCATTGACAGTAACAACTGCTGGATGTAGCAGCATTGACAGTAACAACTGATGGATGTAGCAGCATTGACAGTAACAACTGTTGGATGTAACAGCATTGACAGTAACAACTGTTGGATGTAGCAGCATTGACAGTAACAACTATTGGATGTAGCAGCATTGACAGTAACAACTATTGGATGTAGCAGCATTGACAGTAACAACTGTTGGATGTAGCAGCATTGACAGTAACAACTGTTGGATGTAGCAGCATTGACAGTAACGACTGATGGATGTAGCAGCATTGACAGTAACAAGTGTTGGATGTAGCAGCATTGACAGTAACAACTGTTGGATGTAGCAGCATTGACAGTAACAACTGCTGGATGTAGCAGCATTGACAGTAACAACTATTGGATGTAGCAGCATTGACAGTAACAACTGTTGGATGTAACAGCATTGACAGTAACAACTGATGGATGTAACAGCATTGACAGTAACAATTGATGGGTGTAGCAGCATTGACAGTAACAAATATTGGATGTAGCAGCATTGCCAGTAACAACTGTTGGATGTAACAGCATTGACAGTAACAACTATTGGATGTAGCAGCATTGCCAGTAACAACTGTTGGATGTAACAGCATTGACAGTAACAACTGATGGGTGTAGCAGCATTGACAGTAACAACTGTTGGATGTAGCAGCATTGACATTAACAACTGCTGGATGTAGCAGCATTGGCAGTAACAACTATTGGATGTAGCAGCATTGACAGTAACAACTATTGGATGTAGCAGCATTGACAGTAACACCTTTTGGATGTAGCAGCATTGACAGTAACAACTGTTGGATGTAGCAGCATTGACAGTAACAACTGTTGGATGTAGCAGCATTGACAGTAACAACTATTGGATGTAGCAGCATTGACAGTAACAACTGTTGGATGTAGCAGCATTGACAGTAACAACTGTTGGATGTAGCAGCATTGACAGTAACAACTATTGGATGAAGCAGCATTGACAGTAACAACTGTTGGATGTAGCAGCATTGACATTAACAACTATTGGATGTAGCAGCATTGACAGTAACAACTATTGGATGTAGCAGCATTGACAGTAACAACTATTGGATGTAGCAGCATTGACAGTAACAACTATTGGATGTAGCAGCATTGACAGTAACAACTGATGGATGTAGCAGCATTGACAGTAACAACTGTTGGATGTAGCAGCATTGACAGTAACAACTGTTGGATGTAGCAGCATTGACAGTAACAACTGTTGGATGTAGCAGCATTGACAGTAACAACTGTTGGATGTAACAGCGTTGACAGTAACAACTGTTGGATGTAGCAGCATTGACAGTACCAACTGTTGGATGTAGCAGCATTGACAGTAACAACTGTTGGATGAAGCAGTGACAGTAACAACTGATGGATGTAGCAACACTGAAAGTAACAACTGCTGGATGTAGCTGAACAAAGTAACTTCTGCTGGGTGTAGCAACACTGAAAGTAACAACTGTTGGATGTAGCAAAACGGAAAGTAACAACTGCTGGGTGTAGCAGCATTGACAGTAACAACTGCTGGGTGTAGCAGCATTGACAGTAACAACTGATATATGTAGCAACACTGAAAGTAACAACTGCTGGATGTAGCTGAACAAAGTAACAACTGCTGGGTGTAGCAACACTGAAAGTAACAACTGTTGGATGTAGCAAAACTGAAAGTAACAACTGATGGGTGTAGCAAAACTGAAAGTAACAACTGCTGGATGTAGCAGCATTGACAGTAACAACTATTGGATGTAGCAGCATTGACAGTAACAACTATTGGATGTAGCAGCATTGACAGTAACAAATATTGGATGTAGCAGCATTGACAGTAACAACTATTGGATGTAGCAGCATTGACAGTAACAACTATTGGATGTAGCAGCATTGACAGTAACAACGGCTAAATGTAGCAGCATCGACAGTAACAACTGCTGGATGTAGCAGCATTGACAGTAACAACTGTTGGATGTAGCAGCATTGACAGTAACAACTAATGGATGTAGCAGCATTGACAGTAACAACTGCTGGATGTAGCAGCATTGACAGTAACAACTGCTGGATGTAGCAGCATTGACAGTAACAACTGATGGATGTAGCAACACTGAAAGTAACAACTGCTGGATGTAGCTGAACAAAGTAACTACTGCTGGGTGTAGCAACACTGAAAGTAACAACTGTTGGATGTAGCAAAACTGAAAGTAACAACTGCTGGGTGTAGCAGCATTGACAGTAACAAATGCTGGGTGTAGCAGCATTGACAGTAACAACTGATGGATGTAGCAACATTGAAAGTAACAACTGCTGGATGTAGCTGAACAAAGTAACAACTGCTGGGTGTAGCAACACTGAAAGTAACAACTGTTGGATGTAGCAAAACTGAAAGTAACAACTGATGAGTGTAGAAAAACTGAAAGTAAAAACTGCTGGATGTAGCAGCATTGACAGTAACAACTGCTGGATGTAGCAGCGTTGACAGTAACAACTGTTGGATGTAGCAGCATTGACAGTAACAACTATTGGATGTAGCAAAACTGAAAGTAACAACTGTTGGATGTAGCTGAACAAAGTAACAACTGTTGGATGTAGCAGCATTGACAGTAACAACTGCTGGATGTAGCAAAACTGAAAGTAACAACTGATGGGTGTAGCTGAACAAAGTAACAACTGTTGGATGTAGCAGCATTGACAGTAACAACTGATGGATGTAGCAAAACTGAAAGTAACAACTGATGGGTGTAGCTGAACAAAGTAACAACTGTTGGATGTAGCAGCATTGACAGTAACAACTGATGGATGTAGAAGCACTGACAGTAACAACTGCTGGATGTAGCAGCGTTGACAGTAACAACTGCTGGATGTAGCAGCATTGACAGTAACAACTGTTGGATGTAGCAGCTTTGACAGTAACAACTGCTGGATGTAGCAGCATTGACAGTAACAACTGTTGGATGTAGCAGCATTGACAGTAACAACTGTTGGATGTAGCAGCATTGACAGTAACAACTGCTGGATGTAGCAGCATTGACAGTAACAACTGCTGGATGTAGCACAACAGAAAGTAACAACTGCTGTATGTAGCAACACTGAAAGTAACAACTGCTGGATGTAGCACAACAGAAAGTAACAACTGCTGGATGTAGCACAACAGGAAGTAATAACGGTTGGATGTAGCACAACAGAAAGTAACAACTTCTGGATGTAGCACAACAAAAAGTAACAACTGCTGGATGTAGCACAACAGACAGTAACAACTGCTGGATGTAGCACAACAGAAAGTAACAACTGCTGAATGTAGCACAACAGAAAGTAAAAACTGCTGGATGTAGCACAACAGAAAGTAACAACTGCTGGATGTAGCACAACAGAAAGTAACAACTGCTGTATGTAGCACAACAGAAAGTAACAACTGCTGCATGTAGCACAACAGAAAATAAAAACTGCTGGATGTAGCACAACAGAAAGTAACAACTGCTGGATGTAGCACAACAGAAAGTAACAACTGCTGTATGTAGCAACACTGAAAGTAACAACTGCTGGATGTAGCAAAATTGAAAGTAACAACTGCTGGATGTAACAAAACTGAACGTAACAAATGTTGGGTGTAGCAAAACAATGCAACGACTTGTGGATGTGGCAAAACAGAGTGTAACAACTGTTGGATGTAGTAAAACAGAAACTAAGAACTACTAGATGTAGTAAACCTGAAAGTAAGAACTACCTAGGATAGACAGAATACATTCTTCCACTCAACGTCGTGGTATAACGAAATATATGCGAGGACAAAACACAATGGTTACACCACTGTCATCTCTTATGCTAATGATGGCACATATGGAATGCCAAATCCGCTGTGTCTCACCCTTGGGGACGCGCAAATAGTGCATGTGAACTGGAGCGTGTTAAATATGCCAGGCCTAGTTTTCACAGGTGACAAGAGGGTGGGAGAAGCCTGTGAAGCATGACACCTGCCTGTCTTATAGGTCACATGTCGGTCACAGTCAAGCTGCTAACGAATTAATGTTGCCCTCAGCAGGATGGTCTATATGTGACCGTTGAATATAATCATCGTTGAGGTGGCCTGTTCCGTCTTCCGCTTCTTCTTTTGCCTTTCATGCTAGCTTTTAACTCATTAAGTGCCAAGGGATGATAAATCGACTCATTCGAACTTCTGGTAACTGTCATGGGCTTATAAATCAAACTACTGTTAAAACATCAATGCAGCAGCTGTCCCTATGCAACCTCCTTTAATTTTTTTAAAATATAATACAACGTGTCTGCTACCTTATTAACAACTTTTAAGGTCATAACTGTGACAGACCCTTGCTTCCCATTTTTGCCATTAATTTTTACCTATGTTTTGTTTGGCACTGAATCTGTTACACCTCCGTTGTTCTGATGTTAAGGTAATGGGTTCAACCCCCTACAACGGCCAGCTAGACTAAATTGTTGACTTCTCGTCCTTGACTAGGGGACGTAAGTTACAAGTACCTCAGAAGTTGGAGTGCATTCGCCTGATGGCGAGGGGCATTGGTAATAAGAAGAGCTAATATACACGCAAATATCAGTCCAGTGCACTCCCAGGAAGCGACAACTACTAACAGTAGTAGCACGTGTATGGACTACTCTTGAGTTCAAAGCGAAAACACACACACACATCCACACACACACACACACACACACACACACACACACATATATATAGCTCCCAATGGCCCATAAGTCATGAATCAACTCTATGCAATAATTGAATCAGCTTCTTCTACTCCTTATTCATCTGCGTATGTCTCTTCTGCCTTTACTTCTTAGTCTTCTTATCTGCTGCTGCTACTACTGCTGCTGCTGCTGCTGCTGTTTCTTCTTCTTCTTCTTCTTCTTCTTCTTCGTCTTCTTCTTCTTCGCCCTGCTACATCTACATCAATTAAACCAAGACTATCTCTGTATTTCTTGGTTGAATAAACCATAACCCACTAGGAACTAGACGACTTGGCAGTAGTGGGTTACGTCCTATTTGAGTCGCATTTCTGGATTGTGGTGCTGGATTGACCCCAATCCAGCTGGATTGGGGTTAGGGGTTAGGGGTTAGGGTTAGGGTTAGGGGTTAGGGTTAGGGTTAGGGGTTAGGGTTAGGGGTTAGGGTTAGGGTTAGGGTTAGGGTTAGGGGTTAGGGTTAGGGTTTTTTGTGTGCTCCTAATTATACTTTCTGGATTGACCTCGCTGGATTGCCCCCAATCCAGCTCGGGACCAGGGCGGTTTGGTAGGGTAGGTACTTAGGTCATATGTAAGGGTTGATACATTCTAATAAAAGACATGTTTTCTAAGGGCAGATAACTGAGTGTGTGTATAATATTTTAACTAATTGTAAAAAATAAATAAAAACATAAATAAATAAACAACAACCAGAGGCGCGCGGCGGCGGGCGCAGGAGCAAGCGCGGCCGATCGGTCGTGTGGAGCGGTCGACCCCAGTAAAACAGTGTCTTTTAGTACCCAAGTGGCCAGTCATTGCTGAGTGATCACTAGTCCGGTTATTGACGAGTACTGTGGTGGGGTTAGGTGGGTCGAAGTCTCGAACCGCGCCGGGTGTCATATGAAAATTATAATAAGTAAAAAGGTATATATGGCGTGTATATGATCTGTAGTGGGTCGTAGTGGCTTATAAAACTATCATCATATAGATTACACCTCTTCAAATGAAAACCTTAAAAAAGTAAAGATGGCATGTAGTAACGGTTGTAAGGGGGCGTGGCTTCGTGGTATTCGTTGTTAAGGGGTTGGTGAGTGGTGATGTACCTATATAACAGCTTCCGAACAATTTAAAGGGATGGGCGAGTGGCGAAGTGGCTAAGTAAATGCGTCGGTTCCTTGCTAAGAGACAGAGGAGTTGCTAGATAAAGGCTCCAGGTCGTTGTCAAGGGGTTGGTGAGTGTACAAATAGCTAAATAACTGCTTCTGATCCTTGTTAAGAGGTGGGCGAGGGGCGGATTGGTTGGATAATTACGCCCGTTCCTTGGTAAGAGCCAGGGTGATCGAGTGGAGAAGTGGGTAAATATAGGCATGGAGGTATACCACCGACACATTCAACGCATAATTTCGGCGTCGGTCGTCAGAAGACCAAGGATATTTTCATTATATGTCTATTGTAAAGGGGTCGACTGTTTGTTATAACGGGGTTACTATTATCTATAGTGGCTGGGACTTAAATACTATCAGCATACCGGTTACAGCTCTTCAAATGAAAACTTTGAAAGTGTAAAGATGGCCGATGGTTTTAGTGGGTATGACTTTGTGATATTCGTTGTTAAGGGGTGGGGTGAGTGGATGTGTAACTAGATAAACGCTTCCGAACACTATCATCGGGTTCGAATCCCAGTGGGGTGGTCTAGTGGTAGAAGAAATATTGATAATATTTGGTTACTTAGTTGTGATTTCGAGCTCGGTTGTTATTAACCCGGTTATGTTTAGAAAAGTAGAGGTGGTGTGCTGGTTGCGGAGTATGTTTAGGGGGTACCCCAGACACCGTGGAAGTGACAGGTTCGAATCTCGGAACTTTGTCGTGGGTAAGATTTCCAGTCATCAAGGTGTGGGTGTCGTCGCGGCCACAAGTCCCACCGCTGATGAAAAACACAGGCAGCAGATTTCACCATTGTACCTACGAGTCACAAAATATAAGCTAACTTAACATTCAGAATATGACCTCAACAGCTGTTGCCAAAAATCAATACTTATTCTCATAACGGCTAATCCAGGGGATTATCGTCATCGTAATGACCAAGTCAGGTTAATAATATTTCTTATATCTCCGCCATTGCAAATAGTTCGCGATATTAATAAATGTTCATATAAAGGTTGGAAGGGGATTAAAAGATTAACACCTATTGTCGGGCCATCCAATAAAAATCAATAACACTACCCTCGATTTTTCTCATAATTGCCGATTGGAGATTATGGGCTAGGTGTATGTGTCCTTATTTAGTTAAAACAGGTGGTATGAGTAGGAGATATCACAAACAGTATCAGCATGTGCCACTCTGATCTTAAATGTCAGTAGTTCGTTATTCTTGTGACATTGAAAACGCTTGTGGCTTGAAGACAGATGGTGTACTATGTTATTGGGTGGTGTATATAGATTGACCAGTATGTGAAGTTGATAAGGTCACCCCTGCCAGCGCATCGTAGCTGTGTTGTGACTTGTCGCCTATTACATCCGGGTGTAAAAATAACCAAAAATATTTCACATCAACTCAGACATGCCTCTATATAGCTGCACTGCGAACATGGCTAGAGTCTACTTTAGGAAAGTATCGTGTATCTGTGTATACGGGTTTACCACTGCTTATAGATGTGTGCAGTATTATTAGAAAGCGGCCGTTATGTCTACATTATCAAAGTATGTTGCCTTACAGAGCTGGTATAGTATCTATGTGTCTGCTACGTTGTATGTTTTGTCATGTTGCCTTGTAGTATTTGGAGGGAGTTTCATGCGGGTGTCTAGTGAACTTTTTAAAAACTATGTCTCAGAATCCACAACGCCACTGGCATTAGAGGCTTTTCAACTTGTCTGCTCATTGACCACGCTTCACAGTCATACTAAAGTACGGGTTCTATGTAGTACTTAAACACTCCTTTTATTTCTCATTACAGTTGTCAACTTTATATTAGTCAGTATGTTTTCCAATTTGCAAAAGACAACCTTCATCACAGCGATTCTTGTTCCAACGCTTTAAAGCCACCTCCTATCAGACATTTTTTTCTTTCCTTTTATGCTCACGGCTACCGTTTCCCCATTTCAAGCTCCATGTCTCTACTCGTATGCATTAGTGTGGTAGAAGTAAACCGATAACTCACAAGATAGACGTATATTATCACACTGTATATGAACATGTGGGAAACGGCTACATCCGGGCAAAGAGGGCGTTGTATCTGTCACATGCGTATGGATACAGCCGAGACACGTGGTTAAGAGGGATACTACAGAAAAAAAAACGGTATTATGTTGGCGATCGAACCAGGGGACCTAATTCGTGATGACCACCATGTACGGGAGTGATTCTGCCCCCTCGTCAACAGGGCGTCGGAGGTTTAAAAGGGTGTTCATTCTCTCGCTTTTCTATTTCCGAGTCGTCATAGGGTCACCAAGTAACAGTAAAGAACACGAAACTACTACTACCAAGGCCTCTATACACCACAATGCATTTTCGAATATAATATACACAACTATAATCAAGTCATCACAGTATTCAACTAACCCGTTCTCATAGACATAGAGGAGAGATGTGAGCACCGAGGCCAGTTGGGGGAGGTGTACCTTTTACTTAACATCTATCGGGCCATACACCGACGAGTGTTTAGCTATATTTATCATATAATATTACCCGTGAACACAACAAGCTTCCCCGGATCAGTCTTAGGCTTCTCATATAACATGACATATCACGTACCCGCTGTCCTGACCAGCAAAGTTATCGCTTCTCAGAGCAGACATTTACACTTTCATTAATTCTTCTGCCTGGCCAAAGGGGGTCTTTGCATCTTTCCGCAGAAACCTAGTTCCAATGCTAATATATGTTTTTCAATGTGTCGGCTCATTACCACATTTCACATCCTGACAAAAGTACAGGTTCTATGTTCCACTCCAACAGTCAAATAAGAAAAAATGTTAGCCAAATTATTAAAATGTTGGCCAAATATAGAAATATATCGACCAGACGTATAAAGTATAGTAAAATATGTTAGCCAAACTTATAAAACTCGTGGTCAAAATAAGAAATATCTCAACCAAGCGTATAAGAAATAGGAAAAATGTTAGCCAAATTATTAAAATGTTGGCCAAATATAGAAATATATCGACCAGACGTATAAAATATAGTAAAATTTGTTAGCCAAACTTATAAAACTCGGGGTCAAAATAAGAAATATCTCAACCAAGCGTATAAGAAATAGGAAAAAGGCTAGTCAAACTAATGAAAATGTTGGCCAAATACAGAAATATCTCGACCAACTTATAAAATGTAGGAAAAATTGTTAGCCAAACTGACAAAACTGTTAGCCAAAATAAGAAACGTCTCGGCCAACTTATAAAATGTAGGAAAAATTGTTAGCTAAAACTGACAAAAACAGTTGGTCAAAATAAGAAACGTCTCGACTAACATTATAAAAAGTAGGAAAAATTGTAACCAAATTAATTTAAAAAGGTGACCAAAATAGGAAATATCTCGACCAAACTTATGAAAAGTAGGAAAATTGTTCGTCAAATGTGACAAATATTGGGCAAGTAGGAAATCATGTTAGCCAAATAGGAAAAATATCGATCAAACTTATAGATGTCTCGGCCAAACTTATAAAATGTATGAACATTTGTTAGCCAAAGGTGAAAAAACATTGACCAAGTAATGAAATATCTCATCCGAATTTATAACAAGTAAGAAAATATGCTAGTAAAATCAAGAAATATGTCGACTGAAGTTATACAATAGGCGAAACGATGGACAAACTTATAAAGATGTCGACCGTTATAAGAAAATGTATTACCCAAATTAGGAAAAAATATTGACCAAGTTTTGAAATATCTCGACCAAACTTACAAAAAATAGGAAAATATGTCGACTAAAGTAGGAACATTTGTTAGCCAAAGATGAAAAATATTGGTCAAGTAAAGAAATATCGCATCCAAACTTTTAAAATGTAGGAAACTTTATTAACCAAATGTGAAAAATATTGTCCAAGTAAAGACATGTTACAACTAATCTTATAAATATCTCAACCATACTTATGAAAAGGAGGAAAATGTGTTAACCTAATGGGGAAAATATTGGCCAAGTGAAGAAATATCTCATCCATTCTTATAAAACTTAGGAAAATGTGTTAACCTAATGAGAAAAATATCGCCCAATTGAAGAAAAAAGTTACACAAAACTTATAAAACTTAGGAAAATGTGTTAACCTAATGAGAAAAATATCGCCCAATTGAAGAAAAAAGTTACACAAAACTTATAAAACTTAGGAAATGTGTTAACCTAATGAGAAAAATATTGACCAAGTGAAGAAAAACATACACCAAACTTCTGAAAAGTAGAAAATGTGTTAACCTAATGGGAAAAATATTGACCAAGTAAGAAAAACATACACCAAACTTCTGAAAAGTAAGAAAATGTGTTAACCAAATGGGAAAAATATCGCCAAGTGAAGAAATATCTCAACCATACTTATGAAAAGGAGGAAAATGTGTTAACCTAAGGAGAAAATATCGCCCAAGTGAAGAAAAAAGTTACACAAAACTTATAAAACTTAGGAAAATGTGTTAACCTAATGAGAAAAATATCGCCCAATTGAAGAAAAAAGTTACACAAAACTTATAAAACTTAGGAAAATGTGTTAACCTAATGAGAAAAATATTGACCAAGTAAAGAAAAACGTACACCAAACTTCTGAAAAGTAAGAAAATTTGTTAACCAAAAGGGAAAAATATATGGGCTAAACTATGAAATATGTTGACCGAACTAAGAAAGTGTGTTAACCAAAGGGGGAAAAATGTTGGTCAAAACATGAAACATCTCGACCAAGCTTATAAATATCTCGTGTAAACTTATAAAAAAAAGTAGGAACAAATATTGCTTCTGTAGTTATGTCAAACGTGTCTTGAACTTTTATCTGAACAGACATTTCACAAGACATAATCATCAACGTCAACACTTTCCCTCTTTTACATTACCGAAAGTTTCAACTTATCAGTCCAGAGTATCCACTAAAGAAGCACTTATGCATACTAATCACCCAGCTCTTCACACTCTTGGTTTTTTTTTTCTTTTCTAACGCAAAGTGTCTCTGTCTTTCATAGATAGCTTCACAACTTTTCTATGTAGCACCACTAACAACGCCAAACCTTCGTTTCACATGAGCTCTAATGAAACAGTCATAACAACATTTAGGGCAATCTGTGGCTCCACCTGGGATAGTTTCAATATCATCTGAGTATTCGTCAGCAAAGATCCACTTCCCATGGCTGATATCTTCAACTTTCTATACCACAATGTCTGCTACACTAACCTTCCATTGGTCCATCTTTCAACAATACAAAGAGTGTTCTCGAAGTCTAGCTAACATAACATTGCTTACTTTGTCCACCTCTATCACACTTTGTCATTTCACAGCTGCAATAGCGGCAAGTCTGCAACCAACCAACAGTGTCTGTTATGAAGTCGACCTTTCTTAAAGCCACGTCTGCCTTACTGAACCCTTGAATACCCTCTACCACATCGTCTAACCGACTTTCAACATTTCATACCAAATAACATTAACATTCTCTTTGATTACAGAACAACTGATTTTCTGCTGACTAAGCAGATTTTCCAACCCCGTGGAGATAAATCATATGCCCCTAACCTACTAGGCGCTATTCTAGACAACGAATATGGTCATCGACCAGCACCCCTAGGCAGAACTTGAAAAAACAACAGAGCTTGGGTTATTGAGACGAATGAGTTGCATTCCTTGGACTACCAGAAAGACATCAAACACAACAAACTCTTTCTTACTAACCCTAACCCTAAGTATACATCAACTAACCCTAACCCTAAACCTAAGTATACATCAACTAACCCTAACCCTAACCCTAACTATACAACAAACTCTTTCTTAAGAGACATAGATACAAACCAAAGTTAGAAATGAAAAAGTTAAATTTATGTGATTACATTTTAATTAAAATTTAAAACTAATAAATCCCACTTTTATTGCGCAAGATGTAAGTTTGATATATGTCCTATACCTAACTTATACCTATACTTACCCTATATCTGTATATTAAGTGAAGCGCGCAATAAAAGTGCGATTTATTAGTTTTAAATTTTAATTAAAATGTAATCACATAAATTTAACTTTTTCATTTCTAACTTTGGTTTGTATCTATGTCTCTTAAGAAAGAGTTTGTTGTATACTTAGGTTTAGGGTTAGGGTTATTTGATGTATACTTAGTTTTAGGGTTAGGGTTAGTTGATGTATACTTAGGGTTAGGGTTAGTAAGAAAGAGTTTGTTGTGTTTGATGTCTTTCTGGTAGTCCAAGGAATGCAACTCATTCGTCTCAATAACCCAAGCTCTGTTGTTTTTTCAAGTTCTGCCTAGGGGTGCTGGTCGATGACCATATTCGTTGTCTAGAATAGCGCCTAGTAGGTTAGGGGCATATGATTTATCTCCACGGGGTTGGAAAATCTGCTTAGTCAGCAGAAAATCAGTTGTTCTGTAATCAAAGAGAATGTTAATGTTATTTGGTATGAAATGTTGAAAGTCGGTTAGACGATGTGGTAGAGGGTATTCAAGGGTTCAGTAAGGCAGACGTGGCTTTAAGAAAGGTCGACTTCATAACAGACACTGTTGGTTGGTTGCAGACTTGCCGCTATTGCAGCTGTGAAATGACAAAGTGTGATAGAGGTGGACAAAGTAAGCAATGTTATGTTAGCTAGACTTCGAGAACACTCTTTGTATTGTTGAAAGATGGACCAATGGAAGGTTAGTGTAGCAGACATTGTGGTATAGAAAGTTGAAGATATCAGCCATGGGAAGTGGATCTTTGCTGACGAATACTCAGATGATATTGAAACTATCCCAGGTGGAGCCACAGATTGCCCTAAATGTTGTTATGACTGTTTCATTAGAGCTCATGTGAAACGAAGGTTTGGCGTTGTTAGTGGTGCTACATAGAAAAGTTGTGAAGCTATCTATGAAAGACAGAGACACTTTGCGTTAGAAAAGAAAAAAAAAACCAAGAGTGTGAAGAGCTGGGTGATTAGTATGCATAAGTGCTTCTTTAGTGGATACTCTGGACTGATAAGTTGAAACTTTCGGTAATGTAAAAGAGGGAAAGTGTTGACGTTGATGATTATGTCTTGTGAAATGTCTGTTCAGATAAAAGTTCAAGACACGTTTGACATAACTACAGAAGCAATATTTGTTCCTACTTTTTTTTATAAGTTTACACGAGATATTTATAAGCTTGGTCGAGATGTTTCATGTTTTGACCAACATTTTTCCCCCTTTGGTTAACACACTTTCTTAGTTCGGTCAACATATTTCATAGTTTAGCCCATATATTTTTCCCTTTTGGTTAACAAATTTTCTTACTTTTCAGAAGTTTGGTGTACGTTTTTCTTTACTTGGTCAATATTTTTCTCATTAGGTTAACACATTTTCCTAAGTTTTATAAGTTTTGTGTAACTTTTTTCTTCAATTGGGCGATATTTTTCTCATTAGGTTAACACATTTTCCTAAGTTTTATAAGTTTTGTGTAACTTTTTTCTTCACTTGGGCGATATTTTCTCATTAGGTTAACACATTTTCCTCCTTTTCATAAGTATGGTTGAGATATTTCTTCAATTGGGCGATATTTTTCCCATTTGGTTAACAAATTTTCTTACTTTTCAGAAGTTTGGTGTATGTTTTTCTTTACTTGGTCAATATTTTTCTCATTAGGTTAACACATTTTCCTAAGTTTTATAAGTTTTGTGTAACTTTTTTCTTCAATTGGGCGATATTTTTCTCATTAGGTTAACACATTTTCCTAAGTTTTATAAGTTTTGTGTAACTTTTTTCTTCACTTGGGCGATATTTTTCTCATTAGGTTAACACATTTTCCTAAGTTTTATAAGAATGGATGAGATATTTCTTCACTTGGCCAATATTTTCCCCATTAGGTTAACACATTTTCCTCCTTTTCATAAGTATGGTTGAGATATTTATAAGATTAGTTGTAACATGTCTTTACTTGGACAATATTTTTCACATTTGGTTAATAAAGTTTCCTACATTTTAAAAGTTTGGATGCGATATTTCTTTACTTGACCAATATTTTTCATCTTTGGCTAACAAATGTTCCTACTTTAGTCGACATATTTTCCTATTTTTTGTAAGTTTGGTCGAGATATTTCAAAACTTGGTCAATATTTTTTCCTAATTTGGGTAATACATTTTCTTATAACGGTCGACATCTTTATAAGTTTGTCCATCGTTTCGCCTATTGTATAACTTCAGTCGACATATTTCTTGATTTTACTAGCATATTTTCTTACTTGTTATAAATTCGGATGAGATATTTCATTACTTGGTCAATGTTTTTTCACCTTTGGCTAACAAATGTTCATACATTTTATAAGTTTGGCCGAGACATCTATAAGTTTGATCGATATTTTTCCTATTTGGCTAACATGATTTCCTACTTGCCCAATATTTGTCACATTTGACGAACAATTTTCCTACTTTTCATAAGTTTGGTCGAGATATTTCCTATTTTGGTCACCTTTTTAAATTAATTTGGTTACAATTTTTCCTACTTTTTATAATGTTAGTCGAGACGTTTCTTATTTTGACCAACTGTTTTTGTCAGTTTAGCTAACAATTTTTCCTACATTTTATAAGTTGGCCGAGACGTTTCTTATTTTGGCTAACAGTTTTGTCAGTTTGGCTAACAATTTTTCCTACATTTTATAAGTTGGTCGAGATATTTCTGTATTTGGCCAACATTTTCATTAGTTTGACTAGCCTTTTTCCTATTTCTTATACGCTTGGTTGAGATATTTCTTATTTTGACCCCGAGTTTTATAAGTTTGGCTAACAAATTTTACTATATTTTATACGTCTGGTCGATATATTTCTATATTTGGCCAACATTTTAATAATTTGGCTAACATTTTTCCTATTTCTTATACGCTTGGTTGAGATATTTCTTATTTTGACCACGAGTTTTATAAGTTTGGCTAACATATTTTACTATACTTTATACGTCTGGTCGATATATTTCTATATTTGGCCAACATTTTAATAATTTGGCTAACATTTTTTCTTATTTGACTGTTGGAGTGGAACATAGAACCTGTACTTTTGTCAGGATGTGAAATGTGGTAATGAGCCGACACATTGAAAAACATATATTAGCATTGGAACTAGGTTTCTGCGGAAAGATGCAAAGACCCCCTTTGGCCAGGCAGAAGAATTAATGAAAGTGTAAATGTCTGCTCTGAGAAGCGATAACTTTGCTGGTCAGGACAGCGGGTACGTGATATGTCATGTTATATGAGAAGCCTAAGACTGATCCGGGGAAGCTTGTTGTGTTCACGGGTAATATTATATGATAAATATAGCTAAACACTCGTCGGTGTATGGCCCGATAGATGTTAAGTAAAAGGTACACCTCCCCCAACTGGCCTCGGTGCTCACATCTCTCCTCTATGTCTATGAGAACGGGTTAGTTGAATACTGTGATGACTTGATTATAGTTGTGTATATTATATTCGAAAATGCATTGTGGTGTATAGAGGCCTTGGTAGTAGTAGTTTCGTGTTCTTTACTGTTACTTGGTGACCCTATGACGACTCGGAAATAGAAAAGCGAGAGAATGAACACCCTTTTAAACCTCCGACGCCCTGTTGACGAGGGGGCAGAATCACTCCCGTACATGGTGGTCATCACGAATTAGGTCCCCTGGTTCGATCGCCAACATAATACCGTTTTTTTTTCTGTAGTATCCCTCTTAACCACGTGTCTCGGCTGTATCCATACGCATGTGACAGATACAACGCCCTCTTTGCCCGGATGTAGCCGTTTCCCACATGTTCATATACAGTGTGATAATATACGTCTATCTTGTGAGTTATCGGTTTACTTCTACCACACTAATGCATACGAGTAGAGACATGGAGCTTGAAATGGGGAAACGGTAGCCGTGAGCATAAAAGGAAAGAAAAAAATGTCTGATAGGAGGTGGCTTTAAAGCGTTGGAACAAGAATCGCTGTGATGAAGGTTGTCTTTTGCAAATTGGAAAACATACTGACTAATATAAAGTTGACAACTGTAATGAGAAATAAAAGGAGTGTTTAAGTACTACATAGAACCCGTACTTTAGTATGACTGTGAAGCGTGGTCAATGAGCAGACAAGTTGAAAAGCCTCTAATGCCAGTGGCGTTGTGGATTCTGAGACATAGTTTTTAAAAAGTTCACTAGACACCCACATGAAACTCCCTCCAAATACTACAAGGCAACATGACAAAACATACAACGTAGCAGACACATAGATACTATACCAGCTCTGTAAGGCAACATACTTTGATAATGTAGACATAACGGCCGCTTTCTAATAATACTGCACACATCTATAAGCAGTGGTAAACCCGTATACACAGATACACGATACTTTCCTAAAGTAGACTCTAGCCATGTTCGCAGTGCAGCTATATAGAGGCATGTCTGAGTTGATGTGAAATATTTTTGGTTATTTTTACACCCGGATGTAATAGGCGACAAGTCACAACACAGCTACGATGCGCTGGCAGGGGTGACCTTATCAACTTCACATACTGGTCAATCTATATACACCACCCAATAACATAGTACACCATCTGTCTTCAAGCCACAAGCGTTTTCAATGTCACAAGAATAACGAACTACTGACATTTAAGATCAGAGTGGCACATGCTGATACTGTTTGTGATATCTCCTACTCATACCACCTGTTTTAACTAAATAAGGACACATACACCTAGCCCATAATCTCCAATCGGCAATTATGAGAAAAATCGAGGGTAGTGTTATTGATTTTTATTGGATGGCCCGACAATAGGTGTTAATCTTTTAATCCCCTTCCAACCTTTATATGAACATTTATTAATATCGCGAACTATTTGCAATGGCGGAGATATAAGAAATATTATTAACCTGACTTGGTCATTACGATGACGATAATCCCCTGGATTAGCCGTTATGAGAATAAGTATTGATTTTTGGCAACAGCTGTTGAGGTCATATTCTGAATGTTAAGTTAGCTTATATTTTGTGACTCGTAGGTACAATGGTGAAATCTGCTGCCTGTGTTTTTCATCAGCGGTGGGACTTGTGGCCGCGACGACACCCACACCTTGATGACTGGAAATCTTACCCACGACAAAGTTCCGAGATTCGAACCTGTCACTTCCACGGTGTCTGGGGTACCCCCTAAACATACTCCGCAACCAGCACACCACCTCTACTTTTCTAAACATAACCGGGTTAATAACAACCGAGCTCGAAATCACAACTAAGTAACCAAATATTATCAATATTTCTTCTACCACTAGACCACCCCACTGGGATTCGAACCCGATGATAGTGTTCGGAAGCGTTTATCTAGTTACACATCCACTCACCCCACCCCTTAACAACGAATATCACAAAGTCATACCCACTAAAACCATCGGCCATCTTTACACTTTCAAAGTTTTCATTTGAAGAGCTGTAACCGGTATGCTGATAGTATTTAAGTCCCAGCCACTATAGATAATAGTAACCCCGTTATAACAAACAGTCGACCCCTTTACAATAGACATATAATGAAAATATCCTTGGTCTTCTGACGACCGACGCCGAAATTATGCGTTGAATGTGTCGGTGGTATACCTCCATGCCTATATTTACCCACTTCTCCACTCGATCACCCTGGCTCTTACCAAGGAACGGGCGTAATTATCCAACCAATCCGCCCCTCGCCCACCTCTTAACAAGGATCAGAAGCAGTTATTTAGCTATTTGTACACTCACCAACCCCTTGACAACGACCTGGAGCCTTTATCTAGCAACTCCTCTGTCTCTTAGCAAGGAACCGACGCATTTACTTAGCCACTTCGCCACTCGCCCATCCCTTTAAATTGTTCGGAAGCTGTTATATAGGTACATCACCACTCACCAACCCCTTAACAACGAATACCACGAAGCCACGCCCCCTTACAACCGTTACTACATGCCATCTTTACTTTTTTAAGGTTTTCATTTGAAGAGGTGTAATCTATATGATGATAGTTTTATAAGCCACTACGACCCACTACAGATCATATACACGCCATATATACCTTTTTACTTATTATAATTTTCATATGACACCCGGCGCGGTTCGAGACTTCGACCCACCTAACCCCACCACAGTACTCGTCAATAACCGGACTAGTGATCACTCAGCAATGACTGGCCACTTGGGTACTAAAAGACATTGTTTTACTGGGGTCGACCGCTCCACGCGACCGATCGGCCGCGCTTGCTCCTGCGCCCGCCGCCGCGCGCCCTCTGATTGTCTTTTATTTATTTATGTTTTTTTAATTTATTTTTTACAATTAGTTAAAATATTATACACAAACTCAGTTATCTGCCCTTAGAAACATGTCTTTTATTAGAATTATCAACCCTTACATATGACCTAAGTACCTACCCTACCCGAGCTGGATTGGGGGCAATCCAGCGAGGTCAATCCAGAAAGTATAATTAGGAGCAGACAAAAAAAAACCTAACCCTAACCCCTAAACCCTAACCCTAACCCCTAACCCCTAACCCTTAACCCTAACCCTAACCCCTAACCCTAACCCCTAACCCTAACCCTAACCCCTAACCCCTAACCCCTAACCCCAATCCAGCTGGATTGGGGTCAATCCAGCACCACAATCCAGAAATGCGACTCAAATAGGACGTAACCCACTACTCTTGGCCATCTTCCAATATTCATTTTTCTAGAACTGAACCGCCTGCTCATACTTTTAGAACTTTTGTATTTGTTTTATATCAAGTTAATATATAACCGGGGTATGGGTTTTTTGAGACAACACTAAATGATGTCAACCGTCCACACCCCGTGGTAGGATCTGATAACAATGATATTCCAAATTGTGGAAAATTATCCAGTAAACAGAAAACGTACTTCTCACGATATTCCGGCATTCAAATAAAAGAAATAGACAGTTTGCCCAAGATTGTATCCGCCCCAGTTGTGAGAAAGTTACTGAAATTATATGAAGCTGCGAATGGCCATCATTACGTTTCACAGTTAAAATAAAAGAAAGAATTAACGGGTAACAAAGAAGGGTAAACTGGGTGGGAGAAAAACATAACAATTGAAGAATACAACTGCGTAGATGAATGTTTACGCACAGATGTGTACAGATAACATTTGTCACGCTCGCCAACATTTGATAAGTTACTTGCATTTCAATTATAGGACTTGCAGTTCATCCCAGCATTTTGGGCTAGTTTATTGTGTGGTGTGTGGAGCGGCTGGCCGAGTGGCTAGAATGCCGGGCTATCCTTTGGGAGACCCGGGTTCGAATCCTCGGTAAGGCGTGGAGTTTTTTCTGTCTGGGGCAAACAGAAACTAGCCTGCACAGTTCGCGGCGACTGCACTAGCCATGCGGCCTTAATTCCTTAGGCTCAAGTTCCCCCTGTTCTACACCGCAAGGTACTATAGGCAGTATATGACAGGTTTTTTTTTACGTGTGAGTGTGCGTTGTTTTTTTGTTTTTTTTGGGGGGGGGGGGGGGGATATTACGTTCAGTTATTTCGAGGCAGGGCGAACTTTGTCCTTGACCCTGTCTAAAATTGGTACCAGGAAGTTTCCTAGGAAGTAAAGGCTACTGGTGTGATTTTCGCTACATCACCCGTCGAGTGTCCATTGGTCTAAACATGTGGCGGGAGCACAATACACCCAAAACACTTGATGGCGTCAAAAGGTGTTCTTTACTTTTATTTTCCCTTTAACAGAAAGGAAGAAGGGATTTAACCTTTTGATCACCTCAATCCTTTGAAAACCTTAGCTCAGTAGTTCTCAACCGGTGGGGAATTCTCTCTTCCTCCCCCCCCCCCCCCCCCACCCCCCGTTTAGGGTTTCCGGGGGGGGGGAATTACGATTATTTCAAGATCGCATTAATCCAAGAACCAGTTACTTGATATTGTTTTTCCATCTAAATTTTACTGTTCTGTACTTCTCGCCCTAATGAAATTCGTTTTATAACCTAAGTAGACCCGCAAATCACTTTTTATGTAAATGTCTAGACTTGTTCTAGTATGTGTTATTAAATTTAGCTTCCATTTTTATGTATACTGTGTAAAGGTGGGGGGGGGGGGATTATAGCGAGGAAATTCGAAAGGGGGAGGGGGAATGACGTTCTGAACATATGGTAAAGGGGGGCATGGGCCAAAAAAGGTTGAGAACTACTGCCTTAGCTCTAATGAATCCAACCAAACTCATCAAAGACAGACTGACAGACAGACAGACAATCAGACAGACAGACAGACAGACAGACAGACAGACAGACAGACAGACAGACAGACAGACAGACAGATAGACAGACAGAAATTAAGAAAGAAAGAAAGAAAGAAAGAAAGAAAGAAAGAAAGAAGAAAGAAAGAAAGAAAGAAAGAAAGAAAGAAAGAAAGAACATCAAAACAAGAAACATGACCATGACAAATAAACAGAAAGGAGACTCGACTAACAATACATGGCGACCTAACAACACACGGATAAAGAGAAGTAGATACAGAGATGATGCACAAGGAAAGCCATAGAAGGAACTGCAAGATATAACAGAGGGTAAGAGGATTTGGCGTGCGGTGGTTGAGTGACTATTCCCCGTTGGGAATAAAGGCAAACGAAGAAAATTATTTACGAAACTATAGTGCTTGTATCATGCCGATGTAGACCAGATCAGTAGACGTCTTCGCAACCAGTGTCACCTGGCATGGATCCCCTGCACTGTGTCGCTATTCATTACAATGATGTTCCTTCCAGGCATTCGGTCGGAGTCTGTCAGCAATGAAACACCCCCAACCTGTGGAGGGGACATGACCAACCTGGGATTGATCTCAACCAGCCTATCTGTCCCGTCCTGAATTTATGACCCGGCTACATTGTAGTAAGCCTGTCCTTAAGTGGGAAGTTGCAGTACGACTTTTGCACACCCCGCTTTTTTTAGGTTGAAGAGGTGAAGGATAACTCTACAACACAGCTGATGGAACTCCAGTTCCGGGTCAAGTCTAGGTATTTCATTGTCAACAGAGTCTAAGTCAGTGCCTAGAGGAAGAGAATACAACATGACATGTGAACAGACAAATATGGGTATTGACAAAGTCTGGTAGGAGAATAGAGGGAAACATAATTGCAGGCATAAACTGGCTCTCATTAAAGTTAACAGGAGATTTTAAAAAAATACCAAACTGCACGAACACGGTTAAACAAATTAATTAATAATTAAGGGGGGGGAGGGGGTGAGTGATAAAAGTGCCTTTATCTACAACCGAAAAAGTTAAAATAACCGCTGTTCTTAGTAAACTACTCATTAGAAAAACCGGTGTTAAACACTTTGTAAAGAAATAAAGTAAAATGTTTCTGAAATAAAAGTAAGTAAAGAACCTTTTTTCCACGCCCGGAGGCCTAATGGATTAACGGTGACTTAAAGATGCTCTCAACAGCTGTGGGCGATTTGGCAGTTTTTTGTTGTTTTTTAATGAAATAGTATGGGTGCTGGTCGTTCAGAAAGCAATGTCAAACAACTGAACGTAAACTTGCCCAGGGATCAGGAACAGAGAAAAAAAAATGCTGGGGTTGACTGCTACGTCCTGTAAAGGATACGCAACAACTTTTTTTAAAGGTGCTCTATGGGTAATATGGTCAACATCACACTAACCGCCTTACTTCCCTGGACATTTATTTTCTGGTACCTATCTGAAACCTGGTTGACCTGGGAGCAGTCAATTTTTAAAGCCTCAGTGAGAATCCTACCTAGCACATGATCCCCGCGTGCCTGGAAGACACCGTGTTAAATGAAATAAACGCATGGAATACAGTTGACCACAGTAACAACTGTATGAGAGACACACACAAAGCGCGACCGAAAGCGAAGACTGGGTGTATTAATGTTAACACTGCAGTGGACAAAAAGTGTTGTTTCGTAATCTTCTTAAGGAGGAAACGTCGACTTAAGACAATCATAAACATTTCATTCTGCTGACCTATCCACACCCACAATCTTAATGGCATGTGCATGATTAATGTAAGCAAACTGTGGGGAAACAATAGAAGAAACACCCAAAACCTGACAAGCATTTAACCGAGAAAATATGAATATCGTCTTCTTATACTTTCACTTATCTCACGTAATTTTCACAGATAAGGTCATTTGAGTTTTCTGTATTGGGATCTGGAGATACCCACGTTGCTTAATCTATTAATTTACGTGGAGAAAACACTTGCTCCTGTGACATGTTGATTCACTGCTCCAAAATGAATGTACAACTCTGTTTTCGTTCATTATCCCAAATTTGCGTTTGCCCGAGACTTCTTCACAACCCATGTTATGCGATCCTATCTTATGAATCTGTGTGTGGGTGTGTGCTGCGTGTCTTTCTGCTCGTGGGAGAATGAGTACACAACATGTGGTATTGTTTGCGAAGTTTCTCAGTCTATGAACTTGCAGTTTAAGGAAGGATTTCGTGATCTAAAGTGGCCGGGGCTGCCGAATCGACCAGCCCTAGACCCTTCTCTTGATGGTGAATCACAGCTAGTGCTAGCACTGGTATTAAAGGCGGTGGAGAAGAAGAAATAAATAAACAAGAAAAGATAAAGAGACAAATGAGAAACTAAGAACGGGCGTGGGGATAATACGTATTTCTGACACTATAAAACACCACAGAGTTAACTGATTCGGACAATTAGCTAGAATGGAATACGACTAAGCAGCGGCTTGAGCGTTCTACGTGAGAACATCGGGATGCAAGGCAAGGGGACGACCCGGGAAGGGTTGGCTACATGGAGTAAAGGAGACATTGACAAGCAACATGGCAAGCGAAATAAAAAGAAATTATATCTACTCCTCTCTGAAAAGCGTCACTGTTAAAACAGTAGGATAAAATAACAAGAGAAAGAAGATGAATGAGAAGACAGTGATACATTCATCTTCGAACCAGGACGAAGGGGCGTCCTAGGCAATGAAATACCAGATCGACTGGCTGGTACTGCCGCTATATGAGAATGTAAGCTAACAGATCCAGTCGGCATTATGAACACCTTTAAGGAGGTGGATAGAGCGGGCGTTGTTGTAACGGTTATGATATTTCGCTGACAACGGTGTGAGTGCGGTCGGACAAGAGCGAACCCAGCAGTCGCAGAGTTTAGAACCATAAGCCCAATGCGCCTGCTTTACTTACTTATATACCAAATGAAGTCAATAGCAGGGGCATTGGTGTAACGGTTACAACGTGACGCTCAAAATGGCGTCAGTGCGGTCCAACGAGGGTTCGATGTCAACTCTCGACGTACGCTATGGGAGGGAAAGACTGGTCAGATACTCCTCCGTGCACTCAGACCTACAAAATGTATTCATCCTAACGCTTCATACACTCTCAGCTGAATCCCGCTATAAATCACACTAAAACACTATAACAACGACCCGGTCTCCTTCGTTATAAATTCACTTGCCTACAAGCACTAACGGGCAACTTTTGTGCGCTTTTTAATGATGAATCTCCTCGTGCTCTTGGTGTGCTTAAAATTTCTGGTCACTGAAATTTCTGTTCGCCACATAGCTACTTTCGATTTGGAAGCAGGCCGCTTTGCGTTGGGTTCCATACAAATATATAGTATAACACTATTTAAAAAAAAAAACTAAAACATCGTCGGCATATGACAATGTCCTACCATGTCCAGTGATCTGCTCACTGGTGATTCTCACAGTGTAGGCGTTGAACAGTACCGAAGATAATGGTGATCCCTGTGGTAGGCCAGGATATATTGTTGTTGGTTCCGACGTCCAACTGCCACATCTAAAAACTGCGTTCCTTTGGAAGAGGGCTGCAGCGATCCAACTAAGGAGGAATGGACTTATTTTAAGTTCAAGAAGCTGAAGCATTAAAAAAATCCAATGGTACTCTGTTGTACGCGTCCTCAAGATCAATTGCTGCAGCAAAGGTTTCAATGCCTGAGTGGAAACCTTCATAGACATCATGGGCAAAAACTGCTGTATTGGTCCAGGTTTCCCGCTATAAGACTTTCTATCCAATGAGGTGTATGGAAACGTGAATGAAAATGAATGAAAGAATGTGAATCATTAGACTGCAAACGCTTGGATTGAAGACGGGCAGCGCACAAAGTGTACGAGGATGCTCGACAGTCATAGGCGAAATGGCATAGTTAATCCCTGCCATTGTGATCATCACGTGACATGCCGACAGGCGTGGGCGGTGAAGGTTCGCCATTTCACAGGATCTCCAGAGTCTTGGATCAGCTCTGTGTTCTTGTCCAAGTTTGGGCCATGTTGCTAAGCCATCCCTGGATTTATCTAAATGCTTTCCCATAGTTGTTTTTCCAACACGTTTGCCAGTTGTCACTAAGTTTTCAAACTCATATCTCCTCATAATGTGCCTTAAGAATCTTGACCTTCGGTGTCTAATTTCTATGATCTTTTGACTGTTTTCAGTTGTTTCTTGAAAAGCTGACTCATCCGTTTTCCTGTCCGTCTTTGGTATTCGTCAACAGGAACAGCTTTAACGATGATCCGACTACATAAACACTGAGAATACAAACACTCAGACTCCAGATAAAGTTAGTTACATATCCTTTACAGGACGTCGCAGTCAACCACAGCATTTATGAACTGTTTGCCATTGCTTTATGAGCGACCGGCACTCATATCTTTGTATGGAACCCAACGCAAAGCGGCCTGCTTTCAAATCGAAAGCAGCTGTGTGTCGAACACGGTATACGGGATTACGAACCGCAGTGAAGATACAAGTGACCATAAAATAGCAGTATACCAAGAGCACGAGGAGATTCGTCATTAAAAATCGTACAAAAGTAGCCCAGTTAGTCCCCGCAGGCTAGTGAATTTATAACGAAGGAGATCGGGTCGTTTACGGACATTGCCGAAGTGTAATGATGATAATCAGCAAAAGTTAACAAGATGGATGTAAACACGACCGTCTCACCGGCATTGATGTGCCTACCCCGGCTACTGATGTTAGCGGAAATTGTTAATTTCAAAGAGGAGCGACTGGCCGAGTGTCTAGAACGCCGGATTATCCTTCGGAAGACCCGGGTTCAAATCCTCGGTAATGTGTGGGATTTTTTTTCTGTCGGGGGCAAAAAGAAGAAACTCTAACTTGCACAGTTCGCGGAGACTGCACTAGCCAGGCGTCCTTAATGTCTCAGGCTCAAGACCCCCGTGCCCTACACCACAAGGTACCATAGAGACAGCAGATGACAGACAGTTGATTTCAAAGTAGACTGAGAACTTTCTTATCAATATAGGAAAAAGTAAAGTCAGGAACACGTTACACACCTTAAGACTTGTCGAGCACATGGGTATTTACATAGTGCGTGTAAAACGATTCGAGAAATTAGGCGTGGACAGTCAAGAATTCTTGGGCACGTTTTGGGGAGGAATTCAACGTGGTCTAAAGGACAAAGGGCTCGATTTTAAACTTCCGTGCGCTGATGGCAAGGTAGGCGGTTCAACCCCTACACCGTCATTAAGTTGGACTGAGCTACCATATGGCAGACTTCTCAGATATGATGATGAGATGATGATGATGATGATGATGATGATGATGATGATGATGATGATGATGATGATGATGATGATGATGATGATGATGATGATGATGATGATGATGATGATGATGATGATGTATAAGTGAGTGTTTTAACAACTGGGTATTTACAAACTCATGACTGACTGGCACCGTGCTGTCTTGGCAGACGATAGTTTGCAAAATGGAGTTATACCTCTCCATAACACAAAGCCTGGGCTAAATTTAGAGATCATGTGTCGCCCATGCAGCATGATCCCTCTTTCGCCCTGTCTAGTTTACTCCAGAGGAAAGGTAACATCAATACGTTTGGAACAAGACAAGCTGAAGAAGCTGCCGGATCAGCAAAGCAATGCTCTAACTGTCCACTTGTCGGAGCTTCCATCCTAGACCAGTTGCCGACCAAGATTTAGGGCCTGGTCTGCCCTGCCATAACATTTAGTCTTTAGGTTGCATTTCCTCGCACTAGGGCCAGGCTTGTACCCTCCCAATTGCACTCCTCCGTCCGAAGCCGTTGGCACAATGTGGGGTGTGGGGTTTGGTGAGCGCCGCCCAACATTCGGCTCAAACAGAAAGCAGGTACAGTTGTAGTACCGTCTACTGCCATACGGTAGCTCAGTCATGTCTGACTATGACCTGACACTCATATGTAAGTAGTACATGATGGTATTAGCAATCTGCCACATCAGCAATCCCAACTAGAACACATCTGACCGCTACAAGAGTGGTAACTATGACAACTGGGTTACTTACATATGGCTGACCTAGTAAGCATCGTGAGAACTGAAACTCCCACCTACACATTTCTGGGAGGCGAGAATAGACCATCCCAATTGACCTCTTGTCTTGTCTGCGTGACAGGCTAATTTCCCGGGTGCTGTCCCAGTGTGTGGTACTGTGGTTTGACTAATTTGGGGGTTAACTGGAGACAGGTGGCGAACTGTCGCCAACCATGAATAATGTGTGCTGGCAGTTTGTATGAACACTGTTTGCTCCAGATAATGGTACAAGTGTGTGGTGTGTGTATGTGTGTGTGTGTGTGTGTGTGTGTGAGTGTGTGTGTGTGTGTGTGTGTTTCACTATGGACACACACACACACACACACACACACACACACACACACACACACACACATTACGAACGTATCAATGAAACACCCTAGAAATGTTCACTAGTGTGAAGAATATTTTACTTCTGTATGTTGTCTGTCTGTCTGTCCCTCCGTCCGTCTGTGTATATGCGTGGTTTGTCTGCCAGTCTGTCTGACTGTCAGTCTGTCTATGTGTCTTCTGTTTGACTGTCTTTCTGTCTCATAAATATCTGTCTGTCTACCTATCTATCTGTACGTCTCTGCATGGCGATCTGCAACTGCTCACCGCTGGAAGCAAGTCGTACCTGATAGTTCTTCGGCCTATCAACGGACACTGGGAAACACCCCCCCCCCCCAAAAAAAAAAAAACAACCCGGTAGGCTATCTGAGCTGGCTATGCTATTATACATCACATTTTTAACCTTACAATTCGGCAGTGTACACGTGTGCTGGGTCATGTCTACTACACCAGTCAGGATGCAGAGGATGCCAGTCTCGGGGTTCACAATTACCCTCACGTGAGCTATCTTCAGGGTCGCTAGTCTGGCCAGTGAAGGGAGGGACGACCATGTATTCCATCCACTACGATGAAGTCTGTCGAAGATGACAAACTTTGCTTGGCACGAGACCGCAACAGTCAGAAATTGTCCTAGATCAGTGGTTCTCAACCTTTTTTGGCCCATTCCCCCCTTCACCATATTTTCAGAACGCCATTCCCCCTTTCCTATCAAAAATTTGGCCCGTTCCCCCCTTCACCGTATTTTCAGAACGTCATTCTCCCCCCCCCCCCCCTTTCATATTTCCTATCTAAAAATCCCCTCACCCCTACACAGTATACGTAAAAGTGGAAGGCAAATGTAATAGCATATACTAAAACAAGTCTAGACATCCACATAAAACATGATTTGTGGGTCTACTTACTTTATAAAATGAATTTTAGAAGGACGAGACATACATAACTGTAAAGTATGAAGGGAAAAACTATGTCAAGTAATCGGTTCTTGTATTAACACGATCTTGAAATGGTCTTCATTCCCCCCCTGGAAACCATGAAATTCCCCCCTGGGGGGGAATTCCCCACCGGTTGAGAACCACTGTCCTAGATGATGGCAGAAAGGCATCACTAAAGTTTTCCACTCGATTGGAAAGCTTAAAAGCATCAATGGAACCAAAACTTGTTAGAAATTTCACTCGGGATATGCCTTTATATGCACAGTAGAAGAGTATGGATAGTGATACTTCCAGATGATCTATAGTTTACTCATACATTTGCCACGACCTCTTTCTGATAGTACCCTAATGGGTTCCTGATTCCATCAGTCGTAGGTGCACGTAGTCATTGATTTCTATTTCCTCATGCAATAATTAATCATCTATAGATAGTATCTCGTATCCTTTGCCCAACCTCAGTCTACCTCCTTGAGGGCCATGGAGGCTAGCCAATCGGCTCTTTCATGTCCACTAACTAGTCTGGACAGAAAAACCATTTCGGCTGTTGTAGGTGTAATGACTCGGTGTATGTCATCCATTCATGCCAGAAATATCCAACCTAAAGCATCCCGGGCATTTACTGACACTGCTATGACGATTGCCTAACTGAATGAACTCTCACAAAGAGACTACTGGACTTTCCGGTCCCGAATATGGAGGACAGGCATTTAAACGGTTAAGGCCTCTGGGATGTTTATGCTCGTGGCTACCGTTTGTATTCGCATTTTCCTCATGTTGGACTGGAAGTGTACGGCCCCACTGCCCTGCTACAGAGCTGAGTGCGTGGCGCGACACTGTGAGCTGTGAATTTAATGTGAAATGCTTTTACATCTGTCAGCGGTTGTTAGGAGCGTAAACTGCATGTTCGGAGTAATGGCGGCCGGCTATGTCGCAGAACTGACTGGTTTTGCCTTATACAGGTAATGTGTGACTGCTGGTTTTCTAGTGACTGCCGCTTCCATCGAAGATGAACTGTGGTTTTCGTGGGACTTTTGTGTTGACATTCTGACGGCGGCATTAGGCTGTTGGTTTGTCGAGATTCCTGTCTGTTCCACTTTTCACATGAAACTGTGAGGAACATTTTGTGTGATATTCACTGGCACAGGAACGGAGCTTAATGGGGACGACCCGTTGCTGTGAAGTTGGAACCGCGACTAACTAACTCTCACAAAGCAATCGCAGAACCGCACTGACCGCCGGGTGTAATCAAGAAATCACCAGTTGCCAAATCTTCACTCTCTACAGATGTGAACAACTCGAATCAACGGGTCTCTACAACAACAACAACAACAACAACAACAACAACAACAACAACAACAACAACAACAACAACAACGACAACACATGTTAAACAATAAACTAAACGCTGCTGTACCACTAACGAGCATTTCGTATGGTTTTCGCGGGCCAAGGAATGGAGCAACTACAGGCACCACCCGTTGCTGTGAAGTTGGAACCGTAGGTCAACGACTCGGACGACAACTGCTACCATGACTCCTACTACTGCTAAACCGATGAACAACCATAATGGCAGACAACGGAAGCGAACACCTGAAGAATCTCCATAGGGCTGTTACGCATTCTACTCCTGCAGCCTGCTGTATTTAAAATAACGCATACTGTGAACTAATTATCGCCCTGGAAATGGCCGCGCCAGGGAGGCAATCCACATACCTGGTAGAGCCTTCTACCAGTACAGACCACAACAAACGACACTTCACACCTACAATTTCTTTCACTGCGAGTTCACGTTCTTGACTAACGAATACACCAACCGATGTCCTTTTCAAGATGAACGAGACGGAGGGATGCATCATGGATTCCAGATCCTATGCAAGCTTCCATATGGTACTGCGTTCTGGGTAGTTCTCTCAGAGCTGGTGAACTTTACATCTTCTATTTTAGACTACCGAACTCACAAGGTTCACGTCTGCAATGCACAATCCCCCACAATCCATTTCCGCTGGACTCTCACACGCCAGGCTATAGTGTTTAATTCAGAGTTCTTCCATATGTTTAAGTTTACACTGCAAGTGGTGTTTCCAAAACAATATTGGCATTTACAAGGTGCACAGCTGTGGGGATCGCAAACTTAAACAAGGTTGGTTTGCATCGATTTTTTGTTTGTTTGTTTTGTTTTGTTACGTTCGCTAGCTTTTAACTCACGCGTAGTCCATACACGTGCTAGCTCACACACATCTCGCATACACTACTCCTAGTATACTGACTGAATTTGCGTGTGGATTAGCTTTCCCTATTACCAGTGTCCTTCGCCATCAGACAACTTCTGAGGTATTTGTAATTTACGTCCCTATGTCAAGGGACGAGAAGTCAACATTACAATGGATGCTGCAGAAGAGGTTGAACCCGCTACCCCAGAATCACTACACCGGATGTTTAAGAACCAGCGCGCTTATCCATTCGGACATGTTGACCCCTGTTTGCACTGATTTATAGGTCAGGGACAATCTCCCAGCTTCAAGAAACTGTGTTTTCGTTTTGGCCACTTTTTGTGGGGCTAGGCAAAAGACATATAAATTTTCCTCGAGCTCGCCAAACACTAAAGAAGAGAATTAATGCCTGCTGGGCAATGAATAACAAATGATAGGATGGTGCCGATGTTGGAGTATTGGACTATGGCTTAGATGTATACAGTGGAACATGAAGGGGTACTTTTGCTTTCTTTCACCCCAAACAAAAGGGAATCCTAGGGTATAACGTCACATCCAGGGGTTCCCTGTGTTGCGCCGAACATTCAGGGGGTTTCCGTGTGTTGCGCCGTAGCTCGGTGCGCAATTCTATGCGGCGGCGGTGTTGCGCTATTCTTTCACTTTCCGGTTAGGGTTAGGATTAGGGTTAGGGTTAGTGTGTGTACCCTACCCCTAACCCTAATCCTAACCCTCCCCCTAACCCTAACCCTAACCGGAAAGTGATTGCAGGACCGATGCAAATGAGGATCGAAGGGAGACAGAAACGGTTGCCAAGCCCAAAGTAACAACACTGTGGTGTGGGGCAATTGAAACGCACTGACACGCACTCCACCCGAACACAGAGGAGATCACCGTCGGCGCTAAATATAGCTGGTGACTCTAAATATAGCTGGCAAAGTTTGTTTGGGGTGAAAGAAAGCAAAAGTACCCATGAAATGATATACACTGGGGGACTGCAAAGTAAGTGATTAAACACAGATGTTGTAGTATTGAACTATGACTTAGTTGTATTGGGTGGGACATGAAGGACATACACTGTGGGACAGTACTGTAATATAAGGGATTACCGGGAAGGTTAACTCGGTCAACAAATTCCCGCATAAGTCGGATGTGTCGGCCTAACGGCGCAAGAATGCAGCTCTGCTGTAAACAGGCACAACGTAATCACGTCCGGAAAAAAAACTCCGGATGAACGCAGAAGAAGTATATAAGGGATTAAACGTGGATAGGTTTACTTTCGTTTGGTGTAAGCCATAAACTTTAATGTGCAGTACCTTAAGCTATATTAAACCTTACTATCGTTATCCTCTAAGAAACACCGTATGTATCATTCTATTTGTTTTATCCATGGTTAAGTGATGGGATACTGACCAAATGCGGTGTATATGTAAAGCTGGTCCTAACTGGTTCGATTCAGTAATACCAGCTGGCTGGGAAACCCGAGAGGATACTGAAAGAACACTAAAATAAATGCACACTTGTTCATCAAGTTAGACAGAAGATTTGTGATGAAATCGTTCGATCATACTCCCCCACTCTCTCCTCTTCTAGCCATCATCAAGTTAATCCTGCGACTAGTGTTGAAGATGCCTGATCATGCCCGTCGACTGTCTCTTGTCTTTATCTTCATCAGATCAACCAGTTTGAGAACTGGTGTTGATTTCGTGAGATAATGCCCTCTAAGTTCCCCTCTTCTCATCAACACCAAGTTATCCGAAGACTAGTATTGAAGACACCTGATCGTGTCTTTGACTGTTTCTTGTTCTTATCTTCATCAGGCCAACCAGTCTGAAAACTGGTGCTGTGTTCATGAGATCCTGCCCTCCACTCTCCTCTATTATCATCATGGGGGGCTGCGTGGTCTCGAGGTATGGTGTCTGCCTCGAGTGCTGGAGGTCCCGGGTTCAAGTCCCGGTGATGACCGGGAATTTTTCTTGTGGACTGCTAGTAATAAAATGTCCCCTGGTCTCTGGGTAGTGAGATCGGACACCTGTGTGTATTGTTGCGCACGTAAATAAATCCTTTGGCAGTTGGAAATCGAAAAAGAGTAGCCCAACGGCGCTACCCGGGCAAAATTTCGAGTTAAATATCTACTCAAAGTATTTCAGGATCCTCGCCGGTGCTAAGGAGCTCGTGCACGGAGCTGAGTTTCTCCAAACTCAGGTTTGAGTTAGGAGAAGAACGGAGCGCTTATGGGTTACACCTGTGTGTCGTGATGTTGATCCATCGACTAAACTAAACTAAACTAAGGGAAAAGAATAGGTAAACAATATTTTTTCTCCAGTAGCGAACGTTAAGAGCTGACATCCAGCCCTAGTTCGCTCGCGCTCATGACGATATCAGGGTAACGTTCTAACCACTACACCAAGCCCGCTATAGTTCTGACATACGCAGTGATTGTTTGTTGCCGCAGTAAACTATGTGTGTTACTTGTAGTTAGGAATGTGTGTTTCTCTCCAATTGTTCATTTATGATTATTCAATATGAAGTGGAAACAGTTCACACACGCATGCGTAGGCGAGGAGGGAAGGAGACAATTTTAGAGAAGTTATTATACTGGAACCTTACAGTCTTGATAGGCGATATTTATTGTATTTTCATGCAGTGTTTTTTATCTAGTGTCGATTTGTGTTCGTTTGTTTGTTTGTTGTTTTTTTTTCTGTGCTGACGAAAACTTTAGCTGCAACGTCCTTTTTGTTACTTGTGATCGCTTTCTAGTAAAATCTACTGTTTACTCCTCGTTGTTGGTGATTCATTCATGTCAACAACAACAAGAAAAGGCAATATAAACTCTCAAATAGCACAAAGCTTGGGCTGAATTATAGAGACCATGTGTTGCCCATGCAGTGCCATCCCTCTCTAGGCCTACCTAATTTACTGCAGAGGAAAGGTAGCACCAATATGTCTGGAACAGGACAAGATGCAGAAGCTGCTGGATCAGCAAAGAAATGCTTTAACCGTCCGCCTTTCGGGGCTTCGATTCTAGATCAGTTGCCGACCAAGGCCTAGTCTGCCCTGCCATGACATTTAGTCTTTAGATTACTTTTCCTGGCACTAGGATAAGGCTCATACACTTCCAGTTGCGCTCCTCCGCCCGAAGCCGTTGGCACAATATGGGGTGTCGGGTTTGATGAGCTCCGTCCAACACTCGGCGCTAACAGAAAGATTGTGGTACAGGTTACTATTATAAGGTAGCTCAGTCATATATGACTAAGACCTGACTAACAAAAATAATATTAAGGGAAAAATAAACAAATAATGAGTATGAGTACAGGAGATACGAAATGTGAATAAGTACACCTTCTATACTAAGTACGTATATCCATATTACACTTGCTGAGAACTGTCACTCCTTAATCTAAGAATCCTGAGCGGACCTGTTATTTTCACGTATCAAGTGCCTGTGAGATAGCGGCCAGCTTCACGGAGTCTGTTTGTTTGTGCACGTTTCTGCATCCTGTTTCGGTGGTAACAGAGGCACTCAAAGAAGTTTGCATGAACGTCTTAAGTGCATAATAGTGTCGCATGTTACGTTTACCATTGTTATGTAGGCTTTACACAGAATTACCTCGAAGTGTAAAAAAGTTAGACCCACGGCCTATACTATTACTGTATGATAGGGAGTATATTCCATATAGTCCCCCGATCAGGGTTACGTACCCCCAAGTTCAAGGTGGACTCGTGTGTCGAGGGACTGTATGACCATGGGGTAAATGGTATTTAGCGTGTGACGTCAGGTGTGTGGGGGAAGCACAGGGCGTATGTATGTCTACTGGACGTACGGGCGTCTTGCCTAGCAGGCAAGCAATACTGGGGAGGGGAGGGGGGGGGGTGTGTGTGTAAGAGAACACGGATTATTTCCTGCATTATAATTAATGCGTCTACAGAATCTATGTATGTGAATCATCGCCGGAGCTACGTAGTGAGTGCTTTGTGCTTGAAATCAGTTATAGTGATTAGTGAAGAGAGGCGGTTTCCCTGGCTACGGAATTAACGGTCTTTCTCGGTCGCTCAGAAAACAATGGCAAACTACTGAACGTAATCTTGCCAAGACATCACAACAGCGGTAAAATGCTAGTGTTGACAGCGATGTCCTGTAAACAGGATTTGCGAGGGGGGAAAAAGTGACGAGAGAGTGAAGAGAAGAAGACGAAGGAATGATTAGAGAAGGAATAAGAGAAATAGGAGAGCAGGGGTCAGAAGCAAAATGTGGCGTATGGATTGAAACATGTAAGGGTCGGCTATTCGAACTGCCATAGTGCCAGACAGAGATAGGACGGTACTGTAGAAGTTGATTTACGACTTTGATGTCGTCTTGCCCCAGGAACTGAATGCTAATAACGATCAGTGCCCTGGATATTCTGCTATATAAACCTTTGTGGTCAGGGAAGACGTGGACAAGGTTTGTTGGTCAAGCAGGGAGTGAGGGCATGCGGTGACTGGACATAAGCAAGTGAAATGATAAGGCAAGATAGGTTCAGGGGATTCAGTTGTAGGTTGGCGGTCTCAGTTGAAATATTCTAAATGTGAATGCCGCGGTGGACTCTGCTGTCACTAAAGAGCATTGGCTTCAAAGAGATGGAGGAAATTCCAGGTAGCAGGCTTTCTAACTGTGGGGATTTTAACGCTCGGAGCAGAGAATGAGACTGGGAAAAACCGACAGGAGTACACCCTTTCGGATGCCATAGTTGAGACTGAGGTAGTCTTCATTAATGATGGGAGGCCAACTAGAGTGCCAGTGAGACCTGGGGAAGCAGATACTGACTTGACACTTGTCACTCAGTCGGCTGTATTGGAAACGAAGTGAAACGTTGGGGAGGAGAGGGAGGGGGGGGGTGTAATCGCAGGAAGTTACCACCTGCCATGTTCTGTTTTGATTTCCAAATCAAGCAATTCAAAAGCTACGAGAGCACACAGGGACTTCAAATACGGGCAGACCAACGCTTCCAACAAAAAGCAGGATTAGACGAGTTTTCCGATTGTCCCTCGTTCTCGGAACAGCTCTGACTATCTAGTCTTCCGAATGTCCTTCGTGTCCGGAACAGCTCTGACTAGCTAGTTTTCCGAATGTCTGTCGTGCCCGGAACAGCTCTAACTATTTTGTTTTCCGGGCACAGCGACTAGCACATGTTCGAACCGAAAGCTCGCTGAGTGGATACCATCTGCAGTCCGACCGTTCCTGGTTTGTGCGGGGAGCGGCCCGCGGTGAACGAAAGGCCCAATACATTGAAGTGAGGAATTAAAGCAGCCATGAGAAGGACGTGGCGATTCCCTAGGCGAGCCCAGCACCTAGAGAGCTATGTGTTGGCTCTGCAACTATGGAAGCCTCACTGGATGGCGAATAATGCCATGGACTGTCCCTGCCTTCCCTTGAGGGCTGATCCTGAACTTTCTACCGTTCTAACTTGACCAGTTGGGACGTGGACAGCACCACAAAAGTGAGAGTTCCCCAGGAATGCTAACCTGGTCAAAATGCACGCAAACGTCGGATGTGTTGGCCTAAGGGTCTAGGCCCAAGGGTGCATAACAATACACCGCAATTACATCTGAAGAAGAAGAAAAGACACTCCGGATGAACGCAGAAGAGAAGAAGAAGAAGAAGAAGAAGAAGAAGAAGAAGAAGAAGAAGAAGAAGAAGAAGAAGAAGAAGAAGAAGAAGAAGAAGAAGAAGAAGAAGAAGAAGAAGAAGAAGAAGAAAAAGAAGAAGAAGAAGAAGAAGAAGAAGAAGAAGAAATCTTGATGGCTATGGGATTATCATCTTACAGAATACATTTAACCAGGTATTGAAAAAGATTGTTGCTGGTAAGCTACATAAATTCTTGGAAAGGTAAAAGTTACCTCGAGGAGGGCTGGAGAGTTACCGGCCAAGAAAAAGAACATGGTCAAACGCAGAATTTGCTTTTGATGTTTATGAGTGGTACCAGAATAGATGGGAAACAATGGCAGCAACACTGGATGTTGTAGAATGCATATAACAGAGTCTTAATGCACACTCTTATGGAGATAGGTGTTAATCTCCGGGTGGTGAATTGGATAGCAGCTACCTTGCACTCCCGAAGGGTTGCTCTCCGCCAAGGTGCATGGACCTCGGATACGTGCGTTATTACCGCTGGTTACCACCTACGCTGTGCTATTCAATGTATACACAAGCAATATTGCAAGCATTGAAGCACCAGGGATTGGAAGGATACTGATCTTTTGCATATGATGGCCTTGTGTAGGGGCAGGGGACAGACAGGATGCGTATAGCGCAAGAGTTGTAGGAGACAGTAAACAGTGATCGACTAGTGTACAGAGATGGGTAGTGTCATTAACCCAGATAAGTATTATGGTGCTCTCTGTACAGTAGTATTGTTAAGATGTCTTCCTAGGTCTCACACAAATGGTAGAAATGTTAACAGAGAAGGTAAACTGAGATACCGGGAAATCCCCTTCGACAGAAGCCTGCCATTCAGTGATCATGTGGAGGAAGGGACGCGATGTGCTGAAGATCATGGCAGCAAAGGTCATGGAGTAAAGAATGATGTTCATACTCTTTTAACATCTGATTCTCTCAGTTATAGAGTATGGATTGAGGCTGTTCACAGTGTCATAGAGTCAGCTAGTTAGACTTGAGCGCATACAGAAAAAAGCTATGCGGGTAATTCTGGGATGCAAAATGGACACGCCAGTGGTGTGTATACGATGCATCCTAACTTTACCCACGATTGCAGTCAGGTCATGCAAAGTGCTGCATGCTAAATCATATTTCCGAGTGAAACATCCCTGCAAGAAGCCTTGGACACAGTTAACGGCCACAATCTGATCAGAGGGAAATTATGGAAGTGCACACATCGCTATGCCACTACGGTTCCACTTTCAGTATAACGCACTGCGGGGCAACTAATATAAAATACACTCCCAAGTCCCGTAGCAAGAACTTGCTGTGGGTATGTGAAGTGTTAGAACCACAACATTGTCTAGGCCTAAGTGTGCGGAGGAATACATGGTCAGTCTTTCCCTGTCGTAGCGAACGCCGAGAGCTGACATCGAAACCTCTTCCGATCGCACCATGCCATAGTTAGCGTAACGTCATAACTACTGCACCAACGCAATAGAGAGCATGGGTAAAACACGAGATATGTATAAGCCAAGGCGAATCCGAGTCGGTTCTACCTTTGATGTTCACATTCCTTGGATTTCTTTGCCTTTATCTAACAGGCACGTAATAAACTCCAAACATAACAAACAAACAACAAATGTTGCGACAAAACTCTTTATCAGCGGACAATATTCCAACAAATGGAGACATGGTGAAAGCTCTCATATAGCTCCACAAATGATCGTTTCATTCTTTTTTTGTGATGCCTGTTTTCTTTACCTAAACAAGAATGGATTACTGTTTGCGTTTCTTGGCGTTTCTGTGGCAGAGAGACAGCACACCCAACTGATAGACTGGGGTTTCGGGGTTTTGTTTCGCTGTTTTAGGGAGTCAACCTAGCCTTGACCCACCGGGGATAAACTGTTAAACTATGTGTGAGTAGGAATTTGTAGGCAACAAGAAACGAAGAATAACCGAATGCAAGATAATAAAAGGAAAGAAAGAACGAAACAGAACAGAAAGAAGATTAGTATATAATTAAAACTTAGGGGTAAAAAATAAGTAAATAGTATTTAGTCCAGCACGTACATTACATTAATAAATTTCTGCTTCGTTTCTCTCGCAAAAGTTGCATGAGTTAGCGAACCCCCATAACATTACTTGAACTCAACGGATTACCTGTCTATAACTTTACATGCATTTAGCAGACTCCCAGCCTATAACACGACTCGAATTGAGCAGACTCCCTTTCTATAACATACCATGAATTTAAACGACTCCGAGTCTATAATGTGACATGAATTTAGCGGACTCTCAGCCTATAACATTACATGAATTTAGCGGGCTCCCAGTCCATAACATACCATGAATTTAGCGGGTTCCCATTCTATGACACGACACGAACCAAGCGGACTACCTACAGTCGTACGTAACATTACACAAACGTGTCCTCTGTCAGACATGGATTCAAATAAAACAAGTCTAATATTACCCTCCCCGTTTACTCTGTGTACATAAATGATGAAACATCAAGCCATTCATGAATGCAAGGGTGTCTTCTATCCATTCTTCCGGTTGTAAATCAATATCAATATTGCTATGAAGGCGTAATGAATTCCCACGGATCTCAGTTTCTCGTTGTACTATATAACCGGGCGCATGCTCTCTCTCTCTCTCTCTCTCTCTCTCTCTCTCTCTCTCTCTCTCTCTCTCTCTCTCTCTCTCGCTCTCTTAAACACACACACACACACTCACAACATTCTCTCTTTCTATCTCTCGCACTCTCTCTCTCTTTACCTCTCTCACACATTTTCTCTCTCTATCTCTCTGCCCATTTCTTGGCTATATGTGCTAGCGCATTTCTCTCTTAATTCCCACCTATTCTATCGAGTGTCAATTGGTCTACAATACGGGTCTGGCACCATATACCCAATAGCACCCCATAGCGGGAAAGAGAATCCTGTATCTTTACTTTACCTTCAACGAGGATCCGTCAACTGCGTCCTTCTTCTTCTTCTTCTTCCTCTTCTTCTTCTTCTTCTTCTTCTTCTTCTTCTTCTTCTTCTTCTTCTTCTTCTTCTTCTTCTTCTTCTTCTTCTTCTTCTTCTTCTTCTTCTCCTCCTCCTCCTCCTCACATCCCAACGGCTCATAGACTCTCACCCAGCTCACGCCAGACACTTGTAGATTCCTTCATGACAGGTTGGATGCTGCAGCTAACACTGTCTCTATACAATCAGGTGATCAGTCTTACGCCAACCTGTGTAGTCGCCTCTTGCCACATGCACGGCGGATTGCAGTGTGACTGTTCTTTGTTTCACTTGCGGGCGCCAGTAACACAGTAACACACCAACCAAGTGCGGCTGCAGCACACGCGTAACATTAGATGTTTAACACGCGTCCGATTAGATTTCTGGTTTTTTGACACAAAACAGACACCATCAATCACACTTGCCTGCCTGAATTCTAATTTTATCTGTGCCCCTCTCTCTCTCTCTCTCTCTCTCTCTCTCTCTCTCTCTCTCTCTCTCTCTCTCTCTCTCTCTCTCTCTCTCTCCATGCTTCCGTTTGTCGTCTATGTTTGTATGTCTGTCTATCTATACGTCTGTTTTCTATCTAACTACTTATCTATCTGTGTATCTTTTTATCTATGTGTGTGTGTGTGTGTGTGTGTGTGTGTGTGTGTGTGTGTGTGTGTGTGTGTGTGTTTCTGTGTGCTCATGAGCATTCACGCGGTGCATGACCATGAAAGTGCCAGCTTTTTGCCATCGTTCAGCATTCATGGTTGAGGCACAGCGAACTGATATGTGGACAACCCCGTCATGACGCTACCTCCGCCGAAACAACTGATAGTACAACCAGTCAGAGACTGCTGTAATATGGCATCAGAAATACATTCTCATGGACTGATCAGTGGTCGGAGCAGTAGAGTTAAGAATCAAAGATCTAATCTGTACTTCTTTCATATCCTTCTATGAATGCCAATCAATATCTGTGAGTTGATTCCTCCTGCTGCTTCACTGTGTCAAGGTTCCGCAAAAGGTGAAAATATGTGTATGTGATACAGCAGTGTGGTGGACCAGCGTGTGAACTCTTCCATGCCACATGACGGAGTACGAAGCTAGTGTGGGGATGTGTAGATTGCAGTGATGTCGATCAAGTCTTAAATTAAGTATTAAGTGTGACGGAACTGGCAGACAGAAACATTAATGAAACCAGCGCTGACGGTAGCACAATCAGCACGCAACGGGAACCACCATCGTAGATATTCTTATTGTTCTCCTTGTTCTTGTTCTTCTTGATATGCCATGCCTTAACTCTGTAGACTTTGGGTTTCGTGACTCTCCGAACCTCCCTGTCGCTTGATATTTTTATGAGATTCATTTGATTTGTATGATTATTTGTTGCCCAGCTGTTTGAGCATTCCACAAAGATATTTCTCTGTTTTCCTTTGCTTCTCTTGACTATTATTTTCCAACATATACTTATTCCTCTATCCAACTTGTTCTGTTGATGTTAAACATGTTACGTGTCTTTTGCAGGGTTTGGCGATCAACTCCAAGTTGATTTACTAGGCAAGTTTACGTTCAGCAATTTGAGATCAGTGTCACAAAATGAAACCGTGTGTTTATCCGGTTGATTATTACGGAGGATTTTCTGATTACGCGGACGATCAGCCAGCGACATCTATTTTTACTAACTGGAAAAACACAGCGGATGTCAAAATCTCAGGACAATATTTGTAGCTGCACGTGTAAATCTCTAACGGATTTTGAAACATTTGGTGGTGATGGAGACAGCGCCGTGACAGTTTGTCAACATTTGAATACAAATGGAAGCAGTGGGGTCAGCCCATATACAAAATTGGTGGTGAGTGAGGAGGAAGTGAGTGCGCTGAATCAAATATCACCTTGACAAGTCATAAAACATATCAGAGGGACAACGGAAGTACTTAGCACGGAAGTGACAGTACATATGTCAATTCTTGGTTTCCGGAGCACCGAGAAGATTGACGGGGTTATTTGCAACTGTTGTTGGGGGTATACAGAAACTTGCTGGCTTGTTTTGAGAATCTAAACTATTGATGACAACTTTGACTGGACTAAAGCCAGGAAAATAGTTCTTGACTGGGGTAGTTTGCCATATAAACTCGAGTTGGGACCAGCTAGGGAGGACTTGAAATTATGCTTTAGTCAGAGTGCCAGGGCACGGCAGCGCCTAGTGGAAATAATATCTACCGTGTGTTAATTAGGGACTTAATTTTACACGTGCCTATAATGGCAGATGTAGATATGATTGATAGGACTGCAGTGGTGCCATTTAAGGTATAACCTATTATAATATATTCGTTATAATTACTTTAGGCAGTAGCCTTGTTAAACTATAGTGTGATGATTAGCACTGTTAGTGGAACTAGCTAGAGTAGTGAAGTGATACTTGGCTCTGTTAGCTAGAATAGATTAGTGAAGTGTTGATAAGCTTTACTAGTTGAGTAATGAAGGATAATTGGGATCTTCCCGTAGGTGTCCCTGGTGGGCGGGGTTCCGCATTCTGTTTGCTGATATTTTTTCTTTGTCATAGCCTGATTCGACTCTAGGTGGGTAGCTAATCTGCTCTATGACTAAGTCTAGTTAGCTAAAGATCATTAAGCAAGGTGATAGGCTTACACTCAGCCGAAGGGATCAGTGACTAGTACTATCACCAGATGTGTTGTTTCTATCCTAGGTTCCCTACCAGATCCAAGGAAACTCAACAAGTTTTGGGAAAGAATCAAATCCCATTCTGAAGAACACCAGTTCAACAATCAATAAAGTTGCATACAGAAACGTAACTTACGCTAGAAGGAAGTTGATTCACCAAAGATAGTGATGATTACTGATGCACCACGCAGCATCAGACAGTAGTAACTAAATGAGAACAGTCTAATAGTTACCTAGAGTTATATAATCTCGTGTAATAGAACACAAGACATTATATGTGAGGCTGGATAGACACGAGTGAGGATCAATCCAGTACAGTAACAATTAACATTAGTAATTAGCACTTATGAACTGAGTGGTTCGATGTGCAACGAGGATGATCTGTTAACTAACTAACTAACTAACTGCGTACACACTGCAAAAGACTTGTGCAGTTTGTTTAGGAACATTAGGAACGGACATTGTGTAGAGTGCAACCGGTCCCTGATTAACTCTTAATACCACCGGTGTCTATTTCGGATGTTCATGAAATTGGATTACCAGAGGTCTACAGAGGCAAAGCATTATCCGGCAAGATGGTTCCGGCAACGGGTGAGACGTACTTGTTCTGACGTAACGTGCTGTGGTCTATCTTTGCTGTGATCAGCTGACTGAGTTGATGTCTGAGAGACAGAGTCTACACACTTTATAGAACACGTCACACATTTTCTTCGCATACACGTCTCATACACGTTACACTTTTATTTTAATAAATTAATCTTTATTAATTTCTAGAAGCAAGAGTTGTTGAGTATGTTGCGTTGGGGAAGTATGAGAAGGGGGCATAGTACGACAGTGTGAGAGTGATAGGAAAAGGTGTCCATAGGCTGATGGAGTGTGTTGGACGGAAGCTGGTGGATTCTCCAGAATATTGAGGGGAAAAAAATAATATTATAATGTGGGTGTCGGATCTCCTCACTCCAGGGACGACACTTTAAAGGAGGACACGACATTATTGGGGGCTCGTAACGTGATATTTGGACAGTGGGATCTCTCGTAAACGTGATCTTTGGACAGCGGGATCTATCGTAAACGTGATCTTTGGACAACGAGATCTCTCGTAAACGGGATCCTTGGACAGCGGGATCTCCCGTAAACGGAATCCTTGGACAGCGAGATCTCCTGCAAGCAGGAACCTTTGACAGTGGGATCTTCTGACAACGGGGTCTTTTGACACGGGATCCTTAGTTATAAGAGGGAGATATCATTTTGGAGAATCCAGCTAGAGTGAATGTGGATAGGGGTTAGGACTAATATCTTACCTGTTCACACTTCACACGTCTGCATAGGTCTGTGGTCCTGATTCTACTCTTGTCACTGAGTGAATGTACTGTGTGTGGTAATATCTAGATTTATAGTACTTGTTCATATATCGGTATAGTAATTTGCAGTTATATTGTACTAGACCTGCTAGCTTACCTCTCTGTATAATGGCCACCCCTAAACTTAGCACAGCTAGAATTAAAGGCAAAGGGGGAAGAAATGGGATTGGCGGGTTCTGCTCTAACGGATTACATACAGGAAGTGGAGAGAGAGTATCGTCAAGCAGAAAGGGATGATCGAAAGGCCGAGCTGGAATTGAGAAGGATGGAGTTGGAACAAGCAGCTAAGAAATTGGAAGCTGAGCAAGCAGCTAAGAAATTTGAAGCTGAGCAAGCAGCTAGGAAATTAGAAGCTGAACAGGAAGCACAGAAAAGGGAGCACGAGTACCGGATGAGGGAACTCGAGTTGAAGAGTCAATCTAATGGAGAAACTGAGGGAGCAGTTGGAGGTTCCTCCATCCCAGGATCAACACCAGTAGGTGGACATGGGTACCATGCTATGAAGTTTCCTTTAGCGGTCTACGAGGAGGACAAAGAGAAGATTGATCAATACCTTCAACGCTTCGAGGCTATGTCAGTTGCTATGGGTCTGGAGCGTAACAAATGGAATCTTAAGCTATCCCAGGGATTACGCGGGACGGGATACGAGGTTTATACTCGCCTGCCACCAGGACATGAGAACAATTATGATGAGTTAAAGACGGCTCTGCTGAAACGATTCGAGGTTACGTCACATACCTACCGGAAAAAATTTCGAGCAGCGAAACGAGAACCGGGAGAGTTGTTTGCCGCCTACAGTTTGCGTCTTAAATCTTATCTCCATAAGTGGATGGATTTGGCTGGGTTCGCACATGACTATGAGAGTCTGGAAGAGCTCATGGTGGTCGACCAGCTGAAGAAGCAAATGTCTAAACCTCTCAGGACGTTCCTGGGAGAACAAGGAGCGGAACGTATTGACCTCGTGAATAAATTAGCAGAACGGTTCGTCGAGGTACATGGGGAGGCAGGGGAAAACCTTTCCACCAACACCAAAAGTCAAGAGAAACATGACAAGAAGAAAGCCAAAAACTCAGGAACCAAAAAGTGGGAACCTTATGTGCAAAAATCAGAGGATAGTTCAGAGAAGAAGAAGGAGGGAAGCAAGAGCACTTCAAGCTCTACACCTAAACGACCGTGGTCGGAGAAGTGGTGTTCAATTTGTAAGTCACCCTCTCACAATACGAGGGACTGCAAATCGAAGGCTAAGAACCCTCACTTCGCAGCATGTCAAGTGACTTCCAAGGAGGTTGTCACGGAAAATGCCAAGGTCAACAAGGAAGCTCGCCACCAGGAGAGCTCATTCAAGTCCGACAATAGAAAATCTAGGACAGGGAAATGGTGCAACCAATGTCAGTCGAATACGCACAATGCTATTGACTGCAGGGAAAAGTCAGGAGACACTCAATTCGTCGTGTGCTCAGGGAAACCTAAGGTGGAGCCCACCGAACAGGTCGAGGCCGAGGAAGAGACTCCAGACCAGGAAAAACCACCTGTAGTGGAATTGGTAGAGGTTAACGGTCGTCAAGTGGAGTGTTTATACGACACAGGACTGGACGGGGAGGCCGTGATTTCTGCGGATCTGGTACATCCAGAACAATTCACAGGTGAAACATTGGATATACAGCCTGCACAGAAGAGTGCTGTAACCATGAAGTTGCCCATTGCTAATGTGGAGATTCGGTCAAGGTACGTCACCGGCACCATCAAGGCCGCTGTATTGACCGATCCCATTTTTCCAGTCATCCTAGGTTGCCGGTATGTCTTTCTGGGAATGCCCAGGGAGCCAATCCATATGGGAGCAATGCAGACTCGCTCTCAGACGAAAACGGAAGAGGCAGACGCAATTGTGACTAACCCAATGCCGGGGGAGCTACGAACTGCCCAGAGTGAGGATGATACTTTACGTCCTTGCTACAGAAAGCTGCAGAAAAGTGCTGATCCACCAGGACGGGGGCAGTACTACATGAAGAATAGGATACTCTACAGGAGAGCAGGAAGGGGAGACAACCTATACGGTCAGTTGGTCGTCCCGAAAGCTCATCGGTCCCAGATTCTTCATATGGGGCATACCATCTCCTTTAGTGGACACATGGGTATTGCCGCCACCATGCAGCGGATTTCCTGCCACTACTATTGGCCGGGAATGACAGATGATGTGCGTCGGTATGTGAAGTCATGCCCTGAGTGCCAGAGGGTGGCACCGAAACACTGGACAGCACCGGTGATGTTGGGTGAGATGCCCATCATGAACTCTCCTTTCGAGAGGGTAGCCATCGATATCGTGGGTCCACTTCCCAGGACTAGGAAGAGGAACATGTATATACTCACAATGGTGGATTGCTGTACAATGTGGGGTGAGGCTATACCGTTGACCACGATTGACTCGAAAAGAGTGGCGGACGCACTGATGGAGGCCTTTACCAGATTAGGCTTTCCGGATCAAATTCTGACGGATAATGGATCTCAGTTTTGTGGAAAACTCATGGAGGAGGTATTTAGGGTGTTTCACTCTAACCACATACATACCAGCCCTTACCACCCTCAAGCCAATGGACAAGTAGAGCGTTTCAACGGCACGTTGATGACAATGCTCAGGAAACTAGCGCAGGAAAAACCTGATAGGTGGGATGAATATATCCCAGCAGCACTCTTTGCCTATCGGGAAGTTCCTCATGGCTCAACAGGACTACCACCCGCTACGTTGCTGTTTGGTCGTCCAATCAAAGGACCGTTGGAAGCCATGTTGAGGAGTTGGACTGAAGAGGGGACGTCAGAAGAAGTGATCTCATCCTATCAATACGTGGAGGAACTGAAAGAAAAACTCCACAAGGGATGGACTCTGGCAAATCAAAACTTGAAAAAGGCCAGGAAAAGACATGCGGCTTACTACAACCGTAGGTCTAAAGAAAGATCTCTAGAGGTAGGAGATAAAGTCTTGTTGTTACTCCCAACGGGAAACAACAAACTGGAGATAGGTTGGCAAGGACCATTTCCCGTGGAAAGGGTAATATCCAGAACCAACTATCAAATCCGGATCCGGGGAAAGTCGAAGATTTTCCATATCAATCTCTTGCGGAAATACGAAGAGAGACCCGGAGACAAGGCAGCTCACCTCATGGCAATGGCATGTTGCAGTGGAGACAGAAGTGGGAACCAGCGAGGGCAGGGAATATCCCTTGGTACACCAGGAAACCTATAGGGATGTACAAGTGAACCCTGATCTGACCTCACAGGAGAGGGAAAAGATAACCCAGGTTCTCAAGTCTCATAAGGAGATACTGACTGATAAACCAGGACGAACGAGGTTGGTGGAGTTTGAGATGACTTTGACCACACAGGAGCCTGTTCGCCAGAAGGTTTACCCAGTGCCATTCTCTAAAGAAAAGGCCCTGGAGGAGGAAATAAAAAAACTGCTGGAGGATGACGTGATTGCACCATCCACATCCCCATACAATGCGGGGGTAGTTTTGTTACGCAAACCAAGTGGAGAACACAGGTTGTGTATAGATTACCGACTGCTGAACAGTCATACACAGTTTCAGGTGGAACCTTTGCCGAATCCAACTCAGTTATTCGCTAGGCTCCATAAGGCTCGGTACTTTTCAAAGGTGGATCTGAGTCGGGGGTACTATCAGATACCAGTCAAACCGGAGATTCGACCACTGTTAGCTTTCAGTACACCCAGTGGACACTACGAATTCAAGGTCATGCCCTTTGGACTCAGCAATGCACCTAGTGTGTTTACACGCATGATGAGGACTTTACTAGATCCGTTACAGGATCCGTCCATCATCTCATTCATGGATGATATTCTGATTTCCAGTGACAGCTTGGATGACCACTTACAATCCTTGGAGAGAGTGTTTAATAGACTCAAGGAAGCAGGGCTTACTGCTCGTCCAACCAAGTGCATGATTGGTTACCAAACTCTGGAATTTCTAGGTCACACCATCACTCCAGGACACATTGTTCCAGAAGAGAAGAACCTGGAGAAAATCAGTAATGCACCAAGGCCAAAAACGAAGAAGGATGTGCGATCTTTTCTCTCGTTGTGTGGGTTCTACCACAAATTTATCCCACATTTCACTGAACTGGGAGCTCCGTTGACGGAAACCTTGAAAAAGGGATTACCGGATCAAATCATTTGGACACCAGAATGTGAGAATGCCTATAGTCAGTTAAAGGAGGCCTTGGTCAGCAAACCTGTATTACAGCTCCCTGACCTTTCCAAACCATTTGTGTTGAGAACGGATGCAAGTGCGATTGGAATTGGAGCCGCTTTATTACAGGAAGGAAAAGACGATGCTTCGGTTTTGAAACCTGTGGCATACGCAAGTAAGAAACTTCTACAGGCGGAGAGGAATTATTCAACCGTCGAGAGAGAATGCTTGTCCCTCGTATGGGCAGTGCAAAAATTTCAGCCATATTTGTATGGAGTTAAGTTTCGGGTCCAGTCAGATCATCAGCCCCTGATGTTCCTGGCTACTTCTCAGAAGCTCAACGCACGTTTGATGCGGTGGTCGTTGTTACTTCAACCGTATAATTTCACAGTAGAGTACATTCCTGGGAAGGAAAATGTTGGAGCGGATTTCTTGTCAAGACACCCAGCTCCTGAAGAAGAAGAATGAATCATCTGGATTAAACTCACGGTGGAGAAGAGTGAGATGGACTACTCTCTTAGGAGGGGGCCTATGTCACAAAATGAAACCGTGTGTTTATCCGGTTGATTATTACGGAGGATTTTCTGATTACGCGGACGATCAGCCAGCGACATCTATTTTTACTAACTGGAAAAACACAGCGGATGTCAAAATCTCAGGACAATATTTGTAGCTGCACGTGTAAATCTCTAACGGATTTTGAAACATTTGGTGGTGATGGAGACAGCGCCGTGACAGTTTGTCAACATTTGAATACAAATGGAAGCAGTGGGGTCAGCCCATATACAAAATTGGTGGTGAGTGAGGAGGAAGTGAGTGCGCTGAATCAAATATCACCTTGACAAGTCATAAAACATATCAGAGGGACAACGGAAGTACTTAGCACGGAAGTGACAGTACATATGTCAATTCTTGGTTTCCGGAGCACCGAGAAGATTGACGGGGTTATTTGCAACTGTTGTTGGGGGTATACAGAAACTTGCTGGCTTGTTTTGAGAATCTAAACTATTGATGACAACTTTGACTGGACTAAAGCCAGGAAAATAGTTCTTGACTGGGGTAGTTTGCCATATAAACTCGAGTTGGGACCAGCTAGGGAGGACTTGAAATTATGCTTTAGTCAGAGTGCCAGGGCACGGCAGCGCCTAGTGGAAATAATATCTACCGTGTGTTAATTAGGGACTTAATTTTACACGTGCCTATAATGGCAGATGTAGATATGATTGATAGGACTGCAGGAGTGCCATTTAAGGTATAACCTATTATAATATATTCGTTATAATTACTTTAGGCAGTAGCCTTGTTAAACTATAGTGTGATGATTAGCACTGTTAGTGTTAGCTAGAATAGACTAGTGAAGTGTTGATAAGCTTTACTAGTTGTGAATTGAGTAATGAAGGATAATTGGGATCTTCCGTAGGTGTCCCTGGTGGGCGGGGTTCCGCATTCTGTTTGCTGATATTTTTCTTTGTCATAGCCTGATTCGACTCTAGGTGGGTAGCTAATCTGCTCTAGTGACTAAGTCTAGTTAGCTAAAGATCATTAAGCAAGGTGATAGGCTTACACTCAGCCGAAGGATCAGTGACTAGTACTATCACCAGATGTGTTGTTTCTATCCTAGGTTCCCTACCAGATCCAAGGAAACTCTACAAGTTTTGGGAAAGACTTAAAAAACCCATTCTGAAGAACACCAGTTCAAGAAGTCAATAAAGTTGCATACAGAAACGCAACTACAGCTAGAAGGACGTTGATTCACCACACATAGTGATGATTACAGATGCACCATACAGCATCAGGACAGTAGTAACTAATGAGAACAGTCTAATAGTTACCTAGTGTTATATAATCTCGTGTAATAGAACACAAGACATTATACTTGAGGCTAGATAGACACGAGTGAGGATCCAGTACAGTAACAATTAACATTAATGACTGTGTACACACTAGCAGAAGGGACTTGTGCAGTTTGTTAGGAACATTAGGAACGGACATTGTGTAGAGTGCAACCGGTCCCTGATTAACTCTTAATACCACCGGTGTCTATTTCGGATGTTCATGAAATTGGATTACCAGAGGTCTACAGAGGCAAAGCATTATCCGGCAAGATGGTTCCGGCAACGGGTGAGACGTACTTGTTCTGACGTAACGTGCTGTGGTCTATCTTTGCTGTGATCAGCTGACTGAGTTGATGTCTGAGAGACAGAGTCTACACACTTTATAGAACACGTCACACATTTTCTTCGCATACACGTCTCATACACGTTACACTTTTATTTTAATAAATTAATCTTTATTAATTTCTAGAAGCAAGAGTTGTTGAGTATGTTGCGTTGGGGAAGTATGAGAAGGGGGCATAGTACGACAGTGTGAGAGTGATAGGAAAAGGTGTCCATAGGCTGATGGAGTGTGTTGGACGGAAGCTGGTGGATTCTCCAGAATATTGAGGGGGAAAAAAAAATAATATTATAATGTGGGTGTCGGATCTCCTCACTCCAGGGACGACACTTTAAAGGAGGACACGACAATCAGACAGACAGACAGACAGACAGACAGACAGACAGACAGACAGACAGACAGACAGACAGGATGGCTGGCTGGCAGGCAGGCAAACAGACAGACAGGCAGGCAGGCAGGCTGGCAGGCTGGCTGGCTGACGGGCGGGCAGGCGGACGGGCGGACAGACAGACAGACAGACAGACAGACAGACAGACAGACAGACAGACAGACAGACATAAGATCTTCTTATAGCCCATGTCGTGTGGCCTTGGTGATCATGCCTGTCCACAGGGTTCTGTCTCTTGCAATCATTTTTGATACCGATGTTGCTCCACGCCATGAGGTCAAACAGTCCAGCATGTGTGGGTTCGTGTGTGTGTGTGTGTGTGTGTGTGTTAGTCAATGTATATCTGTCACCACGTTTTCAGCTTGTGTGTGTGCGTGTGTGTGTGTGTTTGTGTGTGTGTTAGTCAATGTATATCTGTAACCACGTTTTCAGCTTGTGTGCGTGCGTGTGCGTGTGTGTGTGTTTGTGTGTGTGTTAGTCAATGTATATCTGTAACCACGTTTTCAGCTTGTGTGCGTGCGTGTGTGTGTGTGTGTGTGTGTTAGTCAATGTATATCTGTAACCACGTTTTCAGCTTGTGTGCGTGCGTGTGCGTGTGTGTGTGTTTGTGTGTGTGTTAGTCAATGTATATCTGTAACCACGTTTTCAGCTTGTGTGTGTGTGTTTGTGTGTGTGTGTGTTAGTCAATGTATATCTGTAACCACGTTTTCAGCTTGTGTGTGTGTGTTTGTGTGTGTGTGTGTGTGTGTTTGTGTGTGTGTTAGTCAATGTATATCTGTAACCACGTTTTTAGCTTGTGTGTGTGTGTGTGTGTGTGTGTTTGTGTGTGTGTGTGTGTGTGTTAGTAAATGTATATCTGTAACCACGTTTTCAGCTTGTGTGTGTGTGTGTGTGTGTGTGTGTGTGTGTGTGTGTGTGTGTGTGTGTGTGTGTGTGTGTGTGAAGTCGATGCATATCTGTAACCATGTTGCCAGAACGAAGCTCATCACCATCTCAGGTCACTGAGGTCAGTCTGGGACTTGTGCCACAGTTCTGCGCCCACTGACCAGGTCTGGCAGCACGGGCACGCTAGGCTGGACAGGCCTTAAGAATGTATTCTGGACTACAAACTCCATTTCGACCAAGGCTTGTCTGAGTGTGAGTATGTATGTGTCTGTTGGAAAGCGTATATCTTCTTCTTTTGCTTCTTCTTCTTCTTCTTCTTCTTCTTCTTCTTCTTCTTCTTCTTCTTCTTCTTCTTCTTCTTCTTCATTCGTCCGAAATGTTTGTTGTGGGCATAATTGCGTCGTGCCTGTTTATAGCAGAGCTGCGATATTTGCGCCTTTCGGCAGACACATCCGACTTCTTCGGGCATTTATTGACCGAGTTAACCTTCCCGGGCAATCTATAACCATGTTTCCAGGGTGGAGCTCACCCCTGGGGTCACTGAAGCAAGCCTAGGACGTCTGACACAGCTCTGCCCCCACTGATCAGGTCTGGTAGCACACGCCACTGAAAGATGCGCAGTCTTTAAGACTATAAATTGGATTATAAATTCCAAATCCACCAAAGCATTCTGATCGTGAGTGTGTATGTATGCGTGCACTCACGCGCGCGCGTGTGTGTGTGTGTGTGTGTGTGTGTGTTTGCGCGCGTGTAATGGTGGCTAAATGAATAACAGGCTCAGATACATTATTGCTAATGTAATTAACAGAGAATGGTGAAATTAAAATAATCACCCTAGATGCCGATGGTTGACAGACAGGAGTAAAAGGTTACAAAGAGCAGATGTATACAATGACAACCATAACAAATCAATGGAGAAACAAACCTGTCCGCACAACGGCTTGAAAGAATAATAACTAGCTCTCAACAGAGAACAAACAACACGTTACAAAGAAACGAGACAAAATATGTGACAATACAAACAGCCAAACTTACCCAAACATCGTGATTACTATATTCCCCAAAGGCACAACAAGGAAATAACTCGTATTTCTGTAGAAAGCAACTGCCTATTTTTTTTGTTTTAAGGTTAGACCTGCATCTCTTCTGAATTAGTATTTTCTCATAACTGCCCCTAGGAACACAATTGAAAAGCGTGATAGAAACACAGTTAGCTGCAAAACTTTAATTACAATAACTTATAAATTGTATTGAAAGACACACTTTTTACAGCGCTAAAATTACAAGCTAGTGTTTTTTAAAGCTAAGATGGGTTATCGTAAATTTAACTTTGACAGGGGTGTGCTATAGAAGAACACAATTCGTGTTGTATCGTTGTAGAAAGGATAAATGAAACAACCTGCCTACATACTAAACAAAACAACGCTTCTTTCTCAATAGGCACTTGGTTGGACCTAGCAACGGTCTGCTGCTAGATGTGCCCACCTTAGTCTACGCTAAGAGTGAACGGCTGGGTTCCCCAACCTTGGTCTTGTATGAGAGGGCGAGTCCAACTTTCGAGACATCTGGGGAGGTCATGTAAATAACCGGTTTGTCTGCGCCGGTTCAAAAGAAGAAATTGGTTGAACCGAGGTGAAGAGGGGTAGGAGAATTGATATGTGAGACGCTCACTCCATGGCTAAATGAAAGAAAGTCTGGGCTCCCATCGTTTCATCGCAGCACTTGTGACTTTCTCGCTCTCGCTTGGCCTTCGGTTATCTATCACTGTTGGGTAACTACAGCTTTCAATTGTTATGTTGTCTAGTGTGTCCTCTATAACGTATACTTCTATGAGCGACAGACAATACATGGGAATATATCTATGAACCATCTATGAATAGTTTAATAAACAGAGGACTAAAATGTGCGGGACTAAAACAATCCTTTGCAAGAGACTGCGATCAATCCCAAACCCGGGGTTGATTTACCGGGGCGATGTTACACGAAGTAGTTTGCCATTGATTTTTGAACGAGAAGTCAACATCTAAGTCCAGCTGACTGGTGTGGGAGACTATCGCACTAACCCGCTTTCAGCGCATGGGAAATTATGGAGCGAGCGCTCTTATCCATTCTGCCATGTTGGCCTCTTAGTGGTAAAATTCCGCACATGCAATGAATATCGTCAACACAAAGTACAATCAAACAGTTTACAATAATATCGGGATTGATTTACCGGGGCAATGTTACACCCAGTAGTTTGCCATTGATTTTGAACGAGAGTCAACATTTAAGTCCAGCTGACTGGTGTGGGAGACGATCGCACTACCCCGCCTTCAGCGCATGGGAAATTATGGAGCGAGCGCTCTTATCCATTCTGCCATGTTGGCCTCTTAGTGGTAAAATTCCGCACATGCAATGAATATCGTCAAACACAAAGTACAATCAAACAGTTTTACAAGAATATAATTTCGCCATCCAGAACGAACCTTTTGAATAACAACTATACATCATTAATAACAGGCTAAACAATTAGAAAAGGAAAGTTAAATAACTGGAAAGTTAGCTGCAGTATCCTTTACAGGACTTCGCAATAAGTCCTAGCATTTTTCGTTATTTGTGATTTAAGAGGCAAGTTTTACGTTCGGTAGTTTGCCATTGTTTTCTGAACGACCGGCACCCTTATAACTCATCATCGTGCGCCATGCCAATAAGCGTGGGCGGTCATGTTTCGCTTTATCACACGATCACCAGAGTCGTGGATCAGCTCCATTTTCTTGTCCCGACCATACAACGTGGCCAAGCCATCCAGGTATTTACTTCTCTGCCTTCATCTCTTTCTTTTCCCCTCAATCTTGCCAGTTGTCACCAAGTTCTCTAATTTACTTCTTCTCATAACCTGTCCAAAATATTGTGACTCTCTACTTCTAATTTCTCTAATCAGTTTACCGTTTTCATCTGTTTCTTGTATGACTTTTCATTGGTTTTTCTGTCTGTCCATGTTATTCTTTGCATTTGCCCCAGAAACCATATTTCCACTGCCAATAGATGTTTTTCAGCTTATTTGCCCATTGTCTACACTTCATATCCATACAAAAGTGCAGGCTCAGTGAAGAACTTCAACACTCGTTGCAATTGACATATTTTTATTGGTTAGTGTGTTGTCCATCTGGGAAAAGGCTAACTATTTTCTTGTTACATTCCAACAATGTTCAGAATAAATAACATTTTGTTATGTGTATTAGCCACGGAAAAGAACTATTTTCCTGAAACATTCCAACAATAGTCTGGATAAATAAAATTTTGTTCTGAGTATTAGCCACGGGAAAGAACTATTCTCTTGCTAAATTCAACAATAGTCAGGATAAATAACATGTTGTTATGTGTGTTAGCCACGGAAAAGAACTATTTTCCTGCTACATTCCAACAATAGTCGGGAAAAATAACATTTTGTTCTGTGTATTAGCCACGGGAAAGAACTATTCTCCTGCTATATAACAGTGACGGCCGTGTCTTACCGGCGCCCCAAAGAGAAAATAAAGACCAGTAATACTGTATACCTCCTATGCATGTCGTAAAAAGCCACAAAAGAAGGTCGGTCTGATTCTGAGTATCTCACACTGTAGAAAGAAATCAGCCAACATCCAACCCTACAAAGGGCCTGGACTGCGTGGTTGTGGGTTTCTACTCCACAAAAAAGGAGACGCAGCTACTGAAAGGACACTATAAAAAAAAAGTGTGTCCACATTTGTTTGCCTTCATTCACGATCAAATATTTTGAAAACTGTCTGTTGCATCGTTATGAAATTTTTCCAGCCGTCTTATATTTACCCCCACCCAAGGAATATGTCTTTGATAGGTCCAAAAACAACTTAAATCATTGAAAGCGGCAACATTTCTTTGATGTTTTGGGGGAAATGTAGTGAATTCACGCTAACAAACTAGTCTTACAGTAAACCACGTTATTTCTGGTAAAGACACAAGCACAAGACGTAGCCAGGTTTGTATGGGAGTGGGTGCAATAAAAAAAAGTAGCTTAAAGTAGCATTGCACCGGGTTTTTATCCCATATGGCTCAGTCTCTTTCCGAAGGGCGGAAATCGTGGCACAAAGCACAAACTCCGTATCTCCAGCGACGACCCTCTGGAGTCTCCGAAAAAATGCACTCGTGAAATGAAGGAATCGAACATACAACCCTCGGAGCCCGAGTCAGACGGCTTGACCACTTCACCACGGAGATTCCCGAGAGGGGTGCAATGTGTAATATTAGTAAAGACAGAGAATGTACAGAGGTATGGGGTAAATGATGTGTAAATTGACAGGAAAGTAGAAGGAATATATTTCTTACCTTATTTTTCATTTCCTTCTTGTTTCTTCAGCTGCTGGTTAATAATTGTATACAAGTATTCATGTTACTAGGATGCATTTAACTTTTTATATTGAGCTCGTGAAAGCTTCCAAATAGCTGTGCGTTAATGTGCGTATGGAGTGACCAGAAATGATACCGCAATTTAGTCATCATGTTTCCATTTTTAAGGATCTGTTCAGCTGTCTGTGTAGTTTGTTCACACGTACACATGGGTGACAGACCCGCTGTGAGTCTTCGTGACAGACAGACAGACAGACAGACAGACAGACAGACAGACAGACAGACAGACAGACAGACAGACAGACAGACAGACAGACAGACAGACAGACAGACAGACAGACAGACAGACAGACAGACAGACAGACAGACAGACAGACAGACAGACAGACAGACAGACAGACAGACAGACAGACAGACAGACAGACAGACAGACAGACAGACAGACAGACAGACAGACAGACAGACAGACAGACAGACAGACAGACAGACAGACAGACAGACAGACAGACAGACAGACAGACAGACAGACAGACAGACAGACAGACAGACAGACAGACAGACAGACAGACAGACAGACAGACAGACAGACAGACAGACATTATATAGTATTCTCGAGCCAATCTCTAAATACATTACCATTAATCTTATTATGATAATCCCTATTGTCTGTATGCTTTGATACGAACACGAGCCCAGCATTCTGTTGCAAGCCATTATGCGTATTACCAGCATGGGCCATGACCAAAAGCTGTCATATACTACTGGGCACATATCGCTTTATCTGTCCATCCACTGGTTGCCATTCCTGATCACTTGTGTGGTGCGCATTGATCCACATTTCATCCAAACACACTATGCCATAATTTTCTTTGCGCATTTCCCTTATTTCACGTAGGTATCTGCTTCTCATGGCTTCTAAATGCGGTTGCTCGCAAAGATTATTTCTACCGCCCTTGTACTTTCAAATAGTGAAGATAATGTCCTTATAATTTTCCACAAAGTTGTTTTGGATAGCTCTATGTTATTGTTCTTTCTGAACCAAACCCTAAGTTTTCTTACAGTCACTGTTTCTTTGGCATCCAGCATTTTTATAATGCTGGAAAATCCTGGATATAAAATCCAAAATTTTTATAATTTTAGGAGTCTCTGTGGCGAAGTGGTCAAGCCTTTTGACTCGGGCTCCAAACGTCGTGGGTTCGATTCCAGTTCACGAGTTAAATTTTTCGGAGACTTCTGTGGGTCGTCGCTAGAGCTGCGGAGTTCGTGCTTTGTGCGATGCTTTCCGCGCTGCGGAAAGAGACCGAACCATATGGGATAGAACCCGGTGCAATGAAGTCGACCCTGTCGTATATCAAGCGACTTTTTAAAGCATTTTTATAATAGCTCGCCTTATGACATCTTTGTCAAAACTGTCTACAATAATCTTTCTACCTACCGTTTGGTTATTGCGTGGTGGTTTAATTCCAGATTCTTGCACCCTTTGACAAAATGCCCGTTTACTCAAACCCAATGCATGCATTGTTCTTTTTTCGGAATGTGTAATAGTATAAAATAGTTTCTTGCGATCAGCTTCTTGACAAAAATATGTGTACAACTTCATAGCGATTCTTTGAAGTGTACAATTTCGCATTAAAGCCCATTGAAAAATATTCACACATTTCAATGTTAGCGATAAGTGATAAGATTTAAAAAATAAAAAAAAGCATATTAATCAGGTTTCATGAAATAACCCACATTTTGAGACACCTCTGAACAGTCTTAGTTTGAACAACGCGGGAGGGGGGGGGGGGGGGGGTTTTGGCAAAAGGCCAATCCTGTGAAAACACGTACAATATTCAAAATTGAGCCCTGATTGTCTGGCTACGCTGTAATACATTTAAAATTATGAATTTCATGTCAGACCCGTAAATTATATATCTCATATAAACAAACTTTAAAATCTGCTGTAAAATCTCCAGAACAAAAATTTTTTTGTTGGGTGGACATAATGATAAGGTTATATACTAAATTTCATAATTTTCCCTCAGTTGGTTACTGAGATATTGATGTTTATATTGCGGCAAACAAATGTGGACATACTATAACACGTTTAGCATATTGTACAATGTTAAGGGGGGCCCACATTGTCAGGGTCCCCCAGGGCCAACTTTTCATCGGGCAAGCTGACGCAGTGGTTATCCCCCCGTGGCTCGTGGACAACGGTTGAGAACGAAGAATATTTCAGTGATAGACGTTCTAAATCGGCGCCTGTGTCAAAGGGGTAGCGTACGCAGTCCCACACAACGCATTCGAAATCAGTTGCAGGCGATTTGAAAACAGACAGCTTTGCGTTGATATTTAACAACGATATGAGCGTCAGAAAATAATATCAAACTACTGGCTACAAACTACCTGCCTAGTAAATCACAATTAGCCAAAATATGATGGGATTGATTGCGGCGTCCTATAAAGGACATGAAACTAAATAAGACTCTCTAGACGGGTATGCATTAGTTACGTGAGCGTGAGAATGCAGCAAACACAAAGCATACCTACTGTGTTCATCGCAGAAATGAATAACTGCAAAGCGATGAGATGCGGTCATCCCAATTATACTGCTCTCACTGTGTCTATCTCCCATGTGAACCAATAACTATGAAGTTGGCAAATTTCAACTCCCGCCTCCAACTTTGATAACATCAGTACTAGACACTCATTGTTTTACACAAACACTACAGCTTTAAGTGCATGTTGTAACACTTGTAACACGCCTACTAATTCAGCGTTCGTGGACAAAGTTCCCTTCCCTTTGTTACTGTAAGTCCTTCCATAATTCGCAAGGACAGGCCTGGTAGGAATTCCCCAGCTCCCTGCACCTTGTAACTGCTGACTTATTCAGACGAAACGTCAAACATAAACAATATTCGACCTCTGTTCATTTTTGCAAGCTGTGCCTTGTAGCCCAGTCTCCGGGGTACGTGTGCCGGAAGTCGAGTATACTGTGTCTGTTTGTATGAGAAATTATCTGGTAGGCTATCTCCATCTACACCGTCAGTGTTATAAGGTAGGAGCCGGGGAGGTATTGTAGCTAGAGCGTTTGTGTGCTTGGGATCCTGAGGTCTAGAACTCATCATCATCATGTGCCTTACAGAAATAAAACGTGGGCGGTCATAGCTCGCTTTGGATCAGGTCTGCGTTCTTGTCCGAAGTTGCCACATGGCTAAGCATCCAGGTTTTTATCGTTCTGTCACCAAGTTTTCTAGTTCATTTATTCTTATAACGCACTCAAAACAATCGTTACTGTCTGCGTCTAATTTCTAGAATCAGTTTACGGTTGTCTTTATTTTTTAGAACTTGCTAATTGGTTTTTCGGTCCGTCATTGCAAAGAAACCATATTTTCTCTGCCATTAGATGTGTATCAACTTTTCTTATTATTGCCCATGTGCCACAAGCATATAAGAGTAGTAATAAAATTGATGTGCTCGTGCACAGATAAGATTGCGCACTAAAATGTTTACGCTTTTCTATTAGCTGAGTGCCTTCTATGAACGACGTATTAAGTGTCAGACTTGAATCTGTGTCTGTATTGCCAATAAATCTGCTACTGCATTTTTTTTATTCATAAAAATGGCTAGTACAAAACAATTAATGTCTTCGTCTTTCAATACAGAAGCCTCAAACAATATGTTGCACGATTTATTGCCTGGCATATTTCGCTGCATCTCGTTAGGTGCATACCGCAGAGTTAGTTATATGTCATGTGAAGTGAATGATACTTCAGCTGAAACCCTTTAAAAAAAACTATCATCGCATGTATTGTTCGTAATCTACAATGCGATTTTAGATTTCAGCTTCAGTTTCACCCGTGATTATGTGTTTTGAGTGTTGCAGTCGAAGTATTATTCATTACTTCACTTCATATGGTATATAATTCTGTAGAATGCATCTGACGAGGTGCAGCGAAATATTTCAGGCAATAAATTGTGCAACATATTGCTTATTGCTTCCCATAAGGGAAGCAAAGAATAGTAACACTGTTGCCTACCATGCATGTCGTAAGAGGCGACTAAGGAGGCTTGATGGTTCCGTCGCCCTGCTACTGAGTAAGTGCGTGGCGCGACACTGTGAGCTGTGAGTTTCGTGTGAAATGCTTTTGAATCTGCCCGAGGTGTTTTGGAACGTGACTGCATGTTCGGAGCGATGGCAGCTGGCTATGTCCCAGAGTTGACCGGTTTTTGCCTTATGCAGAAATGCGTGGCTGCTGGGCTTCTGGTTGACTGCCACTACCATCGACGATGAACTGTAATTTCGTGGACTGTGTGGGTGAACATCTAGGAAAGATCCAGATGGGAAAATGACTGCCGATTCCATCAGAGATGAACTGGGTGTTTCGTGGGGGACTATTGTGTTGACATTCTGGCGGCGGCATTATGCACAGTGTATCTGTGCGGGCTGTTGTTTGTCGAGACTCCTGTCTTTTCCACTTTTCACATTGGGCAGTGGGGAGCGTTTTGTGTGATATTCACTGGCACAGGAACGGAGCATAATGGGGACGACCCGTTGCTGTGAAGTTGGAACCGCGACTAACTAACTAACTAACTAACTAACTAACTAACTAACTAACTAACTAACTAATTGACTGACTGACTGACTGACTGACTGACTGACTAACTGACTAACTAACTAACTAACTAACTAACTTCTTCTTCTTCGTGTGTCTTCGAACGTGAACTCAAATGAATATTTTTTAAACCGCAGGCACCTAAAGTTTATTGAAATCCCCACGGAATCTGTTCTCAAATGGAGCATATGTACGTCAATAGAATTGTCTCTGTTCTGCATATGTTAGACAATCTTGCAGCAAATGTTCAGCTGTCAATTTACAAATTCCATAGTTTCAGCCTGTTATGTCCCATGCGAAGTCTGCAGATTGCTACATGTTAACTTTCGTGAATTTAGTCAAATGCGTCATCCGGATGCTATGATTCCCTTTTAGCTATTTAAATGCTTCTTTTTAACATCTTGGCCTCATTGTAGGACATATCTATTTCAGCCTTCCGTTTTTCTTTGTCAGTTTATCAGCCTCTTCATTTCCATGCACGCTGCAATGTGACGGGATCCGATCAGTTAGTTAGTTAGTTAGTTAGTTAGTCTCAGTTCCAACTTCACAGCAACGGGTCGTCCCCATTATGCTCCATTCCTGTGCCAGTGAATATCACACAAAACACTCCCCACTGCCCAATGTGAAAAGTGGAAAAGACAGGAGTCTCGACAAACAACAGCCCGCACAGATACACTGTGCATAATGCCGCCGCCAGAATGTCAACACACTAGTCCCCCACGAAACACCCAATTTATCTCTGATTTCATCTCTGCAGTCATTTTCCTATCTGGATGTTTCCTAGATGTTCACCTTCACAGTCCACGAACATACAGTTCATCACCGACGGCAGTGGCAGTCAACCAGAAGCCCAGCAGCCACGCATTTCTGCATAAGGCAAAAACTGGTCAACTCTGGGACATAGCCACCTGCCATCACTCCGAACATGCAGTCACATTCCAAAAATAAAAACTTGGGCAGATTCAAAAGCACTTCACACGAAACTCACAGCTCACAGTGTCGCGCCACGCACTCATTCAGTAGCAGGGCGACGGAACCATCAAGTGTTGTTCTTAGGTCTGCCAGTTCTGCACTATTTTTGCTCTTCTGAATTGAGACAACTGACTTGCGAGGAGAGCAATGCATTTATCTTTATTGTTTCTCTGTCAACAGGATGGATATCTGCCGCAGTTTTCCAGTTCCTCTACCTCTGATCTGAAGTAACTTGAGAATTTTCCAGTTGGCACTGACTGAGTTTTCTTAGTTCCATTTTTTAGATTCAAGAAAATTCCTACACCTCCATTCTATTTTGGTTTTTGCTGATCCACCTGCGCATGCATGGGTGCAGGTGCATCTCGGGAATGTTCTTCCATGTTATTTAAGGCCGTTTTTCTTCATTCTATTTCATTCTGAGCATTTTGGCCTGTCACATCAGTCAGCTTCTGCAGGCCCTGGGCGCTGAACTTGTGTGCATTACAGATGAGTTTGGGTGTGTATGACACATATAGCATCTGTCCTGGTCTTTCTTTTCGCAGAATTTTCTTCCCCGCTCGCTCGCTTTGAGCTCAAGCATAGTCCATACACACTATTATAGTAGTTGTCATGAGTCAAATGACAGTGATGCAGGCAATGGATGAGTTAGCGCATCAAAGAAGAAGATAAAGGGTGTCACAAATGGTGAACATTGTGACACCAACATTGAACGCAATTGAGACGTCATGATAGGACGTCACCTAACGCCATAACGGCTTAAGCATTAGTGTGTGTGCCAGCGGACAAGGTGATCGAATGTGCTTTCAATACCAGTCTCGGGAGTCAAACTGACCGAAGTTCATAAGTCACCAAATGCAGCGCTAGCGGTGGTATGGTGAGCTCCGGTTGAAGGTAGGAGTAGTATATTGGATTTGCATGATACACTAGGCGGCTGGCCTTGTTCCCAACACGTTCACTGGTCTGTGGAGATGATTTCTGATTAAAGAGCGGGAGTGCACGGAGAGAGAGAATGACTGAAGTCAGCATCAATCCCACACTCATTACCGTAGTCGACGATCAGCTGTAAGAAATACATTGCAGTTCATTCCATCAGTATATGCGTTGAGGTCGTTGTTGTGGAATTCAGATGGTTACCCTGTCCTGTGTCGAATGCCTCAATATATGCTGTCATGTACCCCTGATGCCCAGAGCCACATAGAGCTTGAGGTGAGCTCGCTACATTATAGAGCCTGAACTCGTATCATTGTAGAGGAAGCAACCTCACCTCATGACAGTAGTGATGGACTGAATTTTGCGTGTGGATTAGCTTTCCCTATTAACAGTGTCCCTCGCCATCAGGCGAACCCACTCCAACTTCAGAGGTACTTGTAATTTACGTCCCAAAGTCAAGGACGACAGGTCAAAATTTTTGTCCAGCCGTCCGGTGCAGGGGCTGAACCCCTTACCTCGGCATCATCACAACGGATGTTTAAGAACACGCGTTCTTACCCATTCGACCATGCTGACTTGCTTTAGCAGATTCTACAATGTTTTTTCTCGTTAGTATTCCCTTGCCAGGACCATTAACTAATTGAGTGCCAAATTAAAGATAGGATTAGACCGAACGTGGTACACAATCAAATGAATAGGTAAATTTCCTTTCACTTGGCATTGAAAAATGCAGAAGATACCAGGAAACAAACAAATAATACGATGACCTTGGTATGCCACTATGTCATCCTTCTGTCCAAATGGGAGATCACTTTTGGCGATATACTACCATTTTTCACTGAATCAATTAAGCCTTTCATGCACGGGGAGGTTTCTGAACATTCTAAATGCGGCTGCCTGTTGTTTGCCTCAGCAGTCTTTTATACCGCGCGTGTATTGCAGACATGTGATCTTCTTCAGTTTGTTACAGGGCATTGTTTTCAATCCGCCAATAATAATCCTTGATATCCTTAATAATTCCTTGATTAAGGACTCGACTTTTGACTTAGCTGCTATTTCCAAAGCTGCAATATCGTAGTCGTCCAGTATATGGCTTCTTGAAAACGTTCTCATTTGCTCTGCATGTTGTACCAGCAAATCTTCTGATCTGCTCTCTAGGTTGTGCCATCGAGTTTTCTTATTTGCTCTTTAGGTTGTACCAGCAAGTTTTCTTATACACTGTCCATGTTGAATTAACAATCTTCCTTATTTGTTATCCACGTTGTACCAACAAGTTTTAGTATCTGCTGTCCATGCTGTACCAGCATACTATCTCGCGACTGACTTTTGTGTCGCAGTTTCAATACCATTCATCAATAGAAGTTATCAATTGATTGTAGATTTTAAAAAGTTCTTAGAAACAAATAAATTTTTCAACTGCTCATGATGTTTTTGCACTCCGGACAGCCAAATATTGGTTATTATTATTATTATTATTATTATTATTATTATTATTATTATTATTATTATTATTATTATCATCATCATCATCATCATCATCATCATCAAATTTCTTGCAATTGTATTTACTTAGCAATTCCATCTCTTACAAATGTATTATTTCATGAACTATATTTATCACATGTTTATTCTCCTGTGACTTATCTTTCTTGCAAGTTTATTCTCCCATGAACTATAGTTCTAGCACGCCAATTCTCTAATGAATGCCCTCACTACGGAGTATATTTTCCTGTCGAAGCAGCCAGGGGCGTCACTAGGGGGGTGCGGGGGGTGCGGGCCGCACCGGGTGACACCATCAAGGGGTGACACCAAAATAAAAAAATTGCAAATTTGACAAAGCAGACATAGCTCTGTCTAGTCGGGTTTCATAACCGTTCATTGTTAATTTTAGAAATTTTAATGTTAAATAACAAAAATTTAACTTTGTCCGAGTTTGTCAAAGTTCTTTATTTATGTTTTACCTGAAGTATTGAAGTTATACTGTTCAATTTGTTTTCTTTCTTATGTCCTTATTAACTTTTTGACTTATTTTACAAACATTACTATATGCGATTATATATGGTACAGGAACACTCGGAAGAAGACCATGGTGAAAGTCTAGAGGGGTGACACCAAGAGTTTACCGCACTGGGTGACACCAACCCCAGTGACGCCACTGGAAGCAGCAATTGACTATTTCCTGCCCAGCAACTACAGCCTGGCCAGTAGTGGGTTAGCGGGTAACTGATTAGATTTTCAGGATTGACCTCTAAGGATTGACCCCAATCCTTTTCGGTCTCGGAACTGGGTTGGGTTGAGTAGGGTAGGGTAGGGTAGGGTATTTAGGTCATATGTAAGGGTCGATAATTCTAATAAAAGGCATGTTTTTCTAAGAGCAGATAACTGAGTGTGTGTGTGTATATTTTAACTAATTAAAAAAAAAATTAAATTAAAAGACAAGCAGAGGCGCGCGCGGGGCGGGGGGGGCGGGCAGCCGGGGGCGGGCGGGTCGCGGGCAGCGGGCGCTTGGGTGCGGTTTGAACCCAGTCAGTGTCTTGTAGTAACCACATGGCCTGTCATTTCTGAGTGACCACAAGCCGGTCAGTGACGAGTGTGGGTGGTGGGGCTAGACGGTTCGAACCCTCGAGGCGCACCGGGTGTCATATGAAAATTATAATAAGTAAAAAGGTATATATGGCGTGTATATGATCTGTAGTGGGTCGTAGTGGTTTATAAAACTATCATCAAGTAGATTACACCTCTTCAAATGAAAACCTTAAAACAGTAAAGATGGCCGGTAGTAACGGATGTAAGGGGCATGGCTTAGTGTTATTCGTTGTTAAGGGGTGGTTGAGTAGCCGAATAGTTAGATAACTGCTTATAAAACTATCATCATATAGATTACACCTCTTCAAATGAAACCTTAAAAAGTAAAGATGGCATGTAGTAACGGTTGTAAGGGGGCGTGGCTTAGTGGTATTCGTTGTTAAGGGGTTGGTGAGCGGAGAAGTAGCTAAAGAAGTGCTTCCGAACAATTTAAAGGGATGGGCGAGTGGCGAAGTGGCTAAGTAAATGCGTCGGTTTCCTTGTTAAGAGACAGAGGAGGTTGCTAGATAAAGGTTCGAGGTCGTTGTCAAGGGGTTGGTGAGTGTACAAATAGCTAAATAACTGCTTCTGATCCTTGTTAAGAGGTGGGCGAGTGGCGGATTGGTTGGATAATTACGCCCGTTCCTTGGTAAGAGCCAGGGTGATCGAGTGGAGAAGTGGGTAAATATAGGCATGGAGGTTATACCACCGACACATTCAACGCATAATTTCGGCGTCGGTCGTCAGAAGACCAAGGATATTTTCATTATATGTCTATTGTAAAGGGGTCGACTGTTTGTTATAACGGGGTTACTATTATCTATAGTGGCTGGAGCCTTAAATACTATCAGCATACCGGTTACAGCTCTTCAAATGAAAACTTTGAAAGTGTAAGATGGCCGATGGTTTTAGTGGGTATGACTTTGTGATATTCGTTGTTAAGGGGTGGGGTGAGTGGATGAGTAACTAGATAAACGCTTCCGAACACTAGCATCGGGTTCGAATCCCAGTGGGGTTGGTCTAGTGGTAGAAGAAATATTGACATTAGGCTGGTTACTTAGTTGTGATTTCGAGCTCTGGTGTTATTAACCCGGCTATGTTTAGAAAAGTAGAGGTGGTGTGCTGGTTTCGGAGTATGTTTAGTGGGTACCCCAGACACTGTGGAAGTGACAGGTTCGAATCTCGGAACTTTGTCGTGGGTAAGATTTCCAGTCATCAAGGTGTGGGTGTCGTCGCGGGCCACAAGTCCCACCGCTGATGAAAAACACAGGCAGCAGATTTCACCCTTGTACCTAGGCGGCACAAAATATAAGCTAACTTAACATTCAGAATATGACCTCAACAGGTGTTGCCAAAAATCAATACTTATTCTCATAACGGCTAATCCAGGGGATTATCGTCCTCGTAATGACCAAGTCAGGTTAATAATATTTCTTATATCTCCGCCATTGCAAATAGTTCGCGATATTAATAAATGTTCATATAAAGGTTGGAAGGGGAGTAAAAGATTAACACCTATTGTCGGGACATCCAATAAAATCAATACACTACCCCGATTTTTCTCATAATTGCCGATTGGAGATTATGGGCTAGGTGTATGTGTCTTATTTAGTTTAAAACAGGTGGTATGAGTAGGAGATATCACAAAACAGTAATCAGCATGTGCCACTCTGATCTTAATATCAGTAGTTCTTTATTCTTGTGACATTGAAACGCTTGTGCTTGAAGACGGAGGTTGTACTATGTATTGGGTGGTGTATATAGATTGACCAGTATGTGAGTTGATAAGGTCACCCCTGCCAGCACATCGTAGCTGTGTTGTGACTTGTCGCCTATACATCCGGGTGTAAAAATAACCAAAAATATTTCACATCAACTCAGACATGCCTCTATATAGCTGCACTGCGAACATGGCTAGAGTCTACTTTAGGAAAGTATCGTGTATCGTGTATAGGGTTTACCACTGCTATAGATGTGTTGCAGTATTATTAGAAAGCGGCCGTTATGTCTACATATCAAAGTATGTTGCCTTACAGAGCTGGTAGAGAATCTATGTGTCTGCTACGTTGTATGTTTTGTCATGTTGCCTTGTAGTATTTGGAGGAGTTTCATGCGGTTGTCTAGTGAACTTTTTAAAAACTATGTCTCAGAATCCACAACGCCACTGGCATTAGATGCTTTTCAACTTGTCTGCTCATGACCACGATTCACAGTCATACTAAAGTACGGGTTCTATGTAGTACTTAAACACTCCTTTTATTTCTCATTACAGTTTGTTCAACTTTATATTAGTCAGTATGTTTTTCCAATTTGCAAAAGACAACCTCATCACAGCGATTCTTGTCCAACGATTTAAAGCCACCTCCTATCAGACATTTTTTCTTCCTTTTATGCTCACGGCTACCGTTTCCCATTTCAAGCTCCATGTCTCTACTCGTATGCAATTAGTGTGGTAGAAGTAAACCGATAACTCACAAGATAGGACGTATATTATCACACTGTATATGAACATGTGGGAAACGGCTACATCCGGGCAAAGAGGGCGTTGTATCTGTCACATGCGTATGGATACAGCCGCGACACGTGGTTAAGAGGGACACTACAGAAAAAAACAACGGTATTATGTGGCGATCGAACCAGGGGACCTAATTCGTGATGACCACCATGTACGGGAGTGATTCTGCCCCTCGTCAACAGGGCGTCGGAGGTTTAAAGGGTGTTCATCTCTCGCTTTCTATTTCCGAGTCGTCATAGGGTCACCAAGTAACAGTAAAGAACACGAAAACTACTACTACAAGGCCTCTCTATACACCACAAGGCAGTTTCGAATATAATATACACAACTATAATCAAGTCATCACAGTATTCAAACTAACCCGTCTCATAGACATAGAGGAGAGATGTGAGCACCGAGGCCAGTTGGGGGAGGTGTACCTTTTACTTAACATCTATCGGTCATACACCGACGAGTGTTTAGCATATTTTATCATATAATATACCCGTGAACACAACAAGCTTCCCCGATCAGTCTTAGGCTTCTCATATAACATGACATATCACGTACCCGCGTCCTTTCATTAATTCTTCTGCCGGCAAAGGGGGTCTTTGCATCTTTCCGCAGAAACCTAGTTCCAATGCTAATATATGTTTTTCAATGTGTCGGCTCATTACCACATTTCACATCCTGACAAAGTACAGGTTCTATGTTCCACTCCAACAGTCAAATAAGAAAAAACTGTTAGCCAAATTATTAAAATGTTGGCCAAATATAGAAATATATCGACCAGACGTATAAAGTATAGTAAAATATGTTAGCCAAACTTATAAAACTCGTGGTCAAAATAAGAAATATCTCAACCAAGCGTATAAGAAATAGGAAAAATGTTAGCCAAATTATTAAAATGTTGGCCAAATATAGAAATATATCGACCAGACGTATAAAATATAGTAAAATTTGTTAGCCAAACTTATAAAACTCAGGGTCAAAATAAGAAATATCTCAACCAAGCGTATAAGAAATAGGAAAAAGGCTAGTCAAACTAATGAAAATGTTGGCCAAATACAGAAATATCTCGACCAACTTATAAAATGTAGGAAAAATTGTTAGCCAAACTGACAAAACTGTTAGCCAAAATAAGAAACGTCTCGGCCAACTTATAAAATGTAGGAAAATTGTTAGCTAAACTGACAAAACAGTTGGTCAAAATAAGAAACGTCTCGACTAACATTATAAAAGTAGGAAAAATTGTAACCAAATTAATTTAAAAAGGTGACCAAAATAGGAAATATCTCGACCAAACTTATGAAAAGTAGGAAAATTGTTCGTCAAATGTGACAAATATTGGGCAAGTAGGAAATCATGTTAGCCAAATAGGAAAAATATCGATCAAACTTATAGATGTCTCGGCCAAACTTATAAAATGTATGAACATTTGTTAGCCAAAGGTGAAAAATATTGACCAAGTAATGAAATATCTCATCCGAATTTATAACAAGTAAGAAAATATGCTAGTAAAATCAAGAAATATGTCGACTGAAGTTATACAATAGGCGAAACGATGGACAAACTTATAAAGATGTCGACCGTTATAAGAAAATGTATTACCCAAATTAGGAAAAAATATTGACCAAGTTTTGAAATATCTCGACCAAACTTACAAAAATAGGAAAATATGTCGACTAAAGTAGGAACATTTGTTAGCCAAAGATGAAAAATATTGGTCAAGTAAAGAAATCGCATCCAAACTTTTAAAAATGTAGGAAACTTTATTAACCAAATGTGAAAAATATTGTCCAGTAGACATGTACAACTAATCTTATATAATCTCCAACCATACTTATGAAAAGGGGAAAATGTGTTAACCTAATGGGGAAAATATTGGCAAGTGCAGAAAAAGTTACACAAAACTTATAAAACTTGAGGAAAATGTGTTAACCTGAATGAGAAAAATATTGACCAATTGAAAGAAAAAAGTTACACAAAACTTATAAAACTTAGGGAAATGTGTTAACCTAATGAGAAAATATTGCAAGTGAAGAAAAAAGTTACACAAAACTTATAAAACTTAGAAAAAATGTGTTAACCTAATGAGAAAAATATTGACCAAGTAAAGAAAAACGTACACCAACTTCTGAAAAGTTAAGAACATTTGTTAACCAAATGGGAAAATATTGGCCAAGTGGAGAAATCTCTCAACCATACTTATGAAAAGGAGGAAAATGTGTTACCTAATGAGAAAATATCGCCCAAGTGAAGAAAAAAGTTACACAAAACTTATAAAACTTAGGAAAATGTGTTAACCTAATGAGAAAAATATCGCCCAAGTGAAGAAAAAAGTTACACAAAACTTATAAAACTTAGGAAAATGTGTTAACCTAATGAGAAAAATATTGACCAAGTAAAGAAAATCGTACACCAAACTTCTGAAAAGTAAGAAAATTTGTTAACCACAAGGGAAAAATATATGGGCTAAACTATGAAATATGTTGACCGAACTAAGAAAGTGTGTTAACCAAAGGGGGAAAATGTTGGTCAAAACATGAAACATCTCGACCAAGCTTATAAATATCTCGTGTAAACTTATAAAAAAAAACAAAAGTAGAACAAATATTGCTTCTGTAGTTATGTCAAACGTGTCTTGAACTTTTATCTGAACAGACATTTCACAAGACATAATCATCAACGTCAACACTTTCCCTCTTTTACATTACCGAAAGTTTCAACTTATCAGTCAGAGTATCCACTAAAGAAGCACTTATGCATACTAATCACCCAGCTCTTCACACTCTTGGTTTTTTTTTTTCCTTTTTCTAACGCAAAGTGTCTCTGTCTTTCATAGATAGCTTCACAACTTTTCTATGTAGCACCACTAACAACTCCAAACCTTCGTTTCACATGAGCTCTAATGAAACAGTCATAACAAACATTTAGGGCAATCTGTGGCTCCACCTGGGATAGTTTCAATATCCATCTGAGTATTCGTCAGCAAAGATCCACTTCCCATGGCTGATATCTTCAACTTTCTATACCACAATGTCTGCTACACTAACCTTCCATAGGTCCATCTTTCAACAATAAAAGAGTGTTCTCGAAGTCTAGCTAACATAACATTGCTTACTTTGTCCACCTCTATCACACTTTGTCATTTCACAACTGCAATAGCGGCATGTCTGCAACCAACCAACAGTGTCTGTTATGAAGTCGACCTTTCTTAAAGCCACGTCTGCCTTACTGAACCCTTGAATACCCTCTACCACATCGTCTAACCGACTTTCAACATTTCATACCAAATAACATTAACATTCTCTTTGATTACAGAACAACTGATTTTCTGCTGACTAAGCAGATTTTCCAACCCCGTGGAGATAAATCATATGCCCCCTAACCTACTAGGCGCTATTCTAGACAACGAATATGGTCATCGACCAGCACCCCTAGGCAGAACTTGAAAAAACAACAGAGCTTGGGTTATTGAGACGAATGAGTTGCATTCCTTGGACTACCAGAAAGACATCAAACACAACAAACTCTTTCTTACTAACCCTAACCCTAAGTATACATCAACTAACCCTAACCCTAAGTATACATCAACTAACCCTAACCCTAACCCTAACTATACAACAAACTCTTTCTTAAGAGACATAGATACAAAACAGTGTTAGAAATGGAAAAAGTTAACATTTAATTAAAATTTAAAACTAATAAATCGCAATTTTATTGCGTAAGATGTAAGCTTGCTATATGTCCTATACCTAACCTATACATATACCTAGCCTATATCTGTATTTGGCCAACATTTTCATTAGTTTGACTAGCCTTTTTCCTATTTCTTATACGCTTGGTTGAGATATTTCTTATTTTGACCCTGAGTTTTATAAGTTTGGCTAACAAATTTTACTATATTTTATACGTCTGGTCGATATATTTCAATATTTGGCCAACATTTTAATAATTTGGCTAACATTTTTCCTATTTCTTATACGCTTGGTTGAGATATTTCTTATTTTGACCACGAGTTTTATAAGTTTGGCTAACATATTTTACTATACTTTATACGTCTGGTCGATATATTTCTATATTTGGCCAACATTTTAATAATTTGGCTAACAGTTTTTTCTTATTTGACTGTTGGAGTGGAACATAGAACCTGTACTTTTGTCAGGATGTGAAATGTGGTAATGAGCCGACACATTGAAAAACATATATTAGCATTGGAACTAGGTTTCTGCGGAAAGATGCAAAGACCCCCTTTGGCCAGGCAGAAGAATTAATGAAAGGACAGCGGGTACGTGATATGTCATGTTATATGAGAAGCCTAAGACTGATCCGGGGAAGGCTGTTGTGTTCACGGTAATATTATATGATAAATATAGCTAAACACTCGTCGGTGTATGACCCGATAGATGTTAAGTAAAAGGTACACCTCCCCCAACTGGCCTCGGTGCTCACATCTCTCCTCTATGTCTATGAGAAACGGGTTAGTTGAATACTGTGATGACTTGATTATAGTTGTGTATATTTATTCGAAACTGCCTTGTGGTGTATAGAGAGGCCTTGGTAGTATAGTTTCGTGTTCTTTACTGTTACTTGGTGACCCTATGACGACTCGGAATAGAAAAGCGAGAGAATGAACACCCTTTAAACCTCCGACGCCCTGTTGACGAGGGGCAGAATCACTCCGTACATGGTGGTCATCACGAATTAGGTCCCCTGGTTCGATCGCCAACATAATACCGTTGTTTTTTTTCTGTAGTGTCCCTCTTAACCACGTGTCTCGGCTGTATCCATACGCATGTGACAGATACAACGCCCTCTTTGCCCGGATGTAGCCGTTTCCCACATGTTCATATACAGTGTGATAATATACGTCTATCTTGTGAGTTATCGGTTTACTTCTACCACACTAATGCATACGAGTAGAGACATGGAGCTTGAAATGGGGAAACGGTAGCCGTGAGCATAAAAGGAAAGAAAAAAATGTCTGATAGGAGGTGGCTTTAAATCGTTGGAACAAGAATCGCTGTGATGAAGGTTGTCTTTTGCAAATTGGAAAACATACTGACTAATATAAAGTTGACAACTGTAATGAGAAATAAAAGGAGTGTTTAAGTACTACATAGAACCCGTACTTTAGTATGACTGTGAATCGTGGTCAATGAGCAGACAAGTTGAAAAGCATCTAATGCCAGTGGCGTTGTGGATTCTGAGACATAGTTTTTAAAAAGTTCACTAGACAACCGCATGAAACTCCCTCCAAATACTACAAGGCAACATGACAAAACATACAACGTAGCAGACACATAGATTCTCTACCAGCTCTGTAAGGCAACATACTTTGATAATGTAGACATAACGGCCGCTTTCTAATAATACTGCACACATCTATAAGCAGTGGTAAACCCGTATACACAGATACACGATACTTTCCTAAAGTAGACTCTAGCCATGTTCGCAGTGCAGCTATATAGAGGCATGTCTGAGTTGATGTGAAATATTTTTGGTTATTTTTACACCCGGATGTAATAGGCGACAAGTCACAACACAGCTACGATGTGCTGGCAGGGGTGACCTTATCAACTTCACATACTGGTCAATCTATATACACCACCCAATAACATAGTACACCATCCGTCTTCAAGCCACAAGCGTTTTCAATGTCACAAGAATAACGAACTACTGATATTTAAGATCAGAGTGGCACATGCTGATACTGTTTGTGATATCTCCTACTCATACCACCTGTTTTAACTAAATAAGGACACATACACCTAGCCCATAATCTCCAATCGGCAATTATGAGAAAAATCGAGGGTAGTGTTATTGATTTTTATTGGATGTCCCGACAATAGGTGTTAATCTTTTACTCCCCTTCCAACCTTTATATGAACATTTATTAATATCGCGAACTATTTGCAATGGCGGAGATATAAGAAATATTATTAACCTGACTTGGTCATTACGAGGACGATAATCCCCTGGATTAGCCGTTATGAGAATAAGTATTGATTTTTGGCAACACCTGTTGAGGTCATATTCTGAATGTTAAGTTAGCTTATATTTTGTGCCGCCTAGGTACAAGGGTGAAATCTGCTGCCTGTGTTTTTCATCAGCGGTGGGACTTGTGGCCGCGACGACACCCACACCTTGATGACTGGAAATCTTACCCACGACAAAGTTCCGAGATTCGAACCTGTCACTTCCACAGTGTCTGGGGTACCCACTAAACATACTCCGAAACCAGCACACCACCTCTACTTTTCTAAACATAGCCGGGTTAATAACACCAGAGCTCGAAATCACAACTAAGTAACCAGCTAATGTCAATATTTCTTCTACCACTAGACCACCCCACTGGGATTCGAACCCGATGCTAGTGTTCGGAAGCGTTTATCTAGTTACTCATCCACTCACCCCACCCCTTAACAACGAATATCACAAAGTCATACCCACTAAAACCATCGGCCATCTTTACACTTTCAAAGTTTTCATTTGAAGAGCTGTAACCGGTATGCTGATAGTATTTAAGGTCCAGCCACTATAGATAATAGTAACCCCGTTATAACAAACAGTCGACCCCTTTACAATAGACATATAATGAAAATATCCTTGGTCTTCTGACGACCGACGCCGAAATTATGCGTTGAATGTGTCGGTGGTATACCTCCATGCCTATATTTACCCACTTCTCCACTCGATCACCCTGGCTCTTACCAAGGAACGGGCGTAATTATCCAACCAATCCGCCACTCGCCCACCTCTTAACAAGGATCAGAAGCAGTTATTTAGCTATTTGTACACTCACCAACCCCTTGACAACGACCTCGAACCTTTATCTAGCAACTCCTCTGTCTCTTAACAAGGAACCGACGCATTTACTTAGCCACTTCGCCACTCGCCCATCCCTTTAAATTGTTCGGAAGCACTTCTTTAGCTACTTCTCCGCTCACCAACCCCTTAACAACGAATACCACTAAGCCACGCCCCCTTACAACCGTTACTACATGCCATCTTTACTTTTTTAAGGTTTTCATTTGAAGAGGTGTAATCTATATGATGATAGTTTTATAAGCAGTTATCTAACTATTCGGCTACTCAACCACCCCTTAACAACGAATAACACTAAGCCATGCCCCTTACATCCGTTACTACCGGCCATCTTTACTGTTTTAAGGTTTTCATTTGAAGAGGTGTAATCTACTTGATGATAGTTTTATAAACCACTACGACCCACTACAGATCATATACACGCCATATATACCTTTTTACTTATTATAATTTTCATATGACACCCGGTGCGCCTCGAGGGTTCGAACCGTCTAGCCCCACCACCCACACTCGTCACTGACCGGCTTGTGGTCACTCAGAAATGACAGGCCATGTGGTTACTACAAGACACTGACTGGGTTCAAACCGCACCCAAGCGCCCGCTGCCCGCGACCGCCCGCCCCGGCTGCCCGCCCCCCGCCCCGCGCGCGCCTCTGCTTGTCTTTTAATTTAATTTTTTTTTTAAATTAGTTAAAATATACACACACACACTCAGTTATCTGCTCTTAGAAAAACATGCCTTTTATTAGAATTATCGACCCTTACATATGACCTAAATACCCTACCCTACCCTACCCTACTCAACCCAACCCAGTTCCGAGACCGAAAAGGATTGGGGTCAATCCTTAGAGGTCAATCCTGAAAATCTAATCAGTTACCCGCTAACCCACTACTCTGGCCTCCTGCCAGGGGACCATGCAGCCAACCGTCTTCCCTCCAGCGAAAGCTCTAAAAATGCCGCTTTAATTTAAAAAAAAGAAAAGAAAAGCAGTATAACCATTTCTTATTTTGCCCTCCATACCCCAATTGCATCACTGGTCCTAATTAACTCACTGCGAGCAACAACACAAATGTATTCGCCGGCCTTCCGTTAATTTTATTTTCCCGCTCTTATCCGAGATGGCGAGATATCCGAGCTCACTATTCAAGATGTCAGGGGAGTTGACGTGATATAATCAGATACTAATGGTTCTTGGGAAAATTCCCAGATCTTTGATGAAAATCGAAGCCGGTGTCTTTTGAGCCACCGGAGCCTCTCAGGCACGGCTGTCTCGGAATGCGGACAGCAGTGGGTAATTGAGGAAGAACACTGTTTAAAGACATATAGTGTCAATAATTGAATTGTAAGGGAATATGAATACCATAAAGATCATCCGAAAACTTCGTGAAGCTACCATGTTTGATGGGTAATTGAGGACGAACACATTTGAAGGACATAGAGTGTCAATAATTCGAATACCATAAAGTAAATTCGGAAACTTTGTGAAGCTACCATGTTTGATGTTCTTTTTAGGGTAAGAGTGAGAAAACTGTATGTTCCTTTGGTGTAAGAGCTGGAGAACCGTTGAGTAAGACAATCTATAATGTTCTTGTAGTGTAAGATCGCAAGAAACGTTGAATAAGACAATCAATAATGTTCTGTATGGATAAAAGATCGAGAACCCCTGAATAAGACAATCTATAATGTTCTTTTGTGATTAGAGCGCAAGAACACTTAGATAACGCAATCTATAACGTGTTTTTTTTCGGGATAAGACAATATAAAATGCCACAAAGTAATACATCTTTACAGAATACAATTACGGAAAACTCAAGACGTTGCAGTGACTAGCCTTCATCAGCAAACAAATACATATACAAAACACAACACATAAACACGGAGAAGACGTTACAGTGACTCCATTAAGGCAAAAGTATGGGATGAGAAAAATGGAAAGATTAAACCATGAGAACAATGAAAAGAAAATGAAAATAAAAATGAAATAAGTGTGCTACTTATCTAAGAATCCCAGGCTGTTATATTCGGAATAAGAGCGCAGGAACCGTAGAATACGGATTGCAATATTTTTTTGTGGTTAGAACGTGTAACTGTTGAATAAGACAATCTATAATGGTTTCTGTAGTTAGAGCGCGAGAACCGTTGAATAAGACAATCTGTAATGGTTTTCTGTAGTTAGAGCGCAAGAACCGTTTTTTTAAAAAAAATCTGGAGAGAATGTCGTCAACGCCAGGAAGTGTATCATTACACCCATATCTTTTTTTGCATCTGGTAAGATCAGGAAGCCGGTCTGCCTGGCCTAGGTGTTTACGTCTTTCTCCGTAATCCCGTATACTTTCATGAGTAACGTGATGTGCGTGAGAAACGGTAGCGGTTTTCGCCGCGTCGGTAACTTAGGGGTATGTGAGCCGGTCGCTCAGACAGCAATGGCAAACTACCGAGTGTAATCTTGCCTAGTACATCAACAGCAGCTGAAAATGCTGGTGTTGACTGCAACGTCCTGTAAGGGATATGCAGCAAAAAAAAAAAAAAAAGAAGAAGGAATGTTGATGATACACTGGATGGAAGAAGATAAGGCTGGTGTCGCACAAAGAGCAAGGAAATAGTACATTACGTGTGATTTGATATGAACAGTTAGGTATGTGTAGCTTCTGCTAAAAAAAAAAGGACATACTAAACGCGGTCACGATGTACATACCTTACAACGGACTCCATAAAGGTGAACATAAATCACAAAGTGACAATCCCCTAAAAAGAGAGACAATCCAAAAAATATATAATCATAAAATAAAAGTAAGCATTCTAAGACACAACAAACGACGTTTCTATTATATAAATCTTCAACACGGACGGAACAACACAAATAGATCTAAAGAAAACGTATAATTATAAAATAATATTAAAACACAACTCCTTCGTTGTCAAGAAGGTACAATGGTCTTTTGTTCCTTCCCTGATGAAGGTTTATATAATCAAAATGTCCTTTGTTGTGTCTTACAATACCTTATTTTTATGGTATTACGAGGGTAAGTTAATAAGTAAGTCACAAATGGCTGTAGAAAAATAACTACACATGATAACAACTTGAAACAAGTTTATTTTTATACAAACATTGTCCCTTTATTTCTCAACATAATTTCCACCAACATTGCTGCACTTATCCCATCGTTTTATCAGTCCTCCCAAACCGGCTGCATAAAACTGCGTGCTTTGTTTCATTTACCGGCCATCGAACAGAACTGTGTGACTTACTTATTGACTCGACCTTGTAACTTTTTCTACCCAGCTTTGCATCTTTTTACGGGACAAACAATTGTCAGCATAAACACTGAAAACCCACCTTGACGGGAGACATTTCGCGAATGACGCCGAAGTTGAATGTGAAGTGAAAACGTGGTTTAGAACACTCAATTCTATGCAGCCGGTTTGGTAGAACTGATAAAACGATGGGATAAGTGCATCAATGTTGGTGGAAATTATGTTGAGACATAAAGGTGTATCTATAAAAATAAACTGGTTTCAAGTTGTTATCATAGTTAATTATTTTTCTACACAATTTGTGACTAACTTATTAACTTACCCTCGTATTACATATTTTAGAATTGTCGCCTCTTTTTTTTCCCCCTTTTTTTTGGGGGGGGGGGGAGGTGGGGGGTGGGGGGAGGGGAGGGCGGAGATTTTCACTCTATAATGCATGTTCATCATTATGGAGTCCGTTGTAAGGTGTGTACACTGTGTCCGTGTTTAGTCTGTCCTATCTTGTCACAGGAGCTACATATACCTAACTGTTTGTACCTTCTTATTGTTATATCCTGTTGCAGCCGTTGCTTCTCTCGTGTGAGTTGAGCTTTGAGTCTAACAAACGTCATACGAAGCCAGTTTCAAGTGTGTAAGTCTCCACAATACAGGCGCTGGTAATTATTGTTATCCGAGCAGAAAGTCGAACAACGACTTAGTTAGATAATAATTAATAATAATGATAATAACAAGGTTAATGAGAATTGCTTAACAACGATAACCATAACAGCGATAACCATAACAGCGATAACTGTAACAACGGATAGCCATAACAGTGATAAACAGAATCAAGACAGCACTGAAAGGAACTGACTTGTCAACAAACTGAATTGGGATCAGTTCTCAATTTAACTGATTCAATGCCGAAGGATATTACAGGGTGTATTTCTAATGACTGTGCAGTTTTTGAAAATATTGCTATTCCAAGTTTTGTATTCGCCCTCTGTGGAGTTCATGCAACATAATAGGTAAATACAAAACTTGGAACGGCAATATTTTCAAATACTGCAGTCATTAAAAATACACCCTATATATAGCCAATTGTGACCTCCCATTCGGACAGAAGGGCGATATATCGCCATAATAGGGTGATCGTATTATTTGTTCTGTTTAATGCTATCTTCCACAATTGCAATGCTCAGTGAACGGAAATTTACATTACGATACTTGTTCATGTGACAGTATGCCATGTGTGGTCCAAACTATTCCTCCGTGTATTCAGACCTATACATGTCACGGCCCTTTCTGTCATACCACAGACTCGCAGCAGAAAATTGATACGGGAAACTTAAGTAATTAAAATCCGCTGTTCACAAGTAAATTCATGTGCGAAGAGAATTGGAAAGAAAGTGAACTTATCCTCACTTGAGAATACGTTGATCTAATATGTGCGATCACTTTGACAGAAGCTATCCAGGAATTATTTAATGTAGTCAGACTTTGCTTCACTTAGCAAACGACGTGCCCTGTACGACTAAAGGCGTGTTGAGGGGTGCTTGACTTGCATGTTTACATATGTTTACTTATATAGAGATCAGAAGAGGAAAGGTGAGACGGACTTATAATCAGATTGCTACTGGTACTATTAGTGTTGGAACTCTTCGCTGGCTACTGAGGATGGGGACGGAGCACTTATGGGAATGCCCCGAATGCTGTGATGTAGATTCCTAAATCAATCAATCAATCAGTCAATCAATCAATCAGAGATCAGCTGTATTCCACTAATGTAATAGACTCATTTAGAGATCAGCTGTATACCACTAATGTAATAGACTCATTTAGAGATCAGCTGTATTCCACTAATGTAATGGACTCATTTAGAGATCAGCTGTATACCACTAATGTAATAGACTCATTTAGAGATCAGCTGTATTCCACTAATGTAATAGACTCATTTAGAGATCAGCTGTATACCACTGATGTAATAGACTCATTTAGAGATCAGCTGTATTCCACTAATGTAATAGACTCATCTAGAGGTTAGTGTTACCGAAAGATTAGGAGCGCTGGTTCTTAAAGTTCCCCAGCGCAAATGGAGAGATAGTATGTTCATTCCCCGCACCGATTAGTTGGACTTAAACGTTAACTTCTCGTTCAGAAAGCATTGGCAAACTACTGAACGTAAACTTGTCTGGAAAGTCAGCATGGGTGTCATCCACGGCTCGACACACTATCCAGAAGTAATCATCGCTAAGTGACAGTGCAGAGGATGTCTCGCACAAAAGACACTTCACAGAGACACGTGATCTACGCCCTTGGGAAGAGGAAAGCAGAGGCGAGGAAGACAAGTGGGACTGTTGATCCTGTAACGACACACAGCATTACCATAACATCTACACCAACCGAAGCAGTTCCCAACTGCAACACATTTACACCGGGGGTCAGAACAGTTGAAGTCAGTAACAATGAACCGGAAATTGGAGAAACCAATCAAAGCAACGTCATGGACAAGCAGCCATGCAGCACACAATAGACCTCCTCACAGAAAGAGAACCCACTCGAGAATCTCTCCGCAAAAATGTTGCTGAAACAGACCAGTGTTGGAGAGGGAAACTTGTCAGCTTTGCCAACCGACAAGATACTCAATCTGCTCGAAAGCGAGCTGGGAAGACACGGCATCGCCCAGCTTCGCAGTACTTCGAGTGAGATTGTGATATCCATCAACAAGACGGACAAACCTATTGTATTAATCCGAAAGTTCGACCAAGAAGAGAAAGCCGACATCAAGTTACCACATGGCTTAACAATGGAAGACACCGGATACAGCAGCACGTGTCATTAAACTAGTCACCACCCATCTCACCAACGACGGAAACAGGGAGAACATATCGAAGAGAACTCGACCCTCGAGGTTATTGGAGCTGAAAGAATCATCTGCAAAATTAACACAACCTCAACAGTTGTCATCATCATATCGGAGGAGAAAACCATTCCACCGACCATCAGTTGGGACAAGAAGATCAAGCCCGGGTGACTACATACCAAGAGTGCTACAGAGATCCAGATGCCAGAACTTTGGGACACCAGTGTCAACTGCAAACGTGAAGCGGAGGTCTGTAGATACTGCACCCGTACAGCCAGTTCCCTCACGTCAAGATCGACACTTCAGGTGGCTCGACGCAAACAGAAATTGCGTAAAATTCCTCGGCAACCACGGAGCAAGATATTTCGGATGCCCTTGCCATGAAGACAGCAAAGATGCCATGAAGTTAGCCATAAAATCATCCCGGAATACAAAGAGGCCAGGAGGAAGTACGGGGCGACTACCTGACTAATGAAGACAGACATAAGCACAATTGGAAGGCCAGTTGAAGGATCTTGAAATAGAAGTATGATAACATGGAAATGCACTGAGTGATATGATGGCGAATATTCTTGCTCCAATGATCTCTTCAATATTATCACAAAACCGGCAAATAACTAGACTTTTGTACAGCGCATTCTAGTCCGATACAATGATAATTGAGCAAGATGTCAGAAAAAACTAGAAAATAGAAAAGAGAGTGGATGACAGAAATAAAATAAGTAGGCGAACGGTGAACATATTGTCGGCCAAGTTTAATAAAAAGACTAAAGCCACTCATAAGCAAACCATTACTTGTCTAGGGGTTTTTGTGATTAATTAATGGTGAAAAGCGTTGTTTGTTTGAAATGGCAAATGCGTAGTCAAATGATGGGTAGACTTATGCAAATTATTTATCATCTTCCTGTGTGGTGAACGTAACATCATAGAGTAATTGACGAACTGCAGTCTGAACATATGAATGTGTAACAATCAATGGCTGAGATGATAGTTATGAATTGAGTTTGCCGAAAGTTATTTGAGCTTTCTAATGCAGGGCAACCTTTAATTGTTAAGAAGGCACGATTGATTGATTGATTTTAACAAGAAATGATATACAGTTATGACTCAGCAGTAAAACTGCATAAAAGTGTAGATTAAACAGAGTCACAAGAAGCTGAGTTGAACTAAAGATGCTGAGAAGAATCATGTGATACAAGAAAATTGTTAGAGCTTTAGACATAGCTATGAACACACATAAACACGGGATTATATTAGTATCTAAGAAAGGGAGTCGATGAAAACTAACAGAGTTGAGAATCACTATCATATTGAGTATACTCTGCGTTTTTAGACAACAACAGCAGAAAGACTCTAAAGGTAGCGTCTCGTGAACTAATGGAGTTGAGAATCACTGAACCAGAAGATGTTAGAGTTAAAAAACCTACAGATACAACAGCAAGATAGAATGTTAACCCAAGAAACAGCACCGTCTGCATTATCGCTTTCGCTTTCAGTTCTATTTTTTTCTAATGTGGCAGCAGCTCCAAACTCTGCTTGTCTTGAAGGCCATGACTAGCGACTGCATGAAAGGAAATCTGAGGATGGTGAGAACAAGGGCGAATTCATGGGCATTGAAAAGGCACATCGATACTGACATTGTGGGGGTTCATGCGAGTAACTGTAGATTAGCGAGTTTTTTAATATGTAGGGGAATCTTAATATAGTAAGTCACCAGTGGCTATAGAAAAATAATCTAAAATTATGATTAACACTTGTTAAAAACCAGTTTAATGTTTATACATCCATTGTCCCTTATTTTCACAACAGAATTGTTCACCAAACATTGTGATGGACTTATCCCATCGTTTTTTATCAGTCCCCAAAACACACACGGCTGCATAGAACTGCGAGTGCTAGGTTTCTTAAACTTACTATTCTGTTTTCTTATGTTACATTCAACTTCGGCGACATTTCAGAGAAATTTCTTCCGCGACAAGGATGTGCGGTTTTCAGTTGAGAACCAAATATTAATAAGGGGAAATTCGACTAGGGGCCAAGGTCTGGGCTGTGAAGCGGATGTTCTCAGAACTTCCCACGGTTGAGTTTGGTTAAGTTTTTCTGAGTTAATCACGAGCCGTATATGGGCTTGGCCCACGACAGTCATTGGTTGCCAACACACAAAAAATGTTACAACAGCCACAGAGACTCTTGGGTTGTACATACGAAATAACAGTCAGCCATTTTGTTTATGATCTGTCAGCTTTATGCTGGCATGAGACACCTAGCGATCCACCTGTACGGAACGGGAATAGAAAGTTAGCGCGATGTTTGTATTTTCATCCTAATGACATGTGTTAGAAAACACAATACATGTTACCTGCCATCCCACAGAACGTATGTGACTTTACTTATTGACTCGCTCTCGTTCCATTTTAGCCAGTTCAATGTTGTTATTATCTATCCGTTATGTTCGTCTCTACATCTTTCAATCTTATCTTAGTCTACTATCAAGTTTCCATGCACACACTTTTGTTAAGCTTATCTTTATCTAATCTATCTATCTATCTAGTATCTATCTATCTTCTGGTCTGTCTGTCTGGTCATAGTCTAGTCATGTCAGTCTGTGCATTTTGGTGGTCTTATCGTATTCGTATCAATTGATCCTATATCATCTATTTATTCTGAACTATCACGTTTGATCCATGTTTGTGGTTATCCTATGCTATCTTATCTATTATGCTGTAATCAGATTATTTCTATCTGAATCATATTCTATCTAGCTATTATAGATATATATCTTCTCTATCTTATCTATTCTTATCTATGTTTCTTTATTCTTACTATACACGTTCACTACAGCATTCTTTTTTGTTATCTATCTTATTTATCTATCTATCGATGATCTATCTTATTTATGTCTATCTTATCTATCTATTCTATCTATCTATCTGGTCTGTTGTCTGGTCACTGTCTGTCTGTTCTGTCTGTCTGTCTATTATTATGCTGTATCCATCTTTTTGAGTTGGCGATGATTTGGGATGCTGTTTGAGATGGTGTGTGTTCGTCACTCTGTCTGTGTATGTTGGGTGTGTTTTTGTGTGTGTGTTGTGTGTGCGGGTGAGAAAGGGGAGTATATAGTGAGTGTGATGTTAGAGAGTCCGCGATCGCTTGAAGTGAGTCAGCGAGAGTGAATTTAGGACGATTGATGAGAGTAAGGAGAGGATCTTGGGAGTATGTGTCGTTGCTTTGTGTGTGCTTGGTGTGCTGAGGGGAATGATGTGAGTGAGAGTGTTGTTGAAGAGTTTGAGCAGTAGCGATGCAGAGCGGTTGGTGCGTGAATCGTTGAGTGCGTGATGGTACGATGTGATGTGGGTGACCGTGGATGTGAACGTGAGTGCTGTGAATTGATTTATGATTTTTTGGAAGTGATATTATCGTGTAGTCGTGGATATATTTTGTTGTATGATATGATTTCTATGTACTTTATTTGTAGAGACTTTTTTGATTTTGATTTCTTTTTTCCTTATTATTATCTTTTATTTTGTTGTCCTCTATTTTTTCTATTTCTTTCCTTTCGTGATTGTCATGTTGTGTTTTTTTTTTTTTCTTTTTGGTTTGTGCTTTTTTTTTTGATTTTGGGTGTGTTAGAGATTGTGTGTGTTGTTAGTGTGTGATGATGAGAGAGATGAGTCTTGACGTGGTAGACGAGAAGATTCGGAGAGATGAGATCGAGATTGGTGAGATAGTAGTTACGATGAGGTTTGGAGCGTAATGTATATGTTTGTAAACGACTGTGGTGAAGAATTAGTGAGATGTCTTGTGCTGAGAGAATACGGAGGGAGAAAGAAAATTTGAGATTTGTGAGAGTGAGAGTTATGTTGTGTATTTTTTTCGTTAGTCTGGTGCTCGTTTACCTTTTGTGTGTCTTTGTGTATGACAGGAGTATCGAGATGTGAGTGGTAAGAGAGGTAGAGGAGTTTTTGTGATATCGTTGAGTGTGGGTGATGTGATGATGAGATTAGAGAGCAGTGTGGAAGACAACGTTGATTTTTTTTTTGAGAGTTAGTGTTTGGTAGTTGTTGTGTTGTTGTGTGTGTGTCCTTTATTTGTGGTGTGGTTGTAGTGTGTGTGTTATGTGTCTTGTCTGTGGGTGGTTCTTTTTGTTATTTTCCCCGTTTTGTGTTCGATTGCTTATTTATTGTGTTAACGTTGTGTGATAAAGATAAAAAGAGAGATATACGTAGATAGAATTGCAGATTTAGTAATGATACGATTGCCATTGTCAGAGGGATACATGGTCGATTTATTTTCGAATGTAGTTTGTTCTTGTATTGTCTAATCTTCTAGATTATCCAGTACCTTTACGACACTGATTTGATAACTTTAATTTGTACTACATGACACATATTTCTTTGTTTGTTTTTAGGTTGTTTCTTGCGCTTATAATGTTCAGTCATTTTTTAGACTGGATACTCTAATTAGATATGATTGTTGTCTTATCTACTTGTCTCATATTGTACGTTATTACTACAATTTGTATATTGATAATTTAATTTCATTTTTATTCTTACCAATGTTATCTTTTCTCAATTTTGTTGAGGTTTTTCTTTTTTTTATCGTTATTTTTTGTTGTTTTTATGCTCTTAACTTTGATGAAATTTTTCTGGTTCATTACATTTCCTTGTGAGAATTTTCTTTTTGTACTTTAGTTATTAATTCGTTACTTTTTACCATCTATATTTGTTTTTATTGGGTTTTATTTTTTTTTTTTTTGTTGTTTTGTTTGGTGGTATTTTTTTATTTTAGTTATTTTGTTTTTATAGGGACTTTTATTTTGTTTCTTGTTCTTCGGTTGAATTTTTTTTTCCTCAATACGTTTTTTTTTCTTCGTTTTTGTATATTGTTTGTTCTTATATTGAGTCTTTTCATATTTTTGTGTTGATGTCTATTACGTATTTCTTTTTATTTTTTGTACTGCACAGCCCAGCGTTCAGGTTTTTTGCATCTTTGGTTCTTTTTTTGTTTTTGTACTAGATTTATTATTTTTCGTTTTGTTGCTATTGTGTGTTTGCGTGGGTGTTTTTTTTACTTTTTTTTTTTATTTGATCGTTAATTTTTGTTGCTTTACGTATTCTTTTTTTTCGTGAATTGGTTTTTTCTTTGGTTTTGATTTTTTTGTTTTCGATTTTTTTCTTCTTTTGATTTTATTTTGTTTTTTTTTCTTTGTTTCTAGATGTTGTTTGACTGGATTTTTTGTTTTCCTGTTGTTTTTGGCTTCTCTGTTTTTTCCTTTTATTTTGGTTTGGTTTGGGTTCTTTTGTCCTAGCGTGTTTTTTATTTGTGTATTTTAATCTAGTACATTGTCGTCTGAGTGTTTGTTATTGTTTTTTCCCTTATTGTTGATGTGTTTTGGATTCGGGGATTATATTGTTGTTGATTTTTATGTGTGGTTGGTTTATTCTTGTGTTTTTTTTTATGATATGTTCTGAGATTGTGTCCTTTTTTTTTTTTTTTTGTGTTTTTGTTTGTTTTGGAGATTGCAAGGATTTTCGAGTTGTGAGATTAATTTCATAGTGTGTATATGTGTATTTTTTTTTGCATGTTTTTTTTGATCATGTAATTCTCTAGATATAGTCGTTTTATAGCTTTTTTTTTGTTATACTGTTTTTTTTTTGTTTTGTTATATCTCTTTTTGATTCTCGATTATTTCTATTCGTGAGTTTTTTTTACGTGTCTGATTTTTTTTTGTCCGTTTTTTGTTTTTACTTTCTATTTTAGTGTCGAGTTTCTCCTTTTTTTTTTTTGTTTTTTTTTTTTTACTTGTTCTTTATGTTTGTTTCTTTTTTGTTTTTGATGTTTTTTCATTTTGTTAGATTTTTGGTTATTTTTTTATTATGTTTATTTATTTTTTCTTTCTTGTTTGTGGATTTATGATGTTTTGTTGTTTGACGTTTTTGATTTGGTTAGTTATTTGCATTTCGTTGATTGGTGGTATTGTTTCTTGATTGTTTGTATTATGTTGTATGATATTTTTTTTTCTGTTTACTTTTTTTTTTTTTTCCTTTCTTAGAGACCTTTTTTTTATGTTCTGAGTTTTTTTCTGTTGTTGAACTTGTCTTGTATCTTTCGTTGATGTGATGATTAAGAAAATTTGTGAGATTGTGAAATGTTTTTTCCCGTTTCTTTATTATGTTTCAGTGTATTTTAATTTTTCTGTTGGATTCTTTATTTTTTGGTCGTTTTTTATTTATTTTATCGTTTACATGATTTATTGATTGGTTTAGTGAAATTGGAATTAGGTTGATTTAATGAATTGTTTGTTGAGTTGAGATTATTTTTTTAGGGTTTTGTATATTTTTGATTATTTTTGTATATCTATTTTTGTTTTTATGTGATTTAATAATTTTCTCATTTTTATTATTTGTGTGGTAGTATAATTATATATATGTGATTTTATACTTTTCTTTGTTGCTTTTTTTGTGTATTGGTATTTGTTTTCTTTTTTTGGTGTTCTGCTGTTATTTTTTCTTTTTTTTGTATATTTGTTTTGTTTATTTGTTTTATTTATTTCTTTTCTGTGATTTCTTTAGTGGAGTAATGTGAGTTTAGTTTTCTTGTGTTAGTGTTTATGTGTTTTTATTTTATTTGTTTTGTTCGATTGGTTTTTTTTCTCCTCCTATGTTAGTTTTTGTAGATCATGTTAGAAACGTCTTCACTCTTCCTATTCTATTTTAGTGGAATATACGTTCATCGTTTTTTTTTTTATTTTGTATTGTGTTTGACTTCTTTTTTATATATTGAACTTTTTTTGATGTTAGTTCTTTATTGTTCTCTTTTGGTTGATTACATTTTTTTTTATCTGTGCCTTTTTTTTGATTTTTTTCTTTATTATTTCATTTTTTTTTTTATATGTTTATTTTTATGATATTTTGAGATTTTGGCTTTAATTTCTTTCATTGTTTTTTAGGATTTTTTTTTTTTGCTGTTTTTTTATATTACTATAGATGAAGATTTTATTGAGATTTTTTTTTTTTTTTTTTTTTTATTCCGTATTTTGTTTTTTGATTACTGTTTTCATATTAAAAATTTTACATTTTGATGTTTTTTTCTTTTTGTCTTTTTTCTTTTTTTTTATTTTCTTTTGTTCAGATCTTAATCTTTTGCGCAATTTTTTGCTTTTTTTTTATGCTTCCTATTTTTTGTTATTTTTTTTTTTTTTTTTTTTTTTTATGTTTTTTTATTTTTGTAGATGAGTTCCTTTTCGTTTTGTGTTATCTGTTTTTCTTTTTTTCAGTTAATTTTCTGTTTTTTCTGTTTTTAGGTTTTTTGATTTTTTTTTATTTTTTTTTGAGGATTGATCGTGGATTATTTTTATCTTGTTTTTTGTGAGATCTTTTTTTTGTTTTATTTCGATTTGTTTTGTTTATTTTAAGTGAGTTAAGGGTATGGTTCTATTTTCTTGCAATGTTCGTCGAGTGTTGTATGTGACTCTTTTTCTTCTTTTTTTGTTTGTGATTTATTATATTTCTTTTTTATGAGATTTTTTTTGTTTTGTGCTTTATTTTTGATGATTGAGTGGACTATTTGGTGTTTTTTTAGTATGAGTGATGAATTATGGGGAATGATATTCTGTCGGATGTGTGTGTCTGAAGTGTCTATTCTCATTTGTCGCTGATATGTGATGATCTAGCAAGTTGAGTGACTTTTCCTTGATTAGTGCTTAAGGTGATGTGATGTGATGAATTTGATTTACATGTGATTGTTGGTCAGGAGTGAATTTGTGGAGACTTTTTTTTTTTGGGTAGATTGAGAAGGATGCATGTGAGTGAGTGATTTTTGTGTATGTGAGAGAGGTGATGTGAGTGAGTGAGATGAGTGAGTGAGGTGTTGAGACAGAGACGAGGTGTGTAAGATGAGAGCGAATGGAAGCGGATGGGTAGATGTTTTAGGAGTGTGAGTGAGAGAGTTCCGATTTGTGATTATGTAGATTTGTATGGGGTATGTATACATTAATCATGTTGATGGAGAGTCTGAATTAGGGATTTGAGTTGTAAAGTGGCATATTGATCTTTTTTATTTTTTGGGTATAGTTTAATATCACTTCTTTTTCCCTCTTGTTAGTTGATTTTGTGTTAGATGTTTGTGTGAGAGTGGTTGTCGCTGCTGATCTTTGTCTGTGATGTGAGTGATCGTTGCAGATTATGAGTGTAATTGTGTGAGCGTGATTTAGTGTGTAATTTATTTGTGAAGGGTGAGTGTGAAAGAGAGTGTAATTGGAGATGATTTAGAGCTTGCTGTGTGTGAGCAGAGTGTTCTGTGTATTTGTGTTCAATTGTGAGTGATCGTAGTGACTTTGTTATTTTGTGACGCGATTGTTTTTTTTTTTGAACTTCTCGGTGATTTGTGATGTTGAGTGATTGTGAACGTGTACTGTAATATGTGAGTGTGGGAATTGTGGAGTGAGTGTAGAATCACTGAGCGATGAGAGGGAATTATAGTAGTGTGTGGTTGAGAGAGAGATCTGAGATTGAATGAGTATGAGTATGGATGATGGAGTAAGATTTGGCGGGTATGTATGGATGAGAGCGAGAGGTATGTAGATGGACAGTGATTGATGATTTGAGTGATTATTTTTTGAGACCAGTTGGAGTGGAGTGTGTGTAGTGACGGCTGTGTCTGTATGAGAGAGAGAGAGAGAAGAGTATGATGAGTATTGATGATTGAGATGAGAGATGAGATGAGACTTGAGACCAATGTAGGATGAGAGAGAGATGAAGAGATGACTTGTGAGTATCTGTGAGATGAAGTATTTGTAGATTGATGTTGAGGAGGAATGTAGTATGAGAGATGGTGTATGTAGATTCTGTTTTTATTATGGTTATGTTAGTTCTTTGTTTGTTTGGTGTTGTTGAGTTTCGATGGGAGGCTGGTTTTGATTGAGATGAGATTTCTCTGTTGAGTTTCTATTTTCGATTGTTTTATTTAGATGAGTAGAATATGATTGTGATTGACCGAAGAATTAATGTGATGATTGGAGATCTTTGATGTTTGTGAGAGGATGAGCTTTATGGCGGAGATTGAGATGGAGATGGAATTGTATGATGATTAGTGTTTGAGAGACTGGTGATTGAGGTAAGGGGATATTACATTTTTTTATGAGTTTGTAGGATGTAGTGTGAGATTGTGTTGGGTGTGTGGAAGGAGAAAACTGAAATTCTGTCTATTTTGTTTCAATTCGGTTTATTATTTATTCTAATTTGTCAAGAATTTTGGTGTTCATGCAAGTGTCCAGGTTTTTCCTGAGACATTCTGTGCCTGTGCTTCCCTATTTACTCTCATGTATGCATTCTTTTATTAAACATCGCTTTATGAAGCAACTTCTTTAACAAAACTAAAAACCAAAAAATAGAACAATAAGCATTAGAATAAACGCATGAGGAGAATCAACTATAATGTATGTGCTGATAGGCAATGTTGTAACCATGGGCATCATAAATACCAAGGTGGGTGTTATATCGTGCCACACTATATTGGGAATTTTTTTTTTTCCTTTTTTTTTTCTCGGCCTAGTTGTTTTTTCGTGTGAGATTAATTGTGTACCATTAGTTATTGTGTTTTGTGTGCTGTTTTTTTTTGTTTTAAGGGGGCATGTATGTTAGGCTGTCCTGGAGGTAGTGTTTCACAACAGGTTGCGAATAATTCTGACTAATTGTTATAAATGGGTGTTTGTTTGCGTGTTGAGTTTTTTATTTTCTTTCCTTTGTTTGTTTTTTATTTTTTATTTTTTTTGTCTTTATCATTTATTTTGTTTGGTAAATTTTTCATTGTCTGCACAATTTGAATGTGGCAAGTGCTAAGAGTTTATGCTTGTAATATGCTTTGTTTTACCATGTCTTAACCTAGGTTTAGAGGTCTTGACCCATGAAGTGATATTTTATTAGTGTCGGTTCAGCTATTTGTCTTGCTGTTGAGACTTGGTTTTTTATTGTCGTTGTGTTTTGTTTATAATTTTTAAAATCAATGGTCCATATATGTTTATGTTGTGATTAGTCTTTTCTTGGGGCTTCATTTTGTTTTGAGATTCTTGGTTTTCAATAAGTTGTGAATTTTGGGTGAGTTGATTAGATTTTTGTAGCCTTAGTATAATTAAGAAGTCTAGGACGTTTGTGGTTTCTACGAGTAGTTCTGTTATTATCATTTTGTTTTTTTGATTTGTTCTTTTGATTTGGCCCTTTGCGTTTTCTGTTTTTTACTTTTTTTTTTGTTTTCTTTTTTTATCTATGTTTTTATTTTGTTCGTTTGTTTTCTTTATTTTTTTATTTTTATCTTTTTTATTGGTATTATCTTCTTTGTTGACACGGATTAGTTATATTGAAGATTCATTTCATGTTATGAGGACTGTAGTGGTTTTAGTTTTCATTCTGTTTCCTGTAATTATTTGTGTTACGACACTTTTTGTCTTGGGTAAATACTGTATTGCACCGATTAAATGGATTGATGTGGATCTTCTTCTGCTCACGACTGTTGATTCTGCCCTTTTCTTATAGGGAACGGGTAAAAAAGATGTTTTATGTAATTTTGCCAATTAATTTTTAATAGATTATTTTAAATTGTTGATGCGATTTTTTTTTTTTTTGATTGCGTTTTTGATATCTAATTATTATATTAATATATTTTAATAATTTTTAAAAATAATTTTGAATTTTATAAAATTTTTGTTTTAATTTATGATTTTATATACTATATTAAGAATTGATTAATTATTATAAAATTTTTATCTAAATTGGTACTGGAAAATATATAAATCTTAAAAATTATTTAATCCTTTCTTAAAACTATGGAATTTTAAAAAATGTATATTTATAAAATTATTATTAATATGATAACATGTGTTTAATTTCAACATATATAAATTTAGATTTTTAATATCATAATTTTCTAATAATTTTTAATCAAAGATTTAAAATTATATATAAATATACATTTATTGGTTTTGCTGTGGCTTGGTCTTTTTTCTTTTTTTGTTTTTATTAGTAGTGATATTTTTGGTAGCACCCATCATCCCTAGAGTTTGTTTTGGTTTGTTATACGAAGAGCTAAAATGTTATATTTTTTTACCTTTGTTTTTTGTTTAGATTCTTTTTATGATTCCCACACTCTGCACCTTTTTTTCTTTTATATTTTTTTTTTGTGTGTGTTCTTTTTATGTGATTTTTTTTTTTCTCATTATTTAAGCTCTAATATTGTCCAATTATCCATGTGTGTTGTTTTTATTTGTGTTGTGGATCCCATGTTCTATTATTAAAATGTTTGATATTTTTATTCTTTTTCTTTGTGTTTTTCGTCTCTTCATTCGTTATTGTGGTATTGGATGTAGTTTATTTATATGGTTGTGTTTTTTATTTGTTTAGTAATTTTTGGCAATGGTTGATTCCACTATGATGTTGAATAGCAATTTTAGTGACTCTATATATTTTTGTGGGTTTTTATGTTTGATTTATTTTGGTATTTTCTTAATTTTTGTTTATTGTTTTTTTTTTTTATGAAATTCTTTTTGTGATTTTGGATGAATTCTTATGTTTTTGTTTTGTTTATGATTTTTAGTTGGTTATTTACTTGTTTGTGGTATTTGTTTTGTAATTCTGTAGATGTTTTGTTTCTATTCTTTTTTTTCTTGTTCCTCTATTTTTTTATATTTTCTTTTTTATTGAACTATGTGGTGGGATTAATGTGATAATACCCTAAGGATCGTAGGATTTTGAGCTTCTCTAGATCTATGGCTAAGAATGCCTTTGTGTAGCTTGATGTTGCGTTCGGTTCTTTTGTTTTTTTTTTTTTACTTTTGTCTTTTTTGCTTCTGATATTTCGTTTTATTTTGTAGTTTTTTTCTTTATTTTTTGTTACTAATTGTGTCTTATAGGGTTGCTTGTTTTGATACCCTATAGGTTTAGTCTTGAGTTTTTTGAAGTGAGTTCTCTATGATCTGCTGTGAGCTTGTCTGTTTTTATTGTAGTTGTATTGATGAATATGATATCTATATTTTCTCTTTGTTAGTCTTTTTGCTTTCTTTTACTTTTTTCTTTTTGAGTTGTCTTCATCTCTTGATTATTAATCATGTAGAGATTTGTTTGTTGAGAGATATTTTATTTTTGTTAGATTTTTTTGCATTGGGATTATGTTGGGTTTGTTTTTTGCTTTGTTGCTTGTTATTGCCTATTATGTTGGTTTGTATCCTACAGTATTGCTTTTGCTTTTATTGACTCTCAGTTTTGGTTAACATTACAATATTGTAATTTGTCCCCGTTGCAATGGTATATAGTTCTAGCATCATACGTCAATATGCGTTTGCATATACTGTGCCGTTCGTCTGTCAAAGATGATCGCAGGTTGAGGACACTGATGACAGATATTTAAAGGGAAGATCATTTGATATAAATGGCACAATTATATCAAATAGGTGTTCCAATACAGATAATTAGACCCCTGTGATTCGGTGTTGAGCTCCACATATATCTGTGAATTTGGTTAATGGTTGTTCTGTGGGTATGTGCGTATGTATTGTTGTGATACTATCTATGTGGTGTTCTAATAAGAACTGGACGTTTATTTAATGTCACTATTATTTAAAGCTTCATCATTGTTTCTAGTTTTTATATTAGGATATGTATGACTATAATATCGAAACTCTTGTGTTGAAAGTCTATAAAATTGTGCTGACACAGAGTATTGTTGTTTAATATTTTGATGCCTCCAGTTTTCTATGTGTTTGTAGGCCGTCTTTTTATCGGCCGACTATTTTGGGCCACCGCCGAAATACTGACTGACTTGTCAGCTATTAGTTGTGGCGATTCTAATTGCTCTATTGTTGTCTGTGTGGGTAGTGACAGTTCTAGCGGTTTTTGATAAAGAGTTATTAAATATGAAATTGGTCATTATAATGTACTCATGAGATGAGAGATTGGAGCGGGGTATTTGTTGAGTATTTTTTGTTGTGTTGTCAGGGATTTGTATTTGATTTTCTTTTTTTTTTTTCTTCTATTATCTCGTTTTGATATTCTGTGTTTTTAGTTGAGAGTGATTTTGATTATGATCATGTTGTATTTTGTATGTCTTGTTTTTCGGATGATATTGATTTTGTTTACTTGGAAATGAGTTCGATGATTGTTTGGTATTTCATTGTTTGTATACTGTGAGATTTGACTTTTGTTGTGGATTTGTATATTTTTGATTGGAGTTGTTGATTGAATGATTTTTTGAGTATGTTTAGATGGATTTGTATTGTATTTTGATGTTCTGTTAGTGATTTGTTATTGTCAGTGTACTCTTTTTTGCTGTGTTTAGTAGATGTGACTTGAGTGATAAGAGATTCTGGAATTTTTTTAACGTTAGTATGTTAGATTTTTTGGATTTTGAAGTTTGTTTTTTATATTTTTTTTTTTTTGATAGTAATTCGAGGTTTCGTTTCTGTCTTTTTTAGTTTTGCTGTATGGTATGGTGGAACTGTGTAGATGTTGATGGATTGAGGAGGTCTGTTGACGATGTTTTTTATAGTGGGTGTTTGGGGAGATTATTTTTTTGGTCATTGACTTCCTTGTTTGAGATTGTTTTATGATTTTTTTTGTTATGGATATGGTGATTTCTTTGGTGATTTCTGTGTATGACTATGTGAGTTATTCGATGTATGTGCTGTTTTTGTTTATGATTTACTGTCAACTACTTAAAACTACTGGCATGAATAACAACAATATTGAGAGGTTACAAGACAATGGCATGGTTATTATAATTTCTAGAACACTTTTAAGCTTTTAATTTGGAGCCCCCTGTGCTTCTTGTAGCACTGGAGTGACTGTTGCATATGGATTAGCTTTCCCTTTTACCAGTGTACATCGCCATTAGACGAACCCCTTCCGACTTTTGATGGACTTGTAATTTTCGTCTCTAAGTCAAGTACATTTTAGTCCAACTGACCTGCCACATTGAACCCGCTACCTCGGCATTATTAGATTGCTATGTTTAAGAGCCAGTGCTCTTACCCGTTCCACCTTTCTGATCTCTTTTTGTTTATTTATTTGTTTGTTTGTTTATTATCCTTCTTCTCCTCTGATCACTACATTATCAATATCTTTGAAAAATATACTTTCACTGCCTTCATCTGCTATTTCATAATTTCATTGCTCATTGTCCAAGATTCGTTTCCATTCACAAGAATAGACCACGCAAGACCTCTTATTTCTCGGATTTTAAATAACTCGCTGATTGAACGGTGTGCGCTGACATTTCGTCATCTAACCAACAGTTCTACAAACATCTTCTCTTGCAAGTATATCGTATAGATTGGCATCATTTAGAGATGGCCTGTTAGAACCAGGAGCTTTTACAGTTTTGTTAAAATATTATAGTCTAAACTTATACATCCTAGTAAATGTCATTCATTTCTGTAAATGTCAGTCAGTACTTTCGAATAGAAAAGACAACAAAAGTAAAGGAATCTCTGACACTACTTCAGGTACATTGGGCATATGGTGCTAGATCCATCTGATATAGACCAATCAACGCTCGGAGAGTCATGTGGTGAGTATCCCACTGGTTGTCTTGGGAGGTAATCCCAAGGAATTTTCTGGTAACCAATTTAGGCTGGGTTTACCTGGCAGCCCTGGTCAATTCGAAAAATCCACCATGATGCAAATTCGAATCCATGACTGCCGAGCGACTGACCGAGTGGCTAGAATGCGTGGCTCGCCTTCGGGAAGCCCAGGTTAGAAACCTCGGTAAGGTTTGCATTTTTTTCTGTCGGGGAGGGGGGGGGGGGGGACAGAAAACCCTAACCTGCACAGGTCAGGCTCAAGACCCCTCCCCCCCCCCCCCCCCCCCGGTCGCGACGATCGTTACACTATCTGCACTAGTACGATACCCTTTTTAAGGGCCTCCCCCAGCTACATGTGCGGCTGCAGGCTACCGAGGG